>CM024763.1:65906062-67106062 GCA_014218235.1 Colocasia esculenta | reverse complement strand
GAAGCACAAAGGTGAAGTGGGGGAAGAGGATAGGAGAAAGTGGGGAAAGAAGAAGGCTCGGGTTACCCCTAAAAACACAGGCACTTCAGGTTAACGTCAACCTCTACGCCGCTAACCAAACCGTCAAAACTAGGCGTCCACAACACTCGCCGCCAAGTTCAACGGTAGACGTCTACATCGATGGACGCCAAGAACATGTTAACGGCAACACCATTGCCGCCAACACATAGTAGACGTCACACACCTGGACACCAACCCACTGTTGATGTCCAGCGCACTGAACACCAACACAGATCCATAGCCGCGCACACCCAACACGAGTCTCAGTGGTCACAGCTTGACCATCCCACACGCTAAACAGAGGATCCACGAAGATCCAAAAAACGCGCGACGTTACACCGTAGTTCCTTTGATCTCATTGCGGTACATAGAATGGGTTACAAGCTTGTGGATGGGAGAGTCATAAGGACTCTCAAGGGTCAGGTGCAAGGTGCTGAAGTAGAATCCGATGATGGTGATGATGAAGACTCCCAAGCAGAGCTAATGGATGCTCAGGGAGGTGATGAAGATGTTCATGAAGAGCAAGCTCCACAGGATCCAACACCATCACTTCGGGACTTCATAGCTGGTCAAATGACTCAAATGCAGCAACAAATCACTTCTGGATTTGATCAGCTAAATGCCCATTTTGATGAGCTAAATGTGCAAGTGAACACCATGATGGATGCACTTGCTGACTCCCATGCGCAAATTCAGCATTGACTCAATCGTCTCTCTATGGAGTTTCATGAGTTTCGTCATCCCACTACTCCTGGGAATGACGATGTTTAGAGAGTCTAGGATTTAGTTTGGGTCCTATGGTTTTTTCATTTTTACTAGGCTTGGGTCTTGAGTCAGTAAGTTGTGTCAGTCATGTAATTTCCCTTCTTTTGCTTTTATTTATTTCATGTACTGGATGTCCTTTTGTAACTGTGTGTGCTTATTGCTCAATGAATGAAACCACAGTTTCTTGCTTTATTCTTGTCCATGTGTGCATGAAATGTCTTTTTGGATGTTGTCAAAAGGGGGAGAAACATCAATTGTAACTCTGTTAATTTTGTCATCATCAAAAAGGGGGAGAATGTTGGGTTATGACATGTGCTTAAATGTTTTTGATGATGAGTAACGTAATTGATGTTGTGTGAATGGTTGAAACATGATGACAATGATAAAGACATGAAAGATACAATCATGTGATAACATGTTTTTATTGATCACCTATGCATTCATTGTATCTCACTTAGAATGTTTCTCAATGTAGGTGTAAATGCATACAAGCCAAGAAACAAGATCCAAGTGAAAAAGAACAAGAAATAAACTTCATGTGACTACCTGTCGACAACCAGGAATGTACCTGTCGACAGATAGACCTGTCCAGAACATACAAGCTACTGGAAGCTCAATTGGAGCAGTAGCTGTCGACAGATGTAATTACTTGTCGACAGCCAAAAATTACCTGTCGACAGCTAAGGACTTCCAGCAACACCATGGTTCTGGAAAGCAAAGCCTGCAGTAGCTGTCGACAGCTGTGATGTATCTGCCAACAACCAAAGTTTAAGTCAAATCTAATGGTTAGGATATGATCTATATTTGGGTGATCCCCTTAAGCACGACTCTCCATGTTTGGATGCCCATATATATAGATCATATGAAGGTATTTTCGCAGCAAGAAGCCACCATACCAAAACCCTAAGCAAAACCCAAGAGAAAGCTTCTCCCTGCTGCTCTGCTTCAACCCTCCATCCTGTTCGTGGAAGATCCATCTCATGAGCGGAGTTGAAGTCGGTTCGTCCACAGTTCAAGCTTCTCCACCATCTGATAATCATCAAGACGAAGCTTGAAGTTTCTCTGGATGACCACTACGAAGAGTTCTACATTAGGATTTGTTTCTACATCTTTGAACTCTTCTTTTCTTTCCACCCTTCACTAATTTGTGTGTGTGGTAGTGGTTCAAGCGTTCCTTGTGCTTGATTCACGTGTGGATTGTTGTTCTGATTGCGTGTTTGCATCAACAATATGGGTGTGTGTGTTGTAGAGTTGAACTCGCTCATAAGAAGTCGTTCTGCATGTGTGTGTGTGGACGGTGGACGTAGGATACACAAGTTGTGTACTTCGAACCACCTTAAATCTTCGTGTTATGTGATTTGAATGTTTCACGATAGATGTTTGGTCGGCACGTTGATTACTCACACGCTAGATAGGTTGTTGTTCGTTCTACTCACAATAAGCACACACATCATAGTTCGAATTCTATACATATTTGTTTAAGTTTTCGATAAGTCAGTGTTGAATCAAAAGAAGGTCATAGTGCTTTTAATTGGTAGTAATCTATTCAACCCCCATTCTAGATTATTGTCTTAGATAGTTCCGCATATCTTTCACATGCAGAGAGAATTTGAGATGAGTATGATGGGAGAGCTCAACTATTTCATTGGATTACAAATCAAGCAAAGCAAAGAAGGTACACACATTTGTCAAAATACATAAAGGAATTATTAAAGAAATTCAGATTTGATAATGCTAAACCACTGTCCACTCCAATGAGCACATCCACTAGGTTAGACAGTGATAAAGAAGGTAAGAAAGTTGATCAAAAACTCTATAGAGGTATGATAGGATCATTGCTTTACTTGACATCTAGTAGACTAGATATTTTATTTAGTGTATGCATGTGTGCAAGATTCTCATTTAATATCTGTTAAAAGAATTTTTAGATATTTAGCTAAAACTCATGATCTAGGACTATGGTATCCTAAATCTTGTGAACCTAGTTTAGTTGTATATTCTGATGCTGACTATGCTGGATGCAAAATAGATAGAAAAAGCACCAGTGGTGGTTGTCAATTTTTTGCAGGATGCTTGATTTCGTGGTCTTCAAAGAAGCAAAATTCAGTAGCACTATCAACAGCTGAAGCTGAATATGTAGTTGCTGGGAGCTGTTGCACTTAACTCCTATGGATTAAACAACAACTTGAAGACTATGGATTGCACATCAAGACCATCCCATTGCTGTGTGACAACGCAAGTGCAATAAATCTCACAAAAAATCCAGTACAACACTCCAGGACGATGAAAGATATGCAGAATTATCTATTATGGTAATCTAGAAGGGGGGGGGGTTGAATATATTACTTCCAATTAAACCACTATGACCTTCTTTTCGAAGGAAACACAGACTTATCAAAATCTCAAACAGATTTGATTTGAATTCGAACCAAGATGTATGTGTTGATTAAGAGAAAAACAAATAACAACCTATCTAGCGTGTGAGAAACCAACGTGCCTACCAAGCATCTAACGTAAAACGTTCAAACCACAGACACGATGATTTAAGGTGGTTCGGAGTACACAACTTGTGTATCCTATGTCCACCGTCCACACACACACGCAGAAAGACTGCTTATGAGCGAGTTCGACTCTTACAACACACACACTCAAGTTGTCTGAAGCAAACACGCATTCAGAACAACTAGCCACACGTGAATCAAACACAAGGGACACTTGAATCACAACCACACACATAGATGTATGAGAGATATGAAAAGACAAGAGTTCTAAGGTGAAAGAACAAATCCCAATGAAGAACTCGTCGCTGGTCGTCCAGAAGAACTCCAGCTTCACTTTGATGATCCTCAGATGACGTAGAAGCTTGAACCACAGACGAACCAAGTTCAACTCCACTTAGAAGATGGATCTTCTTCGCTCTGGACGGAGGTTTAAAGTAGAGCAGTAGGGAGAAGCTTTCTCTCTTGGGTTTTTCTTAGGGTTTTGGTATGGTGGCTTCTTGCTGCGAAAATACCTCAATATGTTCTATATATATGGGTGTCCAAGTTTGGAGAGACGTGGTAAAAGGAAACACCCAAATATAAAACATATCCAAATCTCGTAACTGAGTTTTCTCTTCGTCTGTCGACAACCAATAATGTGTCTGTCGACAGGTGCTGATAGATTTCCAATTTCCAGAACAATGGTCTTCCGGGAAGGACTTTTCTGTGTGTGGCTGTCGACAGGCGATTTGTGGCTGTCGACAGGCACACTTCACTTGTGTTTCCAGAAACTTGTCTGTCTTCCCTGTGCTTAGCTGTCGACAGGTACCTTTAGGGCTGTCGACAGGTGCTTGCTTGATGTATTGTTCTTGAGTTTTTGCTTCAATGACATTCATAGTTCTTTGCCTACTTTCTATTCATGAGTGCATGATTTGTCTTTTTGGATGTTGCCAAAAGGGAGAGAACATCAATTGTGCATCAATTGACATTGTTCATTATAAAAAACATTTAATCTCAACATCATACATGAGAACCCAACATTCTCCCCTTTTTTGATGATGACAAAAATTTCAATTTATGCATAATTGATGTTCTCCCCCTTTTGACAACATCCAAAAAGACAAATCATGCACTCATGAATAGAAAGTAGGCAAAGAACTGTGAATGTCATTGAATAATCATTCAGTACACACAGTTACAAAAGATTTCCATGACATGACTTAAAGAAATGCAAAAAAAAGGGAAATGATAGGACTGACACAACAAACTAAGACATCAGTGACAAGACCCAGACCTAATGAAAAGAGAAACTGGATAACTCAAACAGACTCTCTAGACATCGTCATTCCCAGGAGCAGGGGGATGACGGAACTCATGAAACTCAGTAGAGAGCCTCGTGAGCCTGTGCTGAATTTGCACATGAGTGTCAGCCAATGCATCCATCCTTGTATCAACATGATCAAATCGAGCATTGAGCTGTGCAAATCCGATGGTCAACTATTGCTGCATTTGTGCCATTGGAGCAGAGATGAAATCTCTAAGAGATTGTTCTGGAGGCGCGGATGCTTGATCACCAGCAGCGACATCATCATCTCCTGGAGCATCTAGTGGCTCTACTTGGGAGGCTTCATCACTGGATTCTTCATCCTCAAGATCTTCTTCTTCAACTGCCTGCTCCTTGCCCTTGAGTTCCCATGTGATTGTCCCATCAATAAGCTTATAGCCCATCCTATGGGCTACAATAATATCAAAGGAACTATGGGATTTGAGATCAACCATCTCCCCTTTTGGAATGTGGATGCCAATGAACAGAAGGAGAGAGGTAATGGGGCAAGCATAAGGCATCGACCTTTTGGAGTTACGGAAGCATTGCCTGAGTAGGTCAATCATGAGAATAGGTAGATTTACTTGTTGACCATTGAGGAAGGAGTAGAAAAGGGATTTGTGAACTTCGGTCACAAGTTCCTGACTGCCATCCTTTGGCATAATAATGGTGGTGAAGATGTGATGAATGAGACGATGAATAGGAGGGAAGAAATTGGCATTCAACTTCATACGATCTTTGGTAGAATCGTATGGCTGCAAAGTAATGAGAGTGTAATAGTCTGATGCAGAAGGGTGATTAAGCAGAATATCAATGCCAGAGTTGGGGATTTGAAAGGTACGAGTGAGAAGATTGGGTGTGATTTGGAAGGGAGTGCCTTTCACGGTGGTGTAGAGATTACCAGAATCCGTGACCCCTAGGTTGTTGTAGAACTCCGTCACAGTGGTTGGAGAATACCGCTTGTGGGAGTAACAAAAAGTGGTCCAGCCCTAGATGTCGAATAGGGGTGCAGATCGGGGAACATGTCTTCCAAAGAGACGAAATCCACATAACGGGGTTGGACAAACTTGGTGAAGGTGCCGAGAACTTTGATGAGTTGCAAATTTGGAGGGACGATGAGTTCTGGCAGACGGTCGTCCTGATGCTTGCTGTGGCGCTCGACAGGAACCCGGAGCCTTCGCCAGCTTCTAGAGAGAGGGGACGGTGATGGGAAGCAAGACGTTTTCCCTTGGGAGCCAGGAGAAAGAGGAGGTTGGAGGAGAGAAGATCTCTGAAGAGAGAAAGAGACAGGAAGATGAGAAGAGCCGGGAAATACTGAAATGTAGGTCTGGCGCCCTAGAGAGGGAAAGTTGGGGTTGTGAGAGGAAGGAGAGAGTGTGTTGGAAGTGGGGAAAGGAGGAGGAGGCATGGGTTCCCTTTTAAAGAGTTTTAGAAAGAGTTTGAAAGGGAAGGGGACCCACAAAATCTGGTCAAAAAGGCGCGTGGGTTGGGCTTCTGAAACGCCCTGGCCGTCAGCTGTCGACAGGTGACTGTGCAGCTGTCGACAGGCACAAACAGGTTTTGCCATAGTTGAATTTTTGACAAAATGGGCTGGGCAATGAGCGTCCATATGGTGTTTAAGGTTGAAAATGGGTACATACACATTATAAAATGTCATACCCGCTGATATTAAGATGCGTCAAAAGTCTACAAAGGTTATGAAATAATACCCCAGTAGTCTCAAGTTATAGCATTAAGAAGACATCGTACAAACACATATGAAAATAAGATAACCCCTTTGAATAAAACCATTGTAGAAAAACATATTTCTTAGTGGGTGATGGTCAGTTGGTATATGAAAAAGATGTCTACAGGAGCAGTTAACCATAAACAACAAATTTTCTGTGATTACAATCATGGAGGCTTCACTCTATTTCTACGTTGAATTATATCTTGTAGCAATTCAATGGGAAAGGTGGTAATTAGGATCACGATCACCTTTAGGCGTGAGGATAGACATGTGAAGTGCCCATATCCCCAGTTACTCAGTGGGAGTGACCATCATACCATTATACAGAGATAATGAATAAACTTTTTGACGTGAAGACAGACATTTTTGATGCCTATGTCCCCGGTTACTCAGGATTACTCATCAGTGCTCTGCCGTTGCCCCATTACATTATTTTGTTGATACACTTTTTGAGTATTAGAAATAGGTAGCTTTTCTCCCCTTTTTTTATGTTTTATAAATCAGGGTCAAGGAGTATTTAAGGTTCAAAGCCCATGCAAGACATAAAGTTCAATGACCTTAGGACTTATCAAGTCACTTGAGAAAAATGATTATCCACAAGGGAGTTATTCAAGTGAGTTAGGTTAAACCCATTAGATTTGTGCAATGTACTCCGAATGATACAACCTAGACTCATACAAGAATAGTATGTCAAAATCATTGTGACTCAGACAATATCTTTGGTATTATGTGGATATGAAAGATTATAACACAAGTAAGTACCCAATATTCACCTTACATTAGTTGAATGAACATGCTCATGAAGGATGTTGAGAGAAGATGCAGAATTGCATTTGAAGTGGTATCTGTCGACAGCAGATTTGAGCCTGTCGAAAGATGTAGATAGTTGGGAAATACTAGGTTCAGGCAGATCATGGCTGTCGACAGCTGGGGTGCTAGCTGTCAATAGATGCACACAGGCTTCAAAGCCTGGTGTCTGTGAAGGCATTGCTGTCGACAGAGGCAGTTGTGATTGTCGACAGGAGCTTGACAAATAGGTTTAAGGCTGAGTAATGAGAGAACTTTGAACTACATGCTTGGGAATTGAAGACACATTTAGAATGGGGAATTTTCCCGCATGAATTTCACTCACTAAACTTGAACTCACTCCCCCATAGTGTGTGCATGTGATGACTCAACATTCAAGCAAGTCCAACAAGATATTCATATGCATAGCAGGCATTTGCACACAAGAGAACATTCATAAGCATATGAGCACAGATGGTCATTTGGTTTCAAAAGTAAATGGGCCAACCTAAAAGAAACTATATACCCCATTTGAAGTAGATGACCTTTATATGCAACTTGACTATGGATACGTGGCGAAGAATATTTTCTCACGCATAATGATAGTTTTCGAACAAGCATGACTTGTTCTTCCACATGTCACCATTTGATATACCCCATAGTCATTACACACAAAGAGCATATACTCCTAAATTGGGTATGAGTTTCATTGCATTTTACACAAGCCCAATTCTCTCCTCAATGAAGTGAACCTATCTTCAGTAAGAGTTTTGTGAAGATATCAGCCAGTTGCTTTTCAGTGGGTATGAAGCTAAGCTCCAAGGATTTGTTGGCGACCTCATCTCTCAAGAAATGATGTCTAATCTCAATGTGTTTGGTCCTTGAGTGTTGAATTGGGTTTTTGGAAAGGTTGATAGCACTAGTATTGTCACATAAAATAGGTGTGCATCCGATGTCAATGTTGTAATCACACAATTGACTTTTGATCCACAACACTTGAGCTACACAACTCCTTGCAGCAACATATTCTGCCTCTGCAGTGGAGAGTGCAACTGAGTGTTGCTTCTTGGATGCCCATGAAACCATGCAACCACCAAGAAATTGACAGTACCCACTAGTGCTTTTTCTATCAATTTTACACCCAGCATAATCAGCATCAGAATATGAAATCAATTCGAAATTACTACCTGTTGGATACCATAAACCCAAATCCTTTGTACCTGAGAGATATCGAAAAATCCTTTTAACTGCAACCAAATGGCTTTCCTTTGGGCTAGATTGGTATCTAGCACAAAGGCAAACACTGAACTGTATATCTGGCCTACTTGCAGTGAGATAAAGGAGAGAGCCCATCATACCTCGGAATTACTTTGCATCTACCATTTTACCTTTCTCATCATTTTCCAGTTTAATGCTTGTGCTCATTGGTGTTGAGGCAGGCTTGGCTTGTTCGAACTGAAATCTTTTCAGTAGCTCCTTTACATATTTTTCTTGATTAATGAAGAAGCCATCTTCATGTTGTTTTACCTGCAAGCCAAGAAAGAATTGAAGCTCCCCCATTAAACTCATCTCAAATTCACTGTGCATGTGTTTAGAAAATTCTTCACACAGTGAAGGGTTAGTGGAACCAAATATGATGTCGTCCACATAAACTTGAACTACAATGATATGATTGCGAACCTTCTTAGTAAAAAGGGTTTGGTCCACTTTACCTCTTGAGTAGTTTTTACTTACCAAAAAATTGCTTAGTCTATCGTACCAAGCTCGGGGTGCCTGTTTCAAACCATAAAGAGCTTTGTGCAACTTATAAACATGGTTACACTTTTCATTATCCTCAGAACCTGGTGGTTGAGAAACATAGACTTCTTGTTTGATGTAGCCATTCAAGAAGGCAGTTTTAACATCCATTTGAAATAGTTTGAACTTGTTTGAACATGCATATGCTAACAAGATTCTAACTACTTCAAGCCGAGCTACAGGTGCAAAGGAATCTTCAAAATCTATCCCAAATTCTTGGTTATACCCTTTTGCTACCAGTCTAGCTTTGTTTCTCACCACTTTGCCCTCTTCATTTAGTTTATTCCTAAACACCCATCTTGTACCAATGATAGAAGTTTCAGGGGTTCTAGGAACTAAACTCCAGACATTATTTCTTTGAAACTGACCAAGTTCCTTATGCATGGCATCTATCCAAGAATTTTCTTTTAGAGCCTCTTCAACATTTTTAGGTTCCACTTGAGAGACAAAAGCTAAATGATATTGTTCAACTATTTGTCTAAGTTGAGACCTAGTTTGAACTTTATCATCTACATTTCCAATTACATTATCAAGCGGGTGATCTTTTGAGTACCTGACATTTGTGATTGTTGAAGGACCCGATTGATCTTGGACTTGAGGAATTTGTTCTTGGACTTGAGAAAATTGATCTTGGACTGGAGGAAGTGGATCTGAAAGATTTTCATCTTGAGTCTTGTCCTCTTGAGGATCTTCTTCACTTTCAGCATCTCATTTTCCGAAGAGTATTCCTTCATCATCATTATTGTACCTGCGAAAGTATGCATTGTTAGTCTTTGTTTCTACTTGAGGTTTTCTTTTTGTTGTCTCATGTTGTTTCTCAATTATTGTTCCTTCATCTTCATCATCAGACCTGTGAGAATTTGCATCATTAGTCTTTGCATGATACTCATCAAAAACAACATGTGGAGTTTCTTCCACAGTTCTATTTTTATTGTTAAACACTCTATATGCTCTAGAGTGTTCTGAGTATCCTAGGAAAATACCTGGATCACTTTTGGCTTCAAATTTATCTAAGTCAGCTTTATCATTGTTATGAATGAAGACTTTGGAGCCAAAAACCCTGAAATACCCAATACTGGGTTTCTTACCTTTTAAGAGTTCATAGGGAGTTTTCTTCATTACAGATCTTACCATGGCCCTGTTGAGGATGTAGCATGAGGTGTTTACTGCTTCTGCCCAAAAGCTTCTTGTGAGTTGGCTTTCAACCAGAAGAGTGCGAGCCATTTCCACCAAGGTTTTGTTTTTTCTTTCCATTACGCCATTTTGTTCCAGAGTTCTTGGAGAGGAAAACATGTGATCTATTCCTTGGTTCCTGCAAAAATCAGAAAAAGAGTTATTGTTAAATTCTCCCCCATGATCCGTGTAGATTGAGCATATTTTATGAACGTTCCTATGCTCAATCTTATTAAAGAACTCTTCAAAGACTTTTCGTGCTTCGTTTTTGTGAGCCAAGAATTTGACCCAAGTGAACCTAGAAAAATCATCCAGAATGACAAATCCAAAACGTTTGCCATTGAGACTCAATGTTCTAGTAGGTCCAAAAAGGTCCATGTGCAACAATTCATAGGGTTTTGAGGTGATTACCAGTGCTTTTGATTTGAAAGACTTTCTGGTTTGTTTTCCCTGTGCACATGTATCACAAAAATTTTCATTTTTATTTAAAGAAATTTCAGGAAGTCCACTTACCAATTTCATCCTCATGATCTTGTGCAAAACATTGTAGCTCGCATGGCCAAGCCTACGATGCCACAAAGTCAATTCATCCTGTTTACTTGCAACAAGACACAAAATTTTGTTTTCGGGTTCATCTAAATCAACTAAATAGATGTTATTCACCCTTTTTGCAGAAAACTTGAGACTTCTTGTTTCTTTATCAACAATTTTGCGTGCATTTGATTCAAAGATTACTTTATGGCCTTTATCACACAGTTGGCTTATGCTAAGCAAATTGTGATTACGACCATCAACCAACAACACATTATCTATTGAGTTAGAGGCATACATACCTACCTTACCTGTGCCAATGATTTGGCCCTTATTGTTACCTCTAAAGACAACCTGACCTCCATCTTTCTCCACTACCAGACAGAATTTTCCTTTATCGCCCGTCATGTGCCTCGAGCAGCCACTATCCAAGTACCATTTGTTTTGATTTTCGACTGCTAGGCATTCCTGCATAGATGGATCAGACAAGAGGTTTTGGTACCCAAATTACTTTGGGTCCAATTTTTCATTCAAGCCAAAAAGTAAATGCTTTGGAATCCAAACTTGTTTGCATTTTAGTTTGTTTGAATTATTCCAACACTGTTTTTCAGTGTGGCCAAGTTTCTTACAAACATTGCATGATGAAGATTTCCTCAACACATTTGTTTTGCTATTTTGTTGAACATTCATTTGTATTTTACCCTTTTGTTGCCTAGATGCCTGTCCCTTGACAGTGTACTTCCAGACCTGTCGACAACATTCATTGGGTCTGTCGACAGACTTCTTAGTTTGTTGAACAACTGAAGTCTTTTGTTTAGGTTGCTGCTGCTTACCCTTTGCTTGAGTTTTCTTATTCTTGGGAGGAACTTGTTTGCTTGTGCTTGGACTACAATCAAGAAAGGATGTTATCAATGTTTCACCAATTTTCTTTTGTTTTACTGGTTGATATCCAAGTCCATGCCTTGTTACATTAATTCTTGCACCCAAAATAGCATCAAGATTTTGTTTTCCCTTTACAAATCTTGTAAGATCTTCAGTCTTTTATTTTAACTCCTTTTCAATTTGTTCCAACTTTGTCTTGATTTCTTGATGTTCATGTTGAAGATTTTCAAGAGAATTTATTAGACTTTGTTTTTCCTTTTCACTTTCTTGCAATTTTTCTTTCATGCAATCCATTTCCTCACTGTGAGCTTCCTCATCAATTTTCATCATCTCAATTTCTTTATTTAGAATGGCAATTTGTTCATCATTGGATGTGCTATGAACAAATGAGTTGATTTTCTTTTTCAGTACTTTGTTTTCAGACTTGAACTCACAAAATTTCTCAAAGAGAAGTGTGTAAGCTTCTTCCAATTCATCTAAAGTATAGTTCTCAAAGGAAGAGTTTACCTCAGTGGAGTCCTCACTCATTGCCATTAAGCAGTGAATTTCTTCATCTCCTGAGCTTGCTTGTGCGTCCTCGTCTTCGTCTTCATCACTCCAAGTTGCCAACATTGCCTTGGCTTTCTTGAAGGTGAATTTTTTTTTCTTCAGTTTCTTCTTGAGCTCCGAGCATTCTCCTCTCATATGCCCTGGTTTCTTACACTCATAGCACACAATCATATTAGATTTCTTGTTAGATTCAAATTTATTTGAAAAATCTTTCTTTTGAAAAGATTTGGAGTTACCTAAGCCTTTCCTTTTGAACTTAAGGAATTTCTTGAACTGTCTAGTGAGCATAGCCATTTCATCGTGCTCACTATCACTAGATGTTTCATTGTCATCACTTTCCTGTTGAACATCCTTTTTGGAACTAGAGGAATTTTTGTTGAAAGCTTTTAGAGCAATTGATTTTCTTGGATTTTCTTCAGTTTCTTTCCTCTTTAAATTTATTTCATAGGTCATCAAGGAACCAATTAGCTCATCTAATTTCATTTTTGAAGGATCTTTAGAATCCTCAATGACGGTGGCCTTAGTATTCCAAGAGGGTGGAAGAGACCGAAGTATCTTCCTAACTAAGTCACTTTCTAAGTATTCTTTCTTAAGACCTTTCAACCCGTTGATTATTAGCATGAACCTTGCAAACATATCTGATATGGTTTCATCATTTTTCATTTTAAACATTTCATACTCAGATATAAGCATGCTAGCTTTGGTTTCCCTTACCTTAGACGTACCTTCATAGATGAGTTCCAGCTTGTCCCACATTTCTTTTGCTGAAGAGCATGTTGAGACTCTTGAATACTCCTTGGGATGCACAGCACATTGCATCATGTTCAATGCGCTCCAATTCAAGGTGCCTTTTTTAATATGTTCATTTGTCCAAGTATCCTCATCTTCGGGCAGCACATACGCTCTGTAAGGCCCTCAAATTTTGTTGTATTACTTTATTACGTGTAAATAATTCATGCTTGTGTATGCATAGAATGTACATATCTACGTACGTATTAACTAGTTATACTTATGTGTGCACGTGTATAATTAGTTGTAAATAGTGTATGAATTGCATGGTGGTAGTGTGTACATGATAGTATATATATGGCATGTGTATATATGTATAAGTTAAGCATGGTTTCTGCATGTTTTAAGTTCTGGCCGAAGGGCCAAATTGGCGTCAACATGGTTGGACGTCCATGATGAGTCAGCGTCCACCTCGATGGATGCCAATACTTAAGTCAACGGCCATGGATGTGGACGTTAATATCTCTGACCTGCATGCGTAGCAGACCCCGAAACTCCGGGGGCAAGCAAGCCCAGCCATTGGGGAGAAGTCCCCAACGGCTATCAGGCATCCCATCACACTCTCCGGGGTTCCCCAAACCCCTCTCCTATAAACCAAACCCCCTTCTGCACCAGAAGAGTTCTCTTTGGCTCTTTGCAAGGAGAAGAGAGAAACCCTAGCTTCTGTGAGAAAAACCAGACTTTGCATGCTCTGATCTGACAACTTGGAGCTTCATCCAGCGATCCCTTGCAACTGGAGGCCAGAGTGGACCAAGGAGAAGGCTTCCCCGACCCCAGCTTGCTGTGGAGGTCGACCAAGAACCGGAGGAGTGGTGTTTTGGAGACTTCTTGGGACTGCCCAAGGAGAGCTTCAACGACACATTTGACCCCTTTGGAGGTTTTGTGAGAGGCAAGTAACCTAACCACATCGTTCATGTATGTGTCTAGGAGGTTTCTACCATTTTATGGGATTTTATCGTGTCCTGGATCCTCACATTCCTCTGTTATTTGGAGCTCGGTCTGTGTTCTTGCACACACAAGAACTTGACGTCAAGTCCTCTTGCCGCCAAGATCTCCAGTCAGTGGCCAGCGATCTTACCGTCCATCTGCTTGAACGGCCAGACACTACCGTTAAGTTCTTCAGTGCAGAACAGTAAACTGTTCTGCCTTAAATAATTATTTTTCCAGACTTTGACGCATGAGGATATAGTGTAATTTTTATATGTTATGTAAAATAGATAATGTGATGTGTGTGGAAATTTTTGTGTTTTTCTGTGGATGGCATAAATTATTAGATTTATTGAAATACATGTTGGGAAAATGGATTATGCATGTTCACCTACAGTTTACATGATTCCTGAGGAATTAAATGCCCCAAATTTTTCTATACCATGTGTACGTGAGCCAGTCCATACCCTGCAAATTTGAGAATTTGTTCACGTTCATGTGATTTACTGTAATTTCTGCAATGGAAATAGAAAGCATGAGTAGGTTATTCAAAATTTACAGTAAATTGTGTGTTGTTCAATAAATTCGGGGAAAATTCTTGCAATAGTGTGTATGTTAGGTTCAGGTCTGTGAACTGTCAAATCTAATATGCATGTTATGTTTCATGATAGATTGAATTATAAATGGCATGAAATTGAATGTTTTAATTTCTGTAAATTCCGTGTGGTTCAGAAAAATATGAAAGTTTGCATGTGTGATCATAAACCTGCAATTAGTGTGTGGTTAAAATTTCATGATGATTGGATAACTCTAAAGTGTATTATGAAATTTCTACGTGAAAACATGTGATAAATGCATGCTATCATGAATATGATTTGATGATGTGTTTGCCAACCTGATTAATATGAGCTACTGAATGTTTGAATTATGTCAACAGTAGTATCATGATTAGGAAAACAGAGCCATGTGTATAAGTGAGAGAATGTAAAGACATGTGAAATATGTGTGTAAAAATCAGAATGTGTAATGTGTAAAAGTGTGTGCCATGTGTGACACTGCTTCCATAGAGGGCCGTGGAACCGTACCATGGAAAAGTCCCCATGGGAAGGTTCAATGTGTTAAGATCTAAATGGCATTAGGATGAAATCCTGGAGGTGGACAAGTACCACTGGTTAGGGTGGAGACTTGTTCTCCCGGTCTGCGTAGTCCAAGAGTCGTCACTGTATTGCCTAGGTGACGTCTATGTGTATGTGTTATATGATGTGTCATTCTAATGGTGGTTTGGACTATGTGTCACGGCACTAAATTGTGAAATGTGAATGTGATTATGTGTAAATTGTGCAGTGTGAATATGTGTAAATGTGCAATGTGTAAAAAGAGAACTATGTGAATGAGTGATTGTGCAAACATGTGAAACCAATAAGTTAGATTGTGAAATTGTGATCCATGATACATTAATGTGAAATTATGTTATAACAGCAACCTAGTTGTGTTTATAAGAATGTTTTATATGTGTAAAAATGCGTAGAATCCATGCTAGGAACAATTCTTGCTTAGGTGTAAACGTTTCCATGTTTAAGTGCTATCATGTTGTAGATTAATCGGGAATGTAGCTCTCATGTGATAGAATGTGAATTGCTAAATCCATGTCAAAACAACAACCTTAAAGTGTATAAAATGATAATGTGCATGTGTAATAATGTGTAGAAACCATGATAGGAATGTTTCCTTTTATGTAGGCAAGAACCCCATGTTTGGTTGCTTCCATGTTATAGCCTTATTTGAAATGTAGCTTTCATGTGATTACATGAGTAGAAGGCATGTGATAGGATGTTTATTTTGGAGTGTCTTAAACCATGTACGATGTGTTACAATTTTGTAGAATTGTCATGATAGGTTGTCTCTTATAAACGTTCAAGCATGTTATATGTTTTACTTGTAAATTGGAATGAAAAACCTACTGTGATATATGCATGTATGATGTGTGTGGTGTTAGTTTCTAAGTCTTTTAGACTCATCCCTTGCTTCGGTGTACAGGTTTAGTTGGTGATACACCTTTGGAGGAGACCGTGGAGAGCGACTCCGAGCGCGGGGAGTAGCTTGGCGGAGTTGTAGTGTGACATTTTGACTTTCATAGTATGTAACGAGGCATTGTAATAGAACTATTATGTAATTGTGGACAAACTATGTATTTGAGTTTAGTATTTCATTATGTGGACTTTAATTCTCTTAAATTTGTCATTTGAATCATGTATGTTAAATGTGGATGATGAAATGAAGACAAGTAGTTCTTTTGCTTCCGCTACTCTGTATTTATATTTATGAGCATCTCAATCGTATGTTATTGTTTGGGTAAATGCCCCACTGTGATAACGTTCACTATACCGACGTGGGTTGGTATAACCGTACCGGTATAATGAGGGTCGTCACAGGGATTGGTATCAGAGCGACCGGTTGAGATTGCACATGAATATATATAAGTCATCATCCCCATTTCATGCTAAGTCTACATAGGAATGTCCACATGTGTAGAATTGATTAATAATGAATGAAAAAAAATAGATAAGGAAATGGTTAGGAAATAAATTAACGTAGCTCTAATAGTGGCTGAAATTTATTGCAGCCATGGCTTCGAGAGGTAGACGTGGTGGTGTGCCGGCCCGTGAGGACGAGCCGAGACGTGAGGAGCGGGCAGAGCAGCAGGCCCCGACACCGCAGGGTCCTGTAATTCCCCCACCGCCACCTGTGGATTATGGAGTGTTCATGCAAGGTCTAGTGCAAGCCATGCAGACGCAGGCCCACACCCAGGCTGCACTCCAGGCTCAGTTGGAGGCTCAGGTTAGCATAATCAATCAAAGTGTAGTCTGTTTTATTTAATTGTATGATGTTATGTTGAATGTGTATTAATTGTTGTTGGATGTAGCAAGCTCAAGTTCCAGCTCAGGACCATGGTGGACCTTCCATCATGGAAAGATTCAAGAGGATGCTGCCACCCTCTTTTAAGGGGGAGAGCGATCCATTACTAGCTGAGAGTTGGATGAGGGAGATTGAAAAGATCTTCCGAGCTATTAGGTGCGCGGATGAGGATAAGGTTACTTTAGCCACCTATATGCTTCAGGTATGTGTTAGTTTTGTATGTTTGTATGATCTATTAAGTTAGATTTGTTTAGATGGTGCTTATGAACGGTGTACTACAGGAAAGAGCTGATGTATGGTGGGCTTCATTACTATGTACACGGTTTGAAGACGGCGCAGTTGATGTTGCTTGGGACGAGTTCGTGAGGCTCTTTCGGGCCAAGTTCGTCCCCGAGCATATTCAAGATCGGATGGAGCAAGAGTTCCTCTCCTTGACTCAAGGCTCCATGACCGTTCTAGAGCATGAGGCAAGGTTTGCAGAACTATCTAAGTATGCACCTCACGTTGTGGCTGATGAGCGCAGAAAGGTGAAGAAGTTTGTGATGGGACTCAAACCATCACTAAGGATGAGGCTAGTGGCGTTCGACCATTGCACCTTGGACGAGGCCCTTAGCGCTGCCTGTAGGCAGGAGGGTGAGATGGAGCAATACCTTGAAGAGAAGAAGGCTTCGCAGAAGAGACCTGCAACTACGTTCCAGCGACAGGACAAGAAGAAAGCAGTGTTCCAGACACAGCAGCGATCAGTAGCAGTCAGCAGTACTCAGGTACCTTCTGTACGTTCCCCTAGTGTGAAGAAAGAGTGTCCCCATTGTGGGAAGACACATGGTGGTTCCGAATGTTGGATGGTTGCGGGAAAGTGCTTGAAGTGCGGAAGTAGCGACCACAAGATCAAGGATTGTCCGAGACTTCAGCAGGGAGTCCAGTGTAGAGAGCCAGCCCCAGCAGCGGTAGCAGCAGCAGCGCCAGCTACAGGAAGACCAGGAAGGCCTCGATCCCCAGCTCGAGTGTTTGCTTTAGCGCGCGAGGACGCCAAGCAGGCGGAGCATGTCACTGAAGGTACGGTTTTACTTCTAGGTGTGCACGCTCGGGTTTTGTTTGATACGGGTGCTACTCACTCGTTCATTTCCGAGCGGTTTGCTAGGCAGTTAGCCCTAGAGTCAGCATAGAGTCTGAGGATTTAGAGGTCCCTTTGTCTGTGCACACCCCTGTGGGTACGGTATCGACTAGAAAGTGCATTCCGTCGTTACCTGTGTGCATTGAGGATAGAATCCTAGAAGGGTGTTTCTTCTTGCTAAAGATGAAGGACTATGATGCTATTCTTGGTCTGGATTGGCTAGAGGAGCACTATGCGTTAGTAGATTGTCGTGGGAAGAGGATTGTTTTCCGCATTCCTGGTGAGGATGAGTTCTCTCATCCCTTGCCAAGGAACTTGGCGGGAAAGTTGGTCATCTCTGCCATGAAGGCGATGCGCATGGTAAACAAGGGTTGTGACGCTTTTCTTGCCAGTGTGGTGTTAGTACCAGAGGCTGATGAGTCACCTACTCTTGCAGAGATCGAGGTAGTGCAGGATTTTCCAGACGTCTTTCCTATGATTGTCTGGTTTGCCACCGGATAGAGAGATAGAGTTCACCATAGAGTTGCTTCCGGGCACCTCTCCTATCTCGAAGGCTCCATATCGGATGGCACCTGCGGAGTTAGCCGAGTTGAGGAGGCAGTTGCAAGAGTTGCTAGATAAGGGATTTATTCGCCCTAGTGTTTCCCCTTGGGGCGCACCTATATTATTCGTCAAAAAGAAGGACGGGTCACTTAGGTTATGCATTGACTACAGAAAGCTGAACCAAGTGACTGTGAAGAACATGTATCCCTTACCTTGTATTGATGATTTGTTTGACCAGTTGCAAGATGCATCAGTCTTTTCTAAGATTGATTTGCGATCTGGTTATCATCAGTTGAGGATTCAGAGTGAGGATGTGTCCAAGACGGCATTCAGATCCCGTTATGGACATTATGAGTTTTTGGTCCTTCCTTTCGGATTGACCAACGCCCCTGCAGTGTTCATGGATCTCATGAACAGGGTGTTTAGGCCGTATCTAGATAGCTTTGTTGTAGTGTTTATTGATGATGTGCTGGTCTACTCTTCGACGAGGCCACACACCGTCAGCATTTGAGGGTAGTATTAGAGGTTCTCCGTGAGCACAAGCTGTATGCTAAGTTCAGCAAGTGCGATTTCTGGTTGCGCGAGGTTCATTTCCTCGGGCATGTTATCTCCGGTGCTGGTGTTGCAGTTGATCCAGCAAAGGTTCAGGCAGTTATGGATTGGGAGATTCCCAAGACCCCTTCGGAGATTCGTAGTTTTCTGGGTTTGGCTGGTTACTATCGGCGATTCATTGAGGGATTTTCATCCATCGCCGCCCCATTGACTCAGCTCACCAGAAAGGGAGTGAAGTTTGTCTGGTCTGAGAAGTGTGAGAGTAGTTTTCAATTGTTGAAGACTAAGCTCACGTCAGCTCCGGTGTTAGTCTTGCCGAGCGGTGTAGAGGGTTTTGCTATCTACACGGATGCGTCTCGGATTGGCTTAGGCTGTGTGCTAATGCAGCAAGGAAGGGTAGTGGCTTATGCTTCTCGTCAGTTGAAGGAGCATGAGAAGAACTATCCGACTCATGATTTGAGCTCGCAGCAGTGGTTCATGCACTAAAGATCTGGAGGCACTATCTTTATGGTGTCAGATTTGAGGTGTTTACCGACCACAAGAGCTTGAAGTATCTTTTCTCCCAAAAGGAATTAAACCTGAGGCAGAGAAGATGGATTGAGTTCTTGAAGGACTATGACTTCGACCTTCAGTATCATCCTGGGAAGGCGAATGTCGTAGCCGATGCCCTGAGTAGGAAGAGGCCATCTCTCCAGCAGGACTGGAAGATGTTGGAGGATGCGGCTTGCGCGTTGACTGAGTTAGAGCCATCGCTATGCCAGGCTTTTGTAGCTCAGTTATCCCTTAGGTCCTCGGTTTTGGATGAGGTGATCGAGCAACAGAAAGCCGACCCTAGACTCTTAGAGTTAGTGGGCAAGGCAGGCATTGCTCGTGATGAGGACGGTGTGATTAGATTCCATCACCGTGTTTGTGTCCCTGATTTGGTAGATGTCCGTGAGCATGTGTTAGCGGAGGCTCACAGGTCGAGATTCTCTATTCATCCGGTAACACTAAGATGTACCAGGATTTGAAGAGGTCCTTTTGGTGGTCTGGCATGAAGAGGGATGTGGCAGATTATGTATCCCGGTGTTTAGTGTGTCAGCAAGTGAAGGCCGAGCGACAGCGACCATCCAGCCTCATGCAAAGGATGGAGATCCCAGTGTGGAAGTGGGAAGCTGTCACTATGGACTTTGTTTCAGGTTTGCCTCGATCTAGAAGGGGCAATGACTCGATTTGGGTAGTTGTAGATAGATTCTCGAAGACTGCGCATTTCTTGCCTATGAAGAAGAAGCGGTCGGTTGAGAGTTTAGCTAGATTGTATGTTAGTAGTGTGGTTAGATTGCATGGTGTGCCGAAGTCGATCATTTCGGATCGAGATCCGAGATTTACTTCGAGGTTGTGGAAGGGTCTTCAGCATGCGTTAGGTTCGGAGCTGAAGCTCAGTTCGGCATTTCATCCCCAGACAGATGGACAGTCTGAGAGGACTATCCAGACGCTCGAGGATATGTTGAGAGCGTGTGTACTGGATTGGAAGGATGATTGGGAGCGTCATCTACCTCTAGTGGAGTTCGCATACAACAACAGCTTTCATGCGAGTATTGGTATGGCTCCATTTGAGGCGTTGTATGGTAGGCCTTGCAGATCTCCTTTATGTTGGGAGGAGACCGGTGATAGGCAGCTGATCGGTCCGGAGTTAGTTCAGGAGACTTCGGATAAGGTCCAGCTTATCAGGAAGAGGCTTGTTGCGGCGCAGGATAGGCAGAAGAGCTATGCCGACAACAGGAGGAAGGATTTGGAGTTCGAGGTGGGTGAACATGTCTTCTTGAAGATATCACCTACTCGTGGTGTCGTCAGATTTGGCAGGCATAGTAAGTTGAGCCCTAGATTCATTGGCCCGTATGAGATTCTCAGACGATTGGGCAGCGTGGCATATGAGCTAGCTTTACCCCCAGCTTTAGCTAGTGTTCATCCCGTTTTCCACGTTTCTATGCTCAGGAAGTATGTCCGAGATCCATCTCATGTGATTAGTCATGAGCCAGTGGAGATTCAGCCAGATTTGTCGTATGTGGAGCAACCAGTAGCTATTCTTGACCGGAAGGTTCAGCATCTCCGGAACAAGGGTATTGCGTCGGTGAAAGTTCTATGGCGGAACTTCTCGCGAGAGGAGGCTACTTGGGAGCTTGAGGATGCATGAAGAAGAAGTATCCCCGTTTGTTTGAGTAGTTTTGTTTAAACTTCGAGGACGAAGTTTCTTTAAGGGGGAGAGGGTGTAAGGCCCTCGAATTTTGTTGTATTACTTTATTACGTGTAAATAATTCATGCTTGTGTATGCATAGAATGTACATATCTACGTACGTATTAACTAGTTATACTTATGTGTGCATGTGTATAATTAGTTGTAAATAGTGTATGAATTGCATGGTGGTAGTGTGTACATGATAGTATATATATGGCATGTGTATATATGTATAAGTTAAGCATGGTTTCTGCATGTTTTAAGTTCTGGCCGAAGGGCCAAATTGGCATCAACATGGATGGACGTCCATGATGAGTCAGCGTCCACCTCGATGGACGCCAATACTTAAGTCAACGGCCATGGATGTGGACGTTAATATCTCTGACCTGCATGCGCAGCAGACCCCGAAACTCCAGGGGCAAGCAAGCCCAGCCATTGGGGAGAAGTCCCCAACGGCTATCAGGCATCCCATCACACTCTCCGGGTTCCCCAAACCCCTCTCCTATAAACCAAACCCCCTTCTGCACCAGAAGAGTTCTCTTTTGCTCTTTGCAAGGAGAAGAGAGAAACCCTAGCTTCTGTGAGAAAAACCAGACTTTGCATGCTCTGATTCGACAACTTGGAGCTTCATCCGGCGATCCCTTGCAACTGGAGGTCAAAGTGGACCAAGGAGAAGGCTTCCCCGACCCCAGCTTGTTGTGGAGGTCGACCAAGAACCCGGAGGAGTGGTGTTTTGGAGACTTCTTGGGACTGCCCAAGGAGAGCTTCAACGACACATTTGACCCCTTTGGAGGTTTTGTGAGAGGCAAGTAACCTACCCACTTCGTCCATGTATGTGTCTAGGAGGTTTCTACCATTTTTATGGGATTTTATCGTGTCCTGGATCCTCACATTCCTCTGTTATTTGGAGCTCGGTCTGTGTTCTTGCACAGACAGGAACTTGACGTCAAGTCCTCTTGCCGCCAAGATCTCCAGTCAGTGGCCAACGATCTTGCCGTCCATCTGCTTGAACGGCCAGACACTGCCGTTAAGTTCTTCAGTGCAGAACAGTAAACTGTTCTGCCTTAAATAATTATTTTTCCAGACTTTGACGCATGAGGATATAGTGTAATTTTTATATGTTATGTAAAATAGATAATGTGATGTGTGTGGAAATTTCTGTGTTTTTCTGTGGATGGCATAAATTATTAGATTTATTGAAATACATGTTGGGAAAATGGATTATGCATGTTCACCTACTGTCTACATGATTCCTGAGGAATTAAATGCCCCAAATTTTTCTATACCATGTGTACGTGAGCCAGTCCATACCCTGCAAATTTGAGAATTTGTTCATGTTCATGTGATTTACTTTAATTTCTGCAATGGAAATAGAAAGCATGAGTAGGTTATTCAAAATTTACAGTAAATTGTGTGTTGTGCAATAAATTCGGGGAAAATTCTTGCAATAGTGTGTATGTTAGGTTCAGGTCTGTGAACTGTCAAATCTGATATGCATGTTATGTTTCATGATAGATTGAATTATAAATGGCATGAAATTGAATGTTTTAATTTCTGTAAATTCCGTGTGGCTCAGAAAAATATGAAAGTTTGCATGTGTGATCATAAACCTGCAATTAGTGTGTGGTTAAAATTTCATGATGATTGGATAACAGTAAAGTGTATTATGAAATTTCTACGTGAAAACATGTGATAAATGCATGCTATCATGAATATGATTTGATATGTGTTTGCCAACCTGATTAATGTGAGCTACTGAATGTTTGAATTCTGTCAACAGTAGTATCATGATTAGGAAAGTAGAGCCATGTGTATAAGTGAGAGAATGTAAAGACATGTGAAATATGTGTGTAAAAATCAGAATGTGTAATGTGTAAAAGTGTGTGCCATGTGTGACACTGCTTCCATAGAGGGCCGTGGAACCGTACCATGGAAAAATCCCCATGGGAAGGTTCAATGTGTTAAGATCTTAATGGCATTAGGATGAAGTCCTGGAGGTGGACAAGTACCACTGGTTAGGGTGGAGACTTGTTCTCTCGGTCTGCGCAGTCCAAGAGTCGTCACTGTATTGCCTAGGTGAAGTCTATGTGTATGTGTTATGTGATGTGTCCTTCTAATGGTGGTTTGGACTATGTGTCACGGCACTAAATTGTGAAATGTGAATGTGATTATGTGTAAATTGTGTAGTGTGAATATGTGTAAATGTGCAATGTGTAAAAAGAGAACTATGTGAATGAGTGATTGTGCAAACATGTGAAACCAATAAGTTAGATTGTGAAATTGTGATCCATGATACATTAATGTGAAATTATGTTATAACAGCAACCTAATTGTGTTTATAAGAATGTTTTATATGTGTAAAAATGCGTAGAATCTATGCTAGGAACAATTCTTGCTTAGGTGTAAACGTTTCCATGTTTAAGTGCTATCATGTTGTAGATTAATCGGGAATGTAGCTCTCATGTTATAGAATGTGAATTGCTAAATCCATGTCAAAACAGCAACCTTAAAGTGTATAAACTGATAATGTGCATGTGTAATAATGTGTAGAAACCATGATAGGAATGTTTCCTTTTATGTAGGCAAGAACCCCATGTTTGGTTGCTTCCATGTTATAGCCTTATTTGAAATGTAGCTTTCATGTGATTACATGAGTAGAAGGCATGTGATAGGATGTTTATTTTGGAATGTCTTAAACCATGTACGATGTGTTACAATTTTGTAGAATTGTCATGATAGGTTGTCTCTTATAAACGTTCAAGCATGTTATATGTTTTACTTGTAAATTGGAATGAAAAACCTACTGTGATATATGCATGTATGATGTGTGTGGTGTTAGTTGCTGAGTCTTTTAGACTCATCCTTTGCTTCGGCGTACAGGTTTAGTAGGTGATACACCTTTGGAGGAGACCGTGGAGAGCGACTCCGAGCTCGGGGAGTAGCTTGGCGGAGTTGTAGTGTGACATTTTGACTTTCATAGTATGTAACGAGGCATTGTAATAGAACTATTATGTAATTGTGGACAAACTATGTATTTGAGTTTAGTATTTCATTATGTAGACTTTAATTCTCTTAAATTTGTCATTTGAATCATGTATGTTAAATGTGGATGATGAAATGAAGACAAGTAGTTCTTTTGCTTCCGCTACTCTGTATTTATATTTATGAGCATCTCAATCGTATGTTATTGTTTGGGTAAATGCCCCACTGTGATAACGTTCACTATACCGACGTGGGTTGGTATAACCGTACCGGTATAATGAGGGTCGTCACACGCTCCTTTGCTGACGATCTTCCATAGCTCAAAGTCTTGAGCTCTCAGAAAGACCTGCATACGAATTTTCCAATATGGATAATCAGTGCCATCAAAGAAAGGTGGCCTGGACATTGAATGTCCCTCAGCCATAAACCCCTTATTAGATTCCATGAGATCGAGAATTTCCTGATCGTAAGATCAAGCTACAAAAGTAGTAAATCGGAGAAACCTCGCTCTGATACCAATTGAAAGATGTGCAGAATTATCTATTATGGTAATCTAGAAGGGGGGGGGGGTTGAATAGATTACTTCCAATTAAACCACTATGACCTTCTTTTCGATGGAAACACAGACTTATCAAAATCGCAAACAGATTTGATTTAAATTCGAACCAAGATGTATGTGTTGATTAAGAGCAAAACAAATAACAACCTATCTAGCGTGTGAGAAACCAACGTGCCTACCAAGCATCTAACGTAAAACGTTCAAACCATAGACACGATGATTTAAGGTGGTTAGGAGTACACAACTTGTATATCCTACGTCCACCGTCCACACACACACGCAAAAAGACTGCTTATGAGCGAGTTCGACTCTTACAACAAACACACTCAAGTTGTCTGAAGCAAACGCGCATTCAGAACAACTAGCCACACGTGAATCAAGCACAAGGGACGCTTGAATCACAACCACACACACAGATGTATGAGAGATATGAAAAGACAAGAGTTCTGAGGTGAAAGAACAAATCCCAATGAAGAACTCGTCGCTGGTCGTCCAGAAGAACTCCAAGCTTCACTTTGATGATCCTCAGATGATGTAGAAGCTTGAACCATAGACGAACCAATTTCAACTCTGCTCGGAAGATGGATCTTCTTCGCTCTGGATGGAGGGTTGAAGCAGAGCAGCAGGGAGAAGCTTTCTCTCTTGGGTTTTGCTTAGGGTTTTGGTATGGTGGCTTCTTGCTGCGAAAATACCTCAATATGTTCTATATATATGGGTGTCCAAGTTTGAAGAGATGTGGTAAAAGGAAACACCCAAATATAAAACTTATCAAAATCTCGTAACTGAGTTTTCTCTTCGTCTGTCGACAGCCAGTAATGTGTCTGTCAACAGGTGCTGACAGATTTCCAATTTCCAGAACAATGGTCTTCCGGGAAGGACTTTTCTGTGTGTGGCTGTTGATAGGAATTTGTGGCTGTCGACAAGCACACTTCACTTGTGTTTCCAGAAACTTGTCTGTCTTCCCTGTGCTTAGCTATCGACAGGTACCTTTAGGGCTATCGACAGGTGCTTGCTTGATGTCTTGTTTTTGAGTCTTTGCTCTTGTATTTTGATACATGTCTTGCCTACATTCACACCTACATTGAAGGACATTCTAAGTAAGATATAATGAATGTATAGATGATTAATAGAAGCATGTTCTTTCATGATTATAACTTGCTTGACTTTGTCACTGTCATTATGTTTCAAATATTCACACAACATCAATTGACATTGTTCATCATCAAAAACATTTAATCTCAACATCATACATGAGAACCCAACAGACGAAACATATAGAGGTCAGATATCATTTTATTAGAGATCATGTAGCTAATGGTAATATTAATATTTCCTTCATAGATATTTTAAATCAGTTAGCAGATATCTTTACAAAAGCCTTACTTGAAGAGAGATTCACGTCTCTTAGAAGGGAATTAGGCATGTGTAATTTGTAACAGATATGTCTGTATGTAACTAAAATAATAAATTTCAGAATAATACTTATCCTTCCCACTGGATTTAAGTAAATCCTTTATTGCTTGCGCCATAAATTGCCATGGCGTTTCAGATTAATTCTTTATTGTTTGTGTTATCCTCTCCTCTTTTGTCGTTATCCGCCTTTATTGCTCTGACGTTTCAAAAAGTTACTTTTTATGTCTTGCCGTTAAATCCAAAACCCTTGCCTCATCAATTTGCTCTCTCTCTTATATCTTTCGACTTGCTTGCCTACGAAAACCCTCATCGACTCTAGAATCCCCTCTGTGTGTTTTCGAAGGATTTGTCTGTTCCCGCTTAAATTTCTTGAGGGATCTTGTTCCTCTCTTTCCCACGATCCTCTAGAACGCTTCCTTGCTCGATTCCATGGTCGCTTCTGGGAGTTTCGGCAGCGTGGGTGGTTACAACGTCGCCTTCCTCATGGCGGAGCAACAGGAGCGGTTTGCTGTTGTAAGGATCAAGCTATGTGGAAACAAGGCAGTGGATCTAGAAGACCTAGAGAGCATGGTATGCACAGCGTAGTGGAAGCTATTCAAAGGATGAAGTGGACAAAGATGTGTACTATTTCTGAACTGAGTTATCCAAACCTCGCGAAAGCTTTCTACACCTGCCCGAAAATAGAAGAAGATGAGTATCTCTCTTCCACAATCAAAGGTACACACATTCACATCACTCATAATCTTTTGGAAAGATTATTTAGAGTTTCTACAGTTGGACACAGTTTGGTAGACTCTGTGGACATTCATGCCAAGGGGCTAGGGATCATTGGGATAGAGTACAAACTGAAGGATGGGAAGATCGACATCAACTAGTTCAATGCTTTTAACAGAATATTGCATTTAGATTTTAGTGCCGAGGAGTGCTACTTTTTCAACATGCCCAAAGGGAGATGCTGATATGATGTTCTGGGCCATCCAAAATCAAGATATCAACATGGCTCAGGTTATAATAGAGAGGATGAAGTCTGCTGCAGAATTGATTTGGGATAAGAAGAATAAGTTGGCAGTATCCCTACCATATGCCCAGCTGCTTACCCGAATTTTCAATCACTATGAAATTGATCTGAAGGGAGAATTGATGGAAAAGATGGGTTAGTCCATTCGGTCCAGAAACTTGAAGAAGAGTGGTTTTTCTCTTGTGGAAAATGTTTGGACAAAGACGTCGGTGGCAGAAGGAGAGGCCATCATTGGTGAAGCTCCTGAAATACAACCAGTCCAAGAGGCAGAGGTAGATGTCAAAATTGAAGAACCTCCTGCATCTGTAAGGAGGATTGAGGAAATAGCACCTAAGCACATTAAGCCGTTGGGCAATCATCTGAAGTTGTGATCCCCTCTATAGTCCCTGCACCTGCTATTGAAGAATTGCTGCTTTAGAGACTGTTGCTCACACTGAGGGGGAGCAGGAAGATACTCACATGGAAGACATCCCTAGTGTTCCTACTGCAGATGATTGTATGGAAGATAGTTTGGCAGAAGTCATTCTGGAAGTTGTGGCACTAGGCCACATTGAAGACACTTAGATGGAAGATGCTCCAGCTCAGGGGGAGCTAGAGATTCAGGAGGAGCCTACTGCTAGTGCTTCTGCAGACCAGTTCCAGGAAGGTAATGTTGAAGACACTTCAGATGAGGATGTTGAACCCACTATCAACTATGGTGGAAAGAGTAAGGGTGTTTCCCTAATAATTCCTTTACTCACTAGGAAGGCACACCTCAGATCCAAGAAGAAGAGATTCATGTGCACATGAAGCCAGTCATTAATAGACTGAATGCACATGGGGAGATTTTGTGCTATTTGCAATCCAAAGTAACATCCATCTTCATTAGTCAGAGGACTGAAGCCAAGGAGATCGGAGCAGTTAAAACTGAGCTTCAGGAGATGAAAAGTGAGTTGGGTAGCTTGAAGCAGCTAGTATCAGATCTTTCAGATTTTGTGAGGGTGCAATTATCTATTTCTGCCCCTCCTGTTCCCACTCAACCTGTACCAGTAGTTAACACAGGGCCTTCTAAACCAGAAGAACCAGTAGTTGGGTCATTAGAGCCAATTGTTGAAGAATCAGGGCCACCAAGCCCATCAGCTGGAGAGTCAGGACCATCAGGGCCATGTGTAGTTGAAGATATTGGTACTGGGCCATCAGGGCCAATTGTTGAAGAATCAAGGCCACTAGGGCCATCAGCTGGAGAGTCAAGGCCATCAGGGCCATGTGAAGTTGAAGATGTTGGTGCTGGGCCATCAGGGCCAGTGGAGTCAGTGGCAGAGCCAACCGGGTCTCAAGTATCTATAGAAGTTGCTGCTGTGCCCCCAGAGCCTTCTGTCCCTTCTAATCTTCAAACTCCAACCACTTCTTCTCCCCCTACACCCTTCACTGCTCCACCTGCACCTGAACCCTTCAAGAAACCACTTCCAAAACATATCTCTTCTCCTACACCTTTTCTTGCTACCTCCTCGTCTTCACCTATTTTTTCTACTGCCATTCCTCCTCCAACATTTCAGGAACCTCCAGCATCATCCTCTACTGGTCCCTCATCTGCTGGACCATCTGCACCACCACCTCCTTCTTCTTTCACCTCTCTTCATCCACCCACTCTACCATCCTTCATCACTATTATTCTGGAGAGTGCTAGTGTTCAAGGCCATGTCATTTAGGACATTACAGATGAGTTTGAAGAAGCAATTCTTCGCTCAGTCCTGTCTGTTTCAACTCTTGTTCTCAGGATAGATTCTCCCAGTCCTGCCTCCAAAAAGAGAAAAGTTTCTAAGGAACTTGCTCTCTCCTCTGAACCTCGATTCCCTCCTCTTTGGTTCTCTCTTTCTATTGGAAATAGAAGGAGACTTCTCTATTGTGAATACTTATAAAAATGCACATTTGCTACACTTTTTGGCCTCACTTACCTCAATCTCTCAGAACATCTCAATATTATTCTTCCTGTCTCTTTCTTATCCAAATCTGATCAGTCCAAAATATTCTCCTCAACTGAGTTTATGTCTGACGACCAGTGGGCTCGGGGTAATACAACTCTCTATAGAAAGTTTGTGCTTGCCAGATCTGACAGGTTCCCACCCTCAGACCACCCTCTCACACTGATTGAGTGGTTTGTCCTCCACCACAGAAATACTTGGGGTCCCTTCATCCAGACAGAAATCAAGTTGATTCAACACTTTAAAATGTTCAATGATTATCGTTTTGTCAATAAACTTCCAGAAGTGCAGCTTGGTCAATTTAGGGCAGCCATTGCTCAGCTCAGAACTGAAAATCCTGTCAATACTTCTCTTCAAGTGGATTTTGCTACTCTGAAGATGACAGACATTGTTTTTCTCCCTAAGCTACATTCCTTGTTCATGGACTCTACTGTGGGCTCTAGTATCTTTGAAAGATTTGCTAGATTCAAGGCCAGAATTACTGTTCAGCAGGGAGCTCCTCTTGCTTTCCACAGATTTTTGTTCAAAGAATATCACAGGGGTTTTATCAAGTCAGATGTCTTAGCTCCTCTTTTGTCTGAGTGCTTGTCGACAGGAAGGAGAGATGGAGCAGTATCTTGAGGAGAAGAAGGCTTCGCAGAAGAGGCCTGCAGCTCCATTCCAGAGGCAGGAGAAGAAGAAGGCGGCGTATCAGTCACCGCAGCATCCCGTAGTATCGGGAAGTCGTCAGGTATCTTCTCAGCATTCCCCTAGTGGCAAGAAGGAGTGTCCTCATTGCGGGAGGGCACATGGTGGTACGGAGTGTTAGAAGATGGCGGGGAAGTGCTTGAAGTGTGGGAGCAGTGAGCATAAGATCAAGGATTGTCCTAGACTTCAGCAGGGAGTCCAGTGCGGACCAGCTCCAGCAACGACAGCAACATCAGCGCCAGCGACCGGAAGACCAGGAAGGCCTCGAGCCCAAGCTCGAGTGTTTACGTTAGCTCGTGAGGACACCAAGCAGGCAGAGCATGTTACCGAAGGTACGGTTCTTTTCATGAGTGTGTACACTCGAGTTTTATTTGATACGGGTGCCACTCACTCGTTCATTTCCGAGCATTTTGCTAGGCAGTTAGCTTTAAAGTTAGGATTAGAGTATGAGGAGTTAGAAGTCCCCTTGTCTGTGCACACACCTGCGGGAATGGTATCGACTAGGAAGTGTATTCTGTCTTTACCGGTGTGCATTGAGGATAGAGTTCTGGAAGGGTGTTTCTTCTTGCTAAAGATGAAGGACTATGATGCAATTCTTGGTCTGGATTGGCTAGAGGAGCACTATGTGTTGGTAGATTGTCGTGGAAAGAAGTTTGTCTTCCGCATTCCTGGTGAGGATGAATTCTCACATCCCTTGCCAAGGAACTTAGCAGGAAAGTTTGTCATCTCTGCCATGAAGGTAATGAGAATGGTGATCAAGGGTTGTGACGCTTTTCTTGTCAGCGTGATATTAGTACCAAAGGCTGATGAGTCACCTACTCTTGAGGTAGTGCAGTATTTTCTAGATGTCTTTCCCGATGATTTATCTGGATTGCCACCGGCTAGAGAGATAGAGTTTACTCTAGAGTTGCTTCCAAGCACCTCTCCTATCTCAAAGGCCCCTTATCGGATGGCACCTGTGGAGTTAGCATAGCTAAGGAAGCAGTTACAAGATTTGTTAGATAAGGGATTTATTCGCCCTAGTGTTTCTCCTTGGGGCGCACCTATATTGTTCGTAAAGAAGAAGGATGGGTCACTTAGGTTATGCATCGATTATAGAAAGTTAAACCAAGTGACTGTGAAGAACAGGTATCCCTTACCTCGGATTGATGATCTATTTGACCAGCTGCAAAATGCATCAGTCTTTTCTAAGATTGATTTGGGGTCTGGTTATCATCAGTTGAGGATTAGGATTAAGGATGTGTCCAAGACGGCATTTAGAACCCGTTATGGACATTATGAGTTTTTGGTCCTTCCGTTTGATCTGACCAACGCCCCTGCAGTGTTCATGGATCTCATGAACAGGGTGTTTAGACCTTATCTAGATAGTTTTGTTATAGTTTTCATCGATGATGTGTTGGTCTATTCTCCGGATGAGGCCACACACCGTCAGCATTTGAGGATAGTGTTGGAAGTTCTCCGAGAACACAAACTGTATGCAAAGTTCAGCAAGTGCGATTTCTGGATGCGTGAGGTTCATTTCCTTGGGCATGTTATCTCCGGTGCTGGTGTAGCAGTAGATCCAGTAAAGGTCTAGGCTGTATTGGATTGGGAGATTCCTAGGACCCCTTCGGAGATTCGTAGTTTCCTTGGTTTGGTGGGTTATTATCGGCGATTTATTGAGGGATTTTCATCTCTCGCCGCCCCATTGACCAAGCTAACTAGGAAGGGCGAGAAGTTTGTTTGGTCCGAGGAATGTGAGAGTAGCTTTCAATTATTGAAGGCTAAGCTTACTTCCGCTCCGGTATTGGTATTACCTAGTGGTGATGAAGGTTTTGCCATTTATACGGATGCATCTCGGATTGGCCTTGGCTATGTATTGATGCAGTAAGGAAGGGTAGTAGCGTATGCTTCTCGACAATTGAAGGAGCATGAGCGTAACTATCCAACTCATGATTTGGAGCTTGCGGCAGTGGTTCATGCACTGAAGACCTGGAGGCACTATCTTTATGGTGTCAGATTTGAGGTGTTCACTGACCACAAGAGCTTGAGGTATCTTTTCTCCCAAAAGGAATTAAACTTGAGGTAGAGAAGATGGATTAAGTTCTGAAGGATTATGACTTCGATCTCCAGTATCATCCTGGAAGGGCGAATGTCGTAGCAAATGCCCTTAGTAGGAAGAGGTCTTCTCTTCAGCATGATTGGAAGATGTTGGAGGATGCAGCATGTGCGATGACTGAGTTAGAGCCATCATTGTGCCAGGATTTTATAGCTCAGTTGTCCATTAGGTCTTCGGTGTTGGATGAGGTGATCGAGCAACAGAAAGTCGACCCTAGACTCCAAGAGTTGGTGGGCAAGGCAGGCATTGCTCGTGATGAGGATGGTGCGATTAGATTCCATCACCGTGTTTGTGTTCCCGACATTGTAGATGTCCGTGAGCATGTTTTAGCAGAAGCTCATAGGTCGAGATTCTCTATTCATCCGGGTAACACCAAAATGTACAAGGATTTGAAGAGATCTTTTTGGTGGTCTGGCATGAAGAAGGATGTAGCAGAATATGTATCTAGATGTCTTGTATGCCAGCAAGTGAAGGCCGAGCGGCAGCGACCATCTGGTCTTATGCAGAAGATGGAGATCCCAGTATGGAAGTGGGAAGCTGTCACTATGGATTTTGTTTCGGGTTTGCCTCGATCTAGACGGGGTAATGACTCGATTTGGGTAGTAGTAGATAGATTCTCGAAGACTGCGCATTTCTTGCCCATGAAGAAGAAGCAGTCGGTTGAGAGCTTATCTAGATTGTATGTTAGCAGTATTATTAGATTGCATGGTGTGCCGAAGTCGATCATTTCGGATCGAGATCTGAGATTTACTTCGAGGCTGTGGAAGGGTCTTCAGGATGCGTTAGGTTCGGAGCTAAAGCTCATTTCGGCGTTCCATCCCCAGACCGATGGACAGTCTGAGAGGACTATCCAGATGCTTGAGGATATGTTGAGGGCGTGTGTTCTGGATTGGAAGGATGATTGGGAGCGCCATTTACCTCTTGTGGAGTTCGCATACAACAACAGTTTCCATGCAAGTATTGGTATGGCTCCATTTGAGGTGTTGTATAGTAGCTCTTGTAGATATCGTTTATGTTGGGAGGAGACCAATGATAGGCAGTTGATCGGTCCGGAGTTAGTTCAGGAAACTTCGGATAAGGTCCAGCTTATCAGAAAGAGACTTGTTGCGGCACAGGATAGGCAGAAGAGCTTTGCCGACAACAGGAGGAAGGATTTAGAGTTTGAGGTAGGTGAGCATGTCTTCTTGAAGATTTCGCCTACTCGTGGTGTAGTTAGATTTGGAAGGCATGGTAAGTTAAGTCCTAGATTCATTGGCCCGTATGAGATTCTTAGACGATTGGGCAACGTGGCATATGAGCTAGCTTTACCCCCAGTGTTAGCTAGTGTTCATCCTGTTTTCCACGTATCTATGCTCAGGAGATATGTCAGAGATCCATCTCATGTTATTAGTCACGAGCCAGTGGAGATACAGTCAAATCTTTCTTATGTGGAGCAACCAGTAGCTACTCTTGACCGGAAGGTTCAGCATCTCCGGAACAAGAGCATTGCGTCGGTGAAGGTGCTATGGCGCAACTTCTCGCGAGAGGAGGCTACTTAGGAGCTTGAGGATGCAATGAAGAAGAAGTATCCTCAGTTGTTTGAGTAGTATCGGTCTAACTTCGAGGACGAAGTTTCTTTAAGGGGGAGAGGGTGTAAGGCCCTAGGATTTCACTCTCTTATATAGGAGTTTGATTGTGTGAGAAATGGATGTTTGTTTGTGTAGATATATGTATGTGTATATAAATAAACTATTTGATGTATTGTTGTAAATATATATATATATATATGTATATCTATTGTATATATATTATTCATTTACATTGCATGAATGGTATTCATTTTCTAATGTATACATTGTATATTCCATGTATATGCATTGAGTAAGTGTAGTTTCTACAGTTTTTAAGTTCTGGCCAGGCGACCCATTGGCGTCAACATGTGTGGACACCAACCCAAAGTCAGCGGCCACATCGATGGACGCCAACTCCATATTGGCGGCCAGTGATGTTAACGTTAGCCTCCCAGATCTGTTGCGTCTTCAGATCCAGAAACGTCCGCCAAAATCTCGCCTCTTGTTTAGGAAACCATTCTCAACGGTCACCTAGCCTTACCTAAATGCATACCCTTAGCCCTATAAAAATACCCATCTCCGGCTAGATCTGACCCTTTTAACTCTCTTGAGAAAAACCCTAAACTCTTGTGCGAAAACCTGACTTTGGTGGATTCGATCATGCATTCTGGTGTGATTTCGGGCGAGCGATTGCATCTAGTGGATGCTTGGAGCGTCAAAGTTCATCTTCCCAGCCCCGGAGTACTTCAAAGAACATCACAGAAGCCAGATCGGGGGAGATTTGGGGACTCTTTGGCTCAGGCCGAGGAGGGCTTCTCTGACTTAAATCTTCGATTTTGGATTTTTCTGAAGGCAAGTAAATCCTCCACACTACTCATACATATGTCTAGTAGGTCCTAGGCTATTTTTCGAAATTTTGTTCGAGTCCTGACTCTTCATTCGACTTTTGGGTTCAGTCTGTGTTTTGCACAGATAGGAACATAACGACACCTTTTGCTGCCGTTAAGATCCGAGGTTAATGGCCACCTATGTTACCGTCAACCAGGTAAGCGGCCACACCTTTGCCGCTGAGTTCTTCAAGCAAGAACAGTGAGATGTTTGCCCCTTTATAATTTATTTTTGGATTTCTGCACATGAGGATGTACTGTAAATTTTATATGCTATGTAATACTTCGAGTGGATGATGTTGTGAAATTTTGTGGAATTTTCATTGGAAATTCTATTTATTAAAATTCCTGAAATGTATGTCAGATAGGTTTTCCAACCTTGAAAGTTACTGATTGTGTGATCCATGTGGAATTTGGATGTTAGAGAATTTCTGCACAATGTTTATGGGTATCAGTTCATGCCATGAGAGTTTGGAAATTTTCTAATATCTGTGTAAATAGTTATATTTTTTTAAAACTGTAAATCGGTGAGCATACATTATCGATTTTAAATCTCTAATAAATTGTATGATGTAAAATAAAGTCTCAAAAATTGCATATAATATCATGACTGTTGGTCACAGATTTTAGAATAGATAAATATGTATATGGTACTGTGAACCATGCTTAATTGATGACTTCATAAATTAGGCAGAATGCATTTTTTATTTATCATAAATTGTGTATGACTCCGAAAAATATGAAAATTGGTATGCATGATGCTTGATCTATAAACAGTATGTGGTTAAACTTTCATGTAAATTGGATGACAGTAGGTATTGAATTGAGTATTGCATGATGATGAGACTAGTTAAAGCATACTTAAAGTGATTAGAAACTAATTAGATGATTTCAGTATGATTTAGATTAAATTGTAATTATTTAACTCTGTAAACAGTAGTACCATGTTAGGTAACCTGAATCATGTGCAAGCATGTGAATATAGAATTAATGTGTTAAATGGTATGCAAATAGTGTATGTTTAAAAATGGGAAAAATGTGTAAATGTGCCATGGGTGACACTGCTACCTTAGAGGGCTGAGGAACTGTACCGTAGTAAAGTCCCTATGGGAAGGTTCATATGAGTATGAGATCCCATGGACATTTGGATAAAATCCTGGAGGTGGACAAGTACTACTGGTTAGGGTGGAGAGTGCTTCTCCCGGTTCTGCGTAGTAACTAAGATCTATCACTATATTGCCTAGGTGATAGGTATATGTGTGAATGAGAGAAGTGTGTGTCCTTCTAGAGGTGGTTTGGACTATGTGTCACGGCATATAATGTGAATAATGTGATTTTTGCATATATGTGAAATGTGCATGTGTAAAATGTGTAAATGATCATGCGAAAATGTGAACTAATGTGATAATATATGAAATTGTGAACCAAGTTATAAATGTGTTTTATCCATGTCAAAACAGCAAGCTATCAATGTTTATAATTATGTTATGAATGTGAGAATGTGCATAGAATCCATGCTAGGAATACCTCTTCCAATATGTGCAATACTATGCTTAACTTATTTTGCAATGTAGCATGAATGGAACAAGTGTTGACTTAAAATAGCATGTTAAAGAATGTGTAGAAAGCATGTGATAGGTTTATTTCATTGTGAAAGAAACATAAGGATGTACCATGTGTGATAAACTTGTAGAAGTATCATGTTTAGGCTTTCTTTTAAAGGTTGTCCAATCCATGTTATACGCATTAGTTGTTTTGTTTAGAAGGTAAAATGTCCATGTGATGCATGTATGCTTAATGTGAATGGAATTACTTGCTGAGTCTTTTAGACTCACTCTTTCTTCGGCATACAGGTGCAGATATTCCTACTTCTTCCGAGGAGATAGTCAAGAGTGACTCGGAGCGTGAGTAGGAGACCTTCGTGGAGAATTGTATTTTTGTACTTTCTTCATAAGTATGTAATAAAGGGAGACATGCAATTAAGTTGTGGACAATGTATTTGATTTAAATTTTAGTTATGGGAACTTTAGTTCTTTCTTGTACTATATAGACTGTGGATAAATGTGATGATGGAATAATAAATTTACTTTCAGTTCTTTTATTCCGTTGTTATGTGTTCATATTTGTGTACATCTCAGCCTATTGAATGTGTTGGGTAAATGTCCCACTGTGGCAACACTCTCTATATCGATGTGGGTTGGTATAACCGTATCGGTATAAGAAGAGTCTGATGATCAGTCTGTCTCCATACAATTTTAATTAATTACATATTTTTTTGGTGATTAACAAAACCTATCGAAATTTCTAACATATTTTTCATAAGTCTTAAGTACAGAAAATATACCAAGGTCAAACAAGCCAATATTGGTAAGTATCATATTTCTGAAGCATTAATTATTTCAAGATTATATTTCTCTAAGTCCACATCGACTTCTGTTGAAAGTCACAACAATTTCTTTAGTCATCGTAACGATTTGCTCATCTCAACGATTTCTTTAGTCATCGTAACGATTTGCTCATCGCAACGATTTATTTAGTCATCGTAACGATTTAATCATCTCAACGATTTCTTTAGTCATCGTAACGATTTGCTCATCGCAACGATTTCTTTAGTCATCGTAACGATTTGCTCATCACAACGATTTCTTCAGTCATCGTAACGATTTGCTCATCGCAACGATTTCTTCAGTCATCGTAACGATTTACTCATCTCAACGATTTCTTTAGTCATCGTAACGATTTGATCATTGCAACGATTTCTTTAGCGCTCATAACGATTTCCTTTGGCACTCATAACGATTTCTTTAGCGCTCATAACAATTTCTTTAGCGCTCATAACGATTTCCTTTGGCGCTCATAACGATTTCTTTAGCGCTCATAACGATTTCTTTAGCGCTCATAACGATTTTCTTCAGCGCTCATAACGATTTCCTTTGGTGCTCATAACGATTTCTTTAGCGCTCATAACGATTTCCTTTAGCCCTCATAACGATTTCCTTTAGCGCTCATAACGATTTCCTTTGGCGCTCATAACGATTTCTTTAGCGCTCATAACGATTTCTTTAGCGCTCATAACGATTTCCTTCAGCGCTCATAACGATTTCCTTAGCGCTCATAACGATTTCTTTAACACCCACAAATGACTTGCTTTCTATAACGATTTTTTAAGTGTTCATAACGATTTCTTCATTGAACATAACGATTTGCTTCTTATAACAACTTAGTTAAACTGACTTGATCATAACGATTTCATAAGTCATATAGTCATCGATTTTATGTCTTACATCGACTTAATATTTATCTTATTCCTGAAAGTATTGAAAAGTCAAAGTCAAGCATATCCTCTGACATCTGTTCATTTATGAGGACTGAACGTATCTCTGCATGCATGCAGATGATCACGTCTACCATTATGCTTACTCTGTGTGTATCTTTTAGAACAAGCTATTTGGCATTACTATTTTGGTGAATATTCACATCAACGTTTACTGACAACAAGAGACAACCTAGCTGTCTACTGTTCTAGCATTTAATATATGTAGGGTCCTAAAGACATTCTGTCATACAGCGTTGGACTATATAGACGCCAGAAGATCTTATCTCTTTGCATGCTCAATTGGATAAAAGATTGTTGACTAGAAGCTTCCAAGTGTCAAGCAGTCTAACGTCTACCAAACTAAGAGACAACGGTTACTTCAACGACTACATTTCAAATTGGAGATATAAATTCAAGATATCAGCTCCAGAAAAAAAGAAGAGAGAGACCTACGATTGAGAAAACAAGCTTTCCAGATCTTCTAAAAGAATCCAAGAGCCAAGAATTCAATTCTAGTGTGTCTTTAGCTCTTTGCTCTCTGTGCTGTAATAGAGATCCTAAGAGAGCCAATGTAGTTCTGAGAGAGTGCCTTGTTTAGATTATTTGCTCTCAGTGCTAGTAGTCTCAGATCTTGTCTTGCTAAAGCTTGATCTAGGGGCTTGAATTCCTGTTTATTCTTCTTGTGTTGTTGTTCCCTTCTGTTGTGAAGGAAGACCTAGTGGGGAGCCAGGGTGTTGTGTTCCCTTCTGTTGTAAAGGAAGACCTGGTGAGGGATCCAGGGTGTTGTAGTTTCCTTCTTGTGAAGGAAGACCAGCTGAGCTGGGTGTTGTATTGTCCGTAGGGGGACTGTACCCTAGTTAGTGGAATCCTGAGTTGTTGTTCAGGGACTGGACGTAGGACTCCTAAGGAGAGGAGGTCTGAACCAGGATAATTCCTTGTGTTGTGTGATTGCTTATTGTGTGTTTGTCTTTTATACTAACCTTCTCTAACCTTCATCGAAGAGCATCTTTGTATGAATGTTTTAAGTACAGGTACTAATCAAATAAATTTTTAAAAGACCCATTCACCCCCCCTCTGGACTCGTCAACTGGGAAACAAGTGGTATCAGAGAGAGTCTCTTCGACAAAGAAGAAAGATCCAATGATCTGAAGAGTAAAGATCCATGGCAGCCCAAGGTAACATTGAAGGTCAGTCTGTCAACCGACCCCCTCCCTTTGATGGTGAAGATTATGCTTATTGGAAGACCAGAATGGAGTACTTTCTTCAAGGTCACGACTATCAGATATGGTCAATAGTAGAAGAAGGTGATCTCCTGGTCACAAATGAGAAAGCTCAGTGGACAGATGATGATAGGAAAAAGATCTCCTTGAACTGTAAGGCTAAGAGTATTCTGTGTTGTGCACTAAGCAAAAAGGAATTCAACAGAGTTTCAGCCTGCAAATCCGCAATGGAGATGTGGGAAAAGCTTAGAATTACCTATGAAGGCACAGACAAGGTGAAGGAGACAAGAATTGATATTCTTGTTACTCAATATGAAATATTTCAGATGCAATCAGGTGAGTCCATAACTCAAATGTTCAGTCGATTCACAGATATTACAAATGGATTGGCTGGACTTGGGAAAACCTATGAGATTGGAGACATGGTGAGGAAAATTCTTAGATCCTTACCATCCTCGTGGACCCCAAAGGTCACAGCTATTGAGGAAGCTAATGATCTGAAAAGGATGTCTTTGGAAAAGCTCATTGGGTCCCTTATGGCCCATGAGATCAATATGGAAAGGCTAGGAGAGTCTTCAAGTAGAAAGAAGCACTCCAATGCTTTAAAAGCTGAAGAAGACTCATCAGAAGCAAGCTCAGATGAAAATGAAAGTATTGAGGACAGTGAAAATGAAGAAACAATGCTATCAAGAAGACTGCAACGGATTTTAGCCAAGAAAAAGAAAATTCAATCTGGCAGAAGATTCTTTAAGAAAAACAAAGAGTTTAAGAAGTCAGAAGGAAATGATCTGAAGAAAGGAGAACCAATATGCTATGAGTGCAAGAAACCTGGACATATCAAAGCTGAATGTCCAAAGCTCAAGAAGCCTGAATTCAGAAAAAGAGAGAGCTCCAAGAAATTCAGGAAATATAAGAAAAAAGCAATGGCAGCCGCTTGGGAAAACAACAGTGACTCAGACAGTGAGTCAAGCTCGAGCAGTGATAAAGAAGAAGCCAACCTGGCGTTCATGGCAAATACAGATGATAAGGTAACATCTGACTCCTCGTTTGATTCCTGCAATAATTCTGATTCGGATAATTTAGAGGAAGCATTCAATGAACTATACAATAAATATAGAGAAGTAACCAAACTATTAAAAGTAAGTAAGAAAAATAATGCTTGTCTAGAAAACACAAACTCAGATCTAAAATCAGAAAATGAACAGCTAGAAAAACAGTTAACTGAACTTAAAAGAAGAAATGACTTATTATGTGAAGATCTAAAGGTTAAGAATGAACAAATAATTAAATTTGAAAAACAAGCAAGCTCGGATGAACTAAAAACAGAAATAAACTCATTAATAGAAGAAAATATACAGCTATCTAGCACATTAGAAAAATTCACTAATGGTAAAAACTCTCTAATATTAAAAGGTGCTAGAAGACCAGGAAAGAAGAAAAATAGATTAGGATATACACCCCCAGATAATGAAGAAACTATAGTTTATCCTAAAATATATCCAACACCAAAATTTGTACCTGAACAAGACATTGCATACAAGGCAGATTTCAAATATATAGAAAAAGTAACCAAATTGTCCTGCTGCAGTCACTATAACAAATTAGGACATATTATAACTACATGTCCAACTAAACATAAGAAATGGATAATAAAAAGGGAAACCAGTGATACTAACCAATCAGACCCAAAAAACTTGGGTACCTAAAACTTAATGTTTTCATTTCAGGGTAACTCTCGAGCATCCAAATGGTATATGGACAGTGGGTGCTCAAGGCACATGTCAGGTAATCGAAAGATATTCTCTCATCTTCAAAATGAAGAAGGAACTGTTACATATGGAGATAACGGAAAAGGAACAGTGATAGGCAGTGGTTCTGTGAACAACAAAGGAAAGACAGTTATTGAAGATGTATTGTTTGTCAAAGGGCTAAAACATAATCTTATTAGCATCAGCCAACTTTGTGACAGAGGTCATCAGATCCAGTTTCAAGAGTCAAAGTGCAGCATATTAAAGGATGGAGCAGTAATTTTCGAGGCAAATAGAGAAAAGAACTTATATGTGCTCTATCTTGAAGAACTCAAGGATCAAAATGTCTGTTTAGCAGCAAATAAAGATCAATCAACTGAATTGTGGCACAGAAGACTGGGTCATTGTAGTCTGGATGGCATGAACAAGCTTATAAAGAGAGGTCTTGTAGAAGGTCTGCCAAAGGTCAGCACTAAAATGAATGGCATCTGCAGACCTTGTGCAAAAGGGAAGCACACCAAGAGTTCCTTCAAGTCAAAGACTATGGTAACCACCTCTAAACCCTTAGAACTCATTCACATGGATTTATTTGGGCCAATGAGAACCACTAGTCTAGGAGGAAAGAATTTTGGGTTTGTTATTGTCGATGACTACTCCAGATACACATGGGTGTCATTCCTAGAACATAAAGATGATACATTTGAAAGCTTTATCAGTTTTAGAAAGAAGGTTCAGAAAGACAAGAAATTCAGTATTATTAGTATTCGATCAGATCATGGAGGTGAATTTCAGAATGAGAAATTTGCAAAGTTCTGTGAAAATGAAGGGATTGAACACAATTTCTCAGCACCAAGGACACCACAGCAAAATGGAGTTGCTGAGAGGAAGAATAGAACCTTATTGGATATGGCTAGGACAATGTTGTCAGAATATAACTTACCAAGGTATTTTTGGGTTGAAGCAGTAAACACAGCAAGCTACATCATTAATAGAGTAATGATCAGACCAATATTGAAGAAAACCGCTTATGAGTTGTTCAAAGGAAAGAAACCAAAGATCAGTCACTTCAGAACTTTTGGATGTCCATGCTTCATCCACAACAACGGCAAAAGAGACATTGGTAAGTTGGATGCCAAATCAGATGAAGGCATCTTCATGGGGTATGCTTCTAAACCCAAAGGTTATAGAATATTTAACAAACGTACCTTATTGATTGAACAGTCTGTGCATATTATTTTTGATGAGACTAACCCTTCCTTGAGAAAGGAAGAAGAAAGTGACAATGATGATGCAGACGAACTGTCCAAGAAACTAAAGGATACCTCAATTGAAGACAGGGATGATCCACCTCTGGAAGACTTGCAACAACAAGACATTACACATGAAAATCTTCCAAAGGAGTGGAGATACAAGAAAGATCACCCACCTGAGAACATTATTGGTGATCCATCTGTAGGGGTAAGAACAAGAGGTAATGTAATACCTTGTGATTATCTAGCATTTGTCTCTCAAATAGAGCCTAAGACAGTCAATGAAGCTCTCACTGATGAATCCTGGATTATAGCCATGCAAGATGAACTTAATCAGTTCAAGAGAAACCAAGTATGGTCACTTGTTCCCAGACCATCAGACCATCCAGTTATTGGCACCAAGTGGGTGTTCAGAAACAAATTGGATGAGGCTGGTGTGATTTTAAGAAACAGGCCAGGCTAGTAGCTCAAGGCTATTCCCAAGAGGAAGGCATTGATTTCGATGAAACCTATGCTCCTGTAGCTAGACTTGAGGCTATTAGGATTTTACTTGCATATGCATCTGCTCTAGATTTAAAGTTATTTCAAATGGATGTTAAATCTGCATTTTTAAATGGTTTTATTAAGGAGGAAGTGTATGTTGAACAGCCTCCAGGTTTTGATGATACAGAATTTCCTAATCATGTTTTTAAACTTCATAAGGCATTATATGGTTTAAAGCAAGCACCAAGAGCCTGGTATGAAAGGCTTAGCTCTTTTTTATTAAACCATGGTTTCACTAGAGGACAGATAGATAGCACTCTATTTGTAAAATCGAAAGTTAAAAGCATATTACTTGTACAGATTTATGTAGATGACATTATCTTTGGATCTACTGATGAATCCCTTTGCAAGTATTTTGAAAAGTTGATGCGGGAGAGTTTGAAATGAGCATGATGGGGGAGCTCAATTATTTCCTTGGACTACAAATCAAGCAAGGAAAAGATGGGACCCACATCTGTCAAGCAAAATACACCAAGGATCTTCTGAAAAAAATTGGATTCGAGAATGCCAAGCCACTGTCAACACCTATGAGCACATCAACAAGGATGGACAGTGACAAGAATGGTAAGAAAGTAGATCAAAAGAACTACAGAGGTATGATAGGTTCATTACTTTATCTAACTTCTAGCAGACCTGATATTTTATTTAGTGTATGTATGTGTGCTAGATATCAAGCAGATCCTAGAGAATCTCATTTGATCAATGTCAAAAGAATTTTCAGATATTTAGCTAGAACTCATGACTTAGGTCTGTGGTATCCGAAGTCATGTGAAGTTAATTTGATAGGATATTCTGATGCTGACTATGCTGGATGCAAATTAGATAGAAAAAGCACCAGTGGTTGCTGTTAATTCCTTGCAGGGTGTCTGATATCCTGGTCCTCCAAGAAGCAGAATTCAGTAGCACTCTCAACAACTGAAGCTGAGTACGTGGCTGCTGGAAGTTGCTGTACACAACTCCTATGGATAAAGCAACAACTTGAGGACTATGGCGTGCACATCAAGTCTATCCCACTATTATGTGACAACACAAGTGCTATAAATCTCACCAAAAATCCAGTACAACATTCAAGGACCAAGCACATTGAGGTTAGATATCACTTCATTCGAGATCATGTAGCTAATGGTAATTTAGACATATCATTTATTGATACAAATGGTCAGTTAGCAGATATCTTCACAAAAGCCTTACCCGAAGAGAAGTTCACATCTCTTAGAAGGGAATTGGGCATGTGTAATTTGTGAAGAGACTTCTGTTTAAAACTGATAAATAAATTTTCAGAATTTAAGTAAACTTTCTCTCCAATGGCTTTAAGCAAAAGGAAGTTAATTTATCTCTCCCGGCCGCTCTCTTTCTAAAGTATGTTGAGTTGGTCAAACCTGTTTGTCATTTTCTGCCACCTTTTGGCGCTTCGCTTTTCGGTAAAACCTTTATTTAACCCCAAAATCGATGTGAAAACGATTCATCTCCTACCTTACACCTTTTTCCCTCTTTTGTCTTGTTGCCTGAGCCGATGCCCTAACGACTCCGACATCGACTTTCTGCTAATTTGAATCTCCTCTCTTCTTCTCGCGAAGAATTTCTTGAGGGATTTTCTCTCCTCTTTCCACATCAACCCCCCCAGAAAATCTTCCTCACCCAAAGTTTATGGCATCGTCCATTATCTCCGACAGTTTGGGTGGCTACAGTGCTGAGTTTCTATCGGTAGAGCAGCAGGAAAGGTTTACTTTCGTGAAGACCAAACTTTGCGGGCATAAGGCGGTAGATGTTGCGGATCTTGAGAAGAATGGTATGATCAGTGTAGTAGCCACTATGAGAAGGATGCAGTGGATGGGAATCACCACCTTCTCTGAGGTAAGCTATCTGGACCTCGTGAAGGCATTTTATGTGTGTTTGAGAACATAGGCAGACGGGTCCTTGATTTCATCTGTCAAAGGAACCCAAATCAAGATTGATCATGAAGTTTTGAAGACCCTGTTTGATGTGAGCACGTCTGGTCATAGTGGAATCCACTCAGTGGACACTTAGGCAAAGGGTCTAGGTATTGTTGGTTCAGAATTTAGACTGAAAGATGGCAAATTGGATATCAATCAGTTGAATGCCTTCAATCGCCTTCTGCACTTCGTAGTCTGTCAAATTCTTGTTCCTAGAAGTGCTACTTTCTCGACATGCACCAAGGCAGACTCTGATATGATGTTTTGGGCCGTTCAGAACCAAGAAATCAACATGGCCGAAGTGATGATGGAAAGAATGAAGTTTGCCCGTGATCAAATCTGGGATACCAAGAGTAAGCTTAATGTATCCCTGCCTTATGCTCATTTGCTCACCAAAGGTTTTCAGCACTTTGGAGTAGATGTTTCTGGCGCCGTTGTAGAGAAGATGGGCCAAGCAATTAGGTCCCGAAATCTAAGGAAAAGTGGTTTTTCTGTGGTCAACGAGTATGGACCAAGACCTCAGTGGCTGAGGGTGAACCCATCTTAGGGGAAGCCCAAGTCGTTCAGCTTGAAGCAGTAGCAGTAGAGTCAGAGGGTCCATCAGCAGTTGCAGAACCAGCAGCAGAAGAGGCCGCAGTACCTAGAGCTTCACTGGAAGTAGCTGCCAACAGAGAAGTTGCAATGGAGACTTTGGTAGCTCAAGAAATTGTAGCAGTGGCAGATTCTGTCAGAAGTTCAGAGGATCCTCTTCCCACCTCCACTATGGCATCTGTACTCCGTCAAGTATTAGATTCCATTCACTCCTCCCCAGTGATTCAAAACACTGGTGGGCGTTTGGTTGAACAGTTTGTGGCATCTGGCCACATTGAAGATTCTGTATTAATAGATGTTCCTATTCAGGGGGAGCAAGAAAGAATTGTGGAGGAGGCTCCTGTTCAGGGGGAGCAAGATATTGAGAAGGAAGCAGCATCTCAAGGGGCACATACTGAAGATGCTCCTGTGAGTGAAGGACATATTGAAGCTCAAATAGAGGTCGAGGAGCAAATGGAAAGGAGCAGCAAAAACAAGAAAAATGCTCACAGAAGGCAGAAGAAATTTTAAAGAAGATGCTCTTAAAGCCCATCTTGAAGAGATTGGATGATCAAGGTGCAGTCTTGGACTCAGTGAAGTCAGCTATGAGTTCTGTCATCGTGCGCCAGGAATCCATGTCAAATGACATTTCTCAAATAAATAATGCCATGAAGTGGTTCAATAAGGAACTGACCTCTATGAAGGTGATGGTGTCTGAGGTTTTGAAGGCAGTAGGGCCCAATGATTCTACTCCTCAAGAGCGTGAGCCTTCAGGGCCAAGTGAAGATAATGCAGGGCCATCCGGGCAAATTGGTGTTGATCTTGTGGAGCTGCCATCAGGGGCGTTCAGTTGATGCTCCAGCAGGGCCATCAGGGCCAAGTATTGTAGTTCAGCCTTCTGAAATTTTGCCTATTGAAGATTCTGATTTGTGTCAGGGGTCTGGGCCGGAGAAGGAGACACTTAATCCAGTGGAACCAGTAGCTGAAAGAGCAGACCAGGCTGTAGCTCCTGAGTCCCCTGCCTCTTCTACTCTTCCCACTCTAGCTGCTCCCTCTCCACCATCCTCTTCCACCGCACCTCCAGCTCCAACCACCTTTAAACAACCCCGTCCAAGATCTGTTTCCTCTCCCCAACCATTTCCCTCTCAACTTGCCTCATCTCCTATTTCTTCCACCATTGTTCCTTCTCCACCATCCTCTCCTCAGCTTCCACCAGCATCCTCTTCAGCTGGGCCATCTTCTTCTGGTCCTTCTTCCTCCGAAACCTTTGCTCTTCCTACCATAACTCCTGCTTCTATCTTCAATCCACCTACACCTCCCTCTTTTATTACCATTATTCCTGAGGGTGCCCAACTCACACAGGTGGAAATCCAGGATATCAAGGATGAATTTGAAGTAGCAATACTTCGTTCAGTCCTGGTTGTTGGGACCCATACTCATAGGACAGGCTCTTCTAGTCCTGTCTCTAAAAAGAGGAGACTCACTTCCACTCATCCTGTCTCTTCTGAACATTGTTATCCTCCCCTTTGGTTTTCCCTTTGTCTCCAATAAGCAGAAACTTCTCTATGAAGAATATCTTCAAAAAGTAGTTTTTGCCCACATCTTTGGCCTTCCCTTCCAAAATCTTTCTGATCATCTTACCACCATCTTTCCTTACACCCATCTCTCTAAGGCTCAACAGTCAAAAATTTTCTCCATGACTGAAGCCAAACCTGAAGACCAATGGGCTCGGAGCAACAGAGATCTGTACAGTCAATTTCGTCGAGTTCAAGCTGCCAGATATCCACCTAGGGAAGCTCCTCTTTCTCTCTGTGAATGGTTCCAGATCCATCACAAAAATCTTTTTGGACCCTTCATTCAGAAAGAGATCAAGTTTATCTGGCAGTATCATATGTACAATAACTACTGCTATGTAAATCGCCTCCCTGAATTTCAGCTGGGTCAATTTCGTGCAGCTATCAGGGCCCTCAGTTCAAGCACAGCTCATACTGAATCCCTTCAGGTCGATTTTGCTACCTTAGTTATTCCTCATGTAGTGTTCCTTCCCCCTCTCCATGCTTTGATTATGGACTCTTCTGTGGGAACACTTATCTTTGAGTGAGCTGCAAGGGTCATGGCCAGGTTATTTGTGCAAGATGGCCGTGATCTATCCTTTCCGAGATTTGTCTTCAAGCAGTATCTTCAGGGGCATATCAAGGCTGTTGTCCTGGCCCCCATTCTCTCTGAATGTGACAGGCTGTCTCCAGATGATTGGACGAAGGTCTATCCCTTGTCTGCTCAGCAGCTAGCAGATCTAAATGCTTCTCAGGCCAGCTCAAATCAACCACCTTTGACTCTCGGTGAATTTTTGGATGCCAACTCTCTTCACCTCATCCGGGATTCCTATCTGACCTGGGTTGAAAGATACAAGGTCTTCTTTGCTTTAAAGAAGGAGCTTAGATCCCTTCAAATTGACTATCCCCTCAAGATTGATGCCTTCCTTCGGTTTGCCAGTTTTGGGTCATTCTTAACCTACAAGTTAGCCTTTGGCAGTGCTAAATATGGGGATTTCATTTCAGATCAAAGGCAGCTTCATATCAAAAGGATGGCTCCCACCATGGGACCCTCCTATCAAATTGAATTTGGGGCCTTTCAAGCTTTTTTTGAAGAGCAGGAACGCCAGACACTCCCTGTCATCAGGCGCTTTGGCTCCTTGTTATCCCCTGCTTATTATTTATCTGTAACTCCTCAAAACTGATCAATATATTTGGTTGAGTGCCCTTCCATCTTTTCTCTACTTCTTTGTCGAAGTTTATCTTTTTGCTTAATGATAAAAAGGGGGAGAAACATTCTTAGCATGTCTGAAATATTACATTCTGCAAATTCATGCTTCCTGACAAGTTTTGTCATCACCAAAAAGGGGGAGATTGATGATCAGTCTGTCTCCATACAATTTTAATTAATTACATATTTTTTTTGGTGATTAACAAAACCCTATAAATTTCTAACATATTTTTCATAAGTCTTAAGTACAGAAAATATACCAAGATAAAACAAGCCAATATTGGTAAGTATCATATTTCTGAAGCATTAATTATTTCAAGATTATATTTCTCTAAGTCCACATCGACTTCTGTTGAAAGTCACAACAATTTCTTTAGTCATCGTAATGATTTGCTCATCTCAACGATTTCTTTAGTCATCGTAATGATTTGCTCATCGCAACGATTTCTTTAGTCATCGTAACGATTTAATCATCTCAATGATTTCTTTAGTCATCGTAACGATTTGCTCATCGCAACGATTTCTTTAGTCATCGTAACGATTTAATCATCTCAATGATTTCTTTAGTCATCGTAACGATTTGCTCATCGCAACGATTTCTTTAGTCATCGTAACGATTTGCTCATCACAACGATTTCTTCAGTCATCGTAACGATTTGCTCATCGCAACGATTTCTTTAGTCATCGTAACGATTTGCTCATCTCAACGATTTCTTTAGTCATCGTAACGATTTGATCATCGCAACGATTTCTTTAGCGCTCATAACGATTTCCTTTGGCGCTCATAACGATTTCTTTAGCGCTCATAACGATTTCTTTAGCGCTCATAACGATTTCCTTCAGCGCTCATAACGATTTCCTTTGGCGCTCATAACGATTTCCTTTGGCGCTCATAACGATTTCTTTAGAGCTCATAATGATTTCCTTTAGCGCTCATAACGATTTCCTTTAGCGCTCATAACGTTTTCCTTTGGCGCTCATAACGATTTCTTTAGCACTCATAATGATTTCTTTAGCGCTCATAACGATTTCCTTCAGCGCTCATAACGATTTCCTTAGCGCTCATAACGATTTCTTTAACACCCACAAATGACTTGCTTTCTATAACGATTTGTTAAGTGTTCATAACGATTTCTTCATTGAACATAAGGATTTGCTTCTTATAATGACTTAGTTAAACTGACTTGATCATAACGATTTCATAAGTCATATAGTCATCGATTTTATGTCTTACATCAACTTAATATTTATCTTATTCCTGAAAGCATTGAAAAGTCAAAGTCAAGCATATCCTCTGACATCTGTTCATTTATGAGGACTGAACGTATCTCTGCATGCATGCAGACGATCACGTCTACCATTATGCTTACTCTATGTGTATCTTTTAGAACAAACTATTTGGCATTACTATTTTGGTGAATATTCACATCAACGTTTACTGACAACAAGAGACAGCCTAGCTGTCTACTGTTCTAGCATTTAATATATGTAGGGTCCTAAAGACATTCTGTCATACAGCGTTGGACCATATAGACGCCAGAAGATCTTATCTCTTTGCGTGCTCAATTAGATAAAAGATTGTTGACTAGAAGCTTCCAAGTGTCAAGTAGTCTAACGTCTACCAAACTAAGAGACAACGATTACTTCAACGACTACATTTCAAATTGGAGATATAAATTCAAGATATCAGCTCCAGAAAAAAAGAAGAGAGAGACCTACGATTGAGAAAACAAGCTTTTCCAGATCTTCTGAAAGAATCCAAGAGCCAAGAATTCAATTCTAGTGTATCTTTAGCTCTTTGCTCTCTATGCTGTAATAGAGATCCTAAGAGAGCCATGTAGTTCTGAGAGAGTGCCTTGTTTAGATTATTTGCTCTCAGTGCTAGTAGTCTCAGATCTTGTCTTGCTAAAGCTTGATCTAGGGGCTTGAATTCCTGTTTATTCTTCTTGTGTTGTTGTTCCCTTCTGTTGTGAAGGAAGACCTGGTGGGGAGCCAGGTGTTGTGTTCCCTTCTGTTGTGAAGGAAGACCTAGTGAGGGATCCAGGGTGTTGTAGTTCCCTTCTTGTGAAGGAAGACCAGCTGAGCTGGGTGTTGTATTGTCTGTAGGGGGACTGTGCCCTAGTTAGTGGAATCCTGAGTTGTTGCTCAGGGATTGGACGTAGGACTCCTAAGGAGAGGAGGTCTGAACCAGGATAATTCCTTGTGTTGTGTGATTGCTTATTGTGTGTTTGTATTTTATACTAACCTTCTCTAACCTTCATCGAAGAGCATCTTTGTATGAATGTTTTAAGTACAGGTACTAATCAAATAAATTTTTAAAAGACCCATTCACCCCCCCCCTCTGGGCTCGTCAACTGGGCAACAGGGTCGTCACATGTTTAGTGGTGGAACGCCTCGACCAAGCCCGTTAAACCGATAACGTACTTGATCCGAGTCCGCCTCCCGCGAACGGGCCGAAGCCTCGCAAGTTATACCAAACCACAGTCCGTGTAAACACAAAGGAACACACCGCATTTTATATATATATCACAAGTTACATAGCCATATTTCCACAAAACTGAAAGGAAGTACAAGAGCCTGGGGCATACCCCGAGGTACAACTGAAGAAAATAAACAACTAACTACACCACACTGCTGGAGCTGCTACTACACAGCTGGAGGTACTGACCCTGCACCGCTACGGCGCGGCTCTGAACTGGACGACGGTCGTGAAACGTCCTCCTCCCTCTCGCCTGTGGGGGTAGGGGTGAGCCTCGCTAGTCACTGGCTCAGTAGGGAACTCCCCCAAAATCGAGCAAACCAAAACCATAGGTACAAAAGCAATAAACAGTACCAACAATTTATAGAACAGCTAAGCAGGATATGAAAGCTGTAAAAGTACTCACCGTCTGCCGACTACGAAAAACAACTGTAATAATTAAACGGCAAACCAGTACAGGTGTACAAGCTAAAGTAGAGACAGCCAAACATGAGCCACGTGAACTGGTTCGCGACACCAGAAACTGACTCGGACAAGCTAACACAGGTCTACCTCTCAGTCTCGCAGCCAAGAACGAAAGGTCCAGCTGCCGCTCCACGTGAAAAGGTCAAGCAACTGTGGAGACCAACTAAACACCACCACCTGCGGACCACACGGTCACAGGCCCATGCCTGACACCTCTAGAGATCCAGGCCCGGAACTCTCTAGAGTGAGGCACTGGAAAAGGACTAGCTGGGGTCCAGTACGTCTACTGGTGTCCGTACCCCCAACCACGAGCGCGCTACAAGTGACTAAAGTCAAACACAAGTGTCACTGTCCCACTGTCGTCTTTCCCTCAGCCGGACGTGCAACTCAAACACAAGAGTGAGGGTGTCCAGGTCAGACGACACAGACCTCGATGGTACAATACAAGTACCGGGACAAAGCCCCGAGCTAACAGCCTGGCTCACAAAGAACCTGGGGCACCCAACTGGAGAGGTAACTATGGTAGGCGTCGTACTACTCGCCACGTACACAAAACCACGTGCACGTCACACACAAACCACGTGAAACCTCACGTAAACCTCAAGTAACAACGGTCCACCACACGTGAACCCAACTGGACTCGCGTGAACAACACGCAGCCTCGAAAGTGAGTAACTAACTGCATACTCCGTATGCTAAACACAGAAACCATGTGCACTCAGTGCACCACAGGTGCCAACGCACCATTCATTATCGATAAATACCATAAACAGTCATTTCTGCTTATACACAAGTTAGCGGCCACATCGACTGCCGCTTACAGGAAGTAGACGGCAATGGATCTGGCCGTCAGTATCCCGGCTGATGAACCTGGCGTCAATCGATGTTGACGCCAAGATCTTCAGCCTCTATTCCTGCAGAAACCCTAAATCGATTCTACAGGTTTTACAATCGTTAAAACAACGGAAAAACATACAGAAATAGTTCCTCTAACATCCATACACTATAATTAAACTGTAACAGCATGCTTTACTACTTAAATTCATCAAACCACCCATTATTCCCACATGATGCAACTTAACCCGATAATACATTAAACATGCTGATTCATGTGGTTAAGTCGTATTTTAATGATCCTACGCAGCTAACAGGGTTCGTTCCCTACCTCAGAACACGCTTAAACCTTTCGAATTCTCCCGGTTCACACCGAACCCTCCGCGAGCTCCCACGACAATTGCACCACGCCACGGCGTTTCCTCGTCCGATTCGGTAACGCCACACGTCCCACGATCCTCCAACCACTCTCCTGTACCTGTTGGAAGCTTTAGGGATGCAAGGGCATGAAGCTGGGGCAAGGGGAAGAGAGAACCAGGTGGAAAACCTGCTCTCGGGTGACCCTATAACTTGCAGAATTCACAGGTTGGCGTCAACCCCTCTGCCGCCTAGGGCAACCGCCACCATCAACGTCCACATCTTATGCCGCCAAGATCATGCAGTCAACGGCAACTTACCTGGACGCCAACAAGTCAATGACCACCCCTGGCCGCCAACTCCAACTCAACTGCAGCAGGTCTTATTTCATTTCAGGACCAAACCTGCACCTCACCTGAACAAACCACACATCCCAACCACACATTCCACACAACCAACTCACACTGGCCTCACAACGACCATCACAACCATTACACATACGATCTGCATGGATCCGAAAAGCACGCGACGTTACATGTTTGGTCCTGGGGAAGAGCGCCCCAACGTACTTATTAACCGTGGGAGTATGGACTTGTGGTGCTTGGCATGGCACTGATACGATATGCAAGATTTGTGGGAATGTGCCTTCGTTTGATATGATATGATAAGTTTGATTTGATATGATATGATAAGATTTGATATGATACGTCTGTTCATGTGAATACATGATATCTGTATGGCCAATCTCTTTTGATATGATTCTACTCTTGAAATATCTGTCCATTGTATATGCAACTCGATATTTGATTTGATATGACATCCGTTCTATTCCGCTATTCAACCTGTTAGAATTGCATGCAATGTCATCATGTTCATGTGCATATCTGCCTATTTAAAATGTTAATCATGTATATTAGTGCCCGCACAATATTGAGATGTAAATCCTACTGAGTTAGTTCGCTCACCCTATCATCCTGTCCTTTTCAGTAGTGATGAGGAGCCAGTGTAGTCCGCTGGGGCAGGGCAAGAGTGATGAGCACCCGACATTGAGGAGATGAAGTATTAGGAATAGATATTTGAGTAGTTTATGTATTAGTGAAACATTTTCATTTGAATAAGGGACCCTTTAGTTGGTTCTTCTTATGTAAGGTTGTAACTAGTTGAATGAAATGGAATAAAGTATACTTTTGGTGACCATATTATAGTCTTAAATGTGTTCTTATGTTCAATTGTGACTCTGCGCTATTCAACTATGATACGTCTATTTGTATCATTCACGCACCTTGGTATTTATTCCGCTGCTAAATATCGGGGTGTGACATAAACTAAGGGTGCAACGGGTACAACCAACCCGACAACCGCAACGTGCGTACGGCTGCGGGGACTTACAGAGGCCCTCGATAGGAGGCCCTGGTCAGCCCACGAGTGCTCGCAGGTGAGAGGGTCTACTCTACCAAGGAGGAAGCCTAAACTACACGAAATAACAGTGTATGCATGAGCCTATGCACACCAAAGTGCATGCAAATGTCTATCCTAAACTAACACATAGCAACTAATAGGCCTCGGCTGAAGTCGCGACAACCAAATACGTCGCGACCCTATCGTGGCCGGCAACTCGGGCACGATATCAACAGAATGTAGAGACCTATAGTTACACGCAAACAATAAGTAAACAGACTATCCTACAGCGTAATACAAGCATGGATAAAGTAAACTACACAGAAAGACTCCCTAAACAAACAGAAACAGATATATAAATGGAAAACAGCAACATACAAGACATACTTGCGATCGCGTCTCCTCCCCACGGCGCGACACTATCGCGGCAGCACGACACGTTGCGATCGGACCTGAAAGCAAACAGTGAAAAATAAAAGGAAAATCTGAACCTTAGGAGGATTCTAACAAGCAGAAGTGCGAACATACATGGCAGAACAGCATGAGGAAGACATGATAGTACTCTCAGAGCAGGACACGGATGAAGAACAAGGTACGTAATGTATACCTGTAGTCGCGTTGCCGTATCAAGCCGTGATCAGATCGCGCCAGCACGATGCGTCGCGTTAACGGCTGTGAACAGAAAGTCAAGATAGACACAGAAATAAACCTAACAGGGTATCTAATGAGCACATAAACAGATCATCATGGCAAGCAAGCAAGCAAAATCAACGAGGCTAGTATTGAAGGTCCCACCATGATCGCCAAAAGTTGTAATCACGGGGTTGCGCACCCCTCGAAACACGTAACACGTTGCTCTTAAGAACTTAAAAACATGTAGCATGGACTAAAAGAAAGTGTGATCACCACCTAACTAGTTGCATTGATTAAGAACTAAATAGGCTAACATTGCTAGGAAAAGGAAAGAGAACAAGACACTTACTGAGATCGCGACGGGTCTCCTCGTCGCGATGCGACTGGTGTCGCGATGCTCGTCCAGGGCGCGTTCCGGCTGTCGCGACCCTCGTGCCTGTCGCGTTCTCTGCAGTGCGGGAGAAATGTTGGTAGACCTTCTTCCTGCCCTCCGGTCGGCCAGAGGACAAGAGCTCCTCGTCAAATAATGTTCGGGTGCCTACCAAAACAAAGAAAATAAACAAATAAACCTGTTAGACCTTATTTAATTGTAACATCTATCTAAAGACGAAATGAAAAGAGAAAGCATGGAGGGAACGAACCTGGGGGTGGTTTTAAACCCCTTGGGTGTGTAAAAACATGGGAAGGAAAAGGGAAATGTGTCCTATCTAAAAGAAATAATAAAATGCATGAAAGGAGAATGAGAGAGGGAGAGGAAGAAAGAGCCCCAATGGGGCGACTCCTTGGCTGCTATGGTGTCCTTGAGTTCTGAAGAAGCCTCAGAAATCGCCCTCTCCCCCACCGAGCTCCATGGATGAAGATAGCTCCATGGCTTGGTGAAGATGATGAAGTCAAAATGGGTGAGAAGGTTGAGCCACGAGCTAAGTGTCTGGTCTGGAGAAATTTCGGCAGCACTTCGTGACAAAATCGGGCTCTCCTCTCTTCTAAAGAAGAACCCTTGCTTATATAGAAAATGAGAGAGATTATTCCGTCACTAGATGATAATGACCCAAAATGAAAGGATAAAATCATGTAAATCTGGGTGGGAGAGTCCTAAGGTGGTCCTCAAGGATCCTTGAACCTCAAACCGTGCAAGGATGGGTTGGGAGGTTGCATAGGATAAAGATAATGCCATAAGAGGATAAATAGGAGGTGGTTGCGGAGGCCAGCGCACTCGGCTGTAGTCGCGACAGATCGTAGGGGAGCGACAGGCATAGTTGCGACGACCGTGATGGTCGCGACCCCAAGGGCATGTGCATGGATATGCATGGGCTGTCACGACGGCCAAGGTGAGCGCGACAAGGATAACTCGGCGCCACGACCCGTCGCATTAAGAAAGATCGATTTTTCTCAAAATATAGATCAATTATAAGGGAGAATAATGGACAATTAAGCATGAGGACTCTTTAAATTAGACGAGATAATCTGAAAATTGGGCTTTTAATGGGCTCACAACATGGCTAACGAATGGGCTCAAGGTGAGTAACCAACTAGGGGCTCATTAAGAGAACAAGAAATGCAGTTCGGCTTATGGGCCAGAATCGGGTGTCTACAATTACCCATTGCGATTTAAACGCGACGGATAGGTACGTCACGATTTTGTTACTTGTTACAGAACTGAGATTTGACTGTGTATGGCTTCTTGAAGTGCGATGACTGTGTCCGTCGCGATTTCAAGACCAACCCAAGACCGTTTTAATAAGCTGTTCAGTCTACTATATGCATGTCCTTATGTCATATCATGTCATGTAGTTATGTAATGGCCTAAAAGTGATCAACCTACATGAAAAATCATAAGAATGTGAACATCTATTCTAAGTGTTAATGAATGATTGACTTTATCTACCATGTGGTCATGTGATTGATATATGCTATGTTCTTACTCTATCTTGTCCAAATTGGAAAGTGATTACATGCTAAAAACACTACAACCATGTGATAGATTGAATTGCATACATGTCATGCATGATTATTATAAGCTTTCCGTAATATTTTAAACCGATGGATTGTGGATTGAGACATGCTCTACACGTCACATTGCACTTATACGCAGCCCTTTCTTGGAGAATTGGAAACTCTCCGTCGGTCATTCCGTATCGACAGACTAGTGACCTTTTCTCAAAGACCTCTGTAAATCTCCGTACTCTATGGATTCCCTCATGGAGACCGAGCTGGTTGCACAAATGAAGTACCCGGAAGATAGAATGCACTTCTATTCTTATCTACTTCTCGTGAGAGTGATTTGATAACATTGAAAACAATCCATTAAATGAAAAGATTGAACTAATGAGAATAAGCCATTATGCTGCTGAAATTAATCTGGATCATGTCCCCTTGCATTGTCCTCTATCATCATTGACATGATCCTTAAATCATCATTGTCCATTGCTTGGAAAATCATGTTGGCCATAAATGAATGAATAGAATTACCAGAAACTATTGGAACTTTGGTTCACAACTATGGCTGTGCAAATAGGGCCCAGTCTGGTCCTGGGAGGAGCACCCAAAGCACTTATAAATCGCGAGAGTATATGATCCATTGAGGTGTCTATAAATCACCTAATTGAATGCAAGATTGATCTGGGTAGTCTCCACATTGTTATTGAATGATTGATTGATTGATTGATTGACTGTTATATGTAAATGGCCAAATCTATTGTACATGTCATCGTTATTGAATCCCACATATCATTGTCCATTGGAATTCTACGGAATTCAACTTGAGATATCTTTTGTACATGCTACATGCTATTGAATCTCTTCTATATGTCAAGTGATCGTACTATCATCTATCCCATTGATAATCGTTCCGTCCTACATGAGAATTGTCATGAATTGTTATTGAACCATCCTCGTACATGTTATAGTTTGGATTTGTCACTTTTGTTATTGTCATGAGCATTGCATGATAGTATTGCCAATGTTAACATGTTAATTACGTAAAGCATGCCTGCACCATGAGATGTAAATTCTACTGGGTGCTAGTGCGCTCACACCTACTTTCCTTAATATTTTTAGGTGATGACTATGAAGTTTTAGAGAATGAAGGGACTGGGGATGAGTGATGAGCTACTCAAGTGTACCAGTCTATCTAGCATGTCAGCCAGATGATTAGAGTTTGAAGAGTCTGTAATAGATAGGTTTATTTTCTTGAAGTCTTATGTAATTGAGATACAATATTGGGCCCTATGTTTGGCTTTGATGATGTAAGGTGTTTAAACTAGTTGAATGAAATGAAATAAAGAGTATTTGGCTGGCAATATCATTGTCTTTATCTTGTGTTATACTTAGTTAATACTCTGAATTACTCGACTGTGATACGCACACTTGTATCGCTCATGCTCTAGACGCTTATTTTCCGTTGCTAAATGTCAGGAAGTGACACGACGTCTGTGTTGGAGTGCACCTATGGACGCCGCAAGTGGTTGTCAGATCTTAGGAGAATCTTGCCAATGAGCCTCTACACTGTAGGGCAGAAATATATTCTCTAAAGACAGTCAGCACGCCAATGCTTCAACCAGATAAAGTTATTCTGATCTCTGTAAATGCATCATCTGCCTATTTCATACATCCCTGTTACAGATTTTTACATAACCTTCTTAATTGAACTGTTATTCTATAATTCTTACTTCTACAATTTTCATTAATTCTTAAAACTTAACCAGTTTATTCTATTAACTTTTTTCTAAAAAATTAAAATGTACAATTTTTAATATAAATCAATTATAAATTTTGCTATGTATGCCTGACTCGCCATGCGGTGTTAGATCGGAGCGACATTGATTGTAGAGGGTAGATGTTTGACATGGTCAGAGTGATATTTTCTTTATGTATTTACAAAGAGACGTGCCCGGAAGTGGTGTCCAAGAAGCTGAGAAGCTCGTGCCCGGAAGTGGCATCCAAGAAGTTGAGAAGCTCATGTCTCGGAGAAGCCCAACTGCTCGGCTTTTGACGACGTGATCATGGATCACAGTTTTCCGCTCTCGGTTGATAGGTCGCCGCCTCTGTTGGACGGAGGACACCCTTGAATCCAAATTGAGATGGTGAGTCATCACCTCCGGGGGGATGCCGGGCAATTCGTCATCCGACCACGCGAACACGTCCAGATTTGCTAGCAAGAAAGCCCTGTAGCATTGCTGCTTGATTTTTGGTAGCAGTGTGCCGGTGTAGAGGACGTGTTCGTGGTCTCCGTCTACCCACATAGGAGGCAGGCGTTCCTCAGCTGGTTGAAGGTTTGCTGGTAGGCTCAAGCAGGACCGCTGATTCTACGACGGGCTGTTTGTCTCGCAGGGAGAGAACATAGCACTGCCGAGACTCGCGTTGGCTGTTGAGCACCTCTCCGACACCTTGTAGAGTGGGGAACTTCATCTTCTGGAGCAGGGAAGAGGGCACAGCTCTGATGCAGCCGATCAGGCCTCGGCCAAGGATGGCATTGTATCCTGGCATGCTTCAAATCACTAAGAAGTCCACCATTCTAGTCACATTCTTTGGTGCTGTCCTTAGGGTGATTGGAAGGTTTATCCGTCCCATGGGATGCATTGAGATGCCAGAGAATCCGAACAGAGGCGAATCTACTAGGGAGAGCTGGTCGGCTTTCAAGCTCACCATCAAGAAACAGTCATAAGCCAATACATCGGGGGCGCTTCCATTATCCACCAAAATGCGACGCACAATACAAAGGTTGATGGTGGCTGAGACAACCAACGCATCAGTGTGTGGAGTTGTAACTCTTACAAGATCGTTGTCCGAGAAGGTTATGGCCTCCTCGGATCATGTGCGTGCTGACTAGGGGGATAAGGGCTTGGACGAGGTGCTCGGGGCCTCTCAACCAGGTGCACCCTCCGAGCATAGTCACGTCGGCTTTGGCTACTTTCTCAGCCCGCGCCGAAACCTCCCGCGTTACATTGATCTCCTGCCCATTTGGTTTGTTATTGATGAGCTGCTCGGGGGTTCGTTCTTGGCGTCTTGGGCGGTCTTCATTCCAGCGCACGTAGCATCCCAGATAGCCGCACTTGATCAAGGACTTGATCTCATCCTTGAGTTGGCGGCACTCTGAGGTGTCGTGGCCGTGGTTGCACTGAAAGCGACAATATTTGTCTTGGTTGCGCCTATGGGGGTTAGAGCGCATCCTGGGCAGCCATTGAACATACTGCTCATCCCGGATTTCAGCCAGGATTTGTTCGGGGGCCACCGTGAGGGGGGTGTAGTCGGTAAAGGGGCGTGGTCGGCGCGGCGAGTCCCTATTGCACCGGCCCATCTTCCATTCTCGGTCGGAACCATTATTGGAAGGCCTCTTCTTCTCCGCCAGCTCACCCTACTCTGCTCGGCCGACTGCCAGACTCTCCTCACAGCGTGGCGCTGGGCGGTGGAGAGGAGCTCGGCCAGAGTCGTCGGCTGTTGCACCCCGAGCGTCCTTTGGAAGAAGCCATCACGAGTTCCCTGGATGAGGGCACAGGTGGCTAAGGGGACGTCCAGGCGTGGGATGCGAAGTGCCTTGTCTGGAACCGCTTGTTGTAGTCCCAGAGCGCTTCGCCCTTCTTCTGCCGAACATACAGATGGGAGGCCGCTGTGCGCGGCTGCGATCTTCCGCTCAGAAAGTTATCCCCGAAGGACTTCTTCAACTGGTGGAAGGATGAAATGGAGCCCGCAGGGAGGGTTTCAAACCATGCCCATGCGGTCTCCTTCAATGTGGTCGGGAAAGCCCGACACTTGGTCGCGTTCGATGCTCAATGGAACACTATGTGCGACTCGAACCCATGGATATGGTCCGTCGGGTCGGAGGTGCCATCGTAGGGTGTGATGGAAGGCAGGGGCAGATTCGGGGAGAACCGGGCCTCCAGGATCTCCACTGTAAATGGGGAGCGGAAATCCAGGTCATCGTCCTCTGGAGCTCTACCCTCAGCCCTTTAGACCATAGCATCCATGCGATGTTTGAGGTCAACAACGCGGTACAGACGTCTGGCTAATTCTTGATCGGAATGCGCAGAGCCTTCGCGTCTGGAAGCATGGGAGTTATCACCAATGATGGAGCACGGAGGAGGGGGAGTCACAACAGACCTGCGGGGTGAATCATCCTACCGTTCTGGTGTTCGACGGGCTGATGGAGCTCACCTCAAACGTTAGGCCGACTCCTCGTGCTGTTCCTGCTGTGTCAACGGGACAGGGGGTCATCGTCGGGACGACTCCGCCTGCTACTCCGGAGGCAAGGGGATAGTCGGGACTGGCTTCCTTGCCAGCTGGGCCTGAAGTCCCCATCAGCTACTGCAATTACCTCCGGAGCTCAGCTACCTCCTGGGCCGATGCCAGGCAATCGATCATAGGACCATTGGTAGTTTCTCCGGCGAGGGCAGTGTTGTCGACGGCGGGAGGGTCTTGGTCATGCGAGTCTGCGAGTGACTAGTGAGACCGCATTGCCCTATTGTCGTCATTCTAGTAAGAGAATCGTTCGTGAGCCATGGCTGTTGTCATTCCCATAGACGGCGTGAAAAAAAAGTGGACGTTGTTTCCTATTCGATCATGGGCTGAACGGGCCTCCACTTAGGAAAGAGGGAAAGAGCAGTTGCCGGTGCGGATGAAGGCCTGCAAAACCCAAAGGGATCAGGGGGGCCTGGTGTGTGTTTGCGTGTGGGTGAGTGTATTTGGGAAAGGTCACATACCTTTGTATGAGGATTACTTGGGCCTTTTATAGGCGAGGAACACGAAGGGTCCGGACACAATCTCTTTCAATGATGATGGAAGGGACGCGTCGGTTGAGATTCTCGGAGTGAAGGCTATCTGTTGAGACACCTGTTGAGATTCTTTGTTGTTAATGCCTCTGATCATGGGGCGCGTGCCATGCTATTACATTAACTATCATTGGTAGACGAAGGGCCACCCAAGGCTATAGACAAAGGGGCACCGCTCAGGGGCTTGCCCGACAGTTGGCAAGGTTGCGCGGTGCCCGGTGCTCGATAGGGCTATTCGGTACTCGGGTGCTTGTCAGCGCTGTTCGGCGATAAGCCTTAGGAAGTTTGAATAGGAGGCTCGTGGCCTGTCCGGTAGACCGCATCCTGCTCGAACAGGTTGTGAGGTATTCGGAGACCGCCTTTGGGACCCTTAGGCACCGTTCTTGGCTAAAGCGTGCTCGGGGGCTAGTGGCCGACCCCGAGGACACGTGGCCAAACGACCAAAGCTTGGTTGCCTTGATGGGTCATGATGGGCCTAGGATGCTGAAAATAGCCTTTACACTTGCCCCCCACCCTCTCAAGTCTGCTCGGATACGATCAATAGCACTTGAGAGGGGAGAAGTCTGCTCGACGTCACCTTCGCATTAAATGTGATACCAAACGTGATAGTGCGTACAGTTTTTTGGCGACGCTGTTGAAGCCCTCCTCGGGGATGTCGTTACATGATGGCAGAGGAGACGTGTCATGATCTGGATCTGGAATGACCCGTTTGAACAAGCCATTGGGAGCGGGCGAACCGCCAAATCTTTCCTTCGAATTTTGCGCCTCTCTTTCCTTATAAGGAAGTGGAGAGGGGAAGGGAACGCCTTACACTTTCCTACTCCAGAAGAGTGCTTTCTCGCTTCTCGTTGCTTGTTGTCTTGCCCCCCTGCACCTTCTTCTCTAGTCTTCTCCTCCGACTCCAATGGCGTAGAGAAAGGGAAAGGCTGTTGCGGCAATGGGAACGAGCAGAAAGGCGTTGTCGGTGACGAAGAGGTCGAAGTACCGGTGCTTCGAGGGCCTTCGCGAGTGCTACCACATTTGAGAGGAATACAACATCGTCCTAATCCGGGAAGACCAGACATACATGCTGGACAAGCCGAACTACTTTACTCTATCACTGGATATCCTCGACGTCGAGTTTCGATTGCCGTTGCTGGAGGTGGCGAGAGACCTATTGAGTGCATGGAGGATAGCACCAATCCAGCTCATGCCAAACTCGTGGAGGACCATTTGTGTCGTCTGCATTATCTACAAAGAGCGAGGGATTCAGGCTTCGGCGGATATCTTCCAGAGCCAATTCAGCCTTGTCTCTTCGCCGTAGTCCGGCAATGGTGTACTGTACACCAAGCACCAGCCGAACAGGATGTGGATCAACTTCTTCGGCCGTTTCTCAAATAACGAAGGCTGGATGAGCTGCGTCTTCTTCGTCGATCGAAGAATGGGGGCCGGTGCACCAGAGTGGGGGTTCCCTACCCAGATTCGTGACCTCTCCTCAAAGGACGCTTTGCCCCTCTTGGTCCAAGAGGCGGCGAAGGCAGCGATGGACCTGTCCACGGTGCTCGTGGAATGCATCGAGGACTACTTGACGGAGTTCCAGCTCGTCAAGTATAAGCTCAGCCGAGCTTAGGGTAAGTCTCCTTATTCACAAACTTAGTTGTTTTACCAGAGATGTAGCTTTTGAGCCTCATTTTTCCACAGATGCTGCGGAGTTGGCTGCTAGCAGGGACCAAGAGGACATGGCCCTGTATGTTGAGAAGATCAGTGTTAGGGTGTACCTAGTGTGCTGGACGAGGATGTGCCCTCATCGACCTCCGATGTTGGGCAGTCTGCCAGCAGGCGACCCACCGAGCAGCGGCCCTTGAAGATCCACCTTTGGAAGGAGACTGCTACTCCGAAAGTGGCGAGGGCCCACCAGCAAGAGGCCAAGGAAGAGGAGGACATTCCTCAGCTCCAGCTTTGGAAGAAGAGGAAGCTGGTGAAGGTGGCCGAGCAAGGGAGGCCGACAACCCCCGTCACGACGAAACCCCTAACAGTCGAGGGGATGCTTTTGGAACTGGGACTTGGCGGCGAGGACTTGGTCATCATCAGCGGCCATTCAGATGAGGACTCCTTTGAGGATCTCATCGGGGCACTCGAGCCCTTGGCCCCCGCCATTAGTTCCGAGAGGGGAGCGCTCAGTGCATCGAAGTGGGCACTATTTGTAGCGAGGGGAGTGCCGAGCACGGAGGTAGCGGAGGAGACGACCCCCGAGCTACTACCCACTCCCACGATGTCCTCCCAGATGGCTGTTGTTGGGGCCACTGTAGAGGGAGCATTGGCGCTTCCAGCGACGACTGGCATCGCAACAGAGGGTCAGTCGCAGGAGGATTTGCACGCGCCCATTGCCGAGCAGTCCACGGACTGTGGCGAGGCAGGGTCCTCACGAGGGGTGCCCGCCGAAGAGACCGAAGGCATGGAGGTGGCGGCTATGGGTGCGGCCTCAGAGCAAGTGGTCAAAGAGTCTGTCCTAGCATCCGAGCAGGCCATCGGTGTGGCCAAGACTAGGACGGGGTCTGAGGAGGACTGTGCATCCCTATCGAGGGTGCTAACGATGAAGACCCCATCCCAGCCTTCAGAGGTAGATTTGGAGGCGGCCTTGGAGCATCTCCGAGCAGTCCCTTCGACCCGGGCTCTACCCCCTGCCCTACCGTAGAGCAATTAGAGGTGCTCATGTGGTGCCAGGGGTTGAGCTCGAATGAGACCCCTGAATGGACGGAAGAGAGTGGCCATCGGGAGAGTCACTCAGAGGATGACGCCGACATCGACGAGCTGGTCAGTGGCATCTCACGATCTGTGGAGGTGCTCTGAAGGTTGGCGTCATGAGCACAGGATCAATGACATCTCTGGGATGCCGAGATCGCGTTCTTGATGGAGCTGTCGGGAAGCCGAGCTGCGAAGGAAAATGACAACCTCCGGATAGCGCTGAAGGCCTCTAAGTGGGAGCTTGCCATCACCAGGGTAGAGAAGACTGCCCTTATGGGGGTCCTCTATGAAGTAGAGGCTCGTGGGGTCATCGAGTACAAGGCCGGGTCGGAGTTCTAAGAAGACCTGGAGCAGTACGGAGCGACTTGTTACAAGGTCGGGCTCGAGGTCGGTGAAGACCGAGGATGTCAGTTGGCCACCTTGAAGTATGCTTGAGAGGACTTCAAAGCCGCCCTCTGGGAATGCCGTCATCGTACCCAAGATCCTTGCCTAGATGGGGTCCGTTTTGCCAGCTTCTGAGCTAGTCGGATGCCTTTAGGGGACGAGGAGGCCAGCCCCTCCGACCAAGCTCCCTGAACCATGTATCTTCTTTTTCTTTTTGTATGTAACCTGGCCAATGGGCCCATGTACCTTTCTTTTAATGAAATGAAAAAGATCATCCTTTTAACGATATGAAAGACCATCCTTTTTCTAACTTCTACCATGCTATGTTCTGTTCGAATCGGAATTCATCGGCATTTAGAGGCTCGTAGGTACCGCGCTGGTTTTTTGAACTGAAAAGTTCCGACTAGGGGTTTGTACCGAACACCTCTGTTCTAGGACTTAAGCACCGCGCAAGCTCTCCGAGCTGAAGAGCTCTTAGGCAGGGGTCATACCGAGCGTCCTCATGTTTTGGGTTTTTGGGTACCACGCTAGCCTTTCGAGCTGAAAAGCTTCGATTAGAGGTTGTACTGCACACCCTTTTCACAAACCGATAGAATAGGAAGAAGAGAAGTAGGATGCCGAACAGACAAGCCTTTATAAATAATAGGCCTTCGAATTGGATACATGCCAGGTTCTCGGTATAGTTTTGCCACTAAGGGTAGATAGCTTATAGAAACCTTTTCCGAGAACCTGAATGACCTTATAAAGTCCTTCCCTCTTCGGAGGTCCAAGGCAGAACAACAGCGCAGAACAATGTCACCTTCAAAGAAGCGCAGTTCTCGAACTCGAGAGTTGTAGTACTGCGCGAGCCGCTGCTGATAGGAGACCCGCCTGATGCTAGCGTCACTCTGGCGTACACCGAGCATGTCCAGGTTCTCCCTTAGCACGTGGTTGTTGGTTGCTTCGTCGAAGTGAGTTGTTCGGATCATGGGGAGAGCTACTTCCAGAGGCACAACGGCCTCTGTGCCATAGGCCAAGTGGAAGGGTGTCTCTCTTGTGGCCACCCGAGCCGTTGTTCGGTGGCACCAGAGTACGTTGGGGAGCTCTTCGATCCATGAACCGCCGCAGCTTCCACCCTTGTGCGTATTTCGTGCAACAATGTATGGTTGGCGTTCTCGACCAAGCCGTCACCCTGGGGATGTGCGACTGAGGTGAAGTGGTTGTAGATGCTGAGCTCCGAGCACTTCTATTTGAAGAATGTGTTGTCGAATTGCTTCTCGTTATCAGAGGTGATCACCTTTAGGATATCGAATCGATAGAGGATACTCTTCCAAACAAACTTCCATGCTACCTGGTCGGTGATAGTAGCAACAGGCTCTGCCTCGATCCACTTAATGAAGTAGTCGATGGCGACGAGCAGGAACTGATGATCAGTCCATCTCCATATAATTTATTATTTATTATATGTATTTTTGGTGATTAACAAAACTATGGAAATATTTATCTAATTTCATATTGCTGAAGTTCATCAACAGGCACCAAATCAATTAAAATCAATTAGTTGTCTACAGACACTATTATCTGAAGTTCAATGCATATGTTCTGTCTAAGTATACATCGACTTCCTTGATAGAACAATGATTTCATCAGAAGAACATCGATTTCGGTTTTACATCGACTTCACTTAAACAACGACTCCCTTAGAAGGACATCAATTTCATTGCTACAATGATTTCATAGAAACATCAATTTCGTTTCACATAAACATCAACTTCATTGCTACAATGATTTCATAGAAACATCGATTTCGTTTCACTTAAACATCGACTTCGTCGCTACAACAAATTCATAGAAACATCGATTTCGTTTCACTCAAACATCAACTTCGTCGCTACATCGATTTTGTTTCACCCAAACATCGACTTCGTTGCTACAATGACTTCATAGCTAGAACATCGATTTTTTTGCTACATCGATTTCGTCTCACTTAAACATCGATTTCAGTAGAACAACGACTTCATGTCTACAACAACTTCACTTAAACATCGACCTCATGAGAAACAACGACTTGACTAGAACAACGACTTCGTTTCTAACAACGATTTTATCTGTACATTGACTTCAGTTAAACAACGACTTTGTACAGAACATCGATTTCCCTGCATTCAAACACGAATTATGTTCACATCGACTTTGTTTCAACATGGATTACATTCTCACATGATTTGTGATTAAATCATCAATTTGATATCAACATCGACTCTCTCTGTACACAGACTGTCTTCAAACATCAACTCGTTCAGTAACAATTATATTTTAGACAGCAGTTAAATATTATTATTTAAATTATTTTCAAGCATTCTTAAGTTTCATGCCACATGATACTCAAATATATTTCAAATCTTTGGGGATTTCAAGTCTTCCCGTGAAAGCATGTTGTATCCTATGCTCTCCAACATTTATTGTGTTAGTACAAATCTCTGCACAATATATCTTTGCTTATCTTACATATGTCACGTAAAGTCACGCTTTATATGATGATAGAATGGCATTTCCTTTTTAGTGTATTTTCATGCAGCACGACTACTAATGTTGACTGACAGTTTATACAAAGATAAGTTGTCCATGTGTCAGCATTTATTGTGTGCAGGGTTTTCGGTAAAAATGCACGTTGCAAAGATGGACCTGTCAACCTGACAAGAGGATAGAAGATTTAGACAATCTTTCATTATGAGTGTGTGTGTCAATCTGAGCATTAATGGTTGCAGGCTCACTTGCTCCATACTTCGGACCAAACACTCCAACGTGCATGAAGATATGAGACAATGGATACTTCAACGGTCAAATTATTTCAAAGAAGATAAATAGAAGACTGGTGACTTCATACGAACTACTCTCACACTTAGGGAACAACTTTTGAAAAGCTTGAAGATCTCAGTCAACTGAAAGATTAGAAGAGCTAGCTTGTTCACTCAAAAACCATCTGTAGCTCTTAGCTCTCAATAGCAAATTGTCTAGCCTTCAAGAGCTTGATTAGATCTGAGAGAGAGTCATTGTTGATAATCTTTGTCTCTCAAACTTTGCCTCAGATCAAGCAGTGTGTATAAGCTTGGTCTTGGTCCTTCCACCTTTTACTCATTCTCTTTGAGTGTTCTTCTTCGAGTGTGAAGAGAAGACCTGTTGCATCCGGTGGTTCAAATTCCTCTTCTGGTAGAAAAGAGAAGGCCAGCTGCAGCTAGATGTGTAAGTGTCCTTAAGGGGGACTGTACCCTTGCTTAGTGAAATCCCAAGTTATTGCTTGGGGACTAGATGTAGGACTCCTTGGGATAGGAGATCCGAACCAGGATAAAATTTCATGTTGTCTGTGTGCTTACTTTCTTTGTCTTTATTCAACACTAACTCTAACCATCGTACTTAGTGTTTTTGTCAAGTATTTTTATTTACAGAAATTATTTTAAAAGAAAATTTAGCAATCCATTCACCCCCCCCCCTCCTCTGGGCTTTCTATCTAGGCAACAAGTGGTATCAAAGCTCAGTCTCTTCGAAGTAAGTAGATCTCGCAATCTGATGAGCAAAGATAAATGGCAGCTCAAGGTCATGCAGAAGGTCAGTCCGTCAACAGACCTCCTTTATTCGATGGTGAAGATTACAACTACTGGAAGACAAGGATGGAGTTCTTCCTTCAAGGACTTGATTTCCAGCTTTGGACAATTATCGAAGAAGGAGACCTCAACGTAACCAACCGTAAAGACAAATGGACAAACGAAGACAAGAAGAAACTATCTCAAAACAGCAAAGCTAAAAGTATACTGTGTTGTTCGCTAAGTAAGAAAGAATTCAACATGATATCAGCCTGTAAGTCAGCTAAGGAGATGTGGGACAAGCTGATGCTCACACATGGAGGAACTAACAAGGTACAGGAAACAAGAATAGATATTTTGGTAGCTCAATATGAGAGATTTCAAATGCAGTATGTATAGTCCATCTCTCAAGTGTACAGTCGATTCATAGACATCACCAATGGTCTGACTGGACTTGGAAAGACTTATGAAACTGGAGACATGGTAAGAAAAAGACTAAGATCTCTACCAACCTCATGGACTCCAAAGGTAACAGCAATATAATAAGCCAACAATCTTAGGAGAATGTCACTTGAAAAACTCATTGGGTCTTTAATGGCTCATGAGATAAATATGGAAAGGCTGGGAGAATCCTCCAGCAAGAAGAAGCTCAACAATACTCTCAAGGCCACAGAAGACACCTCTGGTAGTGAATCAGAAAGTGATAAAAGTAATGAGAGCTGTGAAGATGAAGAAGCTTTCCTCTCAAGATGACTGCAGCGCATATTAGCTAAGAAGAAATACCAGTCAGAAGAAGGTATTTCAAGAAAGGTACAAACTTCAAAAGATCTGAAGGTAAAGAAGTCAAGAGATCTAAACCAATATGCTACGAGTGCAAGAAGCCTAGACACATCAAGGCTGAGTGTCCAAAACTAAAGAAGACAGAGTTCAAGAAGAAGGACAACATGAAGAAATTCAAGAAGTACAAGAAGAAAGCCATGGTTGGTGCATGGAACAACGAGAGTGACTCAGACAGTGAGTCAAGCTCCAGCAAAGAAGAAGAAGAAAAAGAAAAGGCCAACCTGGCCTTTATGGCGAACATTGATGATAAGGTAACTTCTGACTCATCCTTTACATCATGTAATGAATCAGATTCAGATAGTTTAGAAGATGCTTTTAATGAACTATACAGTAAATACAAAGACATCTGTAAGCTATTAAAAACAACCAAGAAAAATTATGCATGCTCAGAAATAACTAACTCAAATTTAAAATTTAAAACTGAGCAATTAGAAAAATAAATCTTTGAATTAAAAAGAAGAAATGAACTGTTATGCAAAGATATAAAAAATAAGAATGGAAAGATAGCAAATCTAGAAAATCAAAAAGCCACAAGCAAACTCGAAAGTGAAATTAACACACTAACAAAAGATAATGAATACCTGACAGCTATAATTGAAAATTTTACAAACGGAAAATCTTCCTTAATATTAAAAGGAGCAAGAAGATTAGGTAAGAAAAAAAATGGTTTAGGATATACTCCACCTGACAATGAAGAAACAATCATTCATCCTAAAATTTATCCAACGCCAAAATTCATAGCTAAAGAAAATCCCAACTATAAATCAAATAATAAAAACCATAAACCCAACAAGACAATAAACAATATCCCTTGCTGCACTCATTGTAATAAACTGGGTCACACTAAAATAACATGTACAACTAAACACTTAAAATAGATTCCAAGAGAAACTATGAAGAAGCTAACCAACCAGGACCCAAAAGAACTTGGGTACCTAAATCTCAATGATTTATTGCAAGGAAGCCCTAGAGCATCAAAGTGGTACCTGGACAGCGGGTGCTCAAGGCATATGACTGGCAACAAAAGATTGTTCTCTCACATCAAAGATGAAGAAGGTACAGTAACCTATGGTGATAATGGAAAAGAGTCAGTAATTGGTTGCGGATCCATTGGAAGCCAAGATAGAATCTTGATAGAAGATGTTCTATGCATCAAAGAACTCAAGCACAATCTAATCAGCATCAGTCAGCTGTGCGACAAGGGTCACCAGATCAAGTTTCGGAATCTATGACTGCACATCAAGACCATCCCGCTGCTGTGCGACAACACAAGTGCAATAAATCTCACGAAAATCCAGTACATCACTCCAAGACAAAACATATAGAGGTCAGATATCATTTCATTAGAGATCATGTAGCAAATGGTAATATTAATATTTCATTTGTAGATACTCAAAATCAGTTAGTAGATATCTTTACAAAAGCCTTACCTGAAGAGAGATTTACGACTCTTAGAAGGGAACTAGGCATGTGCAATTGGTAACAGATATATCTGTATGTAACTGAAATAATATAATAAATTTCAGGATAAGACTTATCCTTCCCCGCTAGATTTAAGTAAATCCATTACTATCTGCATTATCTTCTCCTATTTTGTCGTTATCCGCCTTTATTGCTCCGCCGTTTCAAAAGTACCTTTATGTCCTTCCGTTACGCCCGTAATCTTTCCCTCACCGATTCACTTTCCCTCTCTCTTATCTCTTTCGACTCGAAAGCCTGTAAAACACTCATCGACTCCGGCATACCTCTCTGTGCTTTCGAAGAAACTCTCACTTCCCGCTCAAATTTCTTGAGGGGTTCTGTTCCTTCTTCTCCCACGATCCTCCAGAATCCTACCCTGCTCGATTCCATGGCCGCTGCTGGGAGTTTCGGCAGCGTGGGTGACTACAGCATTGCCTTCCTTACGGCCGATCAACAGGAGAGATTCTCAGCTGTGAAGATCAAACTTTGTGGGAACAAGGTGGTGGACCTAGATGATCTAGAGAAGCATGGCATGCACAACGTAGTTGAAGCTCTTCAGAGGTTGAAGTGGATAGGGATGTGTACAGTTTCATAACCTAGCTATCCACATCTGGCGAAGGCTTTCTATACCTATTTGAAGATAGAGGAAGATGGGTCTCTCACCTCCACAGTCAAAGGTACATCCATTCACATCACTCATGATCTGTTGGAGAGATTATTTAGAGTTTCTACAGTCGGGCACAGTTTGGTGGAGTCAGTGGATATTCATGCCAAGGGGCTAGGGATTATTGGGACAAAATATAAATTGAAGGATGGGAAAATCGACATCAGCCAATTCAATGCTTTCAACAGAATTCAACACTTTATAGTTTGTCAAATCTTAGTGCCAAGAAGTGCTACTTTTTCATCATGCACTAAGGGAGATGCAGACATGATGTTTAGGGCCGTTCAGAAACAAGACATCAACATGGCTCAGATTATAATAGAAAGGATGAAGTCTGCTGCAGAAGCTATTTGGGATAGGAAGAACAAATTGGCAGTGTCCCTTCCCTATGCCCATTTACTCACAAGGATCTTCAGTCAGCTTGAGATAGATTTGAAGGGAGAATTGATGGAGAAGATGGGTCAACCCATTTGGTCTAGAAATTTGAAGAAGAGTGGATTTTCACTTGTTGGAAATGTGTGGATCAAGACTTCAGTGGCAGAAGGTGAAGCCATTATTGGAGAAGCCCCTGAAGATCCACAAGTTCAAGATGTAGATGCTGCTGTTAGAGAAGAAGAGCCTCCTGTATATGAAAGGAGGATTGAGGATATTGCACCCGAGCTCATTGAACCTGTTGAGCACTCTGCTGAAGAAGTGAACAATCCTATAGTCCCTACACTAGCTATTATTGAAGAATCTATTGTTGAAGGTGTTGCTCACACTGAGGGGGAGCATGAAGACATTCAGCATGAGGAAACCCCCGGTGCTCCTACAGTAGAAGTTACTATGGAGGAGAGTCATGCTGACTTAATTCCACAGGCTGTGGCACCAGGCCACATTGAAGATGTCCAGATGGAAGTTGCTCCAGCTCAGAGGGAGCCAGAAGTTCTAGCAAAGCCAGATATTCAGGGGGAGCCTACTGTTAGTGCCCCTGTAGATCAATTTCAGGAAGGTTTGGTAGAAGACACCTCGGATGAAGATGATGAGCCTGTTGTTGGCTCTGGAGACAAAGGAAAAGGTGTTGCCCCAGGAATTCCCTTGCTCACCAGGAAGGCACACAGCAGATCAAAGAAGAAGAAGATACATGTGCACTTGGAGCCAGTCATTGCTAGACTGAATGCTCAAGGAGAAATCCTATGCTTTTGCAGTCGGATGTCACATCTATATTTCTTAGTCAGAGCACTGGAGCCAAGGATATTGGAGTAGTCAAATATGAGCTCCAAGGGATGAGAAGTGAGTTGGGTAGCTTGAAGAAGCTGGTGACAAATTTATCAGATTTTGTGAGGGTGCATCTATCAGCTCCTGCCCCTCCTGCTCCCACTTAGTCTGTACCAGAAGTCAGCACAGAGCCATCAGGGCATTCTGAACCAGTAGAACCTGTTGCTGGGCCATCAGGGCCATCTGTTGAGAAATCAGGGCTAGGGGTGTGCAAAATATGGTTCAAACCGAAAAACTGAACAAAATCGGCTGGTTCGGTTTGGTTTCATGGAGGTCCCAGTTCAGTTCGGTTTCAAGCTGGGAAACTGAAATGAACCGAATATCTATATATAATTAATTAATAATACAGTTAAATAAAAAAAATGCTCGTGGCGCAGTGGTTGAGTCCTGGCGCGGCCTCCACATGGAGGTCGCGAGATCGAAACTCGCTTAAAGCGTTAGGTTTTTTGCATGTTTTGAACTTAATAAGTACATATAATAATTAATAATACAAATATAAACAAAAAAAATCTGCAGCACAGTGGTGGGCACCTTTGGTGCCTTGCGCTGGCGGAGGTCGCTAGATCAAATCTCGCGACCCGCCGCTTACAAGTTTTTTTTTATTTATTTCGGTTTGAACCGAACCGAACCGGTTCGGTTCGGTTCAATATAATAATTCGGTTCGATTCGGTTTTCCCAAAAATAGGGTGAACCGAACCGAACCATTGTACACCCCTAATCAGGGCCACCAGGGTCTTCTGTAGAGGCAGTTGGGCCATCAAGGCCATCATTAGAAGAGTCAGGGCCATATGCAGGTGAATGTGCTAGTGCTGGGCCGTCCGGGCCATCCAAGCCAGTGGAGTCAGTGGCAAGGCCAACCAGGCCTCATGTATCTGTAGAGGAAGACTGTTATGCCACCAGGGCCTTCTAACCCTCCCAGTCTTTAGACTCCAGCCCCTTCCTCTCCACCAACATCCTTCACTGCCCCTCCTACACCTGAAACCTCCAAGAAACCCCTTCCTAAACACATCTCTTCTCCTACTCCTTTCCCTACTACCTCCTCTTCATTACCTCTTCCATCCTCTTCCATTCTTCATCCAACTTCTGAGGCACCTCCTGCCTCATCCTCTTTTGCTGGTCCTTCCTCGGTTGTTCCCTCATCTACTGGACCTTCTACTCAACCTCCTCCCACTTCATCTTTTGGTTCTTTTCATCCACCTACTCCACCCTCCTCCATCACTATCATTCCTGAGGGTGCCATTGTTATTCAACACTCTGTGCATAACATCAAGGATGAGTTTGAAGAAGCCATCCTCTGCACAGTTCTTGTTGTTTCTGCTCACCTTCACAGGACTGACTCCCAACCCTCCTCCAGTCCTGTCTCCAAGAAAAGGAAGACCTCTAAATAACTTGTCTTTCCTTCATCACAAGTTCTCTTCCCTCCTCTGTGGTACTCTCTCTCTCTGTTGTCCACAGAAGGAAAACTTTGTATGCTGAATATCTCCAAAAGTGCACTCTTGCAGCCACTTTTGGTCTCCCTTATCTCAACCTTTCTGAACATCTTAACATAATTCTTCCTTTGTCTCTTATTCCTAAGGCTGAACAAGAAAAATCCTATCTACTACTGAGTCCAAGACTAAGGATTAGTGGGCCAGGGCCAACAAATCACTCTACAGAAAATTTGAGGTCACCAGAGCTAATACATTTCCACCCTTAGACCACCCTCTTACCTTGTCTGAGCGGTTTGTATGCCAGCATAGATCCTCTTGGGGTCCCTTCATTCAGAAGGAGATCAAACTGGTTAGGCACTTTCAGATGTACCAAGACTACTATTTTGCCAACCGCCTGCCAGAAGTTCAGCTTGGCCAGTTCAGGGCAGCCATTGCTCAGCTCCGTACAAAAAATCCAGTCAACACCCCTCTTCAGGTTGACTTTTCTACTTTGAGGATGCCTTAGATTGCTTTTCTTCTCAAGCTTCGCTTTCTCCTTATGGAATCTAAGGTGGGTCCTATAATTTTAGAAAGATTTGCAAGAGTCATGGCCGGGATATTTATTCAGAGGGGAACTCCTCTTGCATTTCATAGATTCATCTTCAGAGAATATCAAAGAGGATTCATCAAGTCATCAGTCTTAGCACCTTTACTCCCAGAGTCTGAAAGATTGGTAAACTCTGATTGGTGCAAAGCTTATCCTGAGGCAGCCCTCTAGCTTGAGAACTTGAACACCTCCTTGAACAAGTCAAATCAGCTAGCCCTCTCTCTAGAAAAATTCATGGACCTAAACTCCATAAATTTGGTTTCAGATCCCTATTCAACCTGGATTGAGAGGTACAAGATCTATGTAGCCCTACAGAAGGATTTGATAGCTCATAAGCTTCATTATCCTCTTTCAATTGATAAATTCCTTCAGCATGCAAGTTTTGGGACCACAAGTCTCTACAAGTCCATCCTCAGCAATCAGGAGTACACCAAGTTCATAGAAGAACAGAGACTACTCCACATCAAAAGACATAGTCCAGAAATGGGGCCCTCTTATGATATTAGTTGGGGTATCTTTAGGGATCTTTTTGAAGAGCAGGAATTTCAAGCTTGGGTGCTTATAACTCACCATGCTTCTAGGTTGTCTCCTGCCTTCTACATGCCTACCCCCTCTAATGAATGAAATTCCCCTTCTTGGCTCCATTTATCTTTATCTATCTCTATTTTCTCTCTTTTGCTTATTTATTTTTTTGCTTAATGACAAAAAGGGGGAGAAATTATTCGAAAATAGATACCTAAAACTTTTCCGCACTTATTTGAGTCTTTTATATGTATGCAATTATCTATGTTTTGTCATCAACAAAAAGGGGGAGATTGATGATTAGTCCATCTCCATATAATTTATTATTTATTATATGTCTTTTTGGTGATTAACAAAACCATATAAATATTTATCTAATTTCATGTTGTTGAAGTTCATCGACAGGCACCAAATCAATTAAAATCAATTAGTTGTCTACACACAGTGTTATCTGAAGTTCAATGCATATGTTCCGTCTAAGTATACATCGACTTCCTTGATAGAACAACGATTTCATCAGAAGAACATCGATTTCAGTTTTACATCGACTTCACTTAAACAACGACTCCCTTAGAAGCACATCGATTTCATAGAAACATCGATTTTGTTTCACTTAAACATCGACTTCGTTGCTACAACGATTTCATAGAAACATTGATTTCGTTTCACTTAAACATCGACTTCGTCGCTACAACGATTTCATAGAAACTTCGATTTTGTTTCACTTAAACATTGACTTTGTCGCTACAATGATTTCATAGAAACATCGATTTCGTTTCACTCAAACATCAACTTCGTCGCTACATCGATTTTGTTTCACTCAAACATCGACTTCGTTTACAACGATTTCATAGAAACATCGATTTCGTTTCACTCAAACATCAACTTCGTCGCTACATCGATTTTGTTTCACTCAAACATCAACTTCGTTGCTACAACGGCTTCATAGCTAGAACTTCGGTTTTGTTGCTACATCGACTTCGTCTCACTTAAACATCGATTTCGGTAGAATAATGACTTCACATGAAACAACGACTTCATGTCTACAACGACTTCACTTAAACATCGACTTCATGAGAAACAACGACTTGACTAGAACGACGACTTTGTTTCTAACAACAATTTCATCTATACATTGACTTCAGTTCAACAACGACTTTATTTAAACAACGACTTTGTATAGAACATTGATTCCCTTGCATTCAAACATGAATTATGTTCACATCGACTTTGTTTCAACATGGATTGCATTTCACATGATTTGTGATTAAATCATCGATTTGACATCAACAACGACTCTCTCTGTACACAGACTGTCTTCAGTCATCAACTCGTTCAGTAACAATTATATTTCAGGCAGCTATTAAATATTCTTATTTAAATTATTTTCAAACATTCTTAAGTTTCAATCCATATGATACTCAAATACATTTCAAATCTTTGTGGATTTCAAGTCTTCCCGCGAAAGCATGTTGTATCCTATGCTCTCCAACATTTATTGTGTTAGTACAAATCTCTGCACGATATATCTTTATTTATCTTACATATGTCACATAAAGTCACGCTTTATATGATGACAGAATGGCATTTTCTTTTTAGTGTATCTTTATACAGCACGACTACTAATGTTGACTGACAGTTTGGACAAAGATAAGTTGTCTATGTGTCAGCATTTATTGTGTGTAGGGTTTTGGGTAAAAATGCACATTGCAAAGATGGACCTGTCAACCGAACAAGAGGATAGAAGATTCAGACAATCTTTCCTTATGAGTGTGTGTGTCAATCTGAGCATTAATGGCTGCAGGCTCACTTACTCCATAATTCGGACCAGACACTCCAACGTGCATGAAGATATGAGACAACGGATACTTCAACGGTCAAATTATTTCAAAGAAGATAAATAGAAGACTGATGACTTCATACGAACTGCTCTCACACTTAGGGAACAACTTTTGAAAAGCTTGAAGATCTCAGTCACCTGAAAGATTAGAAGAGCTAGCTTGTTCACTCAAAAACCATATGTAGCTCTTAGCTCTCAATAGCAAATTATCTAGCCTAGAGCTTGAGAAGATCTGAGAGAGAGTCATTGTTGATAATCTTTGTCTCTCAGACTTTGCCTCAGATCAAGCAGTGTGTATAAGCTTGGTCTTGAGGCCTTCCACCTTTTACTCATTCTCTTTTGAGTGTTCCTCTTAGAGTGTGAAGAGAAGACTTGTTGCATCAGGTGGTTCAAATTCCTCTTTTGGTAGAAAAGAGAAGGCCAGCTGCAGCTAGATGTGTAAGTGTCCTTAAGGGGGACTATACCCTTGCTTAGTGAAATCCCAAGTTATTGCTTGGGGACTGGACATATGACTCCTTGGGATAGGAGATCCGAACCAGGATAAAATTTCCTGTTGTCTGTGTGCTTGCTTTCTTTGTCTTTATTCAACACTAACTCTAACCATTGTACTTAGTGTTTTTGTCAAGCATTTTTATTTACAGGAACTATTTTAAAAGAAAATTTAGCAATCCATTCACCCCCCCCCCCCCCAATCTGGGCTTTCTATCTGGGCAACAGGGCTGACCTTGAGCTTCTGGAAACGGTCCCATGATGTCAATCCCCCACCGAGCAAAAGGACGTGGTTCAAAGAGGGAGTGCAGCTGTTCGGCAAGCTGGTGGATGAGCCGCCCAATCTTCTGGCACTCCTGGCACTTCTTTACGTAAGACATGCAGTCTTTTTGCAAAGAAGGCCACTAGAACCCTGGTCGGAGAATGCTGCGTGCCAGAGTTCTCCGTCCCAGGTGGCTTCCGCACAGACCCTCGTATACCTCCTCTATAGCCGGTGTTGCCTCAGAAGGGCTGAGGCACCGTAAGAGGGGTCTTGAGAGGGAACGCCGGTACAGTTGGCCTTCTATGATGGTGAACTTCTGGCAGCACATTCTGACCTTGTGAGCTTTTGTTTGGTCAAGAGGGAGCTCTCCTCGGAGTAAATAGGCCAAGAGTGGATCCTTCCAGCTCGGAGCTGGTTGTTCGGTCTTGATGGCCGCTACATCCACCTCGGTGCTCGGCGAGGTGAGTTCTTCAAGGAACACAGAGCGAAAAGGGGTAATGTCGCCTGAAGACGTTAGTATGGCAAGTGCATCAGCTTGCACATTCTGCTCTCGTGGAACATGCACGACTTCGAAGTAGAGGAGGCCCTCTACCTGGCACTTGACTTGTTGAAGATACTATGCCATGCGAGGTTCCCTTGCTTCGAACTGTCTGTTGACCTGACTGGCGACCAGTTGGGAGTCGTTGAAGGCCCGTAGCCGAAGCGTTCCGAGGTGCCTTGCCATTCGTATGCCAGACAGGAGTGCTTCATATTCGGCTGCAATTTTGGAGGTGGCAAAGCAAAATCTAAGGGTGTACTGGAACTCCAAACCCTCCGGGGAGGTAAGGACCACCCCTGCGCCACTTTCGGTGACATAAGAGGACCCGTCGATGTAGAGCTCCCATGGAGGCTCTTCTGCCAATGGGGGGTCCTTCTCGGTTGGAAGGGTGCATTCCGCTACGAAGTCCGCTAGCGCCTGCACTTTGATAGCCGTTCTTGGTCGGTAGCTGATGTCAAACTATAATGCCCCTCTCCAACCCAGTTTAGTCATCCTGACTCACGTAAGGCTAGAGAGAGAGAGACGGTACAGTGGGAACATACCCAAACAGTGACATATAGGTTGAGAATTACAAAATTAAATAATCACAACAGCGGAAGACTTTAACAAATGTTTATTACATAAGAAGATCCATATATCACAGTACATATAGTTGGATTACCAAAAAGGAAACTAGTTCATAGTTACATTAACAACAAATGTTCCATAAAAGCACTAACTAAACCAAGGCACTAAGTGGAGCTTCAATCTTCACCTCCTGAGATGAAATTGAGCTCTTTTTCTATCGCCTGATCTTCTGACTCTCCTAATAAAATATAGTAAGAAAGTGATTCTAATAAGTAGACCCAACAAGTAAACAAGAATTCAATTCACAATCTATGATTTAATGTATTTGAAAAACGTACGGCATCATATATGTAAAACTTGTTCTCAAAGCTATTCATGTCATTTTCAATAAGTATACTCACAGATGTCAATTTGCATCTATAGCATGAAATGATTAAATGTGTAATATCGATTAATCAGCTATGCAATAGGGGTCATTAATTTCTAAGAAATCATTTTAAAATTTCATACATGAATAACCTTTCAGTGTAGTAACAGTGATAGTATATTTATAGTAGTAGCATCATTTACAGTTGCAATATCAGTAGCAGTGGCAGTAGTAGTGACAATAGCAGTAGTAGTGTTAAGCCGGACACATTGCCCCAACTATCAATAGAAGGCCAATCAGTTAGTACAGTATGCTATCACCTAGGCAAATGAGTGATAGGTTTTGGTTACTGCGCAGAACCGGGAGAAGCTCTCTCCACTATATACCAGTGGTACTTGTCCATCTCCAAGATTTCCCCCCGTTGCCCTCAGTGTCTTGTACAGTAGTGAACTTTCCTGTAGGGGCATTTCTATAGTACAGTTCCAGTCACTTCCTATAACGGCAGTGTCTGTTTTAAACCAGACACAGTGCTCAAACCGTAGTAGGAAGTCAATAATCAATATGAGCTTTCCCATAGGGCATTTCTATAGTACGGCTCCAGTAGAACCCATATGATAGCAGTGTCCATTTGGGTAACAATTGTTGGGTTGAGTGTGTTTTGGAACTTCCTAAAGTTGTATTTTAATGATATCCAATGAACATCACTCATACCTTGATTTTGATGATGACATACTGTGATCTTAATGATGACATATTGTGATATTGATGATGACATATTGTGATTTTAATGATGAGATATTATGATTTTAATGATGACATGTTGTGATTCTAATGATGACATGTTGTGATTCTAATGATGACATGTTGTGATTTTAATGATGACATATTGTGATTTTAATGATGACATATTGTGATTTTGATGATGACATGTTGTGATTTTGATGATGATATGTTGAACATGTTATACATTTTATACATATCACAATAATGCTTAAACAACATGTTTTTGATGTTTAATATCTCATATTTTAATTATAATATATTGTACTAATGGTTTATGTGTTAAATTTTCAGGTTCACACATTTTTGTCTTGGTAGTGTCGACACTAGATCAAAGCAGGTCGACACTAGTCCCAGATTCCAGAAAACCCAGTTGCCAGACTGGGACATCAGGTCGACACTAGATCAAGTCAGGTCGACATTAGTCCCAGGCAGTGTCGACACAGTCCCAGGCAGTGTTGACACTAGATCAGGGCAGGTCGACACTAGACCCAGTTTCCAGCAGACCAGTTTGCCTAACTGGGAGAGCAGGTCGACACTAGATCAGGGCAGGTCGACACACTCCGACTGAAACTGAAAAACGTGAATTTCTTTGTACACGTGGCTGCTTGGGATTTAGGGGATTTGACCTAGGGTTCCATGCCCATGCACCCCAAGGCACTTTATGGACATATGGGGCTATAAATACCCATGCTCCTTGAACCCCAAAGGCAAGAGAGCCCATACACTTCCAGAAGAAGCCTTTTGGCGGCCAAAGGGGGTTCTCCAGATCTGTCTCCATCTCCAGAAGCTGCAAGTCATCCTTTCAAGAGGAAGGACAAGGGAATCAAGGGGAATCCCTGGAGAGAAGGTTGCTGTGCAAGGCAAGGGAGCAGATCCAATTGAAGAGGCTCAGGAGAAGAAGGATTTTTGGCATTTCAGATGCCATCAAAGCAGAGCATCGCCAATTGAGGAGAATCTCCATCGATTTCCATCAAGCCTCCTCAATTGAAGTCTCTGCAAGGCCTCTTCATCGAAGAACACTCTTTCTACATCAATTTCCCTCATCTCAGAGTTTGTTCTTCCTTATTTCGTCTGTGAGATTTGTGCATGATGTTCTGCACAAATTTCTGTGTACGAATCTGTTTTGAATCAGATCATTGCTAGAGGATCTGATCTCTTTTGTGTTTGATCTAGCTTTTGTTTGTGAGCCGTTGAGCTCAGTAGTTTGTGAGTCGTCGTACTCACTGTGTAGTTTGAGCCGTCGTGCTCAATTTGGAGTCGTCGTACTCCGGTTGTTGTTTGAGCCGTCGTGCTCAGTTTGGAGTCGTCGTGCTCCAGGTGTTTTTGAGTCGTCGTACTCAAGGGTGTTTGGAGTCGTCGTGCTCCTGTGTGAGTTGTACTCAGGGTATTTGAGTAGTGTGGCCTCACTGTGTGAGGGGTGGACGTAGGAGTCACTGGAGGTGATTTCCGAACCACCTAAAAATCCTCTGTGCAATGGTTTGAATTGTGGTTTGCCTTTGTATCCCGCTAGATGCATGCATAGGGATTTCGTTCACACTGCAAATTGATTTGCTCACACACTCTAATCACACTTCAGATCAGTAAATTATTTGGGTGAATTGATCTCTGATTCGAAGTAATTTTTAATTGCTTAAAGTTCCGCGTTAATTGGTATTAGATCTATTCAATCCCCCCCCCTTCTAGATCTTGTCCACATCTTTTCTCGATCCTTCAATTGGTATCAGAGCGGGTTGATGTCTATCTCTAATCTGATTTGATTGCTTCTGTTTGATCTATGTATTAATTGCTTAAACTGTTTGCTTGATCGTTCACTGTCCTTGTGTGTTTAATCGCTCTGATTCCTACCTTTGGTACTAGAGCAGGTCAACCACTCTAATTGTTAGATCTAATTCTTTGTTACATTGATTCTCTGTGATTAGATCTAATAGTCTTTTGAGTTTTGGTGTAATGGAAAATTGTCTTAATCTACATGAATTTCCTGTTACAATTTCAGAGAAATCCCCAAGCTTATTTTCATTGGATTTCTCAAAGGACTCACAAAGACAAAGAGCAAAAGAAACCCACAAGCACTCAATGGCAAAGAAGAGCTTCAATGAATCCAGAAAATCAACAATTCAAAATACTTCGGCTCTAACAGCACATTCCATGAGATCAGAGCATTCTTCATCCTCTTCAGAACACAAGAGCTCAAATAAGTCTAAAAGGTCAGGTAAATCAACTCCAGATTCATTTGTGTATTCTAATTCTGATTCTGATGAAGATGAAGGTATGTCTTATGTTGAATTGATTGAATTCTGTAAGAAGTTACAAAATCTTAATGCAAATCTAAACACTAAGAATAAAGATTTGAAAAATACTTTAAAACATTGCCATAAAGAAAGTGAAAATTTGAAAAATACACTTGAATTGCACCAGAACAATGATAAGGATCTTTCAGAAGAAAATGATAATTTGAAAAATGAAGTTGAAAAATTAAATTCTGAAAAAGAGAATTTGGAAGATGAACTCCAAATCTGTGAAAATAAACTGAATGGATTGAAAGAAAATCATGAGCTATTGAAATCAAAAGCCATTGATCTGGAAAATGAAAAAGAAGAATTGATTGATCTCAATAACAACTTCAAATTTGATAATGATCAATTAAACAAACAAATCTCTAATATGGCTCATGATCATCAAATAAATGAAAGATGCAAACAACTTGTTGAAGAAAATCATCATTTAAAAGGAAGATTGAATGCTTGTACCATGACAAATCATTGGACAATGAATGTAGCAATTTGAGTAATAAAATCGCTGATTTGGAAAAACAAATTGCTCAATTTGAAAATGAAAAGAACAAGATGAAAAATGGTTTGGACGTCATGCTAAACAAGCTTCAAATTTCAGAAAAGGAAGTAATTGCATTAAAATCTGAAAAACAGAAGATTCAAAATGAATTGAAGAACACAAGTCTTGCTTATGTTAAAAATAAGAAAAATGAAAAGAAAAGCACAATAACTTCTGTTAAAACTGCTGTGAACAAGAACCTTGATATCTCTAATGAAAAACTTGTGAAAGTTCTTGTTCAGAAACAGACAGGGAAAGAGAGGAATGCTACTGTCAAGAGGACTCATCTACTTCCTCCATCAATCCAAAAAGCTCCAAGGCAAATTCCAAATTCACATCATGCCAAGAGCTACAAAAAGGCATCTCCTTCTTCTCATGGTAAGCCTCCTCACATAAAAAGGAGATTTCAGCAAATGCATACATGCCAAAGTAAGTACCAGGTAAGAAATCCTCTCATTTGCTTTAATTGTAATAAATCTGGTCATCTTGCCAAACATTGTTGGAATAAAGATCATGTTCATGCTGAAAACACTCAGAAATTCTATGTACATGAAAAAGGAACTATTGCACAAATGATCTCTTCTAAATTCCATGTTAAAAATCTCAATGATAAAAATCTGAAAAATAGAAAACAAAATGTTCAGTATGTCAGTGGTGCATTCTATACCAATAACTCTAAGATTAGAAACCAAGATTCCAGTGTTTCTAGTCTTCAGAAAAATGCACCCAATATAAAATCTTTTTGGATTCAAAAATCATTGTTGCAAATTCATGGAAGATCTTTAGGACCCAAACAAGTTTGGGTTCTAAAATGTGCTGTTTGAATGCTGGATGCAGGGATTCTTGTAGTCAATTTCAAGATGAAGGCTAAAGATGAAGGCTTAATGACTAAGGCTACAAGGAAAGTAAGTGAAGAGAATGAAAGAAAATGAAAAGCTCACCAGGTAAATTCTTCTGAGAGATTCCCTGTTAAATAAAAATTAAAATCAATTGGGATTCTTATGCAAAGATCAATTGGTATATCAAATGGTGAACTGTGGAAGGACAAGTCATGCTTGTCTGGAAACTATCATTATGTGTGAGGAATAACCTCCGCCAAGTACCAATGATCTTCCTTGTGTAAGAGTCATTAATTTAAAAAAAATAAAAAAAATGGTTGTCGTTGAAAAATGAGTGCTTGTTTATTTCATCTCTTCCATGATGATTTTAGCCTGAATTACTTGAAAAATTTCACATCATTCACATGTAACTAAGAATCATGATTTTGTTGAAAATGCTCAAAAACTCCATGTGAATATAAATTGAACACTTCATGAAAACATAGATGCATTGAGCAAGGCAAAAATAAAATTTGGAACTAATTCAGCTCGTAGTTCTGTCAATGAAAGAAATGCATCTATACCAAAAATAAAATCATTTTGGATTCAAAAATCTGTATTGCACTCTAACATTGATTTCATTGCAGGACCTAAGCAAGTGTGGGTCCCAGAACCAGCTTGATCAGCAAGCTGAGGAGTCTTGCAGCCATACATTGTAAATGGATTCAAGATATTAACTGTGCAAGGCTAGAAATGATTGGAGAACACAGGTAAAATCTTTGAAAAAGAAATGAAGACTGTTCATGTAAAATTTCTTTATCATTTCAAACTTGAATTGCTTGAATTGAGATGAATGTTTAATTTTTATCTGAACAATGAGAAATGTGTATCAATGCTACTCCCAACAATGAACTTTATGTCATAACAATTGGAATCATGTTTGTGTGCATGTCAACTGATTTGACTTTTTGGTATATCAAATAATGACATGTGGAGGAACAAGTTATGCTTGTTTGGAAGCTATCATTATGCGTGAGTAAAATACTCCGCCAAGTACCAAAAGTCATGTTATGCTTAAAGCTAATCGTGCTCATAATCATGTGTGAATTGTTTGCTAGCTTTTTCATTCCATGCACATATTAAGGGGGAGTAAATTTGAAAAAGTGCAAAAATGTTTTCAATAAATGCAATGAATTTCATGCTAAAAATAAAGTGTAATTGACCCTTTTTGCAGTGACTATGGGGTATATCAAATGGTGAAATGTGAAAAGACAAGTTAGGCTTGTCTGGAAACTATCATCATGCGTGAAAAAAATTCTCCGCCAAGTATCAATAGTCTTTTCTGCATAAAGGTCATCAAGCAAAATGAAAAATCTCAAAAACTTTATTTTCAGTCTTTGAAAAACTTTTCTCCTTCAATAAATTGTCATGTTGATATATGCTTGATCATGTTCATACTCTTTCTGTGCAAATTGCTTGAAATGAACATATCTGAATTGCTTAAATGATCATTTCATATCATGTATATCTTATGGGGGAGTGAATTCGAAAGAATCTTTGAGTGAAATGCTGGAGAAATTTGCTGGAAAAATATTTTGTCATATATGATTCATCATCAACTCCCATTCAATTGTTGACAAATGTTCTTGCAACTAAATTCCTCACTCTCACATTGCATTGGCATTCTTAGTATATCAAATGGTGATTTGAAGAAAGACAAGTCAGACTTGTCTGGACACTTTCACTATGTGTGAGTATATGTCTCCACCAAGTATCAAGTGCCTTGTATGCAATTGTTGAGGGGGAGTCATTGTCTTTCAATAAAGACATTCATGTTCATTCTGCCTTCATGTCATTCCATTTCTATTCCTCCTATAATCCTCATGTTCACCTTGTGAGGGGGAGTTACATGAAAAGGGGAAGTCATTGTTACATTTCTTGACCTTACTTGTCTATTTTGAACCCCTAAATCATCAGAATTTTTGAGTCCTTGTGCTATCTTCTTATGAGAGAATTAAAACATTGAAACTAAACTCATTGTGCATTTAGTTTAATTTCAAAGATTCAGTATCATTTCAAGGTTAAGCAATCATAATACTGAATGTTTTTAAAATGATTTGCAAAACACTATTATAGGCACATGAGTGGCTTTAATATTTCACATGTGTATGTTTAAGCCTTATTTTTACCACATGTTAAGAATAATCTTTCTAAATTTATAGTCTTGACTTCTCTGGTCAAAGCAAACATATTCCTGCAAAATATCAAAAGAAAAATGATCAATCTAGAAAGATACAAACAGAGCAATGCAAATACTTGAACCACTGAGTAACCGGGCCATTTCACCTAACAAGTGATTTGTTTCGCGTCAAAAAGTGGAAATCAAAATTTTCAACTCTGTATAAGATAATGAAAGTTAAACCACTGAGTAATCAGGAGGTCTTGCATCTGATCAATGTGATCTCTTGTACTGAAAAGTGAGATTTAACTAATTTATTCTTGTATTCTTTCCCAGTTAAAATTGAAAGAAAATCAAAAAGACAGGATAGAAAAGCTTAAGACCTTAATTAAGTTCATGTCTACTGAGTTTAGATCTATTATTTTACATTGTGTTAAACTTAAAGCTCCTAACATCCTTGTTAAATATTTCTGCTCATTCATATAGGTCACTTTTCTTCACATTTGCATCATTATTTTAACTACATTCAGCTCATTATAATTTGCTATTCCTTGTGTTGAGTGTGTCTTTGTGATTAAACTTTGTTGCACAATAACAAAAACATTATCTTTTCTCTTCACATTATCTTTTCAGGCCATGTGGATTAGCCATGATACTTACCTTGATACAGTGCAGAGGGCGTGGACTAATGTTTCTATTTGGCATCCTAATCCTCTCACTATGTTATCTATTAAACTCAAATCTGTCAAACAGGCCCTTAGACAGTGGAACATCTCTACATATGGCAATGTTGATAGGAATGTGGAGCTGCTGGAAGGCGCCTTCCAAGAGGTGCAGGACTCCTTTGATGTTAATCCGTCTGATGTAAATAGATGTGCTCTTGGGCTGGCTTCTGCTAACCTGAAGAGAGCAATAAAAAATTAGGATATCTTTTGGGCACAAAAAGCTAGAATGAATTGGCTGGAAAATGGAGATAGAAACTCATCCTTTTTCCATAAGGTAGTTCAAGGCAATAGAAGGCGTAACTACATCCATAGGCTGAAGATCAACGAAACTTGGTGTGAGGATCAGGAGGTCCTTCAACAGGAAGCTAGTCGGTATTTTGAGGAGATTTTATCTAGTGCTCCTCACTCTGTGGATCCCTCGTTACTTCAAGTCATCCCAGCGCTTGTTTCGGATGAAGATAATGCTATTCTGTGTGCGGTACCCAACATGGATGAAGTTAAAAATGTGGTTTTTTCTATGAATGGAAACAGTTCTCCTGGCCCGGATGGCTTCTCAGGTACCTTTTTCACATCTTGTTGGGATATTGTTAATAATGATGTTCATGCAGCTGTGGCAGGTTTCTTTCAAGGTCACTCTTTCCCTCGGGGTGTTACGTCATCCCTTATTGCGCTCATTCCAAAGGTGGATCACCCGGAGACTTTCAATGACTACAGGCCTATTAGTCTTTGCAATTTTATTTACAAATTTGTCTCCAGGATTATATGTGAACGGTTGGTGACTATTCTGCCAAAAATTATTTCTGAAGAGCAGGGTGCCTTTGTGAAGGGCAGGATTATCACGGACAATATTGCTCTTGCTAGACAGTTGGTTCGTGACATTGGCCGTAAAGTCCGAGGAGGGAACACTATTTTTAAACTGGATATTCGCAAGGCCTATGATAGTGTGGAATGAGATTTTCTATTTGCGGTACTTAAGAAATTTGGCTTCTCCTCCAGATTTGTTTCTTACATTGGTATGCTGGTTTCCAATTGTTGGTTCTCGGTGTTGGTTAATGGAGCGCCTACTGGTTATTTCAAATCTACTCGTGGTCTTCGTCAAGGTGACCTTATTGCCCCAGCTCTTTTTGTTATTATGGAAGAAGTTCTCAGTCGAGGTCTCAAACAGTTAGTCTCTAGTGGGTGGTTAACTCCCTACGCGGGCCCAAGAGGCTGTCCCGCTCCCTCCCATCTTCTGTATGCGGATGATACTTTAGTTTTCTTGAATGGTTGCTGTCAAAATGTGACGCGGTTGGTGTAACACCCGGTGTCCCAGCTTCCGTCCGGTGTCGTGGGATGACTGGCCACTGACGCGCCCAGGCTGGGTGACGCGTTGGTGTCGCGGCGTGGGTGTCCACCGCGACAGTCATCTGTGTCGCGACGTTCGGGTGCGTCGCTTTCTCGTCGCATCTTGGTGTAACTCCTCGGGTTCTGTGTGCCTTGGCGTTGATCTTGGGATCGCGTCGGGCAGGGGTGTCGCGTTCTGAACGCGACATGTTCCCTGTCGCCTTCTGGTTGGGAAGGCGACGGCCCCTGTGTCGCGTTCCGGTTGTTGCTGTGGCTGTGTGCCACGTGTCTGCATCGCAGGTGTGAAGGCGACGTGCCAGTTGTCGCGTTCACCTGAGGCGCCTGCGCGCGCGACACGTGGTCTGGTGCCTGTCGACCTGTCAGAGGTCTTGTCGGAACTTTTGAGAAGGCGACGTGTCAGGTGTTGCGTTCCTGTTGGGAACGCGACATGGATCTTGTCGCGTTCTTAGGTTCCGAGGGCTTAAGGCCGTTGGCCCCTCCTTTCTTCCCCCTTTCTTCCTCTCTCCCTTTTCCCCTCTCCTCAGGCGGTGGAGGGCTCCCTCCGGCGATCCGGCGCTGTGGAGCGGCCGGGAGCTCGTGCGGAGCGGCGGCGCGTGCGTGGAGCGAGGAGGAGGCGGCCAACTGACGCGAGGGCCCCTTCGTGGGGTGGTTTCTCCGTTCTAAGGTAGGGATTTCTTGTGCCTTCTCCCATCCGGGTGGATCGGGAGCCCTCGGGGTTTTGTAGTTAGATTTACAGCTTTCCCCATGCTCCCCTCCCCGTGTGTGCTTGTGTGGTAGCTTGGGGTGACCATGGTTGGCCCCCATGCTCCGTTTGGGGCTCAGTCTGTGATCGCGACAGGGTAGCTGTCGCGATACCAGTCTGGAGGCGACGTGCAACCTGTCGCCTTCTTGGTGGCGACAGGTTGGCCGTCGCGTTCCCCTTTGCGCTTCAGTTCCGGGTTTTGTTCTGAAGGCGGCACCTTGGCTGTCGCCTTCGGGGTTGTGACAGGGCAGTCGTCGCGTTCTACCTTTTGGGGTAGTGACGATGCCCTGGTCGCCTTCTCACCTCCGTGCCGTTTGGCTGCGGGCCAATGGCCCCGCTTGAGGTTCGGCCTTCTGACGCTGAACGCGACAGGTCGATATGTCGCGTTCAGGTCAGAAGGCGGCCCCCTGGTCGTCGTGACCTGGTAGAGACAGGCTGGCTGTCGCCTTCCTGTTCTGAAGGCGACACACCTGTGGTCGCGATCAGGTTGTTCTAGCTTTTGTTCTGCCTCGCGGTGTTCCGACTTCTCGTGCCGTGCCGTGTGTGCCGGCGTTGGCCAACGGCCCCTCCGGGGTTTCCGGGAGGGGTGCCGTGTGTGCCCGTGCCTGCTGGGCTTGTCTTGGCTACAAGTCAGTTGTGCCGTTTTTGTGGTGATTGCCCCGCCTGTTCTCTTTTCGCCCGGTGCTCTGCACTTGAGGGCTTGTCCCATTTAGAGGTTGTCTCCGTTCCCTGGGACCCCCATCCTCGGGAGCCTGTTGAGGGAGTACTCCGGGCTACGAGTGTGCTCGAGTTGGCAGCCCACGTGAGCGGACTCTGAGCTGAGGGGAAAACGAGGTTTGGGCAGCGGCGATGAGTCGTTTGTAGAGCTCTCTTGTCTGGGTCTGGGACGTCGAGGCGTTTGGAGTTCCTGGCGCAGACCAGACAGTCCTTTGTCTCACTGCCTCTCTCTGCGTTGGTTCCGGAGCCACGTAGTGGTGTCAGGCGTGAGGCCGCAGCTTGGCCAGGCTGCGGTGTTGCGTGAGTTGGTGTGTTTCTGTGGCGGCTCTGTCTCGCCCTTCGCGGGGGCGGAGGCAGGAGCTAGGCTAGCGAGCAGAGCGTGTGGACTGCGGGTCCCCCTCTTGGCTGCTAGCGGCGGTGGCTTGGTTGCTGTTGTTGTGACGACGTTTCCTCACGACGTTTCTAAGTGTTACCCGTTGCCCTAGCTTGCACGGTGGTCATAGCCTGGCCGTGCCTCGTTTCCGTGGGTGTTGTTGGTCTGGCCTTGTGCAGACCAGTGCTTTTAGTGGTTCTCGCTTTGGTGTCCTCTTGGCTTCGCAGTTCCGTTCCCGGGTGCCAGTCCATGGTGGCACCAGCGTGTGTGGTCTCCCGACCTCGTGGCGTGTCCAGGGTCCGGAGTGGTTCTGCGTGTGGGCCCTCGACCCTGTGGAGGTCTGAGGTGGCCGTGCTTGTGGTGAGACGTCGTTCTCACTTAGTTGTTGCGTAGTCTCGGTTGGTGTGCCGAGCATTGCTTACGCTGTGTGTCCGACTCCGTTGGTTTCTGCGGGAGTCGTGTGTGTGGCCCGACCTCGTTGGTGGTCGTGGCGTTGCGCTGTTCTGTTCCGCTGCTTGGTAGTACCCTGCTGTAGGTGTTACTCGCTTTACAGCTTCCTAGTGTAGTTTCCTGTTTTCGGAGTTCCTGCTGCTCTGGCCGGTGAGGGACTGGTAATCCCTACTGGGCCTTGTTCGCGAGGCTCACCCCCCCTACTTCCTTCAGCTAGGGGGCTCGTCGTCGTGGGAGCTCGGTGTCGGACGGGTTGCGGAGGCGGCTGTGGCGCCATGTTGTTGTCAGCATCAGTGAGAGTGAGTGTTGTGAGCTCTTGTAGCTGAGTGAGCTGAGAGCTGTGTTTTGCAAGTTCTCGGGGTATGCCCCTTAAGGACTGCACCTTTCTTCTTGTACCTTTGCTTTTGCTTGGGACGCGTTGTACAACCCTTTTGTATAATGTACAGATTGTTATAGTTATTGGAATTCAGTACATATCTCACTAGACTTGTTCATATAACCCTTCCGGATCTTCGGATCCGTGCGTGGCGACGCGAATTTCGGGCCCCCGACGGGGGGTCCGGGAGGTCGGGTCGTTACAGTTGGTGCCTTTCTTGGGGCAGTATTCGTCTTCCTCTGGCCAGGTTATTAATCAACACAAAAGCTCCTTTATGGTTGGTGATAGAGCTTCGGCCCATTCTGTTCAAAGGCTGGTGGATATCACGGGTTACAGGCGGCAATCTGGTCCGTTGTTCTACCTGGGAGTTCTGCTACGTCCTGGTCGGTCCTTGGTGGCGGACTATAAGTCTCTAATGGACAAAGTGAGCTACAAGTTCGGCAGTTGGAAATCTAAATTCCTATCTCAAGAGGGGCGGGTTACCCTCATCAACTCGGTTATATCATCAGTCCCTGTTTATTTAGCTGCCTCCTCTTGCATTCCTCGTACTGTTATTTCCTTTATTGAGAGGTCTTCTGCTTGTTTCTTTTGGAATGGGTCTGACGGAGTTAGAAGGAGGCACTGGGTTGCATGGCAATGTATCCAACGTCCAAAGGTTGAAGGTGGACTGGGAGTACGTAATATGTAGTCCGTACAGTTGGCACTTGTTATCAAACAGTTGTGGCATCATGGCGATTCGGTCTGGCCTTTGTACGCTAGGCAGCATTTTCGTTCCTTTGATAAGCTCCCTGGTATGCCCGTCCAGATTTGTAAGACCGCCCTAGCTCTTATTCATGCAAATACTAGATGGGTGCATGGTAATGGTAACCGCATTAATATCTGGAAGGATGCGTGGTTCGGTCACCAACCACTGGCTGATGTGTTTCCAGATGTTGTTGCTCCAGGTAACTTTTCTTTGCAGGAGGTGGTTCAGGATATTCAACATCCAATGAGATCAGTAATCCCGGAGATCCATTTGCAGAATATCATCTTGTCTGCTGATGAGGATGCTGTCTTCTGGGCGGCCAGCCCCAATGGATTATTTTCCACCAAATCCGCCTATGAATTGGTGCGCTCTCCAGGCATCTATCGTCCTTCTATCCGGAAAATATGGCACTCTGCCTTCTTACCCAGAGCATCCTTATTTTGCTGGAAGCTGCTTCATCGAGCTGTCCCAGTGGATCAAACAATCATGGACTGTGGTATACAAATAGCCTCTAGGTGTTCGTGTTGTGATTCACATCAGGTGGAGGACCTCAATCATGTGTTTATTCACAGTGCACCGGCTCAGAGCTTGTGGAGGTGGCTGGTGCCTCTACTGAGTGATGATATCTATCTTCATCCAAACATTACCTTTAGAATTTGGAATATTCTCCTTCACTCCAATATGAGTACAGCTACTGGCTTCATTGCCTTATACGGTCTACTCCTCATTATGTGGGAGCTGTGGAAGAGCAGGTGTTCCGCCAGGTTTGATGGTAAGCAAATTTGGGTGCAGGATATGGTCAGACGTATCAAGTTTCACATCGAATCTGCCTTGTCTAGTCAGAGCTTTAGTGCCACGCCATCTACCTGTGATCTAAGTGTCCTTTTGGCTTATGGATTCACCCCTAAGATCAAGAACAAGCAGTTGAGGTTCGTTCGCTGGATCCCTCCTTTATCTAACTATTGCCTTAATGTAGATGGTGCGTCTAAAGGAAATCCGGGCATGTGTGGTGGCGGCCGATGTATTCGTGACAGTGCAGGTGCCCCATTAGTCTCCTTTGCTTTCTTTTATGGGGAGGGCAACAGTCTTCTTGCTGAGACGCGTGCACTTTGTGATGGTCTTCGTATTGCTTCTTCTTTGGGGGTTCGGCTATCTGCGATATATTCAGATTCACTTACTTTGGTTACTTCTTTGGAGCACCAGAATTGTTATTCTTGGCCGACGTTAAGATGGTGGCGTGTGATTCTCAAGTACATGCATGACCAGGCCGCTAGTGTATCTCATGTCTACAGGGAGGCCAATCAAGTTGCCGATGGGTTGGCTAATCACGCAGTTATCACCATGTGCAACAATGTCTTTTGGCGGGCTGATATTCCTTTTTCTTGTAGAGGGGCGGCTGTTTTAGATAGATCAGGACTTAGGAGTGTTAGAATGGGCTGAACTGCCTTTGCTTTATCTTTTCTTTAGGTGATTTGACAGGGGTATGCCCCAGTGTTTTTGTACTAGCAATTTTATCATTAAATATATAAGGCACAGTGGTCGCACTAGGGGAGTGAGAACATTACTCCTCTCTGGGGAGTAGTGCACTTAGCTGGTTGCTGACTCTGTGACCTCTTTGATTAAAAAAAAAAAGACAATATCACTTTGCCTCACTTATTTTGATCATTTCTAAACCTTCATTTCTCACTCTTTATCTTTTGTCTCCAACCATCATTGTGTCTCTCTCTTGTCTATCTTTTTGATGCTGTCAAAAGGGGGAGAAAGTTCCTTGAAAGGGGGAGAAAGTAAAAGTTTCTAAGGGGAGAATGTTCTTTATGGGGAGAAAGTTCAAAGGATGCATATGGTCAAGGGGAGTTATTGCAGTCAAGGGAGATATGTTTTGTCATCATCAAAAAGGGGGAGATTGTTGGGTTGAGTGTGTTTTGGAACTTCCTAAAGTTGTATTTTAATGATATCCAATGAACATCACTCATACCTTGATTTTGATGATGACATACTGTGATCTTAATGATGACATACTGTGATATTGATGATGACATATTGTGATTTTAATGATGAGATATTATGATTTTAATGATGACATGTTGTGATTCTAATGATGACATGTTGTGATTCTAATGATGACATGTTGTGATTTTAATGATGACATATTGTGATTTTAATGATGACATATTGTGATTTTGATGATGACATGTTGTGATTTTGATGATGATATGTTGAACATGTTATACATTTTATACATATCACAATAATGCTTAAACAACATGTTTTTGATGTTTAATATCTCATATTTTAATTATAATATCTTGTACTAATGGTTTATGTGTTAAATTTTCAGGTTCACACATTTTTGTCTTGGTAGTGTCGACACTAGATCAAAGCAGGTCGACACTAGTCCCAGATTCCAGAAGACCCAGTTGCCAGACTGGGACATCAGGTCGACACTAGATCAAGTCAGGTCGACACTAGTCCCAGGCAGTGTCGACACTAGTCTCAGGCAGTGTCGACACAGTCCCAGGCAGTGTTGACACTAGATCAGGGCAGTCGACACTAGACCTAGTTTCCAGCAGACCAGTTTGCCTAACTAGGAGAGCAGGTCGACACTAGATCAGGGCAGGTCGACACACTCCGTCTGAAACTGAAAAACGTGAATTTCTTTGTACACGTGGCTGCTTGGGATTTAGGGGATTTGACCTAGGGTTCTGTGCCCATGCACCCCAAGGCACTTTATGGACGTATGGGGCTATAAATACCCATGCTCCTTGAACCCCAAAGGCAAGAGAGCCCATACACTTCCAGAAGAAGCCTTTTGGCGGCCAAAGGGGGTTCTCCAGATCTATCTCCATCTCCAGAAGCTGCAAGTCATCCTTTCAAGAGGAAGGACAAGGGAATCAAGGGGAATCCTTGGAGAGAAGGTTGCTGTGCAAGGCAAGGGAGCAGATCCAATTGAAGAGGCTCAGGAGAAGAAGGATTTTTGGCATTTCAGATGCCATCAAAGCAGAGCATCGCCAATTGAGGAGAATCTCCATCGATTTCCATCAAGCCTCCTCAATTGAAGTCTCTGCAAGGCCTCTTCATCGAAGAACACTCTTTCTACATCAATTTCCCTCATCTCAGAGTTTGTTCTTCCTTATTTCGTTGTGAGATTTGTGCATGAAGTTCTGCACAAATTTCTGTGTACGAATCTGTTTTGAATCAGATCATTGCTAGAGGATCTGATCTCTTTTGTGTTTGATCTAGCTTTTGTTTGTGAGCCGTTGAGCTCAGTAGTTTGTGAGTCGTCGTACTCACTGTGTAGTTTGAGCCGTCGTGCTCAATTTGGAGTCGTCGTACTCCGGTTGTTGTTTGAGCCGTCGTGCTCAGTTTGGAGTCGTCGTGCTCCAGGTGTTTTTGAGTCGTCGTGCTCAAGGGTGTTTGGAGTCGTCGTGCTCCTGTGTGAGTTGTACTCAGGGTATTTGAGTAGTGTGGCCTCACTGTGTGAGGGGTGGACGTAGGAGTCACTGGAGGTGATTTCCGAACCACCTAAAAATCCTCTGTGCAATGGTTTGAATTGTGGTTTGCCTTTGTATCTCGCTAGATGCATGCATAGGGATTTCGTTCACACTGCAAATTGATTTGCTCACACACTCTAATCACACTTCAGATCAGTAAATTGTTTGGGTGAATTGATCTCTGATTCGAAGTAATGTTTAATTGCTTAAGCTTCCTCGTTAATTGGTATTAGATCTATTCAACCCCCCCTTCCAGATCTTGTCCACATCTTTTCTCGATCCTTCAATTGGTATCGGAGCAGGTATATAGGATCTTAGGCATTGCCGTTACGCCAAAACTCGAGTTGTTGTGTAAGGATACCATCCTTCCTTATAACCCACCACAGGGTACAGTCCCCCTGCTGGACAACTCAGCAACACCCACAGGCAGGTCCACACCCGGACCTAGGCATGACTTGGCCAACTCGGCCTCCGCCACACCCTCATTCTCAGGTCGCCCCAGGGTGAGACGCTGGCACGCGCACCTACCTCGCATGCCGCCCAACAATCTCCCCCCCAGCGGCACCCCTGGGAATCGAACCCGCGACCTGCTCTGATACCAGGTATATAGGATCTCAGGCATTGCCGTTATGCCAAAACTCGAGTTGTTGTGTAAGGATACCATCCTTCCTTATAACCCACCATAGGGTACAGTCCCCCTGCTGGACAACTCAGCAACACCCGCAGGCAGGTCCACACCCGGACCTAGGCATGACTTGGCCAACTCGGCCTCCGCCACACCCTCATTCTCAGGTCGCCCCAGGGTGAGACGCTGGCACGCGCACCTGCCTCGCAGCATGCCGCCCAACAACAATAACAATGATGACAGTAACAATATTGAATGATAACAGTGATGGTAAAAAATAACAGTAGCAGTGAAGGTAACAATAACGGTAACGGTGATAGTAACAATAATAAAGGTGGTAACAGAATCAGTAGGCCAGACTTACTTTTCTATGTGCAAAACTTATAAAAGTCAATAAAATAGAAAATATTATTGTGAATCAAAAAGTCCTAATTACTTGCCTCTTGCTTGACCAACCAATAACAAATTAAATTGAAGTCCGACTTTGATACAATGCGCTTCTTCTATTGATACGTCTCAACGGATGCATTCAGAGCATGGTTCCTATGAGCAGAACCTCCTCTTCAACTTACAGACAAAAGCACCATACTCTCCTTCTCTAGCACATGGGCGCGCCCTCTCTCTCCTTCTATGCCATGGAGTGGTGGAATGGTGGGAATGGTGAGAAGAGAGGAGAGAACCCCCTTCTATTTATAGGCCTCTAGAGCCCCTAAGATTGTGCCACGTTGACACCTTCCAATGGCCAAGATGGTGATACTTGTTACCATCTCCTCCATGTATAACAAGAGGCCACCAACCTCACACTTATCAAAACCTTAGTCATCCACATCTTACCTACCCTTCGAAGACACCTCTCATTTTTCTAGAAGCTTCCATCAATTAGGATGATGACACTTGTCACGATCTCATTTAACCTTATCCTATTATGCCACTATACCTTCTCTATAAATTATTTGCTTATATGCCCAATCTATTTGTATAAGTACCCATTTCATCCCATATGTGGGTAATTCTCCAAAATGACCTCCAACTGAGGATCTGAAAGCAGATTTGGAACTTATAAAATTTAAGCTAAGACCCTATGGAATTGTCAATGATTACTTAAACCATAACTTTTCATAATTATGTCCATACCCTTTTTATTATAGATATGCACAATTATTACATTTATACTTTCTGGGTATTTACATATATAATTTTCCTTAAATTAGAAGTTAACTAAATATATTATGGCAAGATATGTACAGTTTTATCGCAGCGAAGAAAAATCCTAAACTGATGAATACGGTGACGCTGATAGAAGGCAAAAATAATTCATGCAAAAATATATACAAAAAGCTGGGGCATTACATCCTCCCCCCCTTAAAAGAACTTCATCCTCAAAGTTTTCAGTTAGGATTCATACCGAACAAATGTGGATACCTTTTCTTTAATTCTTCCTCCAACTCCCATGTAGCTTCTTCTTGCCCGAAGTTTCTCCATAGCACCTTTACCATTGGAATAGTTTTCGTTCTTAGCACTTGCACCTTGTGATCGAGAATCTTGATAGGTTGCTCCTCATATGACAAGTCGGGCTGAAGTCGTAATGGTTCATAGCTGATTACATGGGACGAGTCACAAACATATTTTTGTAGCATTGACACATGAAATACCGGATGAACCCCTTCCATAGACGGAGGTACAGCCAACTGATATGCCACATTCCCAATCTTTTCGATAATCTTGAATGTTCTATGAATCGCAGAGTTAACTTTCCATGTTGACCAAATCTCACGACTCCCTTTGTTGGCATTACTTTCAAAAACACGTGATCACCAACCTCAAAATCTAGTTCCGATCTTCTATTATCAGCATAGCTCTTTTGCCTAGCTTGAGCTGCGACTAACCGTTGCCTTATCAGTCATATTTTCTCTGTAGTTTCCTGAACAATTTCTGGACCAATTAATTGTCTATCTCCTACTTCCTCCCTACATAGTGGAGATCTACAAGGTTTCCCATACAAAGCTTCAAATGGAGCCATTCTAATACTTGCAAGGAAACTATTATTGTAAGAAAACTCCATAAGGGGTAAGTGTCTCTCCCAATCACCCTTCCAATCCAAGATACAAGCTCTCAACATATCCTCTAAAGTCTAAATTGTCCTTTCTGACTGCCCATCTGTCTGAGGGTGAAATGTTGTACTGAGTTTGAGTTGTGTTCCCAAGGCGTTTTGCAGTCCTTGCCACAACCTGGAAGTAAATCTGGAGTCTCTATCTGAAATGATTGATTTTGGAATCCCATGAAGCCTAACAATATTATTTACATACAGTCTGGTCAAACTTTCCATTGATTGCTTCTTTTTCATAGCTAAGAAATGTGTCGACTTTGTGAATCGAACAACAATCACCCATGTGGAATCATTACCTTTAATTTGAAATGTTGCGGAAAAACTGCTATGTGAATAGATTTCTCTGAATTTTAAATTCACTCTATTAGACTTTTGAGAAATCGAATTAAGAATTGAATCTAAAGATTATTCACAATTCTGTGCAACTTAGACAAGTTAGATGGTGAAATACTAACGAGCCTATCAAGCATCTACCGCAAGATACAATCAAACCACAAGAACAGAGAGATTTAGGGTGGTTCGGATTACACAACAGTGTATCCTACATCCACCATCCACACACACACACAAATGTGGCTTATCTTGCCGGTTCAGAAAAGATACACCACAACACACACACACTGTGAGATTCAAAAATCTCATAAACCACCACACACACGAAATTGGGCACAAGGATTGCACCAATTTCACAGCACACACTTCAATAGAGTAAGTTTGAAATGAAGAACCATATAGAACAATTGAAATCCAAGTTGAAGATGACTGGCTCGAAGATCCCTGTTTCTGCTTCAAAAATGGGGACCAGCTCTTCTGCTTCAGCTCCAGGAAGAAGACTCTGATGGCTCAAAATTTTCCTTCAATTGGATCATCCAAGGTGCTCACGACCTTTGTTCCTTCAGATCTGGGAGCAATTTGGCAGGATGAGGTCTTCTTCAAAAGTTGGCTGGAACACTCTGGAGTCTGGAAGAGCAGATGTGTGTCCTGATGGATGATACTCCAAAAGCCAAGTGGATAGGGGTTATTTATAGCCCCATGGATCCACAAAATATCTTGGGAATTGGAAGCATCGAAATTCCGCCCAAAAACCCCTTACCAAAGTCATCCACGTGACTTGGTAAATTCAGATCTGGAGAATTGTCCGAACTGTGTCGACACTACACAGCTATGTGTCGACACACATGGTTCTGGTTGGGAAACAAACTTTTGGACAGTGAACTAGTGTTGACACCACTGGCATGTCTTCAGAATCCTTCTTTTGGGACAGTGAACTAGTGTCGACACCACAAGGCACTGTGTCGACACCACTGGCATGTCTGTCCTTTTCTTTGAGCTATACATGAAAGAAACATTGTGAGATATAAATTTAAGCATGATAAACATGATTTCAATATATTCATGAATCATATTTAGACGTCATCAAAATAAGAGATCCAACAATCTCCCCCTTTTTGATGATGGCAACTATGATTCATCAAGTTAACTTGATTTTCTCACAAATGTGATTTTAAAAGTATCCATTCACAATTTCATGGTATATAATGAGCATAACACTGACATCCACAATTTTCATCAATGACATCCAAAAGTTTTCATCCCTTTGCAAACGAACATGTCATTCATTTGTCATTTTCAAAGAAAAATCAGACATACAAGCATCAACCAAAAAGTTTCCAAAAAGTTTAGCATCCACATCAAAATCTATATAGCCCAAAAAGTTTAGCATCCACATCACATCACATCAAAATGTAAATCCTTCTCCCCCTTTGACATCATCAAAACAAAAAAAAAATCATGTAGAAGGAGGTGGAGGAGGAGGAAGTGGGAGTAAGATGTTCTCTATGGTCTTCATCCTTGCTTCCATAGCACTCAAATTTGTTCTGATCTGAGTTTGCATAGTAGAGAGTTTGGTGTGCAAAACAACTTCCATTCTTTGATGATTTTCATACATGTTTTCTTGAAATACACCAAGACTATGAGTTGCATGTTGAGAAGTAGCAGATGTACTAGGAACTGTGCCATGTTGCCTGACATTACTGATATCAGACCTGAGATTTGCCATTTCCTGATCAATGTGGGCAATAAGAGTTCTCATTCTTTCCATATCTTCAACTAAATGAGCAAAGGACAATCGACTTTTAGACACTTGAGTTACAGTTTCTTGACTAGTGAAAAGTCACTGTTGAGTGTTGGCAAAAATTGCATCGAGAACTCCTTGAGTCTTGAGCTGAAGTTCTTTAAGTTGGGTACAAGCATCACCCAATGTGCCAATTAACATGTTGAATCTTCTAGTTGCATGCTCAGCTGCTTCATGCTGTCTCACAAACTGACCATTAACAGAATTTTCCAATCTCTAAATCCGAAGTTCAAATCTATTAGACATTTCTATTATGGAGGAATTGAGATTATCAAACTGAGTTTGGAGAAATTTGTATAACTCAGGTGGAATAGAAGGTCCACCAGAAGAAGTGGAAGCTGAGCTATGATGTTGGGTGAAAAAGGTTGGAGGGACAAGCATATGTGAAAGAAGTGGAGATGCTTGAGGAGAAGGTGCAGCTGGTGGCTCAAAAGGAATCTCAACCTCAACATGTGGCTGGTCCACTGGATCAATTTGAGGAGTAGCATCTTCCGGAGCATTTTCTTCTTGTACATGTTCAACTGGAGGTTCTGGCGGTACAACTAGCACTCTTAGCACTTGGTCTCCTTCAACTCTGAATCTCATGAACTTTTGCAGGTGATGCAAATAATATATATTATTTTGAGGTATTTTCTGAACCTTTTCATTCACCAAGGAGACTCCAAAATGTTTGAATACAGCTGTGAGATGTGCTGCATAGGGCAAGGATCTGTGAAGATCTTCCCTTATTATTTCAGACATAATTTGTGTCATTATCAAATTCAGATTGACTTTCACATTTTTCTTCATACTGTACATCACAAATCTTTGAATATCGGTCAGTCTATTCCTACCACCACCCTGTGGTGTGATAATTGTGGTAAAAATGTGATGTACCAAATGAAGAACTGGAGGGAAGGTGTTGGTGTTGAACCTTGTGACATGAGTTTGTCTTGAATCCTTTGAATCATGTGGAAGACCAGTAAGAAGAGTGTAAGCTTCATGAAGATTGAACTCAAATTCACTCCAATCCTCACCAACATTTGGAAAGTGAAATAGTGTAGAAGCTAACTCAGGAGTGAAAAGAATTGAGACACCCTTAACCTCAGACCTGAAACCCTCTGGATCATCCACTATGTTCAGATAGAACTCTTGAACTAAATGAGGATAAATGGTTCTGAATTCTGAAATGAACTTCAACCACCCTTGAAATGCAAAGAAAGGTATAAATTCTGGAAATGCATTTGCAAAAGCTTCATTAGATAATTCGACAGCCCTAGGCTTGAGGATTGATCTTCCTTCAGATGCAATCTGAGATGGTGTGACTGCTTGCGTCCCAAATGAACCAGAAGACTCTGAGGATGAGTCTTCTTCATCGGAATCACTTGAATCTGGGAGAAGCTTCCTTCTAGGGTATCGAGAGGGCATGGGAGACTTGCCTTTATTCAAAGGGGACGGCCTTACCCGCTTAGATGGAGTTCCTGAAGGAGTAACCTCGCCCTTTCTTTTTGATGGATCATGCCGAAACTTGCTCCTTTTCTTAGGTTGAGGCTCTTCAATGACTATGCCCTTTGCTGCCGCTCTGGTCTTTGCCCCTCTCCTGGGAGTCTGCTTGGGAGCCATGATGGAGGGAAGGATGAGAAAAGAAGAAGGGTGGAAGGTTGGAAAAGAAGAACACGGGAATACAGGGGATCGGTTCCTTGGGGATTAGAAGGAGGGAGGAGTTCAAATGGGGTGGAAAATGGGAGTGGTAGGGTTGACATGGGACTTAGGGTATAGAAAAAGGGTTTCAACACCACAAGAAGGGTGATAAGATGAACCCTTGGTTCATTTACCCTAAACATGAGCCAACGGTCAGGTCCAGGTGTGTCGACACACAAGGAGAATGTGTCGACCTGGCAGACACTCTGGTGTCGACACAGGATGAAGGTGTGTCGACCTCACTTGATAAGAATTTTGAGATTTTTGAAAGGAATGAGAAGGGAAACCTTTAATATGATGAGTTATATCTGAAATCAATTATTCAGGGATTTTTAATATGTTAAAGAGATAAATTCCAATTTTTTATCATAGTCCCATTATTTATTCACTGGGTTGAAAGATATCTGGCATGAGATTGATCATTAAGAGATTATGAAGGATTGGAATGATTGCTTAAGTGACATAAAATATTCCATGCAGCCAATTTCAATCTTTTACACTTTACTTAACCCAAAGTAGTGTGATTTCTTTAGGATTAAGATAAATTATATTGAAATTTCACACTCTTAAAAGGCTTGATTGAGGTTTAAGTTGCTCATTTTCTTGATAGAATTTTCTTTAACATTTAGGCAATGAGCATTCAAATATAGTAAATCCTTTTCACTCAAGAATACATGCTTTTTACACACCAGAATCCCTGGTTACTAAAGATTTACTAATTATCCTGCTTCAAGGGGTGAATGAAAACATTTTTACATGGAAATATACGTTTATCAGACGCCAATATTTCCAGTTACTCAGTTAACATAGGTTCTTTTCATTTTGATTTAACCCCTTAGAACAGAGATAACAAAATACCTCATGACATACATGGCTCTTCACTTTTTGTGAAGGTGTGCAGTTTCTCAGTATTATGTCATTACTCTGTCAAAAAAAAAAACTTTTTGTAAATGAACATTGAGACATTTGACACAACCTTACCTTTTATCAGTCTTGAAAGAAGTGTACAAAGACAATATCCAATTGAGCATAATTCCATAAAAGAAATCAAATTACTTGAGGAGTTCAGTGTATAAGAGAGTGTTGATTGAAAGAACATATTATAGCAATTAAGAAATCAATCCTTGTTTTCTTCAAAAGAATTAATGAACATTTCATGTATTGGATATTCATCAACACATTGAATCAATTTTGGTTTTGATGAGAGAAAATGGTAATGAAGTCTTTAGCTCCCCTTGAGTTATTGATCTCATCTATTTTCTTCATCAAAAGTAAATAGAATCCTTCTTCAATGAAATAATGGTTAAGATGGTCAAAAGAATTGAATGAAATTGAGATTAAAGAGGTGATGACTGCATGGATGAATATGAGTTTGATAGAATTCAGTGAGAGATTTATTCACAACTTAGAAGCTTCATAACAATTCACATCACTTCAGCATTTCCTGAACAACCAAAAGATCTTGTTCTCAAACAAGCTTCATGTACAATTCTGATTCTCTTGACATCACATTTCTGAACTTACCTTTGCTACTCAAGCAGTAATGCTCCCCCTCAATAAGTGCATCAATGAAATATTCAACATTCAAATCATGTATACTGAATTTCAACAAACTATCATTCAAGTACAAACTTATTTCAGAAAAGAATTATCCACAGCAAGAAGATTAATAATGATTTTTACACATGATAGATCATGGGTACTTGGCGGAGGATTTCCCTCAACACATAATGATAGTTTTCAAACAAGCATAACTTGTTCTTCCACTAATCACTATTTGATATACCTCATAATCTTTGCATTAAGAAATTAGTTTGTTTTTCAATTTTTATTCCATGTTGCATATTCCAAGTTCTCTTCTTAAAGATGTGAACCTATCTTCAGCCAATGGTTTTGTGAAAATATCTGCAATTTGTTTTTTAGTAGGAATGAATTCTAATTCAATGTTTTTGTTTGCAACTTCATCCCTTAGAAAATGATGCATGATTTCAATGTGTTTTGTTCTAGAGTGTTGAATTGGGTTTTTGGAAAGATTGATTGCACTAGTATTGTCACACATGATAGATGAACATCCAATATCAATATTGTAGTCAAGCAAATGACTTTTAATCCACAACACTTGAGCTGAACAACTTCCTGCAGCAACATATTCTGCTTCTGCAGTAGAAAGTGCAACCGAGTGTTGCTTTTTGGATGCCCATGTTATCACGCAATTTCCTAAGGATTGACAATATCCACTAGTACTCTTTCTATCAAGCTTACATCCAGCATAATCAGCATCAGAGTATGAAATCAAATTAGCATGACATCTAACTGGATACCATAAACCCAAATCACAAGTTCCACAGAGATATCTAAAAATCCTCTTAACTGCAAGCAAGTGACTTTCCTTTGGACTAGACTGAAACCTAGCACAAAGATATACACTAAATTGAATATCTGGCCTACTTGCAGTAAGATACAAAAGAGATCCAATCATACCTCTGTATTGCTCTGCATCAACCAATTTACCTTTTTCATCTTTGTCCAATTTGATGCTTGTACTCATGGGAGTTGATGCTGGTTTGGCTTGTTCAAAGTGAAATCCTTTGAGCAATTCTTTAACATATTTGGCTTGATTTATAAAGAATCCGTCCTCAAGTTGTTTGACCTGCAAACCAAGAAAGAATTGTAATTCTCCCATGAGACTCATTTCAATTTCATTGTGTATGTGATTGGAAAATTCTTCACATAGTGAAGGATTAGTGGAACCAAAGATGATATCATCCACATACACTTGAACTACAATTATATGATTGTGGACTGATTTTGTGAAAAGAGTTTGATCCACTTTACCTCTTGAAAAATTCTTACTAACCAGAAAACTGCTCAATCTGTCATACCATGCTCTTGGAGCCTGTTTCAAACCATAAAGAGTTTTATGAAGTTTATACACATGGTTAGGTTTATCATGATCTTCAAATCTAGGAGGTTGAGCAACAAACACCTCTTCTTTTATGTAACCATTCAAAAAGGCAGTTTTCACATCCATCTAAAACAATTTGAAGTTTTTGGAACATGCATATGCTAATAGAATTTTCACTGCTTCTAATCTAGCTACTGGTGCAAAGGACTCCTCAAAATCAACTCCAAATTCTTGATTATATCCTTTAGAAACCAGTCTTGCTTTATTCCTCACAATTTTTCCTTCTTCATTCAATTTATTCCTAAACACCCATCTAGTTTCAATTATTGAATTTTCAGGATTTTTGGGAACTAGACTCCAAACATTATTCCTTTTGAATTGATTCAATTCATCATGCATTGCTTCTATCCAAGAATTATCTTTTAATGCTTCTTCAATATTTTTGGGTTCTACTTGAGATATAAAAGCCATATGATTTTGTTCAATGATATTTCTGAAATGAGATCTTGTATGGACTCTGTCATGAACATTTCCAACAACATTCTCAAGTGGATGGTCTTTCAAGTATTTGAAATTACCTCTTGTTGCTGTACTTACCTGCTCTGGTGTCGACTCAATGTCCTGTGGTGTCGACTCAGCTTCAGGTTCAACAACTTCTTCATTCTCCGTAGATTGATCTAGATCTTTTATAGGAATGTCAACATCTTCTTCTTGATTCCTGCACAAATCATGGTCAGTAGATTTTTCAATATTTTCATCAAATATGACATGAGGAGTTTCCTCCACAATTTTTGATTCATTATTAAAAACTCTATATGACCTTGAATTTTCAGAGTATCCTAGAAAGATGCCTACATCACTTTTCTTTTCAAATTTGTCTAGATCATGCTTGTCATTGTTATGAATAAAAACTTTACATCCAAAAACTCTAAAATATGCAATGTGAGATTTCTTACCTTTCAGGAGTTCATAGGAAGTTTTCTTAAGGACTGGTCTTACCATTACCCTATTGAGGACATAACATGAAGTGTTGACAGCTTCTGTCTAGAATTTTCTTGGAAGCTGACTTTCAATCAACAAGATTATTGCCATCTCTACTAATGTCCTATTCTTCCTTTCAACAATTCCATTCTGTTCAGGGGTCCTTGGAGAAGCAAACTTGTGATCAACTCCTTTATTTTTGCAAAAATCAAAGAACAAATTATTATCAAATTCTCCTCCGTGGTCAGTAAGAATGGAGTGGATTTTATTTGTTTTTGCATTTTCAATTTTATCAACAAATTCTTTGAAATTTTCTAAAGTGTCACTCTTGTGAGATTAAAAATAAACCCATGTGAATCTAGAGAAATCCACAATCACAAATCCAAATCTATGTCCACTAAGACTGAGTGTCCTAGTTGGACCAAATAAGTCTATATGCAATAGTTCAAAGGGATTGGAAGTGATTAAGGGTGCAACAGATTTGAATGATTTCCTAGTTTGTTTACCTTGGGTACATGAAGCACATACAATTGTATTTTTCATTTTCTTCATTTTTGGTAAGCCATTCACAAAAGCATGTCTTAGCAACTTATTCAGAACATTTTCACTAGCATGACCTAACCTTCTATGCCACAATTGAAATAGATCATGCTGGTTGGCAACAAGACAAAGATTTTCATGTTTATGGTCATTAAAATCAACCAAGTAAACATTATTAATTCTTTGACCAATAAATTTTATTTTGCCAGAATCTTTTTCAACAATTTCGCATGATTCAGAATTGAAAATTACCTTAAGGCCTTTGTCACACAATTGACTGATACTTAAAAGATTATGATCGAGACCTTCAACAAGCAAGACATTCTCAACTGAGTTTGAAGGATTCTTACCAATTCTTCATGTTCCAATGATTTGTCCTTTGTTCTTACCTCCAAAAATCATTTGTCTACCATCTTTTTCAATCAATGTGGAAATTTTTTCTTTATCTCCAGTCATATGTCTTGAACAGCCACTATCAAGGTACCACTTATCTTTCTTGTGGGCTGTAAGACATTCCTGCAAAAAAAAAAATAGAAAGAGAATTTTGGTACCTAAATTGCTTTGGGTGCCATCAGTTGTTTCAACTCGGCAACAAGATGTTTTGGAATCCAGATTTGCTTTATCTTCTTTGCTTTTGATCTGCATTTTTCATCAGTGTGACCAGATTTTTTGCAGTTTGTGCACATCATGATCCTTTGTGGTGTGGAACCTTTATTTATTTTTTTTGATGTAGGGTTTGGAACCAACTGAAAGGTTTTCATTGTTCTTTGGATTTAAAGTTGGTCTAACACTAGATTTTAAATCTTGTTGATTTTTGACTTGAATTCTTTCATGTTTGAATTGTGTTCTAGAGTTTTTGACCTGACTTTGAATTTTTGTTTTTGAGTTTGCTTTTGATTTTTCTTTGATGTTCTTTTTAGAATTGCCATAGGAAGTGCTTCCTTGAACAAATGAGGTTATCAAGGTTTGTCCAAATTTCTTATTATTTTCAGACTGATAACCTAGGCCATGCTTGGTAGGATTCATCCGAACTCCTAAAATAGCATCTAGGTTTTGTTTGCCTTTAACAAATTTTGACAATGTTTCTTTCTTGTCATTCAGTTCTTTCTGGAAAGTCTTCAGTTCCTCTTGAATTACTTCCTTTTCCTTTTTGAGTTTTTCATTTTCATCTAACAAGATTTGTTTTTCTTTTTCAGTCAACTGACATCTTTCTTTAATGGCATCAATTTGTTCATTCAAACACTCTTGTTCTTTTTTCATGTTCACACTTTCAACATTCAAAAGATTTGTTTGTTCAGACTCTTAAGAATTATACAATATGTTGTTTATCTTCTTTTTCAAGGTTTTATTTTCAGATTTTAGTTCACACAATTTTTCAAACAAAACAACATATGCTTCTTCCCAATCATCAATTGTAAAGTCTTCAAAAGAAGAACTTACTTCAGTGTTTTCTTCATGTCTAGCCATGAGACATGTCACTTCTTCCTCATCAGATTCATCTTCTTCTTGTTCTTCCTCATCTTCATCAAACCATGTGGCCAGCATTGCCCATGTCTTCTTAAACATTTGATTCTTCAATTTCCTCTTTAAATCAGGACACTCCCCTCTCATGTGTCCTGGTTTCCTGCACTCATAACAAATAATATCAGTCTTTTTGTTGGTTTCCACCTTTTTGTTGAAATCATTTTTCTTTAAGACTTCCTTTTTGATGAAGGGTTTGAGCTTACCTTTCCCTTTCTTTCTCAGAAACCTTTTGAATTGCCTTATCAGTGAGGCTAATTCTTCATCATTCTCTTCATCAGAAGACTCATCATTTTCATCAGATTGATCAGTAACAATTTTTGAACTAGATGAAGCTTTTAAAGCAATAGGTTTCTTAGATGTAGTCATAGATGCATTTCTTTTGAGATTTATCTCATATGTCACGAGTGAACCTATTAGCTCATCTAGTTGCATGGTTGACAAATTTTTTGAATTCTCAATTACAGTGGCTTTTGTGTGCCAGGCTGATGGAAGTGATCTAAGGACTTTCCTAACAAGATCACTATTAGAATAATCCTTTCCTAGACCTCTAAGACCATTTACCAAAAGCATGAATCTAGCAAACATCTCAGAAATAGTCTCATCACTCTTCATTCTAAACATTTCATATTCTGAGACTAAGATACTTGCCTTGGTCTCTCTTACCTCAGAAGTTCCCTCATAAATGAGTTGTAGCTTGTCCCACATCTCCTTAGCAGATTTGCAAGAAGATACTCTTGAGTACTCCTTGGGATGGATGGCACACTGCATCATGTTCATGGCACTCCAGCTTAGTGTTGATTTCTTGATCTGATCCTTGGTCCATATGCTTTCATCTTCAGGAAATTCATCTAGTCCCTTGTCAACAATTTTCTAGAGCTTATAGTCCTGAGCTCTCAAAACACTTGCATCTTGTTTTTCCAATAAGCATAATCAGATCCATCAAAGAAAGGAGGCCTAGTAACATAATGACCCTCAGCAATAAACCCCTTGATGTTTTCCATAGCAATAGACTCTTGATCGTTAGATCCAACACTTTCAGTGCAATGAGAACCTTTCTCTGATACCAAATGAAATGTTGCGGAAAAATTGCTATGAAGAAATCTACAAGGGGGGGTTGAATATATTTCTCTGAATTTTAAAATTCACTCTATTAGACTTTTGAGAAATCGAATTAAGAATTGAATCTAAAGCTTATTCACAATTTTGTGCTACTTAGACAAGTTAGATGGTGAAATACTAACTAGCCTATTAAGCATCTACCGCAAGATACAATCAAACCACAAGAACAGAGAGATTTAGGGTGGTTTAGATTACACAACAGTGTATCCTACATCCACCATCCACACACACACACAAATGTGGCTTATCTTGCCGGTTCAGAAAAGATACACCACAACACACACACACTGTGAGATTCAAAAAATCTCAGAAACCACCACACACACGAAATTGGGCATAAGGATTGCACCAATTTCACAGCACACACTTCAATAGAGTAAGTTTGAAATGAAGAACCAGTCAGAACAATTGAAATCCAAGTTGAAGATGACTGGCTCGAAGATCCTTGTTTCTGCTTCAAGAATGGGGACCAGCTCTTCTGCTTCAGCTCCAGGAAGAAGACTCTGATGGCTCAAAATTTTTCTTCAATTGGATCATCCAAGGTGCTCACGACCTTTGTTCCTTCAGATCTGGGAGAAATTCGGCAGGATGAGGACTTCTTCAGAAGTTGGCTGGAACACTCTGGAGTCTGGAAGAGCAGATGCGTGTCCTGATGGATGATACTCCAAAAGCCAAGTGGATAGGGGTTATTTATAGCCCCATGGATCCACAAAATATCTTGGGAATTGGGAGCATCGAAATTCCCGTCCAAAAACCCCTTACCAAAGTCATCCACGTGACTTGGTAAATTCAGATCTGGAGAATTGTCCGAACTGTGTCGACACTACACAGCTATGTGTCGACACACAGGGTCCTGGCTAGGAAACAGACTTCTGGTACAGTGAACTAGTGTCGACACCACATGGAACTGTGTCGACACCACTGGCATGTCTTCAGAATCCTTCTTCTGGGACAGTGAACTAGTGTCGACACCACAGGGCACTGTGTCGACACCATTGGCATGTCTGTCCTTTTCTTTGAGCTATACATGAAAGAAACATTGTGAGATATAAATTTAAGCATGATAAACATGATTTCAATATATTCATGAATCATATTTAGACGTCATCAAAATAAGAGATCCAACATAATTAGCCTCGGCAATCCTGAAACAAAGTCCATTGTGATATCTTCCAATTTCCACTGTGGAATTTCAATCTTTTGCATTAATCCTGATGGTCTTTGATGTTCGGTCTTTACTTTTTGACAAGTCAGGCACTTGGAGGCAAATTCAGGCACATCTTTCTTCATGTCGTTCCACCAAAAAGTCCTTTTCAAATCTTGATACATCTTATTGCTTCCTGGGTGAATTGTAAACCTTGATCTGTGTGCTTCTTCGAGTATTTCTTTTTTTAATTCTATGTCATTTGGCACACAAATTATGTGCTGAAATCTAATTACACCATCCTCATCATGAGCAATGTTGGACTTGCCTACCATTTCTTGTAACAGTGGGTTATTCTTCTGCCTATCTACTACTCTATCTAAGACCACTGATATGATAGTCAATTGAGCCATGAATGCCTGACATAATTGAGGCTCAACTGTCATTATGGAACATGCTACATCCTCAATCATTTTCCAATCTTTTTGCATCATTAACTTTTTCCTATTGAGAGCATCGGCCACAACATTTGCCTTACCTGGATGGTAATTCAATTCAAAGTCATAGTCTTTTAAGAATTCAATCCATCTCGTTTGTTGTAAATTCAACTCTTTTTGAGAAAAAAGATACTTGAGACTCTGATGATCTGTGAATACCTCGAATCTTACTCCATATAGGTAATGTCTCCAAATTTTCAAAGCATGAACTACAGTTGCCAATTCCAAGTCATGAGTGGGATAATTCCTCTCATGTTCCTTCAATTGTCTAGAAGCATAAGAAACTACCTTGCCATTCTGCATCAACACACAACCTAAACCCAACTTTGAGGCATTTGTGTATATGACAAATTTATCCACATCATTGGGTATAATCAATACTGGAGCTGTGGTCAGTTTGGTCTTTAATTCTTGGAAGCTTTTCTCACAATCATCAGACCACACAAACTTTACTCCCTTTCTGGTAAGCCTAGTTAGAGGAGTTGCTATGGAGGAAAATCCTTCAATAAAGCGACGACAGTAACCTGCTAGACCCAGAAAACTACGAATGTTTGAATGTGTTTTCGGAGTCTCCCAATTTAATACTGCTTGCATCTTTGTAGGATCTACAGCAACCCCATTGCCTGATATCATATGCCCAAGAAAATGAATTTCTTTCATCCAAAAATCACATTTTCTAAATTTGGCATATAGTTGGTGCTTCCTTAAAGTCTCTAGAACAATTCTACGATGTTCCTTATGAGTGGCTTCATTTGATGAATAAACCAGCACATCATCAATGAACACTATCACAAAACTATTCAAATATGGTTTGAACACCCAATTCATGAAATCTATAAATGTTGGTTGCAGGGGCATTAGTTAATCCAAAAGGCAAAACTAGGAATTCATAATGCCCATATCTTGTCCTAAATGCTATTTTGGGTATGTCCACTTCTTTAATCCTTAATTGATAATACCCTGATCTCAAATCTATCTTAGAGAAAATTGCGACACCTTGTAATTGGTCAAATAAATCATCGATGCGAGGCAAGGGATACTTGTTCTTGATGGTGACCTGATTCAATTTTCTATAATAAATGCACAATCTAATTTTATGAGCCATCCTTCTTTCTTACAAACAACACCGGAGCTCCCCATGGTGAGATATTGGGACGAATAAACCCCTTATCTAGAAGCTCTTGAAGTTGCTTTCTTAACTCTACTAATTTTGCTGGTGCCATTCAGTATGGTGCCTTAGAAATTAGCATTGTACTCGAAATTAACTCTATGGTGAACTCAATCTCTCGAATGGGTGGTAATCCTGGCAAGTCTTCTGGAAACACATCTTTAAATTCTTTAACCACTTTGATACTTGCTATAGCTGAAGACTGATCATCTTTGGATACTGAGACTATGCTAGCTAGATATGCACTACAACCCTTATTCAATAATTTGACTACCTTCAATGCTGAAATTATGGACTTCCTAGCAGAATTCTTTGGTAAAGAATGGAAAAAATCCTTCTCTCCAGGGATGTGGAATATGATTTTCTTTTTGCGGCAATCTAATAATGCATAATACTTCTCAAGCCAATCTAGCCCTAGGATTACATCATAATCCTTCATGTCTAGAAGATGGAAGTAGCCAGGCAAGTCTCTTCCAAAACATATATCTTCTCCTACCCCTTTCCCTACTGCCTCCTCTTCATCACCTACTCCTTCCTCTTCCATTCCTCATTCTTCTTCTAAGGCACCTCCAGCCTCATCTTCTTCTGCTGGTACTTCTTCAGCAGGTCCATCATCTACTGAACCTTCTACTCAACAACCTCCCACTTCCTCCTTTGGTTCTTTTCATCCTCCTCCTCCACCCTCTTTCATCACCATCATTCCTGAAGCAGTCACTATTATTCCTCACTCTGTGTATGACATCGAGGATGAGTTTGAAGAAGCCATCCTACGCACTGTTCTTGCAGTAGCTGCTCACATTCACAGGACTGACTGCCAACCCTCCTCCAGTCATGTATCTAAGAAAAGGAGAACTTCCAAAGAACTTGTTTTTTCTTCCTCTCAAGTTCTTTTCTGTCACGCCCTGACGCGGAATATCAGAACGTGAGGCAGTTGCAAGTAAACGGGTACAGAGCATGTAATAGACATCAAACCATTGGACAAAGAATAGATACTAAAGCAATTGCACATCATTAATAATTCCTCAAATATCTATTATAACCACTAATATCAGAGCCATTCTATAGGGCCCAATTACATTGAATAAAAGCAAAAAGACTAAACTCAACATCTAACATAATACTACGATACTAGGGTACTCTTGACTTCACTCTTGGTCATTCCCATCCTCTTGAGTGTAAGTATCCTCCTCGGTCTCACCTGAGAACACATAACAAATAACGCAGGGTGAGCGATAACGCCCAGTAGGACTTAAATCTCAAGATCAGGCATGCTTTAAATGATTAATGGATTAAAAGCAGAGTCACTACATGATAAAGAGAGAGAGTCAAGTAACTTATGAGATAGCATGATAGCATGTGATTGAAATAACACAAGTTTCCAAATATTGCACAGAGCAGGATGGCCATAGCACAAATAGCACAATGTATAACAATAGCACAACGAGTATAGTATAGCACTTTGATTGTCATTTAGATAGTCGAGATAGATAGCACTTGAGTGTAATGCCAACCACTCTGGTCAATTAACTCCCATGGGCAAATAACACTTTTGGGCACACCTCCCAGGACCAGACTGGGCCCTTTATATTGCTAGACATTAGTTATATTGTTTATCTTTAGACAATCAGTCAATGGCCAATAGAGAGTACCAAGAAATAGATGAGAGTACTAGATGAATAGACGAGATAATAGAGAGAGTGTGAATAGATGAGCGAGTCGAGTATAGAGGAGAACTATAGGTCCTTGCACATGAAATGTCGAGTAAACAGACGATAGTAACAGCTGCACATCACGCGCAATTGGTGTTAGCAGTCACGTGGAATTCACTACCCTTCCACTGGCCATGTGATGTGCAGGTCCAGAGGTCTGGCATGATTCAAGCTGAGAGAGAGCATTCTAAGGCCGTTTTGACCTTACTGATCCCTAAAGGGTATTATAGGTATTAGGGTACAACCAGTTCGTCGACCATGTGGAAATCCATGGACAGAGGAGTCTTACGGAGGCCTTGCACAAGGATTCACTAGATCGACAAAAGGAATATCCGACAGAGAGTTTGTCCAAGTCAAGAGAAAGTGTGTATAGAAACAAGTGCTCGACATTCCAGAGGAATTCTAGAATAGTGAAGCGTCGGTAATGGTAATCCCAAAACATCGCGAGAAACGAAGACAAGTCCATTAAAATAGGGCAATTTAAATACATTATTGAAGTAAATTACTAGATATATTATGAAATATTTTTATGCCAAGTCAAGTCATAACAGATGATTTCAAGTATGTGCATGTGAATGAAGAAATCATAGATGTGAAGAGATCATGTGTGTGTCTTTCAAATCGTTCAATACATGCTTATTTTTATAATAGCTTAATTTACTGTTAACAAAGAGTATAATCACTGTAGGAGGATAGAGTACCAAGAATCAAGGGTTTTCATGCAAAAGTCTAGAAGGCGACGTACCCCTACAAGGATCGCGACAGGGTACTTCCAGAACGCGACAGAGACAGTCAAAGGTCGTGACGGGTCGTTCAGGACAGGCAGCTAGAACACGACACCAGAGCCTGTCGCGTTCAGAACGCGACACGGTTACTGGTCGTGATCAGCCCCTGAGAATGCGGCCTATCGGGCCGTCGTGTTCTTAGGTCCTGCGCCTGAGTCCGAGCAAGAAAAGGGTCATGCCTTGGATTGCGGTCCAAGTTTCCATATTTTGATACAGGGTCATTCAAAAATAGAGATCTCGGTGTACTAATGATGAAAATTCATGAAATAGGTTTAAACGAATCTAGACATGCAAGGGTACTTACAGTAAATCGGAATCTGAAAGTAAACATGGTCTTGACAGGTTTTAATCAAGTTCATTAACGAAGAACACAGAACAGTGTACAGTGAAGGTAAAAGATTTTATTCGGGCAGGATACTGGATGAAAATTGGGGATTTCTGGGGCAAATGATGCCTAACAATGAGCAGTATCTCCAGTTAAAATTTCGTGGCATGAGATCAAGTGTTCATAAAGTTCTAAATTAAAGATGAGGGTTCGGGGTCAAGGATTGCAGAACTTCAAAAATAAAGATCAAAAGATTGGGTCGATAAAAAATAGAGAAACGAGAGGGCTTTTGTTTATGATGTTTAGAACAACTCACAGACGAAATTAATTGAGTTTGGCTTGTGAGAATGCCTACCTTTGGGTCGATTTGTCTCCTAGGGCTTTGAACTCGAAGAACAAGGGTTGGGTCTTGAGCAAGCCTTCTCCCCACGAATTCTCCCTTCCTTTGGCCTCTTCTCCATGCCCAGCAAGCCTCAGCAACGCATTAGGGCCGGCCATGGAGAGATTGGGGGTGTATTTATGCTTTCTTTGTTTCTATTTCCTATTATGACTCTAATTCCCCTTTAATTCTGAGGTTTCCTTATTTCTTTCCACCTTCCAAGCTTGCCATCTCCTAATTGGGTTAGGTTGGGTTGCAATTTCGTGCCTAGCCACCTTGGGTAGGGTTAGGAAACCAATCCCACACAAATTAGCTATTTTAATGATTTAATAGCTTCTTTCTTTTTAGTAAATATTAAAGATATGAATTTAGGGTATTTTCCTATTATTCATCTTTTAAAAATCCCTATTTTGGCCCAATAAATTTTTGATGGTCTATTTAGTAAAGCCCATTACTTCTTTTTATTTAATGGGTTTTAATTAATTCCCATTTCTTTAATTTTTTCCAATTTAATTATTATTATTATTATTTTTGAAAAATCAGGTTGCTACATCCTCCCCCTCTTAAAAGAATTTGTTCCCCAAATTCATATGACTATAATGGAGAGAATGACTTACCGAAAAGATCGAGGTAATTTCGCCTAATGATTCCTTCAGGTTCCCATATGACTTCTTCCACTCCACGGTTATTCCACAGAACCTTAATCACATGAATGGGACGGTTCCTTGAGTTGTTGTACCTTCCATTTAATATCTTGATTGGCTTCTCCTCGTATGTCATGTCTTTGTTCAGCACCAACTTCTCATGGCGAATGATGTGGGTAGAATCATACACATATTTCCTAAGCATAGAGACATGAAACACATTGTGTACACAAGCCAGATTTGGTGGCAACGCCAACCGGTATGCAACCTCACCAACCCTTTCGAGCACTTCAAAAGGGCCGATCAATCTAGGACTGAGCTTTCCTTTTACACCAAATCTCTTGATTCCACGGTGGGTGATACCTTTAAAAGCACATGATCTCCTACTTGAAACTCTAAATATCTTGATTGGCTTCTCCTCGTATGTCATGTCCTTGTTCAGCACCAACTTCTCATGGCGAATGATGTGGGTAGAATCATACACATATTTCCTAAGCATAGAGACATGAAACACATTGTGTACACAAGCCAGATTTGGTGGCAACGCCAACCGGTATGCAACCTCACCAACCCTTTCGAGCACTTCAAAAGGGCCGATCAATCTAGGACTGAGCTTTCCTTTTACACCAAATCTCTTGATGCCACGGGTGGGTGATACCTTTAAAAGCACATGATCTCCTACTTGAAACTCTAAATCTCGCCTCCTCTTGTCAGCATAGCTCTTCTGTCTGGACTGAGTGATCTTGAGCCGATCTTGGATCACCTGGATATCCCTGGTGGTATTTTGTACCATGTCCGGGCCTAGCAATTGTTGTTCCCCAACTTCATTCTAGCATGCAGGAGATCTACAGTTTTTGCCATAGAGTGCTTCGAATGGTGCCATTTTAATACTCGCTTGGTAACTGTTGTTATAGGTGAACTCAATCAAGAATAAGTGCTCATTCCAGTAGCCTTGGAAGTCTATAGTGCAGGCTCTTAACATGTCTTCTACTATCTGATTGGTTCTCTCAGTCTGCCCATCAGTCTGTGGGTGAAAAGCAGTACTAAAGTTGAGCTTAGTACCAAGCGCAGTTTGCAGTCCCTTCCAAAAGTGAGACGTGAATCTTGGATCTCGATCCGAGACAATGGATGATGGAACTCCATGCAATCTCACGATCTCCTTGACATATATAGTAGCTAATACCTCCACCGACCACTTACTCTTATAGGTAAGACGTGTGTGGATTTGGTTAGTTGGTCGACAATGACCCATATGGCATCGAGTCCACCACGAGTCTTGGGTAAACCCATGATGAAATCCATGCCAATGCTCTCCCATTTCCACTCTGAAATATCTAATGGTCTAAGCATGCCAGCAGGGCACATGTGTTCTGCCTTTACCTGTTGGCAAGTAAGGCAATGAGCGGCATGCTCGGCTACCTCTCTCTTCATATTCGGACGCCTAAATGTTCTTTTCATGTCCTAATACATTTTGGTACCTCCAGGATGAATTGTATACTTCGTCTGGTGAGCCTCATCCATTAACTTTCTTTTTAGTTCTTCATTGTCTGGGACACATGTCCTTCCTTGGAATACAAGCCTTCTGTCCTCGGTCATAGCAAAGTCTGGCTTTTCAGCTAAAGTTTCCTTGACGCGAACCAAGAATGGATCGCTGTCCTCTTGTGCTTTGATTTCTCCCAGTATGTCAGATTGAATCTTGATATTGGTAACCAAGACTCAATCATCCCTATGTTCAATGTTCAAGTCTAATCTTGCGAATTATTCTAGCAATTGCATCTCGCCAAGAACTAGACTCGATACAGATGCCATCAGCTTTCTACTAAGAGCATCAGCCACAACATTTCCCTTGCCTAGATGGTATTTGATGTTGAAATTAAAATCTTTCAAGTATTCAAGCCACCTTCTCTGTGGCGGAACGCCTTACTAAAGCCCATTAAACCGATAACAAGCTTAATAGGGATCCGCCTCCCGCGAACGGGCCGAAGCCTCGCAAGGGAAACCAAACCACAGTCCGTGTAGATACAAAGGAACACACCATTTATATATATATTCCACAAGTTTACATAGCCAAATTTCCACAAAACTGTAAAGAAAGTACAAGAGCCTGGGGCATACCCCGAGGTACAACTGAAACAAGTAAACAAACTAACTACACTACACTGCTGGAGCTGCTACTACACAGCTGGAGGTACCGACCCTGCACTGCTACGACGCAGCTCTGAACTGGACGTCGGTCGAGAAACGTCCTCCTCGCTCCCACCTGTGGGGGTAGGGGTGAGCCTCGCTAGTCACTGGCTCAGTAGGGAACTCCCCCAACACCGAGCAAACCAAAACCACAAGTACGAAAGCGGTAAACAGTACCAACAATTTATAGAACAGCTAAGCAAGTAAGTAAAGCTGTAAAAGTACTCACCGTCTGCCGACTACGAGAAACAACTTTAATAAATAAACGGCAAACCAGTACAGGTGTACAAGCTAAAGTAGAGACAGCCAACACGAGCCACGTAAACTGGTTCGCGACACCAGAAACTGACTCGGACAACTAACACAGGTAAAAACCCTCTAGTCTCGCAGCCACGGACGAAAGGTCCAGCTGCCGCTCCACGAGAAAAGACAAACAACTGTGGAGACCAACTAACCACCACAACCTGTGGACCACACGGTCACAGGCCCATGCCTGGCACCTCTAGAGATCCTGGCCCGGACTCTCTAGAGTGAGGCACTGGAGAAAGGACTAGCTGGGGTCCAGTACGTCTACTGGTGTCCGTACCCCCAACTACGAGCGCGCTACAAGTGACTAAAAACAAACTCACGTGTCACTGTCCCACTGTCGTCTTTCCCTCAGCCGGACGTGCTACTCAAACACAAGAGTGAGGGTGTCCAGGTCAGACGACACAGACCTCGACGGTACAACACAAGTACCGGGACAAAGCCCCGAGCTAACAGCCTGGCTCACACAGAACCTGGGGCACCCAACTGGAGAGGTAACCACGGTAGGCGTCTACTACTTGCCACGTACACAGAACCACGTGCTCGTCACACACAAACCACGTGAAACCACAAGTAAACTCGGTCCACTACACGTGAACGCAACTGACTCGCGTAAACAACACGCGGTCACTGAAGTAAACAGCTAACTGCATGACGTGTATGCTAAACACGAGAACCATGCGCACTCAGTGCACCTCGTATGATACCACGCATGCATTATCGATAAAACACCATAATTAGCCTTTTCTGTTCATAATCAGTAGGCGGCCACATCGATTGCCGCTTACAGAGAGTTAACGGCAGGATTCCTGGCCGTTAATCTCCTAGCTGCAGAGCTTGGCGGCAGTCGAAGTTGACGCCAAGTTCTCCGGCTCTATGACCCTGCAGAAACCCTAATCTGGTCCTGCGGGCTTTCTGACTATTCTAACTACTTAGAAACATGCAGAAACGATTCCTCTAGCATGATAATACCCAATACAACCCATTATAACATGATTCATACAATAAACTACTCAAACCACTCATTATCCCGCATGGTGCAACTTTACTCACACATGGATTATCATGCTGGTTCAAGTGATTATGATCTGTTTTAATGTTTCTATGAAGCTACCAGGGTTCGTCCCCTACCTCAGAACGCGCTAGAATCTCCCGCAACTCCCCGGTTCACACCGAGCCCTCCGCGAGCTCCCAGGCGAATTGCACCACGCCGCGACGTTTCCTCGCGTAATTTGGCGACGCCGCGCGTCTCACGACCGACCAGCCACTCCTCGATACCTGTTAGAACCTTCAGAAACACCAGGGCGCGAAGCTGGGGCAAGAGGGAGAGAGGGTGAGCTGAGAGAGCTGCCCTCGGGTGAGCATATAACCTGCTGGACTGACAGGTTAGCGTCAACCCCCTTGTCGCCAACAGCAACCGCCAGACTAAACGACCACATCTACTGCCGCCTAGTTCAAGAAGTCAACGTCCATGGATCTGGACGCCAACAGTCAACGGCCACCCCTTGGCCGCCAACTCAGACAGAACAGCAGCAGATTCTATTCTATTTCCGAACTAACCCTGCGCTGCACCTAGACAAACCACACATCCACACCATTCATTCCACACAATCGGCTCACACTGGCCTCGCAACGGCCGCCACAACCACAACACATACGATCCGCATGGATCCGAAAAGCACGCGACGTTACATTACTATCATCTAAAAAGAAAATTTCGACCTCGAAATTCATAACACAACTCAAAATTAAACAACTTATATAAACACATTTTTACAAGTACTATCATCTAAAAAGAAAAATACAATAACTCATGCAAACAGGTAGGGATATCCTTTAGCCATTTCTGCGGCCAGCTCCCAGGTATCCTCACCTCCCAATCTATTCTCCCATCTCACTTTAACTAGCTCAATTTCCTTATTTCTTAACTTTTTCATCTTTCGATCTGTGATCTGCACCGGATACTCTGGCATAGTCATGTCCGGCCTCAGGTCACCACCTTGATATCTAATTATCTGAGCTGGATCTTCAATGCATTTCCTCAACATAGAGACATGGAAAATATCATGCACATCAGCAAAATCCGCTGGCAAATCCAGCCTATAAGCTACTTCTCCAATTCTTTCAATCACCTGGAAAGGTCCTACATACCTTGGACTCAACTTTCCAGACTTACCAAACCTCATAATTCCTTTACTTGGAGAAACTCTCAGGAAAACAAAATCTCCCACCTCGAACTGAAGTGGTCTCCTTCGCACATCCGCATAACTCTTTTGCCTGCTTTGAGCTGCCTGCAATTTCTCCTTAATAAGCTTCACCACTTCCGTGGTTTGCTGAATTAATTCTGGACCTATTAACTGCCTTTCACCCACTTCATGCCAGTTCAATGGAGTTCTACATGGCCTTCCATACAAAGCTTCATACGGTGCCATTCCAAGACTGGTATGATAACTATTATTATAGGCAAACTCAACCATTCCCAGATGATGCTCCCAACTGCCTCCCCAAACCAAACAACAAGCTCGCAACATATCTTCAATTGTCTGAATGGTCCTTTCTGTCTGACCATCTGTCTGGGGATGATACGCGGAGCTATACTTCAACTCAGAACCAATTACTTTCTGCAGACTCCTCCAAAAACCAGAGGTAAATCTTGGATCTCTATCAGACACAATAGTCTTCGGAATACCATGTAATGGAACAATCTTTTCAACATAAATATTTGCCAACCTGTCTACTGTCCAAGACATACTCACTGCCACTAATCTGCACACCTTAGTCAATCTGTCCACGAATACCCATATTCCATTGTGCCCGGAACTCGTCCTTGGTAATCCTGCCACAAAGTCCATTGCAATATCATCCCACTTCCACTGTGGAATGGGCAACGGTTGCAACAAACCTCCCGGCTTTTGATGCTCGGCTTTAATCTGTTGACAGATAGCACACCTTGCTACGAATTCTGCTATTTCTTTCTTCATATGAGGCCACCAGAAATGCTTTCTCAAATCATGGTACATTTTTGTACTACCCGATGAATAGTGTACCTTGATTTATGAGCCTCTTCCAAAACTCGCTGCTTCACCTCTCTCTCTGCAGGAACGAACAACCTGCCCCTAAGCCTGACTACACAATTATCATCAATGGAAACTCCTTCCATTTTCACAATCTCAGCTAAATTCACATCTGCTCTCTGAGCCTCAATAATCTGCCAATATAAAGATGGCTCTACTGCACTAGCAGCTAAAACTTGCCCGTCGCTGACTGCTGGGCACATACAAAGAATTCTCTGCTACTTCTTCATACAATTTCCATTCTTTAATCATCATCAAATTCATATATGCCTTTCTACTTAAGGCATCAGCTACAACATTGGCCTTACCCGGATGGTAAGCCAGACTAAAATCATAATCCTTCAAATATTCAATCCATCTGCGCTGACGAAGATTTAAATCTTTTTGCGAAAAGATATACTTCAGGCTTTTATGATCTGTAAAAATCTCAAATCTCTCGCCATACAGATAATGCCTCCACATTTTCAAGGCAAACACTACAGCAGCTAATTCTAAATCATGAGTGGGGTAATTCTCTTCTGCTGGCTTCAATTGTCTGGATGCATAAGCTATTACTTTGCCATGCTGCATAAGCACTGCACCAAGACCTCTCCTTGAAGCATCAGTATACAACACAAAACCACCACTCCCCGACGGTAATGTCAGTATAGGTGCTGATGTAAGTCTTTTCTTCAATTCCATAAAACTTCTCTGACATTCACCGGTCCACACAAATGGCACACCCTTCCTGGTCAGCTTAGTCATAGGTGCTGCAATCTTAGAAAAATCCTGAATAAAGCGCCTATAATAACCTGCTAATCCCAGAAAACTTCTAATCTCGGTTATTGACCTAGGCACTTCCCATCTCATTACTGCTTCCACTTTACTTGGGTCCACTGCTACTCCCTGAGCTGAAATAACATGACCCAAAAACTGGATTTCTTTTAGCCAAAATTCACACTTATTAAACTTGGCAAACAACTGATTATCCCTTAACAATTGCAGGGTAAACCTCAAATGAGCTGCATGCTCCTCTTCAGATGCTGAGTAAATTAGAATATCATCTATGAAGACCACAATGAATTGATCTAAATATGGATGAAAAATTCTATTCATCAGATCCATAAAACCTGCAGGAGCATTAGTCAACCCAAAAGGCATAACCACAAACTCAAAGTGACCATATCTAGTTCTGAAAGCTGTCTTATCTATATCTTCTTCTTTGATTCTCAGCTGATGGTACCCGGATCTCAAATCAATCTTAGAGAACACTTTCGCTGACTGCAACTGATCAAACAAATCATCTATCCTCGGCAATGGGTACTTATTCTTAATGGTCACATCATTCAACTTTCTATAATCAATACACATCCGGAAACTTCCATCTTTCTTTTTCACAAATAAAACCGGCGCTCCCCACGGGGAATGACTCGGTCTAATGAACCCTTTCTGCAACAACTCTTCTAACTGCTTTTTCAACTCCTTAAGTTCTGCTGGTGCCATCCGATATGGAGCTTTAGAAATCGGCATGGTACCTGGCAGCAACTCAATAGAAAAGTCCACCTCTCTGTGTGGAGCTAAACCGGGCAAATCTTCAGGAAAGACATCAGCAAATTCCCTAACCACGGGAACTGCTTCAACTGGCTGACTAGCCTCTACCAAACTCACTGAGGCTAAATAGGCCACACATCCAGCATTTATCAGCTTTCTAGCTTTAATTGCAGAAATTAGAAACTTAGAGGTATAAAAAGGCATACCTTGATATTCAAACACTGCACCGCTAGGATGACAAAACCTGATCCTTTTCTTTCTGCAATCTAACATTGCTCCATACATTTCCAGCCAATCCATACCCAAATAATATCATAATCTGACAATTGCAGGGCATACAACCGACCCGGCATCTGGTTCCCTTCAATCATTACAGGAGCTTCATCTACATAGCTCGAAGTGAGCAAAAACTCACCTGAAGGAACCTCCACTACCAACTCACAGGACTTCTCTTCTAAAGGATGAGTCATACAATTCAGGAATTCTTCGGAAATAAAAGAATGAGAGGCACCCGAATCAAATAAAACTCTTGCTGAATATTCATAAAGAGGTAAAGTACCTTCAATCATGTTCGATGCCTCCGCCTGGGCTCGGGTGATAGCCATAACCCGGCCTCTTCCTCTCTGCTGCGGCATTCCTCTGCCACGACCTGCCTGTGGCTGCTGGAACTGCTGAGGCTGCTGCTGCTGCTGCTGCACACCTCTGCCATACCCATATTCTCTTGCATAGGGACAATTGCGGATCAAATGTCCCGGCTGATCACAATTATAACATCTATACCCTGGAGGAACAATAGGCTGCCTAACAGTACTCTGCTGTGACTCCTCCACCTCAGGCTTACCACGGCCTTGCTGAAACTGCGAACGACCTCCCCATCCTCTTCCTCTACCTTTCCATGCTTGCTTTAACTTCTGACCCCATTTACCAAAACCTGATGAAGAAGGTCCTGCTGGTGCTTTACCCTTACTGGCACCCACTGACTGCTGCGGTAGCCGAAGACTACCTGAACCTGACTCGCCCGCCTGACGAGTCCGAATAGATCTCTCCAAAGTAGCTGCTCTCTGGGCTGCTTCTTCCACTGTCTTACACATAAGAGGTACTATCGCATCCTGCAATTCCACTCTCAAACCTCTGATAAAATACTCAACCATCATATTATTATCAGAAACAACATATGGCGCATAACGGCTAAGCGCCATAAACCTCATCTGGTACTCTAGAACCGAAGAGTTACCTTGCTGGAGAGTCCGGAATTGCTCTCTTTTCACTTGCTGTACTTGGATCGGAAAGAATGTATCATTAAACACTTCAAGAAACTCCGGCCAAGCAATGGCCTCTTCTCTCCTACCTGCGAAGGTGGTTTGCATCTTCAATCGCCACCATTCCAAAGCAAAACCTCTCAACTGATAAGCAGCCAACACAACTCTATCTGCTGCAGGACACCGCATAGTCGCAAAAACCCTCTCAATTTCATGAATCCAATGCTCAGCTGTATCTGGATTCGGCCCTCCTGAGTAAGTAGGGGGCTGCAATCTCAGAAATCTTTCAACTTGCATCACGGGCTCCTCAACTAACTGCACTGGTGGTAGTGGTGGCACGGGTGCTACAAGAGGCACCTCCACTCTCGGCAGAACTGGAGCAACAGGTACATCATCTCCGTCCCCAGGTGGGACTGCAACTGGCGGTACCGGCGCCTGCTGATCCATTCTTGCTCGAATATCCGTGAGGCTCTCCCAGATTCTCTCTATCATACGCTGGGTACTTTCCTCCGGATCATCTCCTCCACCACCCCAATCTCTCCTATCAGCCATTTCAAGTTTCTACAAACACAAAACACCAAACAACAATCAAAACCACAAATGATCAAAAACCAGGGTCCCTACCAGCAGTGTATAATGACCGAAATAAGGCTATGTATCTTTCTAGTTCCCTTATATTAACACGGACCTTGCTCTGATACCAACTGTGGCGGAACGCCTTACTAAAGCCCATTAAACCGATAACAAGCTTAATAGGGATCCGCCTCCCGCGAACGGGCCGAAGCCTCGCAAGGGAAACCAAACCACAGTCCGTGTAGATACAAAGGAACACACCATTTATATATATATTCCACAAGTTTACATAGCCAAATTTCCACAAAACTGTAAAGAAAGTACAAGAGCCTGGGGCATACCCCGAGGTACAACTGAAACAAGTAAACAAACTAACTACACTACACTGCTGGAGCTGCTACTACACAGCTGGAGGTACCGACCCTGCACTGCTACGACGCAGCTCTGAACTGGACGACGGTCGAGAAACGTCCTCCTCGCTCCCACCTGTGGGGGTAGGGGTGAGCCTCGCTAGTCACTGGCTCAGTAGGGAACTCCCCCAACACCGAGCAAACCAAAACCACAGGTACGAAAGCAGTAAACAGTACCAACAATTTATAGAACAGCTAAGCAAGTAAGTAAAGCTGTAAAAGTACTCACCGTCTGCCGACTACGAGAAACAACTTTAATAAATAAACGGCAAACCAGTACAGGTGTACAAGCTAAAGTAGAGACAGCCAACACGAGCCACGTAAACTGGTTCGCGACACCAGAAACTGACTCGGACAACTAACACAGGTAAAAACCCTCCAGTCTCGCAGCCACGGACGAAAGGTCCAGCTGCCGCTCCACGAGAAAAGACAAACAACTGTGGAGACCAACTAAACCACCACAACCTGCGGACCACACGGTCACAGGCCCATGCCTGGCACCTCTAGAGATCCTGGCCCGGACTCTCTAGAGTGAGGCACTGGAGAAAGGACTAGCTGGGGTCCAGTACGTCTACTGGTGTCCGTACCCCCAACTACGAGCGCGCTACAAGTGACTAAAAACAAACTCACGTGTCACTGTCCCACTGTCGTCTTTCCCTCAGCCGGACGTGCTACTCAAACACAAGAGTGAGGGTGTCCAGGTCAGACGACACAGACCTCGACGGTACAACACAAGTACCGGGACAAAGCCCCGAGCTAACAGCCTGGCTCACACAGAACCTGGGGCACCCAACTGGAGAGGTAACCACGGTAGGCGTCTACTACTTGCCACGTACACAGAACCACGTGCTCGTCACACACAAACCACGTGAAACCACAAGTAAACTCGGTCCACTACACGTGAACGCAACTGACTCGCGTAAACAACACGCGGTCACTGAAGTAAACAGCTAACTGCATGACGTGTATGCTAAACACGAGAACCATGCGCACTCAGTGCACCTCGTATGATACCACGCATGCATTATCGATAAAACACCATAATTAGCCTTTTCTGTTCATAATCAGTAGGCGGCCACATCGATTGCCGCTTACAGAGAGTTAACGGCAGGATTCCTGGCCGTTAATCTCCTAGCTGCAGAGCTTGGCGGCAGTCGAAGTTGACGCCAAGTTCTCCGGCTCTATGACCCTGCAGAAACCCTAATCTGGTCCTGCGGGCTTTCTGACTATTCTAACTACTTAGAAACATGCAGAAACGATTCCTCTAGCATGATAATACCCAATACAACCCATTATAACATGATTCATACAATAAACTACTCAAACCACTCATTATCCCGCATGGTGCAACTTTACTCACACATGGATTATCATGCTGGTTCAAGTGATTATGATCTGTTTTAATGTTTCTATGAAGCTACCAGGGTTCGTCCCCTACCTCAGAACGCGCTAGAATCTCCCGCAACTCCCCGGTTCACACCGAGCCCTCCGCGAGCTCCCAGGCGAATTGCACCACGCCGCGACGTTTCCTCGCGTAATTTGGCGACGCCGCGCGTCTCACGACCGACCAGCCACTCCTCGATACCTGTTAGAACCTTCAGAAACACCAGGGCGCGAAGCTGGGGCAAGAGGGAGAGAGGGTGAGCTGAGAGAGCTGCCCTCGGGTGAGCATATAACCTGCTGGACTGACAGGTTAGCGTCAACCCCCTTGTCGCCAACAGCAACCGCCAGACTAAACGACCACATCTACTGCCGCCTAGTTCAAGAAGTCAACGTCCATGGATCTGGACGCCAACAGTCAACGGCCACCCCTTGGCCGCCAACTCAGACAGAACAGCAGCAGATTCTATTCTATTTCCGAACTAACCCTGCGCTGCACCTAGACAAACCACACATCCACACCATTCATTCCACACAATCGGCTCACACTGGCCTCGCAACGGCCGCCACAACCACAACACATACGATCCGCATGGATCCGAAAAGCACGCGACGTTACATTCTCTGCCTCATGTTAAGTTCTTTTTGTGAGAATAAGTACTTCAGACTTGTATGGTCTGAGTAGACCGTGAATTGCTCACCATATAAATAATGACTCTAGATTTTCAAGGCGTAGACCATAGCCGCCAACTCTAGATCATGCATAGGATAGTTGACTTCATGCATCTTCAGTTGTCTTGAAGAATAGGCAATGACTTTCTCCTTCTGCATCAATACACAGCTAAACCCAATTCCTGAGGCATCGGTATAGACAGAGAAACCTTCTCCCTCTACTGGAAGAGCGAGAACAGGGGCGGAGGTTAGACATTCTTTTAGAGTTTGAAAACTCTTCTCACACTCTTTACTCCAGAAGTAGGGATTCTCCTTTAGTGTTAGATGCGTGAGAGGATGGTGATCTTGGAGAAGTCCTTTATGAACCGCCTGTAGTAGCCAGCTAGTTCTAAGAAGTTTCTGATTTTTGTGACACTAGTTGGTCTCTCCCATTTGAGTACAACTTCCACTTTGGAGGGATCAACAGATATGCCATCCTTGGAGATGACGTGGCCCAAGAAGGACACTTCTTCGAGCCAAAATTCACACTTGCTCAGCTTTGCATACAATTTGTTGTCTCGTAAGACTTGCATTGCTATCCTCAGATGTTCTTCATGTCCTTCTTTGGTCTTTGAATATATGAGGATATTTGTGACGCCCCGACACGGAATATCGGAGCGGAATTACAGTTATTTAAATAGTACAGAGTGATAAATAGACGACAATCCATAGCACAACTAAAATAAAACTAAATGAAATCCAACTTCATTAATATTCCATCAACTAACTATTACAATCACTAATCAGAGCCAAAACTAGGGCCCAAAGTACTTTATTCAAATATGAACTATTACATACTGACTAACTGACGACTAACTCATAACCAAACTATCTAACTAATAAGCAGTGGTTGACGAAACTGGTCACTCTTGAGCATCATCCTCATTCCCTTCCTCGTGAGTGTGGTAATCACCTTCCGAATCACCTGAAACACATGGAATAATAACGCAAGATGAGTGAATAACGCCCAGTAGGACTTAATATCTCGTAAGAACAAGCATGCTTTAAATGATTAATGTCTTAGAAGGTAGGGTAACTAGAGAGTACAGTCATGTAGAGTAAGGTAATGATAACAGGATAACAATAGCACTTGTACAGGAAAAATAGCACAACGAGTAACGATAAAGGAATGGCCATGTAACGATATATCACATAATGATAGCACTTAAATAGATTGCACTTGTATTAATTACACAGATTGATTTTCATAGATTTAATCTTGATAGTATAATGGCACTGGATGTATGCCAACATCCTGATCATTTTAACTCCCATGGGCAAATGGCACTTTTCGGGCGCTCCTCCTAGGACCAGATCGGGCCCTATTGCACTGGCATAAGTCATATTTCTTATCTTAGACAATCATATAGATGGCCAAATAGAGTACCAAGAATAGATGAGAGTAGTAGATGAAATAGACGAGAATATAGAGTGAAAGTGAACAGATGGGAGTACAAGAATAGTAGGTGAGACAGGGACGTAATCGTAAATCCTTGATAAACAACGATAGTCATAGTTGCACAGCACACCGTCACGTGCCGGCAGTCTGGCAGAAGTCACCACCTCCCACAAGCCATGCTATGAACACATACTAGATGGTCTGGCGTGATCACAAGGTAAGAAGGAAACACACTAAGGCCGTTGGATCGTGCTGATCCCTAAGGGTGTAATGGGTTTTAAGGGTACAACCAGCTCGTCGGCAATAGACGTCTACCAAAGCCAAGAAGACTTACGGAGGCCTTGACAAGGAGTCCCTGGTCCAGTCAGGAGTATTCCCAATGGAGAGGTGGTCCATGCCAAGAGAGAGTGTGTATAAAACAAGTGTCCATCGTGCCTCGAGTGTTCGAAGGCCGAGGGAAACGGTAATGGTGTTCAAAGTGCGCAATTAAAATGAAGACAAGTGTTATTTAAATAATAGGGAATTTAAGTGAATAGTTACACTTAATTACTAGATAGATTATTGAATAATTTTAATAAGGTCTCATGGCAAACATGAATGTTTAGTGGGTGCAAGTGTAATTGAATCAAGAGAGCATGAAAGATTGTGCACATGGCTTTTAAACTTATTAATTTCATGTAAATATTACTCATTAATAGTAAATAGGTCGAAATTATTCATGACAGTACTTAATTAAGGCTAAACATGATTTAAATGGCATAAATAGCAGGGTTACATAAGCAATTTCAGGTTCTGGCCATCACAGTCAGATCGCGACGCACGGCCCAGTCGCGTTCTGCTGAACCGGCCGCTGGAGTTGAACCGGGGGAAGGTCGCGACGAGTCGACCCATCGCGTTCAGAACACGACGATTCCCCTTGTCGCGACCCCCTCTGAGATCACGACGGGTCGGGCCGTCGCGACTTCAGAAGGTGGCCCAAGCCCAGAAAAGGAGATTAGCCCCTTTCCAGATGGGTTCCCTCCCTCCATGACATGATACTGGTCTCTACAAAAATCTGTATAAAATCACATAAACATCCAAAAATCATGAAACCACTTTTAAATGAAACTAAACATGAAGATCTATCACTAGGCATGAGTAATTAGAAATTAGACACGAATAGGGCATGCTTTGATTAGGTTACTTTTTGGTGACCTAAAACTTGCACAGTCATGGATTTTGATTAAATTTGCAAAAGATACATGATGGAATTTGGGGAAGATAGGATCATTAGAACCCTAACATGATGTAGTGTTTATGATAATAGTTTCATGGTATGAGATCAAGTAGATTCAGGGATTTAAAACAAACATGAGGGTTCGGGTACATGGAGTTGACAGGGATTGATACATTTAATACTTCATCATGGAGCAACAAAATTGGGGAAACCATAGGGCTTTGATAGAAGGGATCAAGAACTATCTAAGGTCGGGTTTAATTATATTGAGCTTGAGAGATTGCCTACCTTTTTGTGGTGTAAGAAGACCTAGGGTTTAATGACGAAGATGAAGAAGAAATCCCTCCTTTCCAAGCTTCTCCTTCTTGCTCCTCACGTCCACAGCTTCTCTCCTCGTCCACCAAAGCCCCAGCAAAGAAAATGAGACTTGGTAGGGATGAATTAGAGGTGTATAGGGTTTTTTAAGAGTCCATCTTACATAAAACTCTTCTCTCCTCTCCAAACTCTGAATTTACATAATTATCACCCGATTTCTAGCCATTATCTACCTAAAAGGATAGGGAAGAGGTCCAATTTTGTGGCCAAGGGGCTAGGATGGGATGAGGACTCTTGTTTTGGATAATTATGGGTTAATTAATGATTATCCCAACCTTTTCCTATTTATTAATAATTTAGGTACGAAATTGGCTTAATTATTTCACATCCAAAGATGGGCTCTTCACAATTGGGCCCATACTATTTTGTTTGGACCACTTGTACAACCAATTTCCTAATTTAATTTAATGGGCTTTGGTTTAATTCCCTTTATTTAAATTTATTCCCTCTTTATTCCAATTAAATCTATTTATCACACATTTATTTAATTAAAATTTTATTTTATTGGGGATTCAAAAATCAGAGTTGCTACAATATCATCGATGAAGACGACCACGAACTTGTCAAGGTATGGTCGGTATATGTTGTTCATGAGTGGCATAAAGGCTGCAGGAGCATTGGTCAGACCAAAAGGCATTACAATGAATTCATAGTGTCCATACCTGCTCCTGAAAGCCGTATTGAAAATATCGTCGTCCTTGATCCTCATTTGATGATAGCTAGATCGAAGGTCGATCTTGGAGAAATATTGAGCTCCAGATATCTGGTCGAAAAGTTCATCGACCCGAGGCAATGGGTACTTGTTCTTGATGGTTAGCTGATTGAGTTGTCGATAGTCTATACATAGCCTCATCGATCCATCCTTCTTTTTAACGAACAGCACAGGTGCTCCCCATGGGGAAGTATTTGGTCTGATGAACCCCTTCTCTAATAGCTCCATTAATTGTGCCTTCAATTCCTTTAACTCGGCAGGTGACATCTGGTACGGTTGACGCGATACCGGGGCAGCTCCAGGGTTCAACTCAATGGAGAAGCTGACATCACATTTAGGGGGGGATTCCTAGTAGGTCTTCAGGAAACACATCTGGGTAATCCTGGACTATGTGTATGTCTTCTATCTTAGACCCCTTCTTTTTAACTATCACGGCTACAAGGAAAGCGAAACAACCTTTCATTATCATGTTGTGGGCCTTTATGGCAGAGACTAGAGACATACGTCTCTTATGTCTAATTCCAATGAATGACAACTTAGGGAACTCACTAAATGTAACTTTCCCTTTCTTACAGTCGACACTTGCCCCATAAGTGGGCATACACACCAGGTCGGCTTTTAGGTTATGTTCTCCGATCATTACATCGACATATGGGAAATATTTGTTCAATTTCTCTTTTTCTTCCAGTGGTGTTGTGACAGAGAACTCACACCCCACATATATAGGTTTATCATTCAGAGTATCATCAAAGTTTTGAGATATGAATGAATGAGTTGCTCCAGTATCAAATAAAACAAATGTTGATAAGGAGAAAACTTGTAGGGTACCTTCTACCACGCCACCTTCCTCAGTGCGCCTCTCATTTTCCTTTAGTAGTGGGCACTCGGGGATACGGTGCTCGCGGCTTCCATAGTGCAGACATGCGCCGACTTTCCGCCAGCATTCGTCAGCTGTGTGACCATGCTTGTCACAGTGCTTGCAGTTACTTTTCGCTGGAGTGTTAGGAATGAAGACCTTGGGCTTCTTCTCCTGGCTAGGTCCTTTCGTGATGCTGAAAGGATGCTTCTTGCCGATGTTTGGCTTGGTAGATGTCATTCCAAGTGTCAGTTCTTTCTTCATGAACTTCCCCTTGATACGATCGGTGAAGTCCGTAGCATCTTCCAGTAGTTGGGTTTTCTTCACCATCTCGGCATAGGTCTGGATGTCGAGAGGGGCCAGTTAAGTAATGTAGTGAGGCTTAAGGCCATTGAGGAAATGTCTAGCCTTCATTTTCTCTGTATTTACCAGATGGTCAGCATATCGGGCCAGTCTTGAAAATTGTGCCTCATATTCAGCCACATATAGGCTCCTCTATTTAAGAGCAGCAAACTCTGCAGCCTTCTTCTCTTGGACACGCTAAAAAAAGTACTTAGAGTTAAAGCTTCCTTGAACTCATTTCAGGTGAATTGACCATTCGCCCTGGTAGCTTCCACTGACTCCCACCATGAGCGGGCATCCTTCTCTAGTTGAAAGGTAGCTACAGTAGACACCGCCGCGGGTCCGTTTGGAACCCCGGGCGTATAATCCATAAAGAGGGAGGGATGAGGTGAGATGGGTCGGTGGAAAATGAAAGGAAAATGTGGAAAATAAAAAGATCATGATCGCCAGGTACGCAAGGGTACCGGATGGAGATGCACGGCGAGGGGTGCGTGCGGAAGAATGATCGTGAGCGTACCTTTTAGCGGGGGAGATTACGTGGGGGATGATGTGGGTCCTCTCTTCCACTACGAACATGGCCGGCTGTGGTAGAGGGCATTTTCCTCGTTTGATTATCCTAAAAAAAGACAAAGAAAATAAGGGGAATAGTCAAATAAGACGTGTAGTATCGAATCCCAAACGAATAAATGAAATGAATAAAAATGGGGAGGACTCACCGGATGGTGGTTTTTAAACTCCTAAAGTAGGTGTGTATGTGTGTATGCATGCATATGTGTAAAAAGATTAAAGGAGGGCCACGTGCTGCTTGGAGGAGATGAAAATGTAAAGAGCCACGTGGGGCCCAGAGAAAATGGAAATGCAGATAAAAGAGAGAGAAGGGGAGGGGGTGCTTTCTCAAATGGTGTATGGCGTGTCGGCGCCGCGGTGTTGCTGGTTGGACGGATGGAGGAAGAAGAGGAGGGAGATGCTCCCACCTCATTCAGCTCCGGTACACGTGGAAGAAGGCAAGGATGGAGAGCGTCGGGTCGCCGGTTTGGCAGGGCTTCGCCGCTTCGTGGAACCCCCCCTTACAAATGACCCTCAGGGGTCAATTTATAGGGGTAAAAACTTGAATCGCGTCGGGTACCGCCGCCGTGACAAGAAACTGAATCGCATCTGGGTGGCAGGCCGCGACTTGAATCGCGTCAGGCAAGGACGCCGCGAGAAGGATTGAAACGCGTCTGGGCTGTAGGCCACGATTCGAAAGGTCAATTTTGATAGGACATGCGCATGATGGTTGTCATGTCTCTGAATTGAGTCCTGCCAGGATGCCGCGACAAGGAGAGGAATCACGTCTGCCAGGGCTGCCGCGACTTGGAACGCAGCGGCCATGGCCGACGCGATTACCTTAGAGGCAATTTCGAGGCAATCAGCTCATAAATGCGCTTGTCGGGTGGAAACTATTGGGATTTGACCTTCTAAATCGCGTCGCTCTGACAAGACGCGATTACAACATCTTCTCATGATTACGGCCCTGAGCGCGACGACTTTCTGGGCCACAGAATCGCGTCCGGGTGGTAGGACGCGACTAAAACTGAATCACGTCAGCACTACATGATGCGATAAGCCTTCCTAATTTATTTATCAAAATCATGTCGAAAAGGGAAATTAGGATCGCGTCGCCTATGGCGGACGCGTTCATGAAAAGGGCATTTTCCATAAATAAAATAAGAATTCATTGTCGTGTCGCGCAGGGCCGACACGTTAGAAAGAGGCGGCTGCCATACCCGACGCGATGAGACATTTAAGCTTATAATACCCGAGGGGTTCTGGAAATGAAGGGGAAGTACCGGGGAAGAATGGGGGTGATCCAGAATGATGGGGAAAACACTCTTTCAAGATAAAATGAAGGCCATTTGTGGCATTATGGCGCAATATGAAATTAGCCCGCAGTGGAGCCAAATTCGCGTGTCTACAGCTAGTAGCACCTTGTCCCCAGTTGCACATTGCATTACATGGAAAATCCTTTCCATCTCCTTAAGCCAGTGCTCAGCTTCATCTGGATCCGTGGAACCACTGAACCTAGGTGGGTTCAAGCTCCTAAAGTTACGATGCACCTCGCCTGCACCGCCGCAATTTCCTCCACCTTGTGTAGCTTGCAGAAGTGCACGGGTGAGCTCCTGAATAGTTTGTTGCATCCCCCTCATCTGAGCACGTTCAGCAGTCATCTTAGTTGCTTAAGTTCCTATAAAAGTAACTTGTTGTTATGATATTGATGTGGAATTTAATTTGTGCGTGTGTGGGATTATTTTAACTAGTTACCCATGGTTCTAACCACATCTCACATAGGTAGGATAACTAACTCTAGTCGAGGCAGGTCAACCTAGATCATCTTATTCTTAAGAACAACCTAGGCTATGATACCACAAAACTGTCACACTCCGATGCGGAATATCGGAACGTGAGGCAGTTGTAAGTAAACGAGTACAGAGCATGTAATAGACATCAAATCATTGGACAAAGAATCGATACTAAAGCAATTGCACATCATTAATAATTCCTCAAATGTCTATTACAACCACTAATATCAGAGCCATTCTATAGGGCCCAATTACATTGAATAAAAGCAAAAGACTAAACTCAACATCTAACATAATACTAAGATACTAGGGTACTCTTGACTTCACTCTTGGTCATTCTCGTCCTCTTGAGTGTAAATATCCTCCTCGGTCTCACCTAAGAACACATAACAAATGACGCAGGGTGAGCGATAACGCCCAGTAGGACTTAAATTTCATGATCAAGCATGCTTTAAATGATTAATGGATTAAAAGCAAAGTCACTATATGCGAGAGAGTCAAGTAACTTACGAGATAGCACGATAGCATGTGATTGAAATAGCACAAGTTTCCAAATATAGCACAGAGCAGGATGGCCATAGCACAATGTATAACAATAGCACAACAAGTATAATATAGCACTTTGATTGTCATTTAGATAGTTGAGATAGATAGAACTTGAGTGTAATGCCAAACACTCTGGTCAATTAACTCCTGCAGGCAAATAGCACTTTTGGACGCACCTCCCAGGACCAGACCGGACCCTTTATATTGCCAGACATTAGTTATATTATTTATCTTTAGACAATCAGTCAATGGTCAATAGGGAGTACCAATAAATAGATGAGAGTACTAGATGAATAGATGAGATAGTAGAGAGAGTGTGAATAGATGAGCGAGTCGAGTATAGAGGAGAACTACAGGTCCATACACATGAAATGTCGAGTAAACGGGAGATAGTAACAGTTGCACAACACGCGCAATTGGTGTTAGCAGTCACGTGGAATTCACTACCCTTCCACTAGCCATGTGATGCACAGGTCTAGAGGTCCAACGTGATTCAAGCCGAGAGAGGGCATTCTAAGGCCGTTTGTATCTTACTGATCCCTAAAGGGTATCATAGGTATTAGGGTACAACCAGCTCGTCGACTATGTGGGAATCCATGGATAGAGGAGTCTTACGGAGGTCTTGAACAAGGATTTACTAGTCTGACAGAAGGAATATCCGACGGAGAGTTTGTCCAAGTCAAGAGAAAGTGTGTATAGAAACAAGTACTCGACGTTCCAAAGGAATTCTAGAACAGTGGAGTGTCGGTAACGGTAATCCCAAAACATCGCGAGAAACGAAGACAAGTCCATTAAAATAGGGCAATTTAAATACATTATTGAAATAAATTACCAGATATATTATGAAATATTTTTATGCTAAGTCAAGTCATAACGAATGATTTCAAGTATGTGCATGTGAATGAAGAAATCATAGATGTGAAGAGATCATTTGTGTGTCTTTTAAATCATTCAATACATGCTTATTTTTATAACAACTTAATTTACTGCTTTTAAGTCTGTTAACAAAGAGTATAATCACTGTTGGAGGATAGAGTACCAAGAATCAAGGGTTTTCATGCAAAAGTCTAGAAGGCGATGTACCCCTACAAAGATCGTGATAGGGTACTTCCAGAACGCGACATGGACAGTCAAAGGTCACGACGGGCATGTCACATTCAGAACGCGACACCAGAGCCTGTTGCGTTCACAACGCGAGGGGGTTACTGGTCGCGATCAGCCCCTGAGAACGCGGCCTATCGGGCCGTCGTGTTCTTAGGTCCTGCGCCTGAGTCCGAGTGGGAAAAGGGTCATGCCTTGGATTGCGGTCTAAGTTTCCATATTTTGATACAGGGTCATTCAAAAATAGAGATCTCGGTGTACCAATGATGAAAATTCATGAAACTAGGTTTAAACGAATCTAGACATGCAAGGGTACTTACAGTAAATCAAAATTTGAAAGTAAACATGGTCTTGACAGGTTTTAATCAAGTTCATTCATGAAGAACACAAAACAGTGTATAGTGAGGGTAAAATATTTTATTCGGGCAGGATACTAGATGATTGGGGATTTCAGGGGCAAATGATGCCTAACAACGAGCAGTATCTCCAGTTAAAATTTCGTGGCATGAGATCAAGTGTCCATAAAGTTCTAAATTATAGATGAGGGTTTGGGGTCAAGGTGATTGCAGAACTTCAAAAATAATGATCAAAAGATTGGGTCGATAAAAAATAGAGCAACGAGAGGGCTTTTGTTCCTGATGTTTGGAACAACTTACAGAAGATATTAATTGTGTTTGGCTTGTGAGAATGCCTACCTCTGGGTCGATTTATCTCCTAGGGATTTGAACTCGAAGAACAAGGGTTGCATCTTGAGCAAGCCTTCTCCCCACGAATTCTCCCTTCCTTTGGCCTCTTCTCCACGCCCAGCATGCCTCAGCAACGCATTAGGGCCGGCCATGGAGAGATTGTGGTGTATTTATGCATCCCTTATTTCTATTTCCTATTATGACTCTAATTCCCTTTAATTTCGAGGTTTCCTTATTTCTTTCCACCTTCCAAGCTTGCCATCTCCTAATTGGGTTAGGTTGGATTGCAATTTCATGCCTAGCCACCTTAGGTAGGATTAGGAATCCAATTCCAACACAAATTAGCTATTTTAATGATTTAATAGCTCCTTTTTGTAGTAAATATTAAAGATACGAATTTAAGATATTTTTCTATTATTCATCTTTTAAAAATTCCTATTTTGGCCTAATAAATTTTTGATGGTCCATTTAGTAAAGCCCATTACTTCTTTTTGTTTAATGGGTTTTAATTAATTCCTTTTTCTTTAATTTTTTCCCAATTTAATAATAATAATAATAATTATTATTATTTTGAAAAATCAGGTTGCTACATTTTCCCTCCTCTGTGGTGCTCTCTCTCTCTTGTCCACAGAAGGAAGACCTTGTATGCAGAATTCCTCCAAAAGTGCACTTTTGCTGCTACTTTTGGTTTACCTCACCTTAATCTTTCTGAATACTTAGCTCTCACTCTTCCTACTTCTGGTCTTCCTAGGGCTGAACAAACCAAAATCCTTTCTACTGCTGAGTCCAAGACTGAGGATCAGTGGGCCAGGGCGAACAAAACTCTTTACAAAAAATTTGAGGTAACCCGGGCCAACACTTTTCCACCCTCAGATCATCCTCTCACTTTGTCTGAGTGGTTTGTGTGCCAGCACAGATCTTCCTAGGGTCCCTTCATTCGGAAGGAGATCAAATTGATCAGGAAGTTCCAAATGTACCAGGATTATTGCTTTGTCAACTGACTGCCAGAGGTTCAACTTGGTCAGTTCAGGGCATCCATTTCACAACTTCGAACAGTGAATCTTGTCAACACTCCTCTTCAGGTTGACTTTGCAACCTTGAAGATGCTAGAAATCACCTTTCTCTCGAAGCTTCATTTTCTTCTCATGGACTCTGCAGTGGGTCTTATTATTTTTGAGAGATTTGCTAGGGTCATAGCCAGAATTTCTATTCAGCGGGTACTCCCCTTGCCTTCCACAGATTCCTCTTCAGGGAGTATCAAAGAGGATTCATCCAATCTTCTGTCTTAGCTCCTTTGCTTTCAGAAGCTGAGAGGTTTGACAACTCTGCCTGGTGTAAAGCCTGTCCAGAGGTTGCTCTTCAGCCTGAGAAGTTAAATCTCTCTTTGAGCAAGTCCAATCAGCTGACTCTTACTCCAGAAAAGTTTATGGACCTGAATTCCATCAATCTGGTCTCAGACCCCTATGCCACCTAGATTGAAAGGTACAAGATTTTTGTTGTGTTGAAGAAGGATTTGAGTGATCATAAGCTTCATTATCCTATCTCTATTGATAAACTCCTCTAGCATGCAAGCTTTGGCACAACAAGTCTCTACAAGTCCACTCTTAGCCCTCTAGACTACTTCACGTTCATAGAAGCTCAGAGGATTCTGCACATCAAGAGGCTTAGTCCTGAGATGGGGCCTTCTTATGATATCAGTTGGGGTACCTTTAGGGATCTTTTTGAAGAGCAGGAAGCTCAAGCTTGGCAGCTTATAACTCGCCATGCTTCCAGATTGTCACCTGCCTTCTACATGTCTCCTCCCTCTAAGGAATAAAATTCCCCTTCTTAGCTCCATTTATCTTTGTTTCTCTCCTTTTTCTCTTTTGTTTATATCTTTCTTTTTGCTTAATGACAAAAAGGGGGAGAAATTATTCTGAAATACATACCTTAAAATATTTTTCGCAAATTTATTTCAATTCCTTTTATTTCAGTTCTTTTTATGTATGCAAATTCTTTATGTTTTGTCATCACCAAAAAAGGGGGAGATTGATGATCAGTCCATCTCCATATACAAATTATCATTTATTATATGTATTTTTGGTGATTAATAAAAACCCTAAAAATTCTCATCTAAACATCATGTTATGAAAATTATCATCAGGTCATCAAGCACTAAATCAGTTAAAATAAATTAGTTGTCTTCACACACTGTTTTCTAAAGTTCAATGCATATGCTTTGTCTAAGTACACATTGACTTTCTTGATAGAACAACGATTTCCTTTAGAAGAACATCGATTTCATTCCTACATAGTTTTACTTAAACAACGACTTCTTGTGAACATCGATTTCAGTCTAGCATCGATTTCATAATTAGAACAACGACTTCACTGATACAGCAATTCCCTCTCACTTAAACATCGACTTCGATACTACAACGATTTCATAAGTAAAACAACGATTTCAACTTTACGACGACTTCTTGAAAACATCGATTTTGTCTGACTCAAACATCGATTTCATTGCCATATCGATTTCATTACTACATCGACTTCGTCTCACCCAAACATCGATTTTGTTGCTACATCGACTTCGTCTCACTTGAACATCGATTTCGGTAAAACAACGATTTCATATGAAACAACGACTTCAAGTCTACAACGTCTTCATGTTTACATCGACTTCATGATTTCATCGACTTCATGTAAAACAACGATTTCATATGAAACAACGACTTCAAGTCTATAACGACTTCGTGTTTACATCGACTTCATGATTTCATCGACTTCATGAAAAACAACGATTTCATATGAAATTACGACTTCAAGTCTACAACGACTTCGTGTTTACATCAGATTTCATCGACTTCATGTAAAACAACGATTTCATATGAAACAACGACTTCACTAGAACAACAATTTCATTTAAACAACGATTTCATCTGTACATCGATTTTAATTATACAACAACTTTGTACAGAACATCGATTTCATTAATACATGGATTGTGTTCACATCAACTTGGTTTCAACATGGATTACATTCTCACTTGACTTATGATTTAATATCAACATCGACTCTCTCTGTGTACAACCTGTCTAAATACATCAACTCTCTATTAACAGTTACATTTAAGACAACTGTCCAACATTCCCATTTAAATAAGTTCAAACATTCTTTAGTATCATTCCACAAGACACTCAAATGTATTTCAAATCTTTGTGGATTTTAAAGTCTTCCTGCAAAAGTTTGATGTATCCCACTTATTATGTCAGTACAAGTCTTTGCATGAAATATCTTTACCTATGTCACTCAAAGTCACATGTTACATATTGACAGAATGGCATTTTTCTTTCTGGTGTATCCTCTTAAAGCACGACTACTAATGTTGACTAACAGTTTAGACAAAGATAAGTTGTCTATATGTCAGCATTTATTGTGTGCAGAAATTTTCGATAGAAACACACATTGCAAAGATAGACCTGTCAACCTGACAAAGAGGATAAAAGATTCAGACAATCTTTCCACATGAGTGCAAGTGTCAATCTGGGCATTTATGGCTGCAAGTTCACCTGCTCCATACTTCGGACCAAAGACTCCAACGTGTATGAAGATATGAGACAACGAATACTTCAACGGTCAAATATTTCAAAGAGGATATATATATATATATATATATAGACTGGTGATGCCAAGAACAAGCAAGAGAGACGAATAGTGAACAAATCTCTGAGAAGCTTAGTCACCTGAAGAACCACACGAGCTAGCTCTTCCATTCCAACCTTGTGTAGCTCTTAGCTCTCTAGAGATTATTGTATTCCTTTTTGAGCTTGCGTAGATTTGAGGGAGTTCATTTATGATAATCTTGTGTCTACTTCGCCTCATATCAAGCAGTGATTATAAGCTTGGTCTTGGGCTTTTCTCTTTCAACTCATTTTTCTGTGAGAATTCCTCTTCGGGTGTGAAGAGAAGACCTGTTGCATCAGGTGGAGCAATCCCTCTTCTGGTGGAGAAGAGAAGGCCAACTACTGCTGGATGTGTAAGTGTCCATAATGGGGACTGTACCCTTATTTAGTGGAATCCCAAGTGGTTGCTTGGGAACTGGACGTAGTACTCCTTGCGATAGGAGATCCGAACTAGGATAAAATTTTGTTGTCTGTGTGATTGTTCTATTTGTCTTGATTAACACTAACTCTAACGATCAATCTTAGTGTCGTCTGTCAAGTATTTTTATTTACAGGAGTTATTCTAAAAGAATTTTTAGCAATCCATTCACCCCCCCTCTGGGCTTGCTATCTGGGCAACATTGTCACCGGCGAGAGGGGCTTGGTCCTGCAAGTCTGCACGTGACTAGCGAGAAACGCGTCGTCCTACTGTCGGGATTCTGGTGAGAGGATCGTCTGTGAGCCATGGCTGTTGTTGTTTCCACAAACGACACTAAAAAATGTAGACGTTGTTTCCTATTCGGTCGTGGGCCGAACGGGCCTCCACTTAGGAAAGAGGGGAAGAGTTGTCGCCGGTGCGGCAAAATCCAAAGGGATCAGGGGGGCTCGGTTGAAGAACCGGGGAGAATCCTCTGATACCTAAGTCAGGTCAGACTGCATAGGAGACATAAATGGAAGGTTCTCTGGTGTGTGTTCGCGCGTGGGCGAGTGTATGGGGGAAAGGTCACGTACCTTTGTATGAGGATTACCTGGGCGTTTTATAGGCGAGGAACACGAAGGGTCCAGACACAATCTCCTTCAATGATTATGGAAGGGACGCGTCGGTTGAGATTCCCAGAGTGAAGGCTGTCCGTTGAGACACCTGTTGAGATTCTTTGTTGTTAATGCCTCTGATCTTGGGGCGCGTGCCACGCCATTACATTAACTGTCGTTGGTAGACGAAGGGCCGCTCAGGGCTGTAGACAAAGGGGCGCCGCTCAAGGGCCTGCCCCACAGCTGGCAAGGCTGCGCGGTGCTCAATGCTTAACAGGGCTGTTCGGTACTCGGTGCTTGTCAGCGCTGTTCGGCGACAAGCCTCAAGAGGTTCAAACAGAAGGCTCGTGGCCTACCCGGTAGACCGCGTCCTGCTCGAACAGGCTGTGAGGTATCTAGAGACCGCCATTGGGACCCTTAGGTTCTTGGCTGAAGCGTGCTCGGGGGCCTGTGGTCGACCCCGAGGACACGTGGCCAAATGACCAAAGTTTGGTTGTCTTGATGGGTCATGATGGGCCTATGGACCTAGAGGCTAAAAATAATATCTACAATTTATTTAATTGTTAAATATATATCAAATGGATCAAAATATATCAATATAATATATTTCGATCCGTACCATTAAAGGAAGACTTATACGACGGAGTCTCACAGTCCAACCTACCTTGTATGTATGTTACCTGCGCAATAAGTATTACTTCATCATCTAAAAATATTACTGTCATCAAACATGTAGTAATTATATTGTATTATAATATATTAAAAACTATTAGCATTTGGCAAGACTGCAATATCCTCCTGTTGTATCATAATTTGTTCTAGCAAAATCGTAAAATGAACATAACATTTCAATTAACATTTATCTTTAATTAATTGAATATGATCTAAAATTTTTTCTGAGGTGACTCCTAAAAGAAAAAAATTTGATAAGGTGACTCCTAAAAGAAAAAAATTTGATACACATCATGTGCGAACATACTCTCATCTCATTAGTTGTCACTTGTCAATCACATTGATGGGATATGAGTATCAAATGACAAAAAATTGTGCATGCATATTTTTTTGCAAGAGGTGTGCACCGAACTGTTCTCCTCCCAAAATATTGGCAACTTCGTTGGAATTGGGAAGGCCTCAGCAGTGATCTTTAAAATATCAGGACAGATATCTCAGAATTCACACAAGACTCCTCGAGATGAAGTCCTTTGAGAAATGGCAGCAACCACTAAGAGTATCAAAAGAAATATAAATATTGTTAGGAACTAAAAATTACAACTAAATATAGTAGGGGACTGCAATATAATTCCTTTCAATTCCTACTCTTTTCCCCCAAACCTCGACTTCTTCGTCTTCCACTTCCCTCGCATCGCATATATAAATACTTCCCTCGTCAAACGAGTGGGAGAGAGAGGGAGAGAAGAAGGGAGAGGCCTGAGGTCCAAGAGAGGTGCGGGGAGGAAGGAGAGGTGGAGATGGGAGGTAATGCGGCGGCGCTGGTGGCGCTCTCGGCTCTTCTGGTGTGCTTCGAGATCACCGGCGTCTCGGCGGACGCTTCCAACCACCGCTACAACCCCGGGGACACCGTTCCCCTCTACGCCAACAAGGTCGGCCCCTTCCACAACCCTAGGTGAGCCTGCAGATCCCTGAATATCTTCGCATGTCCTACGCTTCATTTTGGATCCGTGTCTCTCTTCACGTCGTTGCATTCTGATCTGTGGGATTCTAGGGTTCCTTAGAGTTGTGATGTTCTTCCAAGGCATTGTCAGGGTTTCGGGGGCTACTTTTCTTGCTTGTTTTGTTGTAGTTACTTCAGATCTGCAAGACCTTGCGCCATTTTTATGCTCCTCTTTCCGGTAGGCGCATTGGCGGATCCGAACGTAGTTTATGGGATATTTTCGGTACTTGTGTGCCCTTCGATTTCAGATCCACATCCAGAGATCCTACGTCTGGGAATTTTCCTTCCCAGGCTAGATTAGTTTTGGGGACAGCACGTGATATTGGGTGAGGAATGGAGTAACTTGGGCGGTATGCACAGGCAAGACCATGAGATACCTCAAATAGTAGCTTGTCTTTTCAAAAATTTCGTAGCTGCATTGCAAACCTATGTTGTTCCTGACAAACAAGCTAAGAGCTGATACAATTAATTGACACGTTTGATCTGCAAATGTGCAGCATTTCTATAGTTAGTCGAGATTTATTACTGTTTAAAATTGTATTTTGGATTTGAGTCGGGATGAGCTATTCATTATTCTGATCTGTACTTTTCCCTTTTCTTGATCTTTTTCTGTTTTACCTTTTCCTGATCCTGTTTTTGTTTCTAATTTCAGCGAGACATATCGATTCTTAGATCTTCCCTTCTGTTCTCCAGGTTCGCACTCCTTCCATGCATATCTTTGTCTCCCTTATGCTCTGTTTATTATTAATCATACCTCTTATGTTGGGAACATATTCTTACAGAACATGTGAATGAGAAGAAGGAAGCTCTTGGGGAAGTCCTGAATGGGGACCGACTTGTTGAAGCTCCCTACAAACTCGACTTCAACGTTGACCAGGAGTCCAAAGTCGTGTGCAAGAAACAACTAACGAAAGAAGAAGTTGCCCAGTTCCGCAGTGCTGTCTCAAAGGACTATTACTTCCAGATGTACTATGATGACCTCCCAGTCTGGGGATTCGTTGGAAAGGTGGAGAAAGATGGCAAAGACCCCAGCGATTATAAGTACTTCCTTTATAGGCACATCCATTTTGAGGTCTTCTACAACAAGGACCGAGTGATTGAGGTCAATGTGAGAACTGATCCTAACTCTTTGGTAGACGTCACTGAAGATAAAGTTGCCGATGTGGAGTTTTTGTACACAGCGAAATGGAAAGAGACTACCACTCCATTTGAGAAGAGAATGGAGAAGTATTCTCAAACATCATCCTTGCCACATCACTTGGAGATCCATTGGTTCTCGATTGTCAACTCATGTGTGACAGTGCTTCTATTGACGGGATTCCTAGCAACAATCCTGATGCGGGTGCTCAAGAATGACTTTGTGAAGTGAGAACTAATTTGCAGCTTCTTTCATTCTTTTTAATACTTTACATTTGTTCTCAAATAGTCATTTAGCTTAAATAACTATAGTAGGAAAGTTTGCCCATGCTTCACGAGTCCACATGGTTCTTTGTCCAACATTAAGCTGTTTCTTCTGTCACCGATACCTTGTACCAGAGGTGATTAGCACTTACCTGATCTGCTCTCCTTGGAGCCATGGGCCCATGGTGAGACATCACCTGCTCTCCAATTGTAAGTGTGGTGCAAGCATGCCTGCATGTTATGGGATGCTTGGTGTATACAGCTTGCACTCCCCTCGTAAAAGTAGCTAGACAGAAGTCATGGAGTTGCTTCTTTATGCCTCCTTCACATGGAACAATGGAAATGGCATTTGCTCTCCATTGCCATTTTGAGAAGATGATTTATGTATTTTATAGTAGGAATAATACATAAAAGACTTGGGAGCCGTTTGGTATTAAAATAGATTGAGGATAAATTGAGGATATGCTCAAAATTTTGAAGATATACTCAAAATTTTGAGGATATCCTCACTCTATTCCCGGTCTATCCCGATACCAAACATGACCTTAGATTATGACATTGCTCTTTCTCCATGAGGACCACAAGGTGTGATCGATTTTCAGGTCACTTTCAACCTTGATAGAGTAATACTCTGAACATAGACATGACAATGTTTTAGGTTTTATTTCTCAAGGGAAAATGTGTAGGTTGTTTGCCTTATTCTAATTTATTTATCCTGTATATGCACTTGTTTTCTTTTAATCTTTTGGATCACCAATATTTTGTTATGCAACTTGTCCAGGCTGCAGATTGATAACATTTTAGAACTTGATTAAAGAAAGGGTAAAATCTTGCAATAGCTGTTAAGATCTGAAGATTTCAGTGAGACAAGCAGATGAAGAAAGAATTCTGACCATTTTTTTTCTAATTAAAGTATTTAAGATTGTCTATTACTCATAGTTGTCAAGGCGGACGCCTAGGCGGCGCCTAGGCGCTGCTTAAGCGCCAAGGCGCTTCCTTAGCCGCCTTAAAACACCTCGCCTTTCTAAGAGTAGGAAAGGCGCCCCAAGGCGCCGCTAAGGCGGCCAAGGCGCACGCCAGGGGCGCGCCTAGACCCTTTAGGGGTCCGCAATATCCCACTTAGACAGCAGATTCAAGTCGGTTTTCAGGGCTGAGTCCAGCCCGATTCCAGGAACATCTTATTTACCTGAATATCATTTAAGTAAATGTTATAATTTGTTGTTTCATTTACTTAAGATATTACATGTAAATAAGAAAGTACCCCCCATTTGAATCCAATAAAAATATCAAAAAAATCATATCTCTTACAAAAAAAAAGTCAACTCTCCCATCGAAGAAGAAAATCACGATTTTGATGATTTTAGCGAAATGCTAACTTTCTAATCTCTCATAATTTGACCTATCTAAAAATTTGATAATTCAAATAAATCATATGGAACACTAAAAATCCAAAGTCCGGTAAAAAAAGTCAAACGTGTATATGACTTCTCCAAGGGAGCCGCTCTCCTACTGACAGCACTTAGTCTGTTTGAGATCTCTCAGGATTTGGTCAAACTTAAACTATCATCACTCAAACACATGAGACTTGTCATTTTCTAGTTTCTTTTCAATTTTTAGACATAATGTGGGATTATGTAATGGACTCATTTAGTTTTTACTTGTTTTAAGTGTGTGAAGATATTGCACTTCTTATTTTTATTTAAGATATTTACATGTATGTGTATTCACTGGTTTGTTTTAAAGTTGAAAATTATTATTCTGATGATAGAATGATATTTGCACTTCTTGTTCTTATTTAGTGTGCTTATTTATTTGAAGATGTCAATTTAGATTTTTTATGACTTTATGATATATAATGTGAGTTTGTTTACTTAGAGTTTAATTTTTGTTGCTTTCATTGTCTTTATGTCTGTCATATTATGATATTTTTTATTGAATTTTCATCATTATATATATTTATAGATACATAAATATCATGTAAGAGGGACACTTGAAAACAACTCATACTTGGTTCCGTCCTAAACGCCCAGGCTCCGCTTAGGCGAGCGCCTAAGCGCTTAGGCGATCCGAGACCCCACCTACGCCTTGGTCGCCTTGACGCCTTGACAACTATGCTATTACTCAATAATTTGCCCCATTTTCCTCATGACTGCTTTTCTTCTGTACAGATATGCCCTTGATGAGGAGGCTGCTGATGATCAGGAGGAGACCGGATGGAAGTATATTCATGGGGATGTCTTTAGATTCCCAAGAAACAAGTCACTTTTTGCCGCCTGCCTTGGATCTGGCACTCAGCTGTTTACACTGTTAGTATCTTTTTGCCTGTCTTTTTGTCTTATTGTTATTAATAAATAGTCTGTATTCTGGAGTGTCTTTTTATCTCATACCTATCTTGTTGATTAGTATGGTACCGTGTGCATTTTTGCCTTGCAGCACTATTTTCATTTTCATTCTTGCATTAGTTGGGGTGTTTTATCCTTACAATCGCGGAGCGCTGTTCACAGCTTTGGTTGTTATATATGCTCTTACTTCTGGAATTGCTGGTTATACTGCAACCTCTTTCTATTGTCAACTTGAAGGAACAAACTGGGTACGTGCTATTTTATTTATGCCAACAATTTGTGTGTTTCAGTCTTTTATTAAGTATGATCCCATCTGCATGCATTTTGTTTCTCTTAATCATTTTGTTGGCAAAAAGAAAGCGTGCACTATACTGCATGAAAAGCAACATGCATTGGCATTGGTAGATTGATAGGTAGATAGCTCTATAGGTTGGCAGATAGATGTAGATATACATTTCCCTTCTCTTCTTTTGATGACACTTCTACATGTGTATTGAACAGGTGAGGAATTTGTTATTAACAGGGTGCCTCTTTTGTGGGCCACTTTTCTTGACATTCTCTTTCCTCAATACAGTCGCAATTTCATACAGTGCTACAGCAGCATTGCCTTTTGGAACAATTGTTGTGATCGTCCTTATATGGACTCTAGTAACCTCACCATTACTTGTTTTGGGTGGGATTGCTGGTAAAAACAGTAAGACTGAGTTTCAAGCTCCTGTTCGTACCACCAAGTATCCTAGAGAGATTCCACAATTGCCTTGGTACCGCAGCACCATCCCACAAATGGCAATGGCTGGATTTTTGCCTTTCAGCGCAATTTACATTGAGCTTTACTACATATTTGCCAGTGTTTGGGGCCACAGAATCTACACCATATACAGCATCCTCTTCATTGTCTTTGTTATTCTCCTCATAGTCACTGCGTTCATCACTGTAGCATTGACATACTTTCAGCTTGCTGCTGAAGATCATGAGTGGTGGTGGAGGTAATCCTTGTACTTTTCTTTCATTGGCTGGATCTTGTTTTTCTTTTGAATTTCCTGCTTCTCTTTAGTTTGGCGTACATTTCTTCTCGATTTTGTTTCTACTAGAGTAGAGTTAGCTGTCATGTGTCATACAGCCGCCTTCTTTATCCCATTGATTAATCCAGTTTCCATGTGTTCTTTTTCGTTATTATATATATTCTGTTTACTTATGCATGAGCTTGAATATCTTAGATTGATCAGTTTTTATCATATTTTTCTCTATTGCACTTGCAAAGCTATGCTTTCATTCAGAAAAATTAGACTTTTATTCAGAATTGTCTGCTTTTCTCTTATGGTCTGGAACATTTTTGTGGCATGAGTGGTGATTCATTTCCCAAGTTGCTAATTCTGCAAGTTGTAAGCTTTAATTTACATACTGGACAATAAGAGTAGGTGATGAATTAGAGCAGAAGGATAAGATGGAAAAAAGGATATCTTGTTAAATGAGGTGGAGCAACTGAAGGCTGGGCTTTGCCATGGTATGAAGCTCTTAGAGTAGGCAAATAATATGTTGCCTCCTCATCATCTTTCACTTCGTTCGTGGAGGGTTCGTGGAGGGTGACGGCTTGCAATAGATATTTAGGTGATTGTTTCTTATGTAATATTAAAGAGGATGACATCTAGGCTACGTTTGCATTTGAGCTTTAAGTGTTGCTGGCACTTAATAGTTTTGCAACTGCACAATTTCAACGTGTAATCAGTAGAAGAAACTTTTCATCTCTTTTCTTGTTGCCAAAGAGAGCGGTTGGTTCAGCAGTTTTTCTAGTGTGATTTTGTACTTCATTTGAGTGGTTATTTTGGTCATGTCGGGAGGGTTACCGTTGATAGTTGCACTATTTTTTTCCTTTTACCTGCTGTGCTTAGAGCAAGATAGCTTTAAACTTGTGATTGCATTTCTTCGTTTGTTGAAATTCTCTTTAGAGTCTTATAAGATGCCACAAAAAGAGTGATAATATACTGATTTTAGGCATAAACGTGTCGTCTTCATCTCCATTCTTTTTTTACGGTGAAATAATAATTTAAAAAAAAAAAACTAAAGGGAGTTGTTCTTTCGCAGGTCCTTCCTCTGTGGTGGTTCAACTGGTTTATTCATTTATGGGTACTGTTTATACTTCTATTATGCTCGGTCAGACATGTCCGGATTCATGCAGACATCCTTCTTCTTTGGGTACATGGCTTGCATTTGCTACGGTTTCTTTCTCATGCTTGGAACGGTGGGTTTCCGTGCCGCTTTGCTGTTTGTTCGTCACATATACCGGTCTATCAAGTGTGAGTAGCCACTTGTTACTCCGTGCCCCCTTTCTCTCGACTCATATAAGCTCTTGCTATGGAGAGAAGAAAGCTACACGGCATTTGTTCATGGTAGTTCGAGAGTACTTCTCCAGGAGCACTAAGGAGCTGCATGGGGTTATTATTGGGGCCGGCATCTCATTTTGCTGGACCTTGGATACGAAAGTTGGAATCCCCCCTCCCCCCCCACTATCATGGGACTCATGACCCTTGAAATCTCATCAATTGCCGGTAGGGGTTAGTTCCGGGTTTGTTTAAATGGAGAAGCAAGGACAGATGTAATTGATCGTTCTTTCAATTGCACTCTTTATATTTGCCACTTGTACTCAGTGGAAAACTGAAATACCATCACCATTGATATGGTGTAGATCTCAGTCTAAGTTTTATTAATAGAACATACAAAATTTGTCTTGTTTACGTGGGAGTTTGTCCGACGATGCTCAACAGTTGCCCAATATGAACGGTTTGTAGTCCAAAGATTTCTACCGCTGTTCATTTTGAAGTCCATGATCCAAAATCTCTCTCAGGGGCGTGTGGCTGTACGGGCTCTCAATTTCGTAGTTTTCCCTTGTCTTGTCTTCCTTGCGCCCGCGCCGCGCCCCTGTGATCACTACGTAAACTGCGTCAGACTAATTCTCGGAGGTGTCATGTTCTTCATCAACCTTCTTTTTGACGTAAGACGTGACTAATAGAAATATTTATTGCACGTGTATTTGTCACATTTACCGCATTTACGAAGTATTTTTTATTAGGTCACAATGTGCTGCCCTTACATGACCAATAAGAAGAACTCTTTCTAGGTGTAATGAATTAATTATACAAATGTAATAAATATTTCTTATCCGAAATTTCATCTACACTGTAGCACGGTTGTTCTCATTTTCGCATCCAAACCCACCACCTTCTTCTCTCTCCTTTCCTCTAATGTCCGTCTCCTCACTCTGGTCCGCCATCCCATGATTAGGGGGTGGAAGACCTCTGCCTTGAGCCATTCGGCTGCCACTAATGCCAGCTGACCTCGCAAGACGAAGGTGGGTGGGAATTTTTAGCGGTTCCGTGGCCTTTCCGGCGGTCGGGTGAATTCTAACGAGTTATCCCTAGACTACACTTTAGAAAAGAAAAGAAAAGAAAGGAAAAACAAAGAAAAAAAAAAAAAACAAACGCATTTGAGTTTCCATCTGCTCCTCCGGCTCTCCTCGTTACGCTGGTCCTAGCGGGGTTCTCGAGCACCCGAAGATTCCACGGTCCTGCAGGCTTCAACACATTCTTCTCTAGTACCTTAAGCGAGTAATCCCAGCTTCTGGTGCGGAAGGTCTGATTTAAAAGAATTAGAGGGCCTACCAAGGAAAGACTGAGAAAAGAATAATGAGATCATGGAGAAAGCACCATTCTTTAAGTTTTAAAATAAAAACAAAATATTGTAAAGGTAAAATATTTTGTAAACAAATGATATTATAGGCATGATTCAGTTTCATGTCACGGAAGACCATCTGCTCCTCGGGATACTCAAGACTCCTTGCGAGACTTTTCTCAAACTAGATTAAAATAAAACAATTTCTTTGTTTTAAAATCGAAAGAGAACCGATTGAATTGTCTAATTCCAATTGAGTTTATGATCCCCCAAAACAAGCTTCAAAAGGAGAAGGGAAGTGCATAGGTATTATTATCTAATTATCATATTGAGTGGTCAGATCTCATGCCTGTTGTTGATTGCTAGATGGGCTTGGAACTTTGGGAAGTTAGATGACAATCCTGAAGATCTGCATGGAGAAATAAAAAATCAGATGAACTTGGGATTGAGATCATAGGAAAAACCCTCCAATGGATAAGTAAGAATCAAGCAATAACTAAAGCAAGATGGTGAGTTATTTGAGATTGCTTCTCACAGTAAGTTGAGATTTCATATCTCTAGTTGAAGGATTTGCTTTGAGATTTATGTGGGTCGATCCTCCCTGTCAGTCCCATGCAATGTGGTTGCAACTATAACCATGGTCGTGGGCCATTTTTTTGCTCATGATAAAGCTTACCACAAGTAGGACGCAACGAGTCTTTGTCGGCCGTACACATATCACATCATGTTGACCATGTGCGGGAGTGCCCTCAAGTTGCCTCTCTGTACACCTACCATGCCCTGACATTGATGCTGGGGATCTAGAGGTGACGTGGGCTGCACATGAGATGTTGGAGTTGTCACTAACAATTGCCCCTAGTGCAAGAGCGGAGTGGTGCTCGATATAAGCAGATGACATTGCTTTCCGAGGATCTACTTCCCAGCTTTATCAGGTAGGAGTGTCTACCGCTTCACTCCCACTGAATTGAAGCTTTGTCTGTTGGCCCTCGGCAGCACAATAGGAATCACCTAGAGGGGGGATGAATAGGGTGATACAGAAATCTGATTACAAATCAAATATTTTAAACTTTAGTTAGTGAATAAAATCGTGTGCAATAAATATTAAGGGCACAGGAGCAATGACACAAAGAAACATAGAGATTTATCTTGGTTTGACCCTTCCTAAATGGAAGTCCTATGTCCAGTCCCCAAGCAAATTATTGAGATTTCACTAATTGGGGTACACTCTCCCCAATGGACATGCAATGTCCAACAGTTTGCATGTAGCGACCCTTGATATTTATGCCAAAAAAGGTTCCATATCCAGACTTGCCTCTTGCGAACAACCCGAAGTCTCGTAAGAGATACCACACATACGTGTCTGGTAAGAATGAAAAAGACCACCACACTGTATAAAGATACATGATAAGTACATGATATCATACACATTTATAATACAATGTCTCAATACATTATTACATGTCTAAAAGAAAAGTACAACAATCTGGGACATATCTCGAGGTATACAACAAGAACAACAGCTCACTCAACTACTGGTGCTAAAAGTCCGCCCTCAAGAACCACACTCACTGCTAAACACTTGAAAATAGCATGTAGGGGTGCGAGCCTCATAAGTCACCGGCTCAGCAAGAAAACTCCCAATACAATGCACAAACCCATGAGTAACCACAAGTAACAAGTGCAACTATAGCAATTTAAGGAAGTAACAGGAAATTAACACAACTAATAGGTCCTATCTTACGAACCCAGTTAACACAAGAGGAACATAATTAAAGATAGCTAAACAGCTACACAATAACCTTAACTACTAAAGTACCATGAACCACAATCTATAAAACAACTATGCAACTAATCGAAAGAAGAACCACACTAAACCACACTCTTAAGACACAACAAAGCCCTAATCACAAGTTCACTGGACTACAACATCTATTACATAATTATAAACATAATCCATTATAAATCAACGACTACTATCACAACGTACAGAAGTCACCACAACTACTAAGCAGAAAGTACGACGCCACCACTTGGACCACGGTACCTGGGTAGGTAGTCCTGGACTTGCTTCGGACAAAGAAACCATAAGAAAGCTCTCACAATCTCGTGGCCACAGACGAAAGGTTCAACTGCATCTCCACCTCTATAAGTACTAAAAAACTATGGAGACCAACCAACACCACATTGCAGACCACACATGCTATAGACCCATGCCTGGCACCTTTAGGGACTCTAGCCGAAGCTCCCTAAAGTGGGGCACTGGAAACACAGAACTAGCTGAGGACCAACACGTCTACTGGTGTCTATCCCTCAACCACGAGCGCGATGCAAGTGACCAGATAGAGAAAAACTCACACACCACAAGTCACTGTCCCACTGTCATCTTTCCCTCAGTCGGACGGACTACTTGACAAACAAGTGAGGGTGTCCAGAAAGATGACACAGACCTCAACGGTACACACAGTACCGAGACAAGCCCCCAACATAATGTGTTTGGCTCACAAAGAACCTGGGATACCTAACTGCATGGAACACAACAAACCACACAAGTCACCATCGATCACATCCTCACACCCTTAAATAGTGGCAGATACAGAAATTTCATTTAGTGGGATCACTCTATTAATCTAGTGGGGTCACTCCCTTTAAAAACAATTCTAACCAAATCAATTTAATGGAAAAATTTAAACTCCCTAATAGGATTTTAAAAATCCACCCCATTGGATATGCTCTAGTTTCGCCATTGCCCTTAAACCCTTCTTTCATAAACCACGACAATCCATAATTGCTTAACAACGGTTAACACATAATCTTAGCTCATACATTCACATCTTAAAACACTCTACTAGAGAAGCATACACCTCTTACAAGCTTAACATAATTATATGATACATATGAACCACTAACTATCCGTAATCTTTAACATTAACACTAAATCATGCTTTATCAATCTTAACATGCCTTAAACATTTTAAACAAACACTAAATAACCAAAACTAGGCCCACACAGGACACCCACTGCCAAACATCACACAAAAGCTTCGGGAAGCAAAACATGATGGGGCCAACGGTCGCACTAAGAATGCAATGACCCAATATGTCGCGTTCATAACACGGTCGACCAACAAGCCACGTTAAGAACATGGTGGCCCGACTTGCCTTGTTTACGATGAGAATGAGTCGAGGTTAGATGCCACATTCAGAAAGCGTCCCCCTCGACCCATTCTGTTCTCAAACAGAATGCCGATCCACACCTATTCAACCATAAATCACTCAGAAACACCATTTTACATTGATTCACATCCATGCAATGCATCTAACTTGACTGAAAGCCTTACACACACAACAATCCATGCTTTTCATACTTCAAATGACACAACCCAAGCTAAAAATGAGGGAAGTTCCCCTACCATTCTCAATTCCATTTCAATACTGTTTTTATGCTAGCTAAATTTGACATACTTTTCTGCTCAACTATCAAACACTTGGTGCTCAGTCAACAATTGTTGAAAGAAAACATTTGACTTGTTGGACTCTTTCTTTACCTCTTCTGCTTTACCTCAACTTCATCTACATCATATGCTCGAACTCTGCATCTTACTGTATATTGACTGCCACACTCTGCTCTTCTCTACTTTCTGAACACCACACTCAAATCTTATAAAGGCTCACTATTTTTAACCAAATATATCATATTGTATAATCTGCTCTTCAATTGACAAATCAAACTGAATCTATACTCTTTTGAAATATTTCTTTCATCTGTACCGCTTCAACTCTTCTGTCATATTACCTTCTCAGTGTTATGTGCTGAACTATTGTATTCTACTATTCTGCCTTGCTAAAACACTATACTTTCTTCTCATTTAATCAAACTAATCAAACCATGCTACAAATGTTCGTTTATCCATTTGGCCAAACTACTTCAATTACATGTTGATTAATTCAAAGATATTGACTGCTTGATTACCCATATCTTTCTTATATACTCATTCCACTGGCTTCAAAACCTCAAATCTTGCATACTGCTTGAAATGTTGTGGAAAAATAGCTATGAAGAAATCTAGAAGGGGGGGGGGGGGTTGAATAGATTTCTCTGGATTTAAAATTCACTCGATTAGAATCTTAGAGAAATTGAATTAAGACTTAAATCTAAAACTCAATCACAGTTCTGAACAATTTAGATAGATCAGATGATGAAGAACCAATGAGCCTACCAAGCATCTAGCGCACAGACAATCAAACCACAGAGACAAAATGATTTAGGGTGGTTCAGATTACACAATTGTGTATCCTACATCCACCATCCACACACACACACAATGTGGCTTATGATGCCAGTTCAGAAAAAATCACAACACAACACACACACTCTGAGATACAGAGATCTCAGATCTGACCACACACACGTGAAATTGGGCACAAGGATTGCTCCAATATCACAAATCACACACAATGAGATGAGATTAAGATGAAGAACCAGACTAGACAATCGAATTGCAAATTGGAGATGTCTGGTTCGAATCTCCCTGTTCTGCTTCCAGGTGGGAGATCAGCTCTTTTGCTTGAACTCCAGGAAGAAGGCTCTGAAGTCCGAAAATTCCTCTTGAGATGGATCACCCAAGGTGCTTGAAGCTTCAATTCCTTCAAATCTGGATGCTATTCTCCAGGATGAAGCCCTCTTCTGAAATCACATGAAGCTTCTAGGAGTTGGAAGAACTGATGCGTGTGTGCCCCCAAGTGTGAGTGGATAAGGGGCATTTATAGTCCCATGGGTCCACTATATCCCTTGGAATTTGGGGCACAAAGATTCCCACTTAAAAGCCCTCAACCAAAACAATCCACGTGTCCTCACAAGTCAAATCTGGAGAAATATCTGAAGTGTGTCGACACACTATGCACTTGTGTCGACACACAATCCACTGGCTTCAAACTGGGCTACTGGGAGGGACAGTGAGTGTCGACACACAGGCAGACTATGTCGACACCACTGGCTACTACTTCAGATCAAGCTTCTGGGAGGGACAGTGAGTGTCGACACACAGGCAGACTGTGTCGACACCACTGGCCATTTCTTCCTTCACTGATTGCTGGATGCATGGGCTGTGTTGACACTACTCAAGTTGTGTCGACACTACTGGCTTGCTTTCTTGATTAACTGCACTGGAAATGCATTATGTGTTGACACACTATCTGAATTGTGTCGACACCACTGTTATCACTTGATCAATTCTTTGAGCTACACATGGAAAAATAGTGTTAAATAAAATTGAAGCATGATTTCCACATTTGTATGAATCATACTTGAATATCATCAAAACAAGAGATCTAACAATCTCCCCCTTTTTGATGATGACAACTATGATTCATTAAACAATTTTTGTTTTCTCAAACATGAGATTTTAAAGCATTCACTCACATTATTCCATGGCATACAAAAGAAATGATAGTAACATCCAGATTCTTATCACATCAAAATCAACCATGTTATTCAACTTCCACTTTCCAAAAGGATCAAACATACAAGCATAAAATATAATGTATCATCCAACAACCAAAATGAAGTAAGAAACTATAGAGTAGCATCCATTACATACAAAGCAACCCTTTCTCCCCCTTTGACATCATCAAAAGAAAAGAAACATCATGAAGATGGAGGTGGAGGAGGAATAGGAAGCAATATGTCCTCAATTGCCTTCAATTTTGGTTCCAAAGCACCTAAATTGGATCTCAGTTGAGATTGCATGGTGGTCAGCCTGGTATGCAAAATTTCTTCCATCTTCTGAAGATTTTCAGAAATTTGGGCTTGGAATTGAGTGAAGCCTTGAGTCATGGGTGGAGGACCAGATGATGAGCTAGGAGCTAAGCCACTCTGCCAAATGTTGCCAAACTCAGTCCGGAGATCTGCTATATCCTGATCAATATGTGCAGTGTGAGCCTTCATATTTTCCATGTCTTCAACAAAGTGAGCAAATGATAAACGACATTTTGTCACTTGACTCACAACATCTTGTCTAGTCTGAATGCTTTGTTGAGTGTGTTCCAAGATAGATGACAAAATTGCCTGCAAATCAAATTGAAGGCCCTGTAGCTGAGTGGAAGCATCATCCAAGGTGCCAACCAATCTGTTGAACCTTCTAGTAGCATGCTCAGCCATCTATTGCTGTCTCAAAAACTGACCATTCACTATATTTTCCAGTCGTTGAATCTGAAGTTCAAAAGAAGCAGACATTTCTCTCATAGAAGAGTTCAAATTATCAAATTGAACTTGAAGAAATTTATACAGCTCAGGAGGAACAGATGATCCACCAGATGAAGTGGAGGCTGAACTGTGATATTGCTGAAAGAAGTTTGAAGGAACAAGCACATCAGAAGGAGGTGGAGAGGCTTGAGGAGTGGGTGGAGCAGGCATATCTTGTGGGATAGGAGGATCAACATGGGGTTGTTCCACTGGATCACCCTGAGGAACTTCAACCTCTGGAGCATGTTCTTCCTCTACATTTTCTGCTGGTGGTTCCACAACAGGCCCTCGAAGCACCTGATCTCCTTCAACTCTGAACCTCATAAATTTTTGCAGATGATGCAAGCAATAGATATTGTTCTGAGGGATATTTTGAACTTTTGCATTTAGAAAAGAAACTCCAAAATGCTTGAAGACAACTGTCAAATGAGCAGCATAAGGCAAGGATCTGTGAAGATCTTTCCTAATTGTCTCAGAAATGATTTGAGACAAGATCAAATTCAAGTTCACTTTGACATTCTTCTTCATGCAATACATAACAAATCTTTGAATATCTGTAAGCCTATTCCTGCCACCACCTTGAGGAGTAATAATGGTGGTAAGTATGTGATGAACCAATCAGAGTAGTGGTGGAAAAGAGTTGGTATTGAACCTAGTAACATGAGTTTGTCTAGAATCTTTCTTATCATGAGGAAGACCAGTAAGAAGAGTGTATGCCTCATGAAAATTAAACGCATAGGTACAATAGACCTCACCAGAATCAGGAATGTCAAATAGTTCAGAGGCTAACTCTGGAGTAAAAAGAATTTGAACCCCCTTAACTTCTGATTTGAAGCCACCCACAGTATCCACAAGATTTAAATAGAACTCTTGAACCAATCGAGGGTAAAAAGTCCTGAACTCAGAAATGAAATGAAGCCATCCTTGAAATTCAAAGAAAGGCATAAACTTAGGAAAAACATCAGTAAAAGCTTGATTAGTCAAGTCAACAGCCCTTGGTTTCAAGATGGACCTTCCTTCAGTGACTATCTAAGATGGGGTTGCCATTGGAGATCCAGATGAGTCAGAAGATGCATCATAGGATGAATCATCTGCGGGTTATAGGTGCCCTGCAAGCCAATTCACGTGAGTGATGGCACTTGTAATTATGTACAATCTCTTTTAGTAATATTATAATGGTATTTTCTCACTGTATATTCCATACGTATGTATACTGTGATGTCCATGGGTATGTGCAATGGGAATTGGATCATGATGAGATCATGATAATGAGGCCGATTCTATTTAAACAAAGATCCTAAATATTCCTAGTCGTAGGTTACTCAAGAAGGACATTGAGATGACCGGAAAGACTGGTGTGCCATATACCTGTCCATATGATGGAAGCAGCTGGTCTCATAGCTGCTTGTGTGGAGACACTAGGGATATGGTGCAGGTGCTTATTGGAGAATGAGTTCACTGAATGATCCGTTCTCGGAATGCTATATGGTTAATGATACCTGATTGTCAGCTAGCAATTCCGTAGTCTCAGTTGTGTAACTGGTCCTTAGACTTGAGACACCAAAGATGTCTTGTTTGAGTACTCTATTCTTTGATACTGGATTTATAGGTCTGGATATTCCAGGTCTAGTATAGCCAGTCATTGGGAATGGTAGCCAACCTTACGAAGGCAATTACGTGTCAATAAAAGATCATCCACTCTCGGTATTGTGAGAGGAATATCCCATATTGTCTTACTCAGGCAAATCCCTGGCCAGGGTCAATTGGATTTAGTGAGAAGGAGTTCTCTGAGAGAATCCGATAAGAGTTTGAATTTAACAGATTCCGTATAGGCCTGACAACACCATGCCTAAATATACGGTCTCTGGGATAATAGACGGATGAGGGACTAAAGGTACATGGTAACTGTGGGCAGACAGGTCTAATGGATTTGATCACTCGTATCGTTTGGGAATTATGGCATAGTGGCCTAGTATGTTCATAATCGATGAGTTGAGTGAATTATTATGGAGATATTAATTCACTAAGTCAAAAGTAGTTCTGACGAGTACAACTCACGGCCAGCTCGATATTGGGCCTAGAGGGTCACACACATAAGGTGGATAACGCAAAGAATAGAGGATTGGATAAAAGTTATCCAATAAGCCTTATTTAACCCATTATGGACCTATTGGGTAAGACCCAATAAGCCTTGATAAGAATCCATTAAGGGAGCTTACCAGGATCATGCCACCTCACCCCTTCTAGAAGGAGGACACTTCATCATTACCCATCTTGATTAAATGATGAGGTGTCCTTGCAAGGTGTCCCTCTTGTCATCATGACATGGTGAGGTGTCCCTGCGAGGTGTCCCTTGTCATGATTACATGACGAGGTGTCCTTGCAAGGTGTCTCTCTTGTCATCATGACATGGTGAGGTGTCCCTTGCCATGATTACATGACGAGGTGTCCTTGCAAGGTGTCCCTCTTGTCATCATGACATGGTGAGATGTCCCTGCGAGGTGTCCCTTGTCATGATTACATGACGAGGTGTCCTTGCAAGATGTCCCTCTTGTCATCATGACATGGTGAGGTGTCCCTTGTCATCATGACATGATGAGGTGTCCCTGATGAGGTGTCCTTTAGGCTCTCTATAAATAGAAGGGGTTCTCTTTGAAGTTTATAGGCTAGAGTTTGTGAAGAGAAACCACCTTCTTCATCCCCTTCCCAACTCTCCCTGCTGTGCTCTCCCTAAGCAAGAGGAGAACTAGGAGGGCCGAGCCCTCTTGTTGTTGCTACTACTTGCTGCTGTTAGCTGTTGTGTGGCATTGCATGACTAGGAGGAGTGGCACCACCTGTGACGACCCTCATTATACCGGTACGGTTATACCAACCCACGTCGGTATAGTGAACGTTGCCACAGTGAGACATTTACCAAACAATGACATTCAGCTGAGATACACGTGAATATAAGAACAGAGTAGTGGAAGTAAAAGAACCACTGTCTTCATCTCATTCATCATCCACATTTAACATACATAATTCGATAACATTTAAAGAACTAAAAGTCCACATAATTAAATTGCTGAAAATCAAATACATGATTGTCCACACTTAAACATTTCTTTCCATGATAGTGCTAATACAATGTTTCAATTACATACATCAAAATGCCAAAATGTCACAACTAAGCTCCACCAAACTAGCTACTCCCCGCGCTCGGAGTCGCTTTCCACGGTCTCCTCCAAAGGTGTGTCACCTACTACACCTGTACGCCGAAGCAAGTAATGAGTCTAAAAGACTCAGCAAATAACTCTACACATACCATACATGTCCATGTCATAGCAGGTTTTACATACACATTTACAAGACACAACATGTAGCATGCTTATCATTGAAATTACCTATTATGGTAATTCTATTAATGAAACACATAATTCATGCTTTCAGATTTCCTAAATCAAAATCTCATATCACATGCTCTCTGATTATTCCTACACATGAAAGTTCTACCTTCAATTAGCTAAAACATGAAAGCTGTAAGGCCCTCGAATTTCCGTCGCATTTTTGTGTGTGTCGTGTGTGTGAATATTGTGCTTGTGTATGTATGTATGTATCTACGTATGTATTAATTAATATACTTATGTGTGTATGTGTATAAGTTAGATGTAAATAATGTATGTATTGCTTGATGGTAGTGTGTGCACAATACCATATAGATATTACATGTATATATACATGATGTGCATGGGTTTCTGCATGATTTTGACTTCTGGCCGAAGGGCCAGTTGGCGTCCACCTATTGGACGCTAAGGGTTGTCAACGTCAATATCGTGTGACGTCAGAACTTACTTAGGCGTCCACCGATGTTGACGTCAAGATCACTGACCTGCATGCGTAGCAGAGCCGGAAATCCCGGGAGCAAGCTACCCCAACCATTGGGGAGCTGTCCCCAACGGTCTGAAAGGGGTATCACATCATCTCCTGCGTGGGTGAGAGGTCTTTGGCTATATACAAAGCCATTTTTGCAACTCACACCCTTCTCTTTGCCCCTTTGCAAGAGAGGAAGAAGAGAAAAAATGAGAAAACCCTAAAATCTGTGTGAAGAGCTCACCTTTGCAACCCTAAATCCGGCTACCTGAAGCTTGCACCGGCCATCTACTGCAGCAAGGAGCTAGCTGGAGTGGAGGAGGAGGCTTCCCGACCTTATCTTGGAGCCATCTTCATCCTAGAACCCGGAGTGAAGCTTTTCTAGGAGCTTCTTGGGACAGCCCAAGGAGAGCTTCACCGAGCCCTAAATCCGTTTGGTGTATTTTCTAGAGGCAAGTACCCTACCCATAACGTCCCTGTATGTGTCTAGGTTGGTTTTATCATTTTTGTGCATTTTCCCTCGTGTCCTAGATCCCCCAATTCACCCTATCTTTGGAGCTCGGGTCTGTGTTTTGCACAGACCTGAACTTAACGGCAACATCTGTTGTCGTTAAGATCATGCTTAGCGTCCAGCGATTGTGCCGTTAACATTAATTAGCGGCCATAGCTTGCCGTTAAGTTCATCTGAGCAGAACAGCAAGTTGTTCTGCCCTTCTATATGATTAATTTCGATATGTTTCACGATGAGGATATAATGTAATCTCTTATATGCTATGTATACTAGCTAATGTGATGGATGGGAATGTGAATGTACACTTATTTTGTGGATGGTAGAGCTTATTTACATATTTGAAAGCATGTGGAAGAATGTTCATGTGTATGTTCTCACCATTATCCTGATAATCCGTGGTAAAATCATGTTGCCCTAATTTTGTTAGACCATGTATGTACAACCCTGTCTGTGCTCTGAATTTCTGAATTTTCCATGCTTGTATGATTTATTGAATTTTCTGTTTTGGAAATAGAAATCATGCGTAGGTCACGATAAATCTTCCGTAAATTGTGTATTGCCCAATAAATTCGGGAATAAATCATGTGGCTCTATGCATGCTAGGGTTCAGACAGTGAGTTGTTAAATTTGTGATTGGTGTTCAACTCCATGCTAACTTGAATTGTGGATAGCATGTGAATTCGATGTTAGATTTTCTGTAATTACGTTTTAGGTTAGAAAAATCTGAAAATTTGCATGTGGGATCCTAAACCCGAAATCAGCTAGTGGTTAAAATTTCAGGTCATTTGGACAAGTATATGATGCAATATGAATTTTCTATGTAGAAATGCGAAATTAATGCATGCCGTTGCAAAAATGATTTAATTCTGTTTATTTCAACCTGAAGGGTGAAATTCCCTGAGTGTAAAATTTCTGTAATTGTAGTGTCATGTCAGGAAAACAGAGCCCCATGTGTGTGAATGAGTGAATGAGTGAGATGTGAGTGTCATGTGCTAAACTAAGTGCTTAAATCGGAAAACGTGTAATGTGTAAATTGTGCCAAGTGTGACATGCTTCCACAGAGGGCAGTGGAACCGTATCAGGGAAAAGTCCCCCTGAGAAGGTTCAATGTGTTGTGACCCTAAGGGCATTAGGGGGAAATCCTGGAGGTGGACAAGTACCACTGGTTAGGGTGGAGACTTGTTCTCCCGGTCTGCGCAGTCCAAGAGTCGCCATTGTATTGCCTAGATGGCGTCTATGTGATGTGATGTGTTGTGTCCTTCTTTGGTGGTTTGGACTATGTGTCACGGCACTAAATGTGAATGTGTAAATGTGTATGTGTTCATGTGAAAAATGTGAATGTGAACAATGTGTAAAAGTGCATGTGTAAAGTGTGAAATATGCGAATTTGAAATTGTGTAAAAATGTGAAACCAAAATGTGAGGATGTGAGTTTGTAATCCATGTTATGACAATCTGAAATCATGCTTAAACAGTAGCTTTACTATGTTATGATCATGTTTATGTATGCAAAATGCCTAGAATCCATGCTAGGGATAATTGTTAAGCATATATAAACAACTTCCATACTTGGTTGTTCACATGTTGTGATTTAATCGTTGTTGTAGCTCTCATGTGTTAGATTATGGTTGCTAAAGCATGTAAAACCAGCAAGCTTAAAGCATGTAAAATGGTTACGTATATGCGTAGGAATGTGTAGATTCCATGTTAGGTATGTTTCCTTTCATGCATGCTCGGGAATTCATGTTAATGGCTTTCATGTCTTAGTTGGTTGAAGGTAGATTTTTATGTGAGGAATGAATAGAAAGCATGTGATAGGTGATTCTATTTTAGGAAATCTGAAAGCATAGTCCATGTGTTTAAATTGTAGATTCACCATGATAGGTTGTAAAATTTAATGTCAAGCATGCTACATGTTGTGTCTTGTGAATGTGTATGTAGAACCTACTATGATATGTGCATGTACGGTATGTGTAGAATTACTTGCGGAGTCTTTTAGACTCACTACTTGCTTCGGCGTACAGGTGTAGTTGGTGACGAGACACTTGTGGAGGAGACGTTGGAGACCGACTCCGAGCGTGGAGATTAGAGTGTTGGAGTACTTGTGACATTTTGTGATTTTCATAGTATGTAAATTGAACATTGTACTAGCATTATCATGGAAGAATGTATAAGTATGGACATCTATGTATTTGATTTTCAGCAATTTAAATTATGTGGACTTTTAGTTCTCTAAATGTTATCGAATCATGTATGTTAAATGTGGATGATGAATGAAATGAAGACAGTGGTTCTTTTACTTCCGCTACTCTGTTCTTATATTCACGTGTATCTCAGCTGAATGTTATTGTTGGGTAAATGTCCCACTGTGATGACGCTCGCTATACCGACGTGGGTTGGTATAACCGTACCGGTATAATGAGGGTCGTCGCAGAGATTGGTATCAGAGCAACCGGTTGAGATTGCACATGAATATACCTAAGTCATCATCCCCATTACATGCTAAGTCTACATAGGAATGTCCACATGTGTAAAATTGATTAATAATGAATGAAAAGTAGATAAGAAAATGGTTAGAAAACTTAGTAACCTAGCTCTAATGGTGGCTGAAATTTATTACAGCCATGGCTTCGAGAGGTAGGCGTGGCGGAGCGCCGGCCCGTGAGGACGAGCCGAGACGTGACGAGCGGGCGGAGCAGCAGGCCCCGGCACCGCAAGGTCCTGTACTTCCCCCACCGCCGCCTGTGGATTATGGAGTATTCATGCAAGGTCTGGTGCAAGCCATGCAGACGCAGGCTCATACCCAGGCAGCACTCCAGGCTCAGTTGGAGGCTCAGGTTAGACTAATAAAAGGATTAATAGTCTGTTTTATTTAATTATGTGATATTGTGTTGATTGTGTATTGTTTGTTGTGATGTAGCAGGCTCAAGTACCAGCTCAGGACCATGGTGGACCTTCTACCATGGAAAGATTCAAGAGGATGCTGCCACCCTCTTTTAAGGGGGAGAGCGATCCGTTGTTGGCTGAAAGCTGGATGAGGGAGATAGAAAAGATCTTCCGAGCCATCAGGTGTGCAGATGAGGATAAGGTTACATTGGCCACCTACATGCTACAGGTATGCTTTAGTTTATATGCTTGTATGTTTTTTAAGCTAGATTTGTTTAGATGGTGCTTATGAGCGGTGTACTGCAGGAAAGAGCTGATGTATGGTGGGCTTCATTGCTGCGTACCCGGTTTGAGGATGGAGCTATCGATGTTGCTTGGGACGAGTTCGTGAGGCTCTTTCGGGCCAAGTTCGTCCCCGAGCATGTGCAAGATCGGATGGAGCAGGAATTCCTATCTTTGGCTCAAGGCTCCATGACTGTGCTGGAATATGAGGCAAGATTTTCTGAACTCTCTAAATATGCACCTCACATCGTGGCAGACGAGCGCAGGAAGACAAAGAAGTTCGTGATGGGACTCAAGCCATCACTGCGACGAGACTCGTGGCATTTGACCACCGTACGTTGGACGAGGCCCTCAGTGCTGCTTGTAGGCAGGAGGGAGAGATGGAGCAATACCTGGAAGAAAAGAAAGCTTCGCAGAAGAGGCCAGCAGCGACATTCCAACGGCAAGACAAGAAGAAAGCGGTGTACCAGACACCACAGCGATCCGTGGCAGTCGGCAGTTCTCAGGTACCCTCTGTACGTTCCCCTGGTGTGAAGAAAGAGTGTCCCCACTGTGGGAAGACACATGGTGGTACCGAATGTTGGATGATTACGGGCAAGTGCTTGAAGTGCGGAAGCAGCGACCACAAGATCAAGGATTGCCCAAGACTTCAGCAGGGAGTCCAGCGCGGAGCGCCAGCCCCAGCGGTAGCGGCAGCAGCGCCAGCTACAGGAAGACCAGGAAGGCCTCGAGCCCCAGCTCGAGTGTTTGCTTTAGCTCGCGAGGACGCCGAGCAGGCGGAGCATGTCACCGAAGGTACGGTTTTGCTTTTAGGTGTGCACGCTCGGGTTTTGTTTGATACGGGTGCTACTCACTCGTTCATTTCCGAGCGGTTCGCTAGGCAGTTAGCCCTAGAGTCAGGTATAGAGTCTGAGGATTTAGAGGTCCCTTTGTCTGTGCACACCCCTGCGGGTACGGTATCGACTAGGAAGTGCATCCCGTCGTTACCTGTGTGCATTGAGGATAGAATCCTAGATGGGTGTTTCTTCTTGCTAAAAATGAAGGACTATGATGCTATTCTTGGTCTGGATTGGCTAGAGGAGCACTATGCGTTAGTGGATTGTCGTCGGAAGAGGATTGTTTTCCGCATTCCTGGTGAGGATGAGTTCTCTCATCCCTTGCCAAGGAACTTGGCGGGAAAGTTAGTCATCTCTACCATGAATGCGATGCGCATGGTAAACAAGGGTTGTGACGCTTTTCTTGCCAGCGTGGTACTAGTGCCAGAGGCTGATGAGTCACCTACTCTTGCGGAGATTGAGGTAGTGCAGGATTTTCCAGACGTCTTTCCTGATGATTTGTCTGGATTGCCACCGGATAGAGAGATAGAGTTTACCATAGAGTTGCTTCCGGGCACCTCTCCTATCTCGAAGGCTCCATATCGGATGGCACCTGCGGAGTTAGCCGAGTTGAGGAGGCAGTTGCAAGAGTTGCTTGATAAGGGATTTATTCGCCCTAGTGTTTCCCCTTGGGGCGCACCTGTATTATTCGTCAAGAAGAAAGACGGGTCACTTAGGTTATGCATTGACTACAGAAAGCTGAACCAAGTGACTGTGAAGAACAGGTATCCCTTACCTCGTATTGATGATTTGTTTGACCAGTTGCGAGATGCATCAGTCTTTTCTAAGATTGACTTGCGATCTGGTTATCATCAGTTGAGGATTCGGAGTGAGGATGTGTCCAAGACGGCATTTAGAACCCGTTATGGACATTATGAGTTTTTGGTCCTTCCTTTCGGATTGACCAATGCCCCTGCAGCGTTCATGGATCTCATGAACAGGGTGTTTAGGCCTTATTTAGATAGCTTTGTCGTGGTGTTTATTGATGATGTGTTGGTTTACTCTCCGGATGAGGCCACACACCGTCAGCATCTGAGGTTAGTGTTAGAGGTTCTTCGTGAGCACAAGCTGTATGCTAAGTTCAGCAAGTGCGATTTTTGGTTGCGCGAGGTTCATTTCCTCGGCATGTTATCTCCGGTGCTGGTGTTGCAGTGGATCCAGCAAAGGTCCAGGCAGTTATGGATTGGGAGATTCCCAAGACCCCTTCGGAGATTCGTAGTTTTATTGGTTTAGCTGGTTACTATCGGCGATTTATTGAGGGATTTTCATCCATCGCCGCCCCTTTGACTCAGCTTACCAGAAAGGGAGTGAAGTTTGTTTGGTCCGAGAAGTGTGAGAGTAGTTTTCAATTATTGAAGACTAAGCTCACGACAGCCCCGGTGTTAGTCTTACCGAGCGGTGTAGAGGGTTTTGCTATCTACACGGATGCGTCTCGGATTGGTTTAGGCTGTGTGCTCATGCAGCAGGAAAGGGTAGTGGCTTATGCTTCTCGTCAGTTGAAGGAGCATGAGAAGAACTATCCGACTCATGACTTGGAGCTCGCAGCAGTGGTTCATGCACTAAAGATCTGGAGGCACTATCTTTATGGTGTCAGATTTGAGGTGTTTACCGACCACAAGAGCTTAAAGTATCTTTTCTCCCAAAAGGAATTAAACCTGAGGCAGAGGAGATGGATTGAGTTCTTGAAGGACTATGACTTCGACCTTCAGTATCACCCTGGAAAGGTGAATGTTGTAGCGGATGCTCTGAGTAGAAAGAGGCCATCTCTCCAGCAGGACTGGAAGATGTTGGAGGATGCGGCTTGCGCGTTGACTGAGTTAGAGCCATCGCTATGCCATGTTTTTGTAGCTCAGTTATCTCTTAAGTCCTTGGTTTTGGATGAGGTGATCGAGCAACAGGGAGCCGACCCTAGACTCTTAGAGTTAGTGAGCAAGGCAGGGATTGCTCGTGATGAGGACGGTGTGATTAGATTTCAGCACCGTGTTTGTGTCCCCGATTTAGTAGATGTCCGTGAGCATGTGTTAGCGGAGGCTCATTGATCGCGATTCTCTATTCATCCGGGTAACACGAAGATGTACCAGGATTTGAAGAGATCTTTTTGGTGGTCTGGCATGAAGAGGGATGTAGCGGATTATGTATCCCGGTGTTTAGTATGCCAGCAAGTGAAGGCCGAGCGACAGCGACCATCCGGCCTTATGCAAAGGATGAACATCCCAGTGTGGAAGTGGGAAGCTGTCACTATGGCCTTTGTTTCGGGTTTGCCTCGATCTAGAAGGGGCAATGACTCGATTTGGGTAGTTGTAGATAGATTCTCGAAGACTGCTCATTTCTTGCCTATGAAGAAGAAGCAGTCAGTAGAGAGTTTAGCTAGATTGTATGTTAGTAGTATCATTAGATTGCATGGTGTGCCGAAGTCGATCATTTCGGATCGAGATCGAGATTTACTTCGAGGTTGTGGAAGGGTCTTCAGGATGCTTTAGGTTCGGAGCTGAAGCTCAGTTCGGCGTTTCATCCCCAGACTGATGGACAGTCCGAGAGGACTATCCAGACGCTCGAGGATATGCTGAGAGCATGTGTGCTGGATTGGAAGGATGATTGGGAGCGCCATCTACCTCTAGTGGAGTTCGCATACAACAACAGCTTTCATGCGAGTATTGGTATGGCTCCATTCGAGGCGTTGTATGGTAGGCCCTGCAGATCTCCTTTATGTTAGGAGGAGACTGATGATAGGCAGTTGATCGGTCCGGAGTTAGTTCAGGAGACTTCGGATAAGGTCCAGCTTATCAGGAAGAGGCTTGTTGCGGCACTGGATAGACAGAAGAGCTATGCCGACAACAGGAGGAAGGATCTCGAGTTCGAGGTTGGCGATCATGTCTTCTTGAAGATATCGCCTACTCGAGGTGTTGTCAGATTTGGCAGGCATAGTAAGTTGAGCCCTAGGTTCATTGGCCCATATGAGATTCTCAGACGTTTGGGTAGCGTGGCATATGAGCTAGCCTTACCCCCAGCTTTGGCTAGTGTTCATCTTGTGTTCCACGTTTCGATGCTCAGGAAGTATGTCCAAGATCCGTCTCATGTGATTAGTCATGAGCCAGTGGAGATTCAGCCAGATCTGTCGTATGTCGAGCAACCAGTAGCTATTCTTGACCGGAAGGTTCAGCATCTCCGGAACAAGAGTATTGCATCGGTGAAAGTTCTCTGGCGGAACTTCTCGCGAGAGGAGGCTACTTGGGAGCTTGAGGATGCGATGAGGAAGAAGTATCCCCTTTTGTTCGAGTAGTATCGTTCTAACTTCGAGGACAAAGTTTCTTTAAGGGGGAGAGGGTGTAAGGCCCTCGAATTTCCGTCGCATTTTTTTTTTGTGTCGTGTGTGTGAATATTATGCTTGTGTATGTATGTATGTATCTACATATGTATTAATTAGTATACTTATGTGTGTATGTGTATAAGTTAGATGTAAATAATGTATGTATTGCTTGATGGTAGTGTGTGCACAGTACCATATAGATATTACATGTATATATACATGATGTGCATGGGTTTCTGCATGATTTTGACTTCTGGCCGAAGGGCCAGTTGGCGTCTACCTATTGGACGCTAAGGGTTGTCAACGCCAATATCGTGTGACGTCAGAACTTACTTAGGCGTCCACCGATGTTGACGTCAAGATCACTGACCTGCATGTGTAGCAGAGCCGGAAATCCCGGGAGCAAGCTACCCCAACCATTGGGGAGCTGTCCCCAACGGTCTGAAAGGGGTATCACATCATCTCCTGCGTGGGTGAGAGGTCTTTGGCTATATACAAAGCCATTTTTGCAACTCACATCCTTCTCTTTGCCCCTTTGCAAGAGAGGAAGAAGAGAAAAAAAGAGAAAACCCTAAAATCTGTGTGAAGAGCTCACCTTTGCAACCCTAAATCCGGCTACCTGAAGCTTGCACCGGCCATCTACTGCAGCAAGGAGCTAGCTGGAGTGGAGGAGGAGGCTTCCCCGACCTTATCTTGGAGCCATCTTCATCCTAGAACCCGGAGTGAATCTTTTCTAGGAGCTTCTTGGGACAGCCCAAGGAGAGCTTCACCGAGCCCTATATCCGTTTGGTGTATTTTCTAGAGTCAAGTACCCTACCCATAACGTCCCTGTATGTGTCTAGGTTGGTTTTATCATTTTTGTGCATTTTCCCTCGTGTCCTAGATCCCCCAATTCACCCTATCTTTGGAGCTCGGGTCTGTGTTTTGCACAGACCTGAACTTAACGGCAACATCTGTTGTCGTTAAGATCATGCTTAGCATCCAGCGATTGTGCCGTTAACATTAATTAGCGGCCATAGCTTGCCGTTAAGTTCATCTGAGCAGAACAGCAAGCTGTTCTGCCCTTCTATATGATTAATTTCGATATGTTTCACGATGAGGATATAATGTAATCTCTTATATGCTATGTATACTAGCTAATGTGATGGATGAGAATGTGAATGTACACTTATTTTGTGGATGGTAGAGCTTATTTACATATTTGAAAGCATGTGGAAGAATGTTCATGTGTATGTTCTCACCATTATCCTGATAATCCGTGGTAAAATCATGTTGCCCTAATTTTGTTAGACCATGTATGTACAACCCTGTCTGTGCTCTAAATTTCTGGAATTTTCCATGCTTGTATGATTTATTGAATTTTCTGTTTTGGAAAAAAATAGAAATCATGCGTAGGTCACGATAAATCTTCCGTAAATTGTGTATTGCCCAATAAATTCGGGAATAAATCATGTGGCTCTATGCATGCTAGGGTTCAGACAATGAGTTGTTAAATTTGTGATTGGTGTTCAACTCCATGCTAACTTGAATTGTGGATAGCATGTGAGATCGATGTTAGATTTTCTGTAATTACGTTTTAGGTTAGAAAAATCTGAAAATTTGCATGTGGGATCCTAAACCCGAGATCAGCTAGTGGTTAAAATTTCAGGTCATTTGGACAAGTATATGACGCAATATGAATTTTCTATGTAGAAATGCAAAATTAATGCATGCCGTTGCAAAAATGATTTAATTCTGTTTATTTCAACCTGAAGGGTGAAATTCCCTTAGTGTAAAATTTCTGTAATTGTAGTGTCATGTCAGGAAAATAGAGCCCCATGTGTGTGAATGAGTGAGATGTGAGTGTCATATGCTAAACTAAGTGCTTAAATCGAAAAACGTGTAATGTGTAAATTGTGCCAAGTGTGACATTGCTTCCACAGAGGGCAGTGGAACCGTATCAGGGAAAAGTCCCCCTGATAAGGTTCAATGTGTTGTGACCCTAAGGGCATTAGGGGGAAATCTTGGAGGTGGACAAGTACCACTGGTTAGGGTGGAGACTTGTTCTCCCGGTCATCGCAGTCCAAGAGTCGCCATTGTATTGCCTAGATGGCGTCTATGTGATGTGATGTGTTGTGTCCTTCTTTGGTGGTTTGGACTATGTGTCACGACACTAAATGTGAATGTGTAAATGTGTATGTGTTCATGTGAAAAATGTGAATGTGAACAATGTGTAAAAGTGCATGTGTAAAGTGTGAAATATGCGAATTTGAAATTGTGTAAAAATGTGAAACCAAAATGTGAGGATGTGAGTTTGTAATCCATGTTATGACAATCTGAAATCATGTTTAAACAGTAGTTTTACTATGTTATGATCATGTTTATGTATGCAAAATGCCTAGAATCCATGCTAGGGATAATTGTTAAGCATATATAAACAACTTCCATACTTGGTTGTTCACATGTTGTGATTTAATCGTTGTTGTAGCTCTCATGTGTTAGATTATGGTTGCTAAAGCATGTAAAACCAGCAAACTTAAAGCATGTAAAATGGTTACGTATATGCGTAGGAATGTGTAGATTCCATGTTAGGTATGTTTCCTTTCATGCATGCTCGAGAATTCATGTTAATGGCTTTTCATGTCTTAGTTGGTGGAAGGTAGATTTTTATGTGAGGAATGAATAGAAAGCATGTGATAGGTGATTCTATTTTAGGAAATCTGAAAGCATAGTCCATGTGTTTAAATTGTAGATTCACCATGATAGGTTGTAAAATTTAATGTCAAGCATGCTACATGTTGTCTTGTGAATGTGTATGTAGAACCTACTATGATATGTGCATGTACGGTATGTGTAGAATTACTTGCGGAGTCTTTTAGACTCACTACTTGCTTCGGCGTACAGGTGTAGTTGGTGACGAGACACTTGTGGAGGAGACGTTGGAGACCGACTTCGAGCATGGAGATTAGAGTGTTGGAGTACTTGTGACATTTTGTGATTTTCATAGTATGTAAATTGAACATTGTACTAGCATTATCATGGAAGAATGTATAAGTATGGACATCTATGTATTTGATTTTCAGCAATTTAAATTATGTGGACTTTTAGTTCTCTAAATGTTATCAAATCATGTATGTTAAATGTGGATGATGAATGAAATGAAGACAGTGGTTCTTTTACTTCCGCTACTCTGTTCTTATATTCACGTATATCTCAGCTGAATGTTATTGTTGGGTAAATGTCCCACTGTGATGACGCTCGCTATACCGAGGTGGGTTGGTATAACTGTACCGGTATAATGAGGGTCGTCGCAAAAGCACTTTAGCAAGACTAGCTTACATACATGAAAGAAAACATTTCTAACATGGTTACTACTTATTCTTATACATGCACATGACCATTTCACATGCTTTAAGCTTGCTGTTTTGATGTGGTTTAACACTTTACATTCTAACACATGGAAGCTATGTTCACATTCAAACCACAACGTGAGGGCATACACACATGGAATGGTTCACACATAAGTAAAGATTGTCCCTAGCATGGGTTCTACACATTGTACACATATAGCACAAAATCATAACCACATTTATGTTGCTATTCTAACATGATTTCAGATCATTGATAACAACATGATTTTTCGTGTTAAATTTCATGCACTTAGTTGATTTTAGACATCAGTTGTCCATAAATAATGTGCATTTAATTTTAATTCTCATTTCATCCATTAATATATTTTTGAGTATTTTAGTTAATTTTTGGGTAAAACATATAGTTAGATTTTCATTTAATAAAGTTAATACTTTTTGAATAAGTGACTAATAAAGTGTTTTCTCTTTTGCAAATACATTGCACATAAATAAATTTTAGTTTTATACTTCCATGAATAATTCTTGTAAATATTAATTAGATATTTAGAATACACATATTAGATTTCATTCAAATAAGTCATTTTTTTAGATTGACTAATTAGATATTTGTAAATAAACATTGTAGATAAATTCCTGGTATAATAATATCTTTTTAATAAGAGTTTGTAAATAAATATTTTAATAGTTTTCATATATCTCACCTAATCCTATTAAACAAATATTGTTTTCTCACTGCCCAGCTGGAAATAGAAGAGCCTTCGGGAAGCAACAGGAAGCTGCTGGGAGCTCCCGAGTGTGGTGTTGTGGCCAGAGAAGGTGAAGGCGGCGGTTGCCATGGCGAGGGGCTAAGGCGGTGCGCAGCTGGGACCTGGGCGGCCAGCGCCAAGGTGAACCAGCAGAGGCGGGGCGGCTCTGGCGTAGGTGGCGGCTTGGGATCTGGTCGATCCTTGGTGTGTGCGTGTGAAGGCTGAGGCGCCGAGGCTGCTATTGGCGCTGGCGGTGTGTGCCACTGGAGGCTGTGACCAAGGCGATGGCTGCTGTGCAGGAGGCGGTCCAGTGGGGGCGGCCAGCAATGGGTGCGCTGAGCGGCTGGGGTGCTGTGCACGGGGCTGGGCCAAGCAAATGGTGTGGCTGGCACGATGGCAAAGTAGAAGGGGGCTGGCCAAGGCTGGAGCTGGTGGCCCGGATCGTGAGGATGCTGGCGCATGCGATGGAGGCGAGAAGCAGATGGAGCTCGGGCTGTGCTGAGGTGGCCTGCTGAGGCCTGGTGCTGTGCGCAGCTGTGGCCAGGGGAGGATGGCGCGTTGAGCTGGCGATCCAGGTGCCCATGGGGAAGCGATTTGGGGCAGAGCAGAGGCCCTGAGGCCTATAGAAGGACCCCAAGGTCCTCTTCTCCGGAGGTCCCGGGTTCGAATTTTTTTTAGAATTTTCAGTTCCCAGTTCTCCCTGTATTTTCCCTGTTTGAGCAGAGCAGTGAGGGATGGGGATACCAGGGGGTTCCCTGGTTCGGAGTTTTTAGTTTTTAGCTTCCTCTGTAATTTTCCTTTCTTCTTGTTCTTGGGGTTCGCCAATACGGCACTTGGGGATTTTCTTAATTCCTGTTCTTTTCTGTTCTTCGAGAGATCAGATCATTGTGTGGTGGATTGTTCTGGGTTCTGTCCTTCCGGGGTGTAGCATCTGTTCTCATTTAGTATTAATTTGTGATACTTCTACTACTGTTAAGTGATCCAGGGGCACTTGCTTAGCCCATTTCGTCTAATTTGATCTATCATTTCTTCTGCGCATCTTATGTTCTTTGTGTGAGCATTTGAGTTGGTTGTTAGTTGTTAGATCAAGTGTTCTTCCTCCTTCCGTCTGTGCGATGTCCAGTTCTTCTGTGCTTTTGTCATTTCTGATGTGCTGCTGAGAAATTACATGGTGTCGAATTACCTATTTTGCTCTTCAGTTTTGCTACTGTTCTTAGTTTCAAACTCTATTTCTCTTCTGCGTTCTGTGAATACAACCGAGAGGTGCATCTGATTTTGTTCAGCATTCCAGGGGAGTTCAGCTGTTGTTGTAGAACTGCTGGAGGAGAGACCGAACCAGTGAGTTTTTTTGTCCCTTCTTCTCTTCGTTGCCGTTGGGAGGGGGATTTTGGGGTTCCTTTCTTTGGTGTTTTGTGAGAGATCGAGGGTTTCCAGGTGATCTACTGCAGCAGGGGGGCTTCTTCTTGTATTCTGCATCTGAAGACTCTCGGGGTTGTGTACTCCAGGAGATGGCAATTGGGTTGTTGGAAGGGATTCAGCATCTAGTTCGACTATTGTGTGAGAGATCCAGGGTTGGTTCAAGTTTTTGAGTTTTTTCTTCATCCCTTCCGATTGTTCTGCATCTTTTCTGGTTCGGTATTTTTAGGGGTTTGGAGAGTTCTAATTTTAGATCGTTGGGCTACTGGGAGGTTTGGTTGTGGGAGATAGTGAGATCGACTCAGTGTGTTGTAGGATACAGTAATCTTAAAATTTAGTTCATGTTAGTCTCCATGCAAATCTTTGATTGAGTTCTTTAATTTCTTTTCGGTCTCACTTTGATCCATGTTCTTCAGTAATAGCAATAGAAATCTGATTTACCAATTTTAAATTTTTGTTATTATTTTATGTCCGAATCTTGAGCTGTGAGAATAAGTGATCCGGTGTTTGTGGAGAGTTATGATTATTCATCCCCTGAGCTGTAGGGGTAAATTGGTTCGTTGGTTTCTAGTTAAACTTTCTGTCTACCGGTTTGATCCCTCAACTGTGAGGGTACATTGATTTCATTTCTCTTTTTATTTCAATTCAGCTTGTCCCTTTATTAAATTTGATCCATCAAGATTGTGAGTGATTTGGTCGGTGCTGTTTACACATTCATTTTTTATGCACTGTCGATAGAGATTTCAAGTCTAAGTAGTTTAATTCAAGCTTTATTCTGCCTCTCCGTGGATATGACCTGTTCTCACCATTGTGCGAGTTCTTCTTTATGATTTTATGTTTGTGAGACAGTTTAGAGGAAGTGCACATTTTGACGTGTGCGAAGAACTCTGGACAACGAAGATGCACAGTCAACAATGTCGCGCGTTCATCTTGGCGCCGTTGCCGGGGAGGCATTAGAGTTTGATTTAGATCTATTTTGATTTGATTTCATTCACTTTGAGGTTTCATTTGACTTGTTATTGGGCTTTCATTTCAGATTTGCACACTTGGATATTGGGCTTGGAGATTTGAAGCCCATTGGAGGAGAGCTTGCTGATTTCATTTCTTATTCTCTTTTAATTCAGAATTTTAGATAGAGGAGTGTGAGAGAAGCTTGTAGTGAGGTTTTCATGTACTCTCTGTGCATGTACAGAGATTTCTTTCTCGTTGGCATGTAATAATTGGCCTCTTGGTGGTTTGCTTGGATTTAGTTTATATAGTACCACTTTATATTTTCTTAGCTTCATTTCATTTAATTCAAAAACCAAATAAAAATTAAAAAAAAATCTAAAATCTAAAAAAATTTCTAAATCGCTCTTTCATGTTAGCCGTTTGTTTGTAATTAAAAATTTCATCTCTCAAGATTAGGATCCCATGTTTTAGGACATTCATCACTTTAATTGACATTTGAATTCAATTTTTGTTCTTTGCATTGAAGAGTGCGGGGGAAAGGTAAGATTTCTCTCTCTCGTTTCATGCATTAGACTTAGCATTAGAAAATCCATTGTTTGAATTTGATCTTTGCATTTCATATTTGAAAAAGGGACTGTTTAAGGGCTTAACCCATTAAATAAAAAGATAAGGTGAGGGATTTCATCACCCTTTCCTTTGCCCAAAAACCACAAAAAATTCACATTCTTGCATTGTCCTAAACTTTCAATAAAAACCAGTAGACTTGGCCCTAGGGTTCATCATTAGATTTATCCTTTCTTGAATTCAAAACTTCTCTTTAAGTCTAGTGTCTAGGATTAGAGGTTAAAAAGCTTACGCTTAAGTGAGCTAGAGGTTATTTAATTGGGTCCTTGCGAAAGCAAGGGGGGCCTCCCTCTACTCCACCTCTTACCTGGCCAGTACAAAAGAGTTAGGATTGGACTTAAGCAAGCATAAATCTGATTTTGAGAAAAATAACATAAGTCCAAGGAACACTTAGTGGTAGGTTAATTTGATTCGAAAGTGTTTGTTTGTTTGTGTTTGTTTTAAAAATTCATCAAAAAAATCAATAAAAATCTTTAAAAAATTCAAAAATAAAAAATAGAAGGCTTTTTATCTGTGCATGCTTGGTAGACGCTCTCAGGACTTAGATTTGGTTCAACCTATAGACGAGATTGAAAGATTTTTCCATAGGATGGCCAACCAAAACCAGAACCAAGTTGCTAGAAATTTAGAAGAGGCTGCACTCCAGACAAATGAAGGAATACTTTATTCCTTCTAATTATCAACCTGCTACTTGTATCAGGCCGGAAATTCCGAAAATCATTTTGAGATCAAACCTGGAACCATTCAGATGCTGCCATCTTTTTATGGCAATCCCAATGAAGACCCTTACAGACATATAGATGAATTCCTAGAGATCTGTTCCACTGTAAGGATCCAAAACTTCACTGAAAATGCCTTAAGGTTGACCCTATTTCCATTCTCCTTAAAAGACAAGGCTAAACATTGGTTGGGAACCATAGGGAGAACCATCACAACATGGCCAGAAATGCAGCAGGAGTTTTTGAAGAAATTTTACCCGATTGGCCGAACAAACACCATGAGAAGAGCAATCACTGGATTTTCCCAACACCCGGGAGAATTAATGCATGAATCATGGGAGAGATTGAAGGAGTTGCTTAGAAAATGCCCCCATCATGGTTTGTCGAGGTGGCAAATAGTGCAAGCTTTTTATGAAGGTTTAACTGAATCGAATAGGCAAATGGTTGATGCTTCATGTGGAGGAGCATTCATGACTAAGAGTGAGGATGAGGCATATAATCTGTTTGAGACATTGAGTGAGAATTCTATCAATCATGCCTCACTCTACTCTTATGAGAGAGCATTAGGACCCATAAAGAAGGCAGGGATGTATGAAGTAAGAGGGAGAGGAGAATCAGATTCCAGGGTAGAAGATCTGATAGCTAAACTTGATCAGAGGTTGGAGCAGAAGTGGGAACAAAAATTCGATCAATTGTTGTCTTTGACTGGGCAAGCCACACCCAAATTTTCTCAAACACCGAAACTTGTGCTATGTGTGCTAGCCCAGCTCACTCCACAAATGCTTGTCCCACTACTGCCCAATTACCCCCTTTCATTCAAGAACAAGTCCAAGCTACTCAAGGCTTCTACAAACCCTCCTACGATCCATACTCTAACTCATACAATCCTGGTTGGAGAAATCACCCAAATTTTCATGGAAAAATCAATCTGAACAAGTTTCCCAACCTGCCTTCAAGCAATCCATGTACGGTCAATCCTATCCCAATCAGAATTCGGGAGTTGGCCAATCTTCTAACTCAAAACCTCCACAATACCAAGGAAATCAAAATTCCAATCAATTTGCTCACACAAATTTCCAACAACCTTCATTGAATCAACCACCACCTCCTCAACCCAATTGGGATGATAAAATGAACCAACTCCAAAACATGATGGCGACTCTATGCCAAACTGTGCAAGAACAACAAACTCAATATCAACCTCAAAATCAAAATTTTCAACAAAATTTTGCAAGGTTAGAGTCCCAAATTGCTGATGTATGTCAAAGGAGGGAATCCGGGCAATTGCCGAGTCAAACTATAGCAAACCCAAGGAACAACCCTCTCGGATTCTACCAGAACCAGCAATACCATCAGGGTCAGGGGTACAGACCACCACCTGCTAGACAAAATGCACCTCCACCACAGAACCCACAACAAGCTTTTGTCCAGAACATTCCTGCACCTCAAAATCAAAACCAACCTATACAACAGGATCATCCTCCTACCCAAGCTAGGGGCCCGCAAGTAGAAAATGCAAAAACTGTGTCTACCTTAAGAAGTGGAAAAATCAGAACAAATCCTCACCCACACATGTCAAATGAGGATAAAGAAAATGAAAACGAAATTGAAATTGAGGAAGAAATTGAAGAAAATGTTGCAAAATAAAAATCCAAGGGAAAAGAGAAAATAATTGAAGAACCCTAGACAAAACCAAGACAAGTGAAGACCCAAGTTGTTACATCCCAAGAGTTCCTTTTCCTGAAGCTTTAAAACCAAAATCCAAAAACAAATCCACTGGTAATGAAGAACTCTTGGAACTATTTAAACAAGTTCACATCAACATTCCTCTCCTTGATGCCATCAAGCATGTGCCGGCCTATGCCAAATTTCTAAAAGAAATGTGTACTCCAAAACGAGAAGTGAGAAATAAAACTAAAACATCATTCTTCCAGAAATTGTGAGTACCATTGTCTTAAACCAACTCCCTAAAAAGCTCAAAGATCCAGGCACTCCACTAATTCCTTGCACCATCGGTGGAGTCACTTTTGAGAGCGGCCTTTTAGATTTGGGAGCCAGTGTCAACCTCCTACCTTCTGCCATTTTTGAGAAATTCAAGCTAGGAGAGTTGAAACCCACTTCTGTTGTCCTCCAACTAGCCGATCGATCTGTTACCACTCCTAAAGGCCTAGTTGAGGACGTGATCGTAAAAATCAATGATTGTTACTTTCCAGCCGATTTCATCATTCTGGACATGAACACTCCACAAGATTTAACCCAGTCCACCATCATCCTTGGTAGACCCTTTTTGGCCACAGCTAGAGCCAATATTGACTGTGCTACTGGGATGATGGATATATCATTTGGGGATAGGCGGGTTAGTATCAACATTTTTAGGGCATCTAGGCATCATGATGAAGGAGAAAGCTGTCTAGTGGTAGACACCTTGGAAGAGTCTTGTGTGGAAGAAGCAATAGACCAACCCTGTGCTCTAGGGTTTGAGGGAGAGGAAGGACAATTTAATTCCATGTTTCAAGATAATGATCCATCAATTCCATTTGAGTGTCCTCCTAAGGTTGAGCTAAAACCACTCCCTGCAATTTAAAGTACATCTTTTTAGGAGAGAATGAGACATGGCCCATCATAATCGCTAGTGATCTTGAGGAAGGGCAGGAAAGGAAATTGATTGATGTTTTGAAGAGTCATAGGAGAGCTATAGGTTGGACAATAGATGATCTGAGAGGGATAAGTCCTTCAGTTTGCACACATCGCATCTACTTAGAAGAGAATGCCAAAAGTTCAATCGAAATGCAAAGAAGACTTAATCCCAACATGAAAGAAGTTGTTAAGAAGGAAATTGTCAAATGGCTGGATGCAGAATTTATTTATCCCATCTCTGATAGCCAGTGGGTTAGTCCAACTCAAGTTGTGCCTAAAAAGTCTGGACTAACCGTGATTCAAACTGAAAAGGGTGAGCTCATTCCCACTAGGCTGGCTACAGGATGGAGAGTGTGCATTGACTATCGTAAACTGAATGCAATGACCAAGAAAGACCATTTCCCCTTACCTTTCATTGACCAAATCTTAGAGAAACTGGCAGGCCAAAAATTCTTTTGTTTCCTTGATGGATACTCAGGGTATAACCAAGTGGCTATTCACCCCGATGACCAAGAAAAGACCACTTTCACATGTCCATTTGGAACCTTTGCCTTTAGACGCATGCCATTCGGGCTGTGCAATGCCCCTGCAACTTTTCAACGTTGCATGTTGTCTATTTTCTCAGACATGGTTGGGGATTACTTAGAAGTCTTCATGGATGATTTCTCTGTGTTTGGAAATGACTTTGATTCGTGCCTCGACCATTTGACTGAAGTGCTCAAAAGATGCATTAATGCCAATCTTGTCTTAAGTTGGGAAAAGAGCCACTTCATGGTTAAGGAGGGAATTGTCTTAGGGCATATTGTCTCAGGGAGAGGGATAGAAGTAGATAAAGCCAAGGTAAATCTCATTTCCGAATTACCTCCTCCCAACTCTGTCAAACAAATTCGATCCTTCCTTGGTCATGCCGGATTCTATAGGAGGTTCATCAAAGATTTTTCCAAAATTGCAAGGCCATTAACTTCTTTGTTAAAAGACACTCCATTCATTTTTGATGAAGCTTGTCATAAAGCCTTTGAGGAATTAAAAGACATTTTGACCAGAGCTCCAATTCTACAATCTCCAGATTGGTCATTACCATTTGAGATAATGTGCGATGCTTCAGATTATGCAGTAGGTGCCATTTTGGGCCAGAAAACTGATAAAGGATCTGTGGTGATTTATTATGCAAGCAGAACATTGAATGATGCTCAGATTCGATACACAACCACTGAAAAAGAGCTCCTAGCTGTTGTTTTTGCCTTAGAGAAATTCAGATCTTATCTCTTAGGAGCCAAAATCATTGTTTTCACTGACCATGCTGCCTTGAGGCATTTGCTTGCCAAAAAGGATGCCAAGCCTAGATTGATCAGATGGATTCTATTGTTACAAGAGTTTGATTTGGAAATTCATGATAAGAAAGGATCCAAGAATGTGGTAGCTGACCACTTGTCTAGAATAGTTGCCCCGGACTCTATGCCCATTAGAGATGCTTTCCCGGATGAGCACATTTTAGCTGTCTCCAACATTTTATCTCCATGGTACGCACACATTGTGAACTACAAAGTCATTGGACGAGTACCTGGAGATTGGACCAAAAATGAGAGAGAGAGATTCTTTGCTAGAGACAAGTACTTTATTTGGGAGGACCCGGAGCTATTTTTCATAGGACCAGACCAAGTGATAAGAAGATGTGTCCCTGAGAGTGAGCATCAAAGTGTCCTCAAGTTTTGTCATTCTCTCGCCTGTGGAGGACACTTTTCAGGAAAGAAGACCGCTGCTAAGGTCTTAGACTCTGGTTTCTATTGGCCCACATTGTTTAAGGATGCCCACCAATTTTGTAAGGCATGTCCTAGATGTCAAACCATGGGAAATATTTCTAAGAAGGATATGATGCCTCTTAATCCCATTTTGGTTGTAGAGATTTTTGATGTTTGGGGGATAGACTTTATGGGACCTTTTCCACCATCCTTTGGATACACATACATTCTAGTTGCTGTTGACTATGTGTCCAAATGGATAGAAGCCATAGCCACAAAGACCAATGATCATAAGGTGGTCATCAAATTTGTTCAGAAAAATATCTTTTCTAGATTTGGGTGGCCCAAAGCAATCATTAGTGATGGAGGACCTCATTTCATTAACACCCAATTTAGGACCCTCCTAAGGAAGTATGGGATCACCCATAAGCTAGCAACACCTTACCATCCCCAAACTAGTGGCCAAGTGGAAGTATCAAACAGGGAGATTAAAAACATTCTTCAAAAGTCGGTTAGGCCTGATAGGAAAGACTGGTCAGAAAGGTTAGATGATGCATTGTGGGCCTACCAACTGCTTTCAAAACTCCCATTGGAATGTCCCCTTACCGGCTTGTCTTTGGAAAATCATGTCATTTGCCGGTCGAACTTGAGCATAGAGCCTATTGGGCTATTAAACAAGTCAATCTTGACTTAGCCCAAGCTGGTCAACAAAGGACCCTTCATCTGAATGAGCTAGAAGAGCTCAGAAATGAGGCCTACGAAAGTTCCAAGATCTATAAAGCCAAGGCCAAAGCATTCCATGACAAACACATTCATAGAAAAACTTTTCAAGTGCATGATAAAGTCTGGCTATTTAATTCTCGGCTTCGTCTTTTTCCGGGAAAATTGAAGTCCCGGTGGGATGGGCCTTACATGGTTGTCAAAGTCTATGACAATGGTGTTGTCGTTATTCTTGACCCTAAAACGGGACAATCATTCACTGTTAATGGGCAGAGGTTAAAGCATTTTTTTGAAAACCCGCCTTCCTTGAAAGTTGAGTCTACCAAGCTAGATGAGCCAAGTGAAGCCTAATTGCGTCTGGCTGAAGACGATAAACTTAGCGCTTCTTGGGAGGCAACCCAAGTGTACAGATTTCTTTCATCAGGTAATTCTCTGTCTTACTTTCTTTTCCTGTAAATAAGTAGGGGGGGAGAGGTAGAATAAGCATGCGTTCATACTCCTCATCCCAACCATTGCTTCATTTCTTTTTCTTGAGCTTGTACATATGCAAATAAAAATTTCACAATGTTTCATCTTTGAATAAAAATGCGTGGCTTTGCGCATCCCAGACTATGTGTCTGATCTTTAACCATTAAAATTTTGCGGTTGTCGCATCCCCTTGCAAGTATCCATGTTAGGTAGCCTCTAGTAAAGGATTACATGTACCTCTTGTCTACCTTATGTAAGAGTTTATGGCAGGAAGTTTCATACACACACTACACAGCCACTTAGACTAGCTGAACCCGAATGTAGCAAATTTGTCAAGGCTAGTAGGAGAGAGGTGATTGATTTTCTCCCCTCCCCCTAAGTGAATTGCGAAGGAAGTGAAGGCATGTGATCAAGGAACCTGACTGTTCATCTTTCTGTAAAGAGGAAAAGAAAAGAAAAAGCAAAAAGCAAAAAGCAAAAGCAAAAAAAGAAAAAAAATTATCCATGAAAAATGCCCCGGATCTGAGTAAAGTTGGACTCGTTACTCTTGAAAAGTGATGGGTTGTGTAGCATTATGGATGAAAAAGAAAAATTCTGAGTGCACAAAGTGCAAATAAAGGGGCAAAGTCCCCAACTCAGAGAAATAATCCTCAAGGAAGATGGGCAGAATGGAACTGAGAGAAACAACCAGATCTGACTGAGCAAGGATCTTATTCCACAATTCTTTTCTTCTCCCTCAAATCAATCTAATCTCGAATACTGCTGAGGTAGAGGAGCTCCAGAAGGGCTGATGTGAACTCTTAAGTGGGCTATCACCTGTGCACAAATTTCTTAACATAAACTTTTACAATTAGGAAAGACATATCATTACATTAATCTTTTACATGATGGTTATTTAGCATGAGACATTACATCTTCTAGTCCTACATTTGGAGTAATTTTCATTGCTAAGGGACTAGCAATGTTTAAGTAGGGGGGAGTGATAACAACATGATTTTTCGTGTTAAATTTCATGCACTTAGTTGATTTTAGACATCAGTTGTCCATAAATAATGTGCATTTAATTTTAATTCTCATTTCATCCATTAATAGATTTTTGAGTATTTTAGTTAATTTTTTGGGTAAAACATATAGTTAGATTTTCATTTAATAAAGTTAATACTTTTTGAATAAGTGACTAATAAAGTGTTTTCTCTTTTGTAAATACATTGCACATAAATAAATTTTAGTTTTATACTTCCATGAATAATTCTTGTAAATATTAATTAGATATTTAGAATACACATGTTAGATTTCATTCAAATAAGTCATTTTTTTAGATTGACTAATTAGATATTTGTAAATAAACATTGTAGATAAATTCCTGGTATAATAATATCTTTTTAATAAGAGTTTGTAAATAAATATTTTAATAGTTTTCATATATCTCACCTAATCCTATTAAACAAATATTGTTTTCTCACTGCCCAGCTGGAAATAGAAGAGCCTTCGGGAAGCAACAGGAAGCTGCTGGGAGCTCCCGAGTGTGGTGTTGTGGCCAGAGCAGGTGAAGGCGGCAGTTGCCATGGCGAGGGGCTAAGGCGGTGCGCAGCTGGGACCTGGGCGGCCAGCGCCAAGGTGAACCAGCAGAGGCGGGGCGGCTCTGGCGTACGGCTCTGGCGTAGGTGGCGGCTTGGGATCTGGTCGATCCTTGGTGTGTGCGTGTGAAGGCTGAGGCGCCGAGGCTGCTATGGCGCTGGCGGTGTGTGCCACTGGAGGCTGTGACCAAGGCGATGGCTGCTGTGCAGGAGGCGGTCCAGTGGGGGCGGCCAGCAATGGGTGCGCTGAGCGGCTGGGGTGCTGTGCACGGGGCTGGGCCAAGCAAATGGTGTGGCTGGCGCGATGGCAAAGTAGAAGGGGGCTGGCCAAGGCTGGAGCTGGTGGCCCGGATCGTGAGGATGCTGGCGCATGCGATGGAGGCGGGAAGCAGATGGAGCTCGGGCTGTGCTGAGGTGGCCTGCTGAGGCCTGGTGCTGTGCGCGGCTGTGGCCAGGGGAGGATGGCGCGCTGAGCTGGCGATCCAGGTGCCCATGGGGAAGCGATTTGGGGCAGAGCAGAGGCCCTGAGGCCTATAAAAGGACCCCAAGGTCCTCTTCTCCGGAGGTCCCGGGGTTCGAATTTTTTTTAGAATTTTCAGTTCCCAGTTCTCCCTGTATTTTCCCTGTTTGAGCAGAGCAGTGAGGGATGGGGATACCAGGGGGTTCCCTGGTTCGGAGTTTTTAGTTTTTAGCTTCTTTTGTAATTTTCCTTTCTTCTTGTTCTTGGGGTTCGCCAATACAGCACTTGGGGATTTTCTTAATTCCTGTTCTTTTCTGTTCTTCGAGAGATCAGAGCATTGTGTGGTGGATTGTTCTGGGTTCTGTCCTTCCGGGGTGTAGCATCTGTTCTCATTTAGTATTAATTTGTGATACTTCTGCTACTGTTAAGTGATCCAGGGGCACTTGCTTAGCCCATTTCGTCTAATTTGATCTGTCATTTCTTCTGCGCATCTTATGTTCTTTGTGTGAGCATTTGAGTTGGTTGCTAGCTGTTAGATCAAGTGTTCTTCCTCCTTCCGTCTGTGCGATGTCCAGTTCTTCTGTGCTTTTGTCATTTCTGATGTGCTACTGAGAAATCACATGGTGTCTAATTACCTATTTTGCTCTTCAGTTTTGCTACTGTTCTTAGTTTCAAACTCTATTTCTCTTATGCGTTCTGTGAAGACAACCGAGAGGTGCATCTGATTTTGTTCAGCATTCCGGGGGAGTTCAGCTGTTGTTGTAGAACTGTTGGAGGAGAGACCGAACCAGTGAGTTTTTTTGTCCCTTCTTCTCTTCGTTGCCGTTGGGAGGGGGATTTTGGGGTTCCTTTCTTTGGTGTTTTGTGAGAGATCGAGGGTTTCCAGGTGATCTACTGCAGCAGGGGGCTTCTTCTTGTATTCTGCATCTGAAGACTCTCGGGGTTGTGTACTCCAGGAGATGGCAATTGGGCTGTTGGAAGGGATTCAACATCTAGTTCGACTGTTGTGTGAGAGATCCAGGGGTTGGTTCAAGTTTTTGAGTTTTTTCTTCATCCCTTCCGATTGTTCTGCATCTTTTCTGGTTCGGTATTTTTAGGGGGTTTGGAGAGTTCTAATTTCAGATCGTTGGGCTACTGGGAGGTTTGGTTGTGGGAGATAGTGAGATCGACTCAGTGTGTTGTAGGATACAGTAATCTTAAAATTTAGTTCATGTTAGTCTCCATGCAAATCTTTGATTGAGTTCTTTAATTTCTTTTCGGTCTCACTTTGATCCATGTTCTTCAGTAATAGCAATAGAAATCTGATTTACCAATTTTAAATTTCTGTTACTTATTTTATGTCCGAATCTTGAGCTGTGAGAATAAGTGATCCGGTGTTTGTGGAGAGTTATGATTATTCATCCCTTGAGCTGTCGGGGTAAATTGGTTCGTTGGTTTCAAGTTAAACTTTCTGTCTACCGGTTTGATCCCTCAACTGTGAGGGTATATTGATTTCATTTCTCTTTTTATTTCAATTCAGCTTGTCCCTTTATTAAATTTGATCCATCAAGATTGTGAGTGATTTGGTCGGTGCTGTTTACACAATCATTTTTTATGCACTGTCGATAGAGATTTCAAGTCTAAGTAGTTTAATTCAGCTTTATTCTACCTCTCCGTGGATATGACCTGTTCTCACCATTGTGCGAGTTCTTCTTTATGATTTTATGTTTGTGAGACAGTTTAGAGGAAGTGCGCATTTTGACGTGCGCGAAGAACTCTGGACAACGAAGATGCACAGTCAACAATGTCGCGCGTTCCAATCATCATATCATGGATTTCAATTTCACATCCTCACATTTTGGTTTCACATTTTTACACAATTTCTTACTCACATATTTCATACTTTACACATTGCACATTTACACATTGTTCACACTACACAATTGCACATGATCACAATAACATTCACATTTTACACTATAGTGCCGTGACACATAGTCCAAACCACCATAAGAAGGACACATCACATCACATACACATAGACGTCACCTAGGCAATGCAGTGACGACTCTTGGACTGCGCAGATCGGGAGAACAAGTCTCCACCCTAACCAGTGGTACTTGTCCACCTCCAGGATTTCATCCTAATGCCCTTAGGATCACAACACATTGAACCTTCTCAGGGGACTTTTCCTGATACGGTTCCACTGCCCTCTATGGAAGCAGTGTCACACTTGGCACAATTTACACATTTACTGATTTTTAACACATATCTTTACACATGACACTTGCCTCTCATTCATTTTCTCACTCACACAAGGGCTCTATTTTTCTAACATGATTCTACAGTTAACAGGATTACATGTTCAGAATTTTACACAAATCAGATCACACACACATGTCACATTATTCCCACATTAGCATGCATTATGTTTCAAATTTTTGGCATGGAAAAATTCATATTTCACTATACAGTTGTCCAAACGACTTAAAATTTAACCACATGCTGATCTCAGGTTATGATTCCACCTGCAAAATTTCACATTTTTCTGACTCATATCGCATGTCATTCATAATTCAACTTGTCATGTGACATAACCTAAATTCTCAGATTGGCAATTTACAGATCTGAATTTATCACATATGTTGTCATAGAAATTTTTCCCGAATTTATTTCACGACATACCATTTACTGTGAATTTTTGGAAATCCTACACATACTTTCTATTTCCATTGCAGTAATTACAATAAATCATATGAACATGGATAATTTCTCAAATTCACAGGGCATAAACTGACACATGTACACATGGGGTAGAAAAATCTAGGGTAATTAATTCCTCCAAAATCATATAGACAGTAGGTAATCATGCGTAACCCTTTTTCCCAACATGCATTTCGATAAATCCAACAATTCATGCCATCCACCGAAAATCACAGAAATTTCCACACACATCACATTAGTTATTTTACATAACATATAAAATTTACACTATATCCTCATGCGTCAAAGTCCGGAGAATAATTACTTAAGGCAGAACAGTTCACTGTTCTGCACTGAAGAACTTGGCGGCAGTGTCTGGCCGTTCAAAGAGATGGACGGCAAGATCGCCGGACGCTCACTGGAGATCTTGGCGTCAATGCATTGACGCCTAGTTCCTGTCTGTGCAGAAACACAGACCAAACTCCAAACAACAAGGAGAATGGGGGATCTAGGACACGAGGAAAATGTGTAAAAATGAGAAAAACCCACTAGACAACTACATGGACGATGTGTGTAGGTTACTTGCCTTTCTAAAAGCCTCCAAAGGGATCTATGTTGCTGTTGAAGCTCTCCTTGGGCAGTCCCAAGAAGCCTCCAAAACACCACTCCTCCGGGTTCTTGGTCGATGCAGATGCTAAACCAGTGGTGGGGAAGCCTTCTCCTTGGTCCCCTCTAGCCTCCAGTTGCAATAGAACGCCAGATGAAGCTCCAAATCGTCAGATCAAGGCATGCAAAGTCCAACTTCCTCACAGCTTGCTAGGCTTTCTCTCCTCTTTGCAAAGAGTCAAGAGAGGGCTGAGGGTTGAAACAGGGGTTTGTATATAGAGGAGAGGAGCTCTCCTCTCACGCAGGTCGGACAAGAGGGCTTTCAGACCGTTGGAGACAGCTCCCCAATGGGTGAGCTAGCTTGCTCCTGGAATTCTGGGCTCTGCTATGCATGCAGGTCAGAGAAGTTGGCGTCCACATCGCTGGACGCTGGGATTAGTGTTGGCGTCCAGATGGTTGACGCCGACACCACATCGACGTCTGTTGATATTGACGCCAATCTGGCCTTCGGCCAGAACTCTAAAACATGCAGAAACCATGTACATCTTATACTTATATATGTCATATGCATACTATTACGTACACACTACCATCATATCCTTCGTACATTATTTACATCTAATTTATACGCATGCATGCACTAGTATACTAACTAGTACTTACGTAGATATTTACATACGTACATACACAACATGAATTATTTACATGCAATACAATAATGCAACAAAATTCGAGGGCCTTACACCCTCTCCCCCTTAAAAAAACTTCGTCCTCGAAGTTAGAACGACGCTACTCAAACAAAAGGGGATACTTCTTCTTCATCGCATCCTCAAGCTCCCAAGTAGCCTCCTCTCGTGAGAAGTTCCGCCATAGAACTTTCACCGACGCAATACTCTTGTTCCGGAGATGCTGAACCTTCCGGTCAAGAATAGCTACTGGTTGCTCGACATACGAAAGATCTGGCTGAATCTCCACTGGCTCATGACTAATCACATGAGACGGATCTCGGACATACTTCCTGAGCATCGAAACGTGGAAAACGGGATGAACACTAGCCAACGCCGGGGGTAAGGCTAGCTCATACGCCACGCTGCCCAAATGTCTGAGAATCTCATATGGGCCAATGAACCTAGGGCTCAACTTACTATGCCTGCCAAATCTGACGACTCCTCGAGTAGGCGATATCTTCAAGAAGACATGATCGCCAACCTCGAACTCCAAATCCTTTCTTCTGTTGTCGGCATAACTCTTCTGCCTATCCTGTGCCGCAACAAGCCTCTTTCTGATCAGTTGGATCTTATCCGAAGTTTCTTGAACTAACTCCGGTCCGATCAACTGCCTATCACCAGTCTCCTCCCAACATAAAGGAGATCTGCAGGGCCTACCATACAACGCCTCGAATGGTGCCATACCAATACTCGCATGAAAGCTGTTGTTGTATGCGAACTCCACAAGAGGTAAATGACGCTCCCAATCATCCTTCCAGTCCAACACACACGCTCTCAACATATCCTCGAGCGTCTGGATAGTCCTTTCGGACTGTCCATCAGTCTGGGGATGAAACGCCGAACTGAGCTTCAGCTCCGAACCTAAAGCATCCTGAAGACCCTTCCACAACCTCGAAGTGAATCTCAGATCTCGATCCGAAATGATCGACTTCGGCACACCATGCAATCTAATGATACCACTAACATACAATCTAGCTAAACTCTCTACTGACTGCTTCTTCTTCATAGGCAAGAAATGAGCAGTCTTCGAGAATCTATCTACAACTACCCAAATCGAGTCATTGCCCCTTCTAGATCGAGGCAAACCCGAAACAAAGTCCATAGTGACAGCTTCCCACTTCCACACTGGGATGTCCATCCTTTGCATAAGGCCGGATGGTCGCTGTCGCTCGGCCTTCACTTGCTGACACACCAAACACCTAGACACATAATCCGCTACATCCTTCTTCATACCAGACCACCAAAATGATCTCTTCAGATCCTGATACATCTTAGTGTTACCCGGATGAATAGAGAATCGCGATCTATGAGCCTCCGCTAACACATGCTCACGGACATCTACTAAATCAGGGACACAAACACGGTGCTGAAATCTAATCACACCGTCCTCATCACGAGCAATGCCTGCCTTGCCCACTAACTCTAAGAGTCTAGGGTCGGCTCCCTGTTGCTCGATCACCTCATCCAAAACCGAGGACCTAAGAGATAACTGAGCTACAAAAGCCTGGCATAGCGATGGCTCTAACTCAGTCAACGCGCAAGCCGCATCTTCCAACATCTTCCAATCCTGCTGGAGAGATGGCCTCTTTCTACTCAGAGCATCCGCTACGACATTCGCCTTCCCAGGGTGATACTGAAGGTCGAAGTCATAGTCCTTCAAGAACTCAATCCATCTTCTCTGCCTCAGGTTTAGTTCCTTTTGGGAGAAAAGATACTTCAAGCTCTTGTGGTCGGTAAACACCTCAAATCTGACACCATAAAGATAGTGCCTCCAGATCTTTAGTGCATGAACCACTGCTGCGAGCTCCAAGTCATGAGTCGGATAGTTCTTCTCATGCTCCTTCAACTGACGAGAAGCATAAGCCACTACCCTTTCCTGCTGCATTAGCACACAGCCTAACCCAATCCGAGACGCATCCGTGTAGATAGCGAAACCCTCTACACCGCTCGGTAAGACTAATACCGGGGCTGTCGTGAGCTTAGTCTTCAACAATTGAAAACTACTCTCACACTTCTCGGACCAAACAAACTTCACTCCCTTTCTGGTAAGCTGAGTCAAAGGGGCGGCGATGGATGAAAATCCCTCAATAAATCGCCGATAGTAACCAGCTAAACCAATAAAACTACGAATCTCCGAAGGGGTCTTGGGAATCTCCCAATCCATAACTGCCTGGACCTTTGCTGGATCCACTGCTACACCAGCACCGGAGATAACATGCCCGAGGAAATGAACCTCGCGCAACCAAAAATCGCACTTGCTGAACTTAGCATACAGCTTGTGCTCACGAAGAACCTCTAACACTACCCTCAAATGCTGACAGTGTGTGGCCTCGTCCGGAGAGTAATCCAGCACATCATCAATAAACACTACGACAAAGCTATCTAAATAAGGCCTAAACACCCTGTTCATGAGGTCCATGAATGCTGCAGGGGCATTGGTCAATCCGAAAGGAAGGACAAAAAACTCATAATGTCCATAACGGGTTCTAAACGCCGTCTTGGACACATCCTCACTCCGAATCCTCAACTGATGATAACCAGATCGCAAGTCAATCTTAGAAAAGACTGATGCATCTCGCAACTGGTCAAACAAATCATCAATACGAGGTAAGGGATACCTGTTCTTCACAGTCACTTGGTTCAGCTTTCTGTAGTCAATACATAACCTAAGTGACCCGTCTTTCTTCTTGACGAATAATACAGGTGCGCCCCAAGGGGAAACACTAGGGCGAATAAATCCCTTATCAAGCAACTCTTGCAACTGCCTCCTCAACTCGGCTAACTCCGCAGGTGCCATCCGATATGGAGCCTTCGAGATAGGAGAGGTGCCCGGAAGCAACTCTATGGTAAACTCTATCTCTCTATCCGGTGGCAAACCAGACAAATCATCAGGAAAGACGTCTGAAAATTCTGCACTACCTCAATCTCTGCAAGAGTAGGTGACTCATCAGCCTCTGGCACTAGTACCACGCTGGCAAGAAAAGCGTCACAACCCTTGTTTACCATGCGCATCGCCTTCATGGCAGAGATGACTAACTTTCCCGCCAAGTTCCTTGGCAAGGGGTGAGAGAACTCATCCTCACCAGGAATGCGAAAAACAATCCTCTTCCGACGACAATCTACTAACGCATAGTGCTCCTCTAGCCAATCCAGACCAAGAATAGCATCATAGTCCTATATCTTTAGCAAGAAGAAACACCCATCTAGGATTCTATCCTCAATGCACACAGGTAACGACGGAATGCACTTCCTAGTCGATACCGTACCCGCAGGGGTGTGCACAGACAAAGGGACCTCTAAATCCTCAGACTCTATGCCTGACTCTAGGGATAACTGCCTAGTGAACCGCTCAGAAATGAGCGAGTGAGTAGCACCCGTATCAAACAAAACCCGAGCGTGCACACCTAAAAGCAAAACCATACCTTCGGTGACATGCTCCGCCTGCTCGGCGTCCTCGCGCGCTAAAGCAAACACTCGAGCTGGGGCTCGAGGCCTTCCTGGTCTTCCCGTAGCTGGCACCGCTGCCGCTACTGCTGCTGGGGCTGGCACTCTGCGCTGGACTCCCTACTGAAGTCTTGGGCAATCTTTGATCTTGTGGTCGCTGCTTCCGCACTTCAAGCACTTGCCCGTAATCATCCAACATTCGGTACCACCATGTGTCTTCCCACAGTGGGGACACTCTTTCTTCACACCAGGGGAACGTACAGAGGGTACCTGAGAACTGCCGACTGCCATTGATCGCTGCTGTGTCGGGTACACCGCTTTCTTCTTGTCTTGCAGTTGGAATGTCGCTGCTGGCCTCTTCTGCGAAGCTTTCTTTTCTTCCAGGTATTGCTCCATCTCTCCCTCCTGCCTACAAGCAGCACTAAGGGCCTCGTCCAACGTGCGGTGGTTAAATGCCACGAGTCTCGTCCGCAGTGATGGCTTGAGTCCCATCACGAACTTCTTTGTCTTCCTGCGCTCGTCTGCCACGATATGAGGTGCATATTTAGAGAGTTCAGAAAATCTTGCCTCATATTCTAGCACGGTCATGGAGCCTTGAGCCAAAGATAGGAATTCCTGCTCCATCCGATCTTGCACATGCTCGGGGACGAACTTGGCCCTAAAGAGCCTTACGAACTCGTCCCAAGCAACATCGATAGCTCCGTCCTCAAACCGGGTACGCAGCAATGAAGCCCACCATACATCAGCTCTTTCCTGCAGTACACCGCTCATAAGCACTATCTAAACAAATCTAACTTAACAAAACATACAAGCATATAACTAAGGCATACCTGTAGCATGTAGGTGGCTAATGTAACCTTATCCTCATCTGCACACCTGATGGCTCGGAAGATCTTTTCTATCTCCCTCATCCAGCTTTCTGCCAACAATGGATCGCTCTCCCCCTTAAAAGAGGGTGGCAGCATCCTCTTGAATCTTTCCATGGTAGAAGGTCCACCATGGTCCTGAGCTGGTACTTGAGCCTGCTACAGTACAAGGCAAGCAATACACAATCAACATAATATCGCATAATTAAATAAAACAGACTATTAATCATTTATTAGTCGAACCTGAGCCTCCAACTGTGCCTGGAGTGCTGCCTGGGTATGAGCCTGCGTCTGTATGGCTTGCACCAGACCTTGCATGAATACTCCATAATCCACAGGCGGCGGTGGGGGAAGTACAGGACCTTGCGGTGCCGGGGCCTACTGCTCCGCCCGCTCGTCACGTCTCGGCTCGTTCTCACGGGCCGGCGCTCCGCCACGCCTACCTCTTGAAGCCATGGCTGTAATAAATTTCAGCCACCATTAGCTAGGTTACTAAGTTTTCTAACCATTTTCTTATCTACTTTTCATTCATTATTAATCAATTCTTCACATGTGGACATTCCTATGTAGACTTAGCATGTAATGAAGATGATGACTTATGTATATTCATGTGCAATCTCAACCGGTGGGCTCTGATACCAATCTCTGTGACGACCCTCATTATACCGGTACGGTTATACCAACCCACGTCGGTATAGTGAACGTTGCCACAGTGGGACATTTACCCAACAATGACATTCAGCTGAGATACACGTGAATATAAGAATAGAGTAGCGGAAGTAAAAGAACCACTGTCTTCATCTCATTCATCATCCACATTTAACATACATAATTCGATAACATTTAAAGAACTAAAAGTCCACATAATTAAATTGCTAAAAATCAAATACATGATTGTCCACACTTAAACATTTCTTTCCATGATAGTGCTAATACAATGTTTCAATTACATACATCAAAATTCCAAAATGTCACAACTAAGCTCCACCAAACTAGTTACTCCCCGCGCTCGGAGTCGCTTTCCACGGTCTCCTCCAAAGGTGTGTCACCTACTACACCTGTACGCCGAAGCAAGTAATGAGTCTAAAAGACTCAGCAAATAACTCTACACATACCATACATGTACATGTCATAGCAGGTTTTACATACACATTTACAAGACACAACATGTAGCATGCTTATCATTGAAATTAACAACCTATTATGATAATTCTATTAATGAAACACATAATTCATGCTTTCAGATTTCCTAAATCAAAATCTCCTATCACATGCTCTCTAATTATGCCTACACATGAAAGTTCTACCTTCAATTAGCTAAAACATGAAAGCACTTTAGCAAGACTAGCTTACGTACATGAAAGAAAACATTTCTAACATGGTTACTACTTATTCTTATACATGCACATGACCATTTCACATGCTTTAAGCTTGCTGTTTTGATGTGGTTTAACACTTTACATTCTAACACATGGAAGCTATGTTCTCATTCAAACCACAACGTGAGGGCATACACACATGGAATGGTTCACACATAAGTAAGGATTGTCCCTAGCATGGGTTCTACACATTGTACACATATATCACAAAATCATAACCACATTTATGTTGCTATTCTAACATGATTTCAGATCATCATATCATGGATTTCAATTTCACATCCTCACATTTTGGTTTCACATTTTTACACAATTTCTTACTCACATATTTCATACTTTACACATTGCACATTTACACATTGTTCACACTACACAATTTGCACACGATCACAATCACATTCACATTTTACACTTTAGTGCCGTGACACATAGTCCAAACCACCATAAAAGGACATATCACATCACATACACATAGATGTCACCTAGGCAATGCAGTGACGACTCTTGGACTGTGCAAACCGGGAGAACAAGTCTCCACCCTAACCAGTGGTACTTGTCCACCTCCAGGATTTCATCCTAATGCCCTTAGGATCACAACACATTGAACCTTCTCAGGGGGACTTTTCCCTGATACGGTTCCACTGCCCTCTATGGAAGCAGTGTCACACTTGGCACAATTTACACATTTACCGATTTTTAACACATATCTTTACACATGACACTTGCCTCTCATTCATTTTCTCACTCACACAAGGGATCTGTTTTCCTAACATGATTCTATAGTTAACAGGGATTACATGTTCATAATTTTACACAAATCAGATCACACACACATGTCACATTATTCCCACATTAGCATGCATTATGTTTCAAATTTCTGGCATGGAAAAATTCATATTTCACTATACAGTTGTCCAAATGACTTAAAAATCTAACCACATGCTGATCTCAGGTTTATGATTCCACCTGCAAAATTTCACATTTTCCTGACTCATATCGCATTTACAGAAATTAAAACATTCAGTCGCATGTCATTCATAATTCAACTTGTCATGTGACATAACCTAAATTCTCAGATTGACAATTTACAGATCTGAATTTATCACATATGTTGTCATAGAAATTTTTCCCGAATTTATTTCATGACATACCATTTACTGTGAGTTTTTGGAAATCCTACACATACTTTCTATTTCCATTGCAGTAATTACAATAAATCATATGAACATGGATAATTTTTCAAATTCACAGGGCATAAACTGACACATGTACACATGGGGTAGAAAAATCCAGGGCAATTAATTCCTCCAAAATCATATAGACAGTAGGTAATCATGCGTAACCCTTTTTCCCAACATGCATTTCGATAAATCCAACAACTCATGCCATCCACTGAAAATCACAGAAATTTCCACACACATCACATTAGTTATTTTACATAACATATAAAATTTACACTATATCCTCATGCGTCAAAGTCCGGAGAATAGTTACTTAAGGCAGAACAGTTCACTGTTCTGTACTGAAGAACTTGGCGGCAGTGTCTGGCCGTTCAAAGAGATGGACGACAAGATCGCCGGACGCTCACTGGAGATCTTGGCGTCAATGCATTGACGCCAAGTTCCTGTCTATGCAGAAACACAGACCAAACTCCAAACAACAAGGAGAATGGGGGATCTAGGACACGAGGAAAATGTGTAAAAATGAGAAAAACCCACTAGACAACTACAGGGACGATGTGTGTAGGTTACTTGCCTTTCTAAAAGCCTCCAAAGGGATCTATGTTGCTGTTGAAGCTCTCCTTGGGCAGTCCCAAGAAGCCTCCAAAACACCACTCCTCCGGGTTCTTGGTCGATGCAGATGCTAAACCAGTGGTGGGGAAGCCTTCTCCTTGGTCCCCTCTACCCTCTAGTTGCAATAGAACGCCAGATGAAGCTCCAAATCATCAGATCAAGGCATGCAAAGTCCAACTTCCTCACAGCTTGATAGGCTTTCTCTCCTCTTTGCAAAGAGTCAAGAGAGGGCTGAGGGTTGAAACAGGGGTTTGTATATAGAGGAGAGGAGCTCTCCTCTCACGCAGGTCGGACAAGAGGGCTTTCAGACCGTTGGAGACAGCTCCCCAATGGGTGAGCTAGCTTGCTCCCGGAATTCTGGGCTCTACAACGCATGCAGGTCAGAGAAGTTGGCGTCCACATCGCTGGACGCTTGGGTTAGTGTTGGCGTCCAGATGGTTGACGCCGACACCACATCGACGTCTGTTGATATTGACGCCATTCTAGCCTTCGGCCAGAACTCTAAAACATGCAGAAACCATGTACATCTTATACCTATATATGTCATATGTATACTATTACGTACACACTACCATCATATCCTTCGTACATTATTTACATCTAATTTATATGCATGCATGCACTAGTATACTAACTAGTACTTACGTAGATATTTACATACGTACATACACAACATGAATTATTTACATGCAATACAATAATGCAACAAAATTCGAGGGCCTTACACCACCGGTGTAGGAGGGGTCATCGTCATCGCCGATCATCCACTGTGTGGATACCGCTAGAGGGAGTCTCGCGAGAGCTCCTTCAAACAAGGACAAGTTCTGCGCTTCAGGGGATATACGATCTCCCCTAGGTGAGATTGTCTCACGCCTTATTTGTATGTATGTTTACATGCACCGTACATCATAACCCGATCAAGTACATAGATGGAAATCGATTTTTTGTTTTACTTCCGCTACGCATGTGATGCCCCAAGTCGATTTCCAACAGTGGTATCAGAGCCAAGGTTAGGCTATGATGTTCGTGTTTTGATATTTTGATCGATTCAGATTGATTTAGAGTTAATCCATGTATTAGATTAAGATTTAATCTAATAGTTTTATTAGTTAAAGTGTTTAATTAATTTCTAGTAGCTTATATATATCCATGTGATGTGTATATTGTGGGCGGATGATCATGGACCTATGTGTGGATGGTGATTCATTGGGGTCTGCGAGCCCCCTTCTCTTTCTCATTAAAATCGTTGTGTATTTCTACCTCTCCCAATGGTGTAATTCCCCTTGATATGATCAAGGTTTCTTAATTGATTAAATGTACATTTTTGGGTCTACGTGCATATAGTCATTTGTAATTATTGTAATTATTTGAAATCACTCTCGGAGGCGCGGCGGAAGCGTAGAATTACCAACGGAGCTAATGACAATGAGGAGGATGAACACCGTGCATGGGATGCATTGGGTACACACATAGGGTTTTGTGATCAAGTCTTTTGGCTCAGGCTTGATCACGCTAGAATTTGGTCCATGATCTTCCGGTGTGGTTATTTATATATATGATTTATATTCATTTCTGCACTTACTAGGTACATATTTGCATGCGATGTAAGTATATGCTAAATATATGTGTGGGACGTGTATTATTTAGCTACGAGACCACTCAAAATAAAATCAAAACCCCTCCGCTTTTAATATATTAAGTTGGTAAGCGTGTAGCAATAAGATTGACTCACGTGGCCTTCCATCATTATAGGGCAGACGTCTTTTATTGATATAGAGTGGGTTGGTAGAGTCACTTCGGGCTCACCTATATTGGGATTTGATATCTGGCCTACGACATGGAGATGTTATCAGTGACTTGAGGACATGGTATGCTTGGCCGAGTCCCTCGGGAGCATATCATCGAATCAAACTCATCTAGTAATGATGGTGTTGACTTAACCAAACATCATGGTTGGCGGAGTCCCTCTGGGCCATGGTAATTTGGAGACCAAATTATGACGGGAATCACAAGAGTTGTGATTGACAAGAGTTGCCTACCATTTGGGCTTGGTATGATTGGTCGAGTCCCTCGAGGTCATGCCAAGATGCCAAATTGGATCCTGATCCCCACTAGGAGTTTGCCGGAAACTTCCAATTCATATGCTAGAGGGTGTCATGTGTCTTGCGAGAAAATAGTGGGATAAAATTGAGATAAAAATCCATGTCTTAATTTTTTACAAATCCAAAAGTCTGCATGTTGTTTATTTCTGTTACATCTTTATTTTTCAGAAAAATTTCGCTTGCAAACCCACTCCGTAGCATATTAGATGTCAATCGTCTCACTAGTCCTAACTCCGCTGATTAGCTTCGGAACTTGAGAATTGTTCTTATGGCGGAGAAAATTGCGTATGTCCTCGATGAGATCGTGGCCTAGCCAGTGGAAGGGACTAGTGAGGAAGTTATTTCTCACTATAAGAAGTATAAGGAGGACTCAGTTCTTGCTCAATGTTATATGTTAGTCTCTATGACTCCCGAGCTGCAAAGACAGCATGAAAAGATGGATGCTCAATCCATCATGCTGCATCTTCGCACCTTGTTTGAGGAGCAAGGACGGACTCAAAGATACGAGATATCAAAGAGTCTGTTCAGGATGAGGATGACAGAAGGGGCATCGGTTCAGAACCATGTCCTGAAGATGATTGAGTGGATCAAGAAGCTCACAGGTCTAGGACTTGTCCTCGAGGATGACCTGTGTGTGGATCTAATACTTCAATCCCTTCCAGATTCCTTTTCACAGTTCATTATGAATTTCAATATGAACAAGATAGTGGCAACCCTGCCTGAGCTCCTTAATATGTTGAGGGAAGCTGAGGGTTCCATTAAGAAGGAGAAGCCAGTTCTCCATGTTGATGAGATCAACAAGAAGAGGAAGGCACGAAGGACCCTTAAGAAGGGCAAAAACAAAGGCAATAAAGCGGGCAAGGCAAAGGTTGCCAAGAAAGACCCGGCCAAGGATAAAGAAAAGTGCTTCCACTGTGGCAAGGATGGGCATTGGAAGAGGAACTGCAAGGAATATCTTGCATAAAAGGCAAAGCAGAAGCTTGGAGAAGCTTCAGGTATATTCATGATTGATCTCCATTTGTCAAAAAATTATGATAATGCATGGGTATTAGATACCGCATGTGCATCTCATATTTGCAATTCGTTGCAGGTTCTGACAAAGTGTAGGAGACTGTCAAAGGGTGAGGTTGACTTAAGAATGGGGAATGACGCAAAAGTTGCTGCTATTGCTGTTGGCGAAGTCAACCTACTACTACCTCGTGGAGCCGCACTTGTGTTGGATAAATGTTATTTTGTTCCCTCTATCATCAAAAACATCATTTCCATTTCATGTTTGACTAAAAATGGATATAAGTTTGTTTTTGAGAACAATGGTTGTTCACTGATTTTGGATGATGAGATCATTAGTAAAGGAACATTGTTCAATGGTTTGTTTACATTAGATGTTGCTTCACATGTCATGAATGTTAGTACATCTAAAAAAAGAGAGATGAGGTGAATGAGGCTTACCTATGGCATTGCAGGCTAGGTCATATCCATGAGGGTAGAATTCAAAGGTTGTTAAAGGATGGATATTTAGACCCATTTGATTATGAATCATATGCAACCTGTGAATCTTGCCTTCAAGGAAAGTTGACAAACTCTTCATTTAGTGGAACTGGAGAGAGAGCTTCTGAGTTACTAGAACTCATACATACTGATGTATGTGGACCTATGTCCATACAAGCCAGAGGAGGATATTCTTACTTCATTACATTCACTGATGACTTCTCAAGGTATGGACATGTGTACTTAATGAAGTACAAGTCTGAGGCCTTTGAAAAATTCAAAGAATATAAGAATGAAGTAGAAAATCAGATTGGAAAGAGTATTAAGATTCTTCATTCAGATCGAGGAGGAGAGTACTTGAGTACAGAGTTCACACAATTTCTAAAGGACCATGGGATTCTATCCCAATGGACTCCTCCTCATACACCTCAGCTCAATGGTGTATCGAAAAGGAGGAATCGCACACTGTTGGATATGGTGCGATCCATGATGAGTTTTGCCAACCTACCCATGTCATTCTGGGGATATGCCCTACAAACCGCAGCTTACCTTCTGCATAGAGTTCCAACTAAGACGGTAGTGTCCACTCCATATGAAATATGGAAAGGGAAGAAGCCCGATCTTAAAGTTTTAAGATTTGGGGCTGCTCTACCCACGTTAAGAGACACAATCCCGATAAATTGGAATCAAGGTCAGAACGGTGCATATTCGTGGGATACCCCAAGGAGACTTGTGGGTATTATTTCTATCACCCCGAGGACCAAAAGGTCTTTGTTGCCAAGAGAGCAGTGTTTCTTGAGAAGGAACACATTCTTGGTGGAAACAATGGGAGTGTGATAGAATTGAGTGAGGTTGGGGAACCTAGCTCAAGCACCATTATGCAAGAAGAGTCTGTTCAGGTACCTATCACACAAATTCCAAATTTTCGTAGGTCAAGTAGAGTTCCTATCCATCCTGAAAGATATGTGGGACATATCAAGGGACAAGACTCCAAAGATATTGATCCTCAAACCTACGAGGAGGCTATTATGAGCATAGACTCCAGGAAATGGCAAGAGGCCATGAATTCTGAGATGGATTCCATGTACTCCAACCAGGTTTGGAACCTAGTTGATGCACCTGAGGGTATTGTACCCATTGGGTGCAAATGGATCTTCAAGAAGAAGATTGGAGTAGATGGAAAGGTAGAGACCTTTAAGGCAAGACTTGTGGCAAAAGGATATCGTCAAAGACAAGGTATTGACTATGATGAAACTTTTTCGCCCGTTTCCATGCTAAAATCTATCAGAATTTTATTGGCCATTGCAGCATACCATGACTATGAAATCTGGCAGATGAATGTAAAAACTGCATTCCTCAATGGCAACCTCGAGGAAGAGGTGTATATGATACAGCCTGATGGATTCATTTTCGAGAAAAGTCTAGATAAGGTGTGCAAGTTGCTTAAGTCTATTTATGGACTAAAGCAAGCTTCCCGAAGTTGGAACATAAGGTTTGATGAGGTAATCAGATCTTATGACTTCGTTAAGAACGAAGATGAGCCTTGTGTATATAGGAAGGTAAGTGGGAGTGTTATCATTTTCTTGGTGTTGTATGTGGATGACATTTTCATCATTGGAAATGATATTGGAATGCTATCCACAGTTAAGACTTGGTTATCAAAGAACTTCTCCATGAAGGACTTAGGGGAAGCATCCTACATTTTGGGGATTCGGATCTATAGAGATAGATCTAAGAGGATGCTTGGCTTGTCCCAGTCCATGTACATAGACACCATAGTCAAAAGATTTGGCATGGAAAATTCCAAAAGAGGTCTCATACCACTGAGACATGGAATTTCTCTTTCTAAGAGTATGTCTCCAAAGACTCTAGAAGAAAGGGCATACATGGATAGAATACCCTATGCGTCTGCTATAGGATCTATCATGTATGCAATGTTATGTACTAGACCTGATATAGCGCATGCTCTAAGTGTTACGAGCAGGTATCAGGCAGATCTAGGTTTGGAACACTGGAAGGCAGTAAAGTGTATCCTTAAGTACTTAAGAAGGACTAAGGATCTTTTACTAGTATATGGAGGAGGTAGCCTCAAGGTTGAAGGCTACACGGACTCAAGTTTCCAGTTTGTAATCGATGATAGTAAGTCTAACTCAGGCTATATTTTTACCCTGAATGGAGCAGTAGTAACCTGGAAGAGTTCTAAGCAAGAGACTACTGCTGACTCAACTACCAAGGCAGAGTACATTGCTGCTTCAGAAGCAGCAAAGGAAGCTGTCTGGATGAAGAAGTTCATCACAGATTTAGGAGTGGTGTTTGGCCATGAAGAGCCAATTTCTTTGTTATGCGACAACAACGGGGCAATTGCTCAAGCAAAGGAACCTAGGTCTCATCAGAAGTCTAAGCACGTTCTAAGGAGGTTTCACTTGATCAGAGAGATTGTGGCCCGTGGCGATGTAGCAGTAAAAAGAATTTCATCCGATGATAACATTGCAGATCCACTGACAAAGCCACTGACTCAAATTGTTTTTGAGTGACACCGAGGTCTGATGGGAATCAGACATGTAGGTGATTGGTTTTAGGTCAAGTGGAGATTGCTGGTTATAGGTGCCCTGCAAGCCAATTCACATGAGTGATGGCACTTGTAATTATGTACAATCTCTTTTGGTAATATTATAATGGTATTTTCTCATTGTATATTCCATACGTATGTATACTGTGATGTCCATGGGTATGTGCAATGGGAATTGGATCATGATGAGATCATGATAATGAGGCCGATTCTATTTAAACACAGATCCTAAATATTCCTAGTCGTAGGTTACTCAAGAAGGACATTGAGATGACCGGAAAGACTGGTGTGCCATATATCTGTCCATATGATGGAAGCAGCTGGTCTCATAGCTGCTTGTGTGGAGACACTAGGGATATGGTGCAGGTGCTTATTGGAGAATGAGTTCACTGAATGATCCGTTCTCGGAATGCTATATGGTTAATGATACCTGATTGTCAGCTAGCAATTCCGTAGTCTCAGTTGTGTAACTGGTCCTTAGACTTGAGACACCAAAGATGTCTTGTTTGAGTACTCCATTCTTTGATACTGGATTTATAGGTCTGGATATTCCAGGTCTAGTATAGCCAGTCATTGGGAATGGTAGCCAACCTTACGAAGGCAATTATGTGTCAATAAAGGATCATCCACTCTCGGTATCGTGAGAAGAATATCCCATATTGTCTTACTCAGGCAAATCCCTGGCCAGGGTCAATTGGATTTAGTGAGAAGGAGTTCTCTGGGAGAATCCGATAAGAGTTTGACTTTAACAGATTCCGTATAGGCCTGACAACACCATGCCTAAATATACGGTCTCTGAGATAATAGACAGATGAGGGACTAAAGGTACACGGTAACTGTGGGCAGACAGGTCCAATGGATTTGATCACTCGTATCGTTTGGGGATTATGGCATAGTGGCCTAGTATGTTCATAATCAATGAGTTGAGTGAATTATTATGAAGATAATAATTCACTAAGTCAAAAGTAGTTCTGACGAGTACAACTTATGACCAGCTCGATATTGGGCCTAGAGGGTCACACACATAAGGTGGATAACACGATGAATAGAGGATTGGATAAAAGTTATCCAATAAGCCTTATTTAACCCATTATGGACCTATTGGGTAAGACCCAATAAGCCTTGATAAGGATCCATTAAGGGAGCTTACCAGGATCATGCCACCTCACCCCTTCTAGAAGGAGGACACTTCATCATTACCCATCATGATTAAATGATGAGGTGTCCTTGCAAGGTGTCCCTCTTGTCATCATGACATGGTGAGGTGTCCCTGCGAGGTGTCCCTTGTCATGATTACATGACGAGGTGTCCTTGCAAGATGTCCCTCTTGTCATCATGACATGGTGAGGTGTCCCTTGTCATCATGACATGATGAGGTGTCCCTGATGAGGTGTCCTTTAGGCTCTCTATAAATAGAAGGGGTTCTCTTTGAAGTTTATAGGCTAGAGTTTGTGAAGAGAAACCACCTTCTTCATCCCCCCTTCCCAACTCTCCCTGCTGTGCTCTCCCCAAGCAAGAGGAGAACTAGGAGGGCCGAGCCCTCTTGTTGTTGCTGCTACTTGCTGCTGTTAGCTGTTGTGTGGCGTTGCACGACTAGGAGGAGTGGCACCCCCGGTGTAGGAGGGGTCATCGTCATCGCCGATCATCCACTGTGTGGATACCGCTAGAGGGAGTCTCGCGAGAGCTCCTTCAAACAAGGACAAGTTCTGCGCTTCAGGGGATATACGATCTCCCCTAGGTGAGATTGTCTCACGCCTTATTTGTTTGTATGTTTACATGCACCGTACATCATAGCCCGATTAAGTACATAGATGGAAATCGATTTTTTGTTTTACTTCCGCTGCGCATGTGATGCCCCAAGTCGATTTCCAACATCATCGTCCTCAGAACCACTGGAATCTTGAAGGATCTTTCTTCTAGGGTATCTAGATGGCATGGGAGACTTGCCTTTGCTCTGTGGGGTTGATCTACCCCGCTTGGATGGTGTGCCAAAAGGACTAGAGTCTAGCTTCCTCTTGGACGGATCATGTCGAAACTTGCTTCTTCTTTCCGGTTGGGGTTCCTCGATGACCACACCCCTTGCAGTCGCTCTGGACTTTGCTCCACGTCTTGGAGTCTGCTTGGGTGCCATTGTTGCCGGAGAGGATGGGAGATGGAGAAGCTTGGAAGTTGGATGAAGATTTCTGAAAAATGTAGAGGATCATTTCCAGGGTAGTTGGAGGAGGGAGAAGTTCAAAAGTTTGGGAAACTGAAAGAGGTAGGGTCGACCTAAGAGTTTGAGCATTTATGAGTAGGTTCAACACAAAAATAAAGGGGATAAGATGAACTTCCGGTCCATTTAACCCAAACTGGAACCAGCGGCTAGGTCCAGTGGTGTCGACACAGGGAAGACATGTGTCGACCTGACATCCAACTGTGTCGACACAGGGGCTGATATGTGTCGCCCTGATCTGACAAGAATGTTGAGTTTTTGAAAAAGATGAGAAGGAAAAATCTTGATTATGATTAAAAAACATCTAAAATCAATTATTCAAGGTTTTTTAGTGTGTTAAAGAATTCATTTCCAATTTCTCATCATCATTCCATTACAAATTCACTGAGTTAAAAAAAAAATCTATCAAGAGTTGATCATTAAAAAATTCTGAAGCATTAGGATGACAACTTAATTGAAATAAAATATACTCTCTAGACAATTTCATTCTTTTACACCTTACTAAAACAAAGTAATGTGATTTCTTCAGGATAAAAGCAATTTGTATTGAAGTTAAACACCCTTAAAAGACATGATTTAGGTATAAATTGTTCATTTTGTTTGATTGATATTTTCTTCAAGTTGAAACAATAAGCAATCAAACGTAGTAAATCTTTTTCACTCAAGTACACATGCTTTTCACACACCAGAGACCCTGGTTACTTAAGATTTACTAATTATTCTGCTTCAAGGGGTTAATGAAAACCTTTTGACATGGAAATATACGTTTATCAAATGCCAATATTTCCAGTTACTCAGTTAACATTGGTTTTTTTTTTTTAAATTTTGATTTGACCCCTTAGAACAGAGATAACATGACACCTCATGACATGCATAGCTCTTCATTCTTTTTGTGAAGGTGTGCAGTTTCTCAGTGTATATGTCATTGCTTTGCTAGAAAAGCAAATTGTAAATGAACATTAAGAAGTTGACACTATTTTAACCTTCATCAATCTTAAAAGAAATGTGTAAAGTCAATACAAAATTGAACATTCTTCAACCAAAGAAATCAAGTTACTTTAGAAGTTCAGAAAAAAAAAGAATGTAGGCTGAAAGAATATGTTATAACAATTAAGAATCCATTCCTTGTTGTCTTCAGAAGAATTAATCAACATTTCATGAATTAGATATTCATCAACTCATTGAATTAATTTTGGTTTGATGAGAGAAAGAAGTATTGAAGCCTTTAGCTCCACCTGAATTATTGATCTTATCAAAATTTCATCAAAAATAAAGAAAATCCTTCTTCAATCAGAGAATTAATGTAATAGTCAAATGGAATGAATGTGAGTCAGATGAAAAGATTTGAGAATACCATATAATTGGTGTGTTGACATAGAAACTGTGAAAGGATCACTCATAGCTGAAGAACAAAGATCTGGTGTCGACATCATACTGGTTATGTGTCGACCTGACAACATTGTAGAACCTCACATATTCTTATTGGGTTCACATGTGTGATGTTTGTGATTACATGTTTTTGATGATGAACAATATAAATTGATGCTGTGTGATGGTTGTAACATGAGGACATTGACAAGTCAAGCAACATGTCAAACCATGCTTCAAATTGATCATCTACATATTTATTATATCTCTCTAATAATGTTCTTTAATGTAGGTGTGAATGCATGCAAGACAAGCATCAAAATCAAGAGCAAAAGCTCAAAGCAAAACACATCAAGCAAGTGCCTGTCGATAGCCCAAAAGATGCCTGTCGACAGCTAGGCACAGGGAAGATAGAAACCTTTTAGGAAACACAAGTTGAAGTGTACCTGTCAACAGCCACAAATCGCCTGTCGACAGCTACACACAGGAAAACACTCCCGGAAGACCAGTGCTCTAGAAATTGCAAATCTGTCAGTACCTGTCGACAGATGAACAGTGACCTGTCGACAGACGAAGAGAACCTTCAATTCTGAGATTTGGATATGTTCCATATTTGGGTGTTTCCTTTTACCACGTCTCTCCTAACTTGGACACCCATATATATAGAACATAAAGAGGTAATTTCACAGCAAGAAGCAACCAAACCAAACCCTAAGCAAAATCCAAGAAAGAAAGCTTCTTTCTGCTGCTCTGCTTCAACCCTCCGTCTAGAGCGAAGAAGACTCATCTTCCAAGCGGAGTTGAAGCCGGTTCGTCCACGGTTCAAGCTTCTTCATCAAGTGTTCAGCATCAAGACGAAACTTAGAGTTCTTCTGGACGACCACCTCGAAGAGTTCTATCTCAGGATTTGATTCTACAACTCTGAACTCTTCTCTCTTACCACTTTTCATACTCTGTGTGTGTGGTAGTGGATCAAGCATCTCTTGTGCTTGATCTGCGTGTGTGGTGTTGTTCTGATTGCTTGTTTACATCAGACAACGTGGTGTGTGTGTGTTGTAGTGATTGAACTCGCTCATAAGCAGTTTGTCTACATGTGTGTGTGGACGGTGGACGTAGGATACACAAGTTGTGTACTCCGAACCACCTTAAATCTTCGTGTCCTGTGGTTTGCTACGTCTTCATGGTAGATGATTGGTAGGCACGTTGGTTCTACACACGCTAGATTGGTTGTCTCTGTTTTATTCACAACAAACACACACATCTTGGTTCGAATTTAATTCAACTCTGTTTGAGATATCGACAAGTCTGTGTCTCCATTGAAAATAAGGTCATAGTGTTTTAATTGACAGTAATCTATTCAACCCCCATTCTAGATTACCATAATAGATAATTCCGCGCATCTTTCAATTGGTATCAGAGAGAGGTTTCTCCGATTTACTGTTTTAACTGTTTGATCTTACGATCAGGAGATTCACGATCTCATGGAATCTAACAAGGGGTTAATGGCTGAGGGACATTCAGTGTCCAGGCCACCTTTCTTTGATGGCACTGACTATTCGTATATTGGAAAAATTATATGCAGGTTTTTCTGAGAGCTCAAAACTTTGAGCTATGGAAGATTGTCAGCAAATGAGCATATGTGCTGCCCGAGGATGAAGATACTTGGACAAAGGACCAAATTGCTAAGGAAACTCTCAATTGGAGCGCATTGAACATGATGCAGTGCACTGTGCATCCCAAGGAGTATTCAAGAGTCTCCACATGCACCTCAGCAAAAGAAATGTGAGACAAGCTTGAACTCATCTATGAAGGTACGTCTGAGGTAAGGGAAACCAAAGCGAACATGCTAATATCTGAATATGAGATGTTTAAAATGAAAAATGATGAAACCATATCAGATATGTTTGCAAGGTTCATGCTAATAATCAATGGGTTTAAAGGTCTTAAGAAAGAATACTCGGAAAGTGACTTAGTAAGGAAGATACTTCGGTCTCTTCCATCCTCTTGGAATACTAAGGCCACCGTCATTGAGGATTCTAAGGATTTTTCAAAAATGAAATTAGATGAGCTAATTGGTTCCTTAAATACCTATGAAATAAATGTAAAGAGGAAAGAATCTGAAGAAAATCCAAGAAAATCTATTGCTCTAAGAACTTCCAACAAAAATTCCTCTAGTTCCAAAAATGATGTTCAACAGGAAAGTGATGATAATGAAACGTCTACTGATAGTGAGAACGATGAAATGGCCATGCTCACTAGACAGTTCAAGAAATTCCTCAAATTCAAAAGGAAAGGCTTAGGTAACTCCAAATCTTTTCAAAAGAAAGACTTTTCAAATAAATTTGAGTCTAACAAGAAATCTGACATGATTGTGTGCTATGAGTGTAAGAAACCAGGGCATATGAGAGGAGAATGTCCGGAGCTCAAGAAGAAACTGAAGAAAGAAAAATTCACCTTCAAGAAAGCCAAGGCAATGTTGGCAACTTGGAGCGATGAAGACGAAGACGAGGACACACAAGCAAGCTCAGGAGATGAAGAAATTCACTGTTTAATGGCAAGGAGTGAGGACTCCACTGAGGTAAACTCTTCCTTTGAAAACTATACTGTAGATGAATGGGAAGAGGCTTATACATTGCTCTTTGAGAAATTTTGTGAGTTCAAGTCTGAAAATAAAGCACTCAAAAAGAAAATCAACTCATTCGTTCATAGCACACCCAATGATGAACCGATTGCAGTCCTAAATAAAAAGATTGAAATGATGAAAATTGATGAGGAAGCTCACTGTGAAGAAATGGATTGCATAAAAGTAAAATTGCAAGAGAGTGAAAAATAAAAACAAAGCCTAATTAATTCCCTTGAAACTCTTCAACATGAAAATCAAGAGATTAAGAAAATGTTGGAAAAATCTGAAAATGATTTTAAAGGAAAATCTGAAGATCTTACAAGATTTGTAAAAGGAAAGCAAAATCTTGATGCAATTCTGGGATCAAATACTTTTGTTGCAAAGCATGGGATTGGGTATCAACCTGTAAAACAAAAGAAAATTGGCGAGACATTAATTACATCTTTTGTTGATTGTAGTCCAAGCACAAGCAAACAGGTTCCTCTCAAGAACAAGAAAACTCAAGCAAAGGGTAAGAAACAGCAACCCAAACTAAAGTCTTTAGTTGTTCAAAAAATTAAGAAGTCTATCGACAGACCCAAACAGAGCTGTCGACAGGCCTGGAAGTATGCTGCCAAGGGATAGCCATCCAGGCAACAAAAAGGGAAAATGCAAATGGATGTTCAACAAAGTAACAAAACAAATGTTTTAAGAAAATCTTCATTATGAAATTTCTATAAGAAACTTGGGCACAATGAAAAACAGTGTTGGAACAATTCAAACAAACTGAAATGCAAACAAGTTTGGATTCCAAAGCACTTACTTTTTGGCATGAATGAAACATTTGGACCCAAAGTAATTTGGGTTCCAAAACCTCTTGTCTGATCCATCTATGCAAGAATGCCTAGCAGCCCAAAATCAAAATAAATGGTACTTGGATAGTGGCTGCTCGAGGCACATGACGGGCGACAAAGATAAATTTTGTTTGCTAGTGGAGACAGACGGAGGTCAAGTTGTCTTTGGAGGTAACAACAAGGGCCAAATCATTGGCACAGGTAAGGTTGGTAAGTATGCCTCTAACTCAATAGACAACGTGTTGTTAGTTGATGGTCTTAATCACAATCTACTTAGCATAAGCCAACTGTGTGATAAAGGTCATAAAGTTGTTTTTGAATCAAAAGCATGCCAAATTGTTGATAAAGAAATAGTAAGTCTTAAGTTTTCTGGAAAGAGAGTGAACAACATCTATCTAGTTGATTTAGATGAACCAGAAAACAAAAATCTGTGTCTTGTTGCAAATAAACAAGATGAGTTAACTTTGTGGCATCGTAGGCTTGGTCATGCGAGCTACAATGTATTGCACAAGATCATGAGGCTGAAGTTGGTAAGTGGACTTCCTGACATTTCTTTTAATAAAAATGAGAGTTTTTGTGATGCATGTGCACAGGGAAAATAAACCCGGAAGTCTTTCAAATCTAAAGCACCGGTAATCACTTCAAAACCTTATGAACTGTTGCACATGGACCTTTTTGGACCTACTAGAATGCTAAGTCTCAATGGCAAATGCTTTGGGTTTGTCATTGTGGATGATTTTTCGAGGTTCACTTGGGTCAAATTCTTGGGTCACAAAAATGAAGCACTTAAAGTCTTTGAAGAATTCTTTAATAAGATTGAGCATGGGAACGTTCATAAGATATACTCAATCTGCACTGATCATGGGGGAGAGTTTGACAATAACTCTTTTTCTGACTTTTGTAGGCACCACGGGATAGATCACATGTTCTCCTCTCCAAGAACTCCGGAGCAAAATGGCGTAGTGGAGAGAAAGAACAGAACCTTGGTGGAAATGGCTCACACTCTTCTGGTCGAGAGCCAACTCTCAAGGAGCTTTTGGGCAGAAGAGGTGAACATTTCATGCTATATTCTCAACAGAGCCATGGTAAGACCTATGATGAAGAAAACCCCCTATGAACTGTTAAAAGGTAAGAAACCCAGTATTGGGTATTTTAGGGTCTTTGGCTTCAAAGTGTTTATACATAACAATGATAAAGTTGATTTAGACAAGTTTGAAGCCAAAAGTGATCCAGGTATTTTTCTGGGATACTCAGAACACTCTAGAGCATATAGAGTGTTTAATTATAAAAATCGAACTGTGGAAGAAACTCCACATGTTGTTTTTGATGAGTATCATGCAAAGACTAACAGTTCAAATTTACACAGGTATGATGATGGAGATGAAGTAACAATACTTGGGAAACAACATGAAAAAGAAAAAGGAAATTCTCAAGTAGCAACAAAAATTAACAATGGATACTTTCGCAGGTACAATGATGATGATCATGAAATACTTTTCAAAAAGCAAGATGATGCATCTGAAGAAGATCCGCAAGAGGAAGAGCCTCAAGGTGAAACTCCTCAAGCAAACCCTCCTCAAGAACAACCTCCACAAGATCACCTTCCTCAAGTCCAAGATCAACCTGGTCCTTCAACAATCACAAATGTGAGGTACTCCAAAGATCACCCACTTGATAATGTAATTGGAAATGTAAATGATAAAGTTCAAACTAGGTCTCAGGTTAGACAAATAGTTGAACAAGATCATTTAGCCTTTGTCTCTCAAGTGGAACCTAAAAATGTTGAAGAGGCTCTAAAAGAAAATTCATGGATTGATGCTATGCATGAGGAACTTGGTCAGTTTCAAAGAAACAATTTCTGGAGTTTAGTTCCTAGAAACCTTGAAATTTCTGTCATTGGTACAAGGTGGGTGTTTAGGAATAAACTAAATGAAGAGGGTAAAGTGGTGAGAAACAAAGCTAGACTGGTAGCAAAGGGATATAACCAAGAATTTGGGATAAATTTTGAAGAATCTTTTGCACCTGTAGCTAGACTTGAAGCAGTAAGGATCTTGTTAGCATATGCATATTCAAACAAGTTCAAACTTTTTCAAATGGATGTTAAAACTGTTTTCTTGAATGGCTACATCAAAGAGGAAGTCTATGTTTCTCAACCACCTGGTTTTGAGGATAATGAAAAGCCTAACCATGTTTATAAGTTGCACAAAGCTCTTTACGGTTTGAAGCAGGCACCCCCGAGCTTGGTACGACAGACTAAGCAATTTTTTGGTGAATAAAAACTACTCAAAAGGTAAAGTGGACCAAACCCTTTTCACTAAGAAAGTTCGCAATCACATAATTGTTGTTCAAATCTATGTGGACGACATCATCTTTGGCTCCATTAACCCATCACTGTGTGAAGAGTTCTCTAAACACATGGACAATGAATTTGAGATGAGTCTAATAGGGGAGCTTTAATTTTTTCTTGGTTTGCAGGTAAAACAACATGAAGATGGCTTCTTCATTAATCAAGAAAAATATGTAAAGGAGCTACTGAAACGTTTTCAGTTTGAACAAGCCAAGCCTGCCTCAACACCCATGAGCACAACTATAAAATTGGAAAATGATGAAAAAGGTAAAACGGTAGATGCAAAGCAATTCCGAGGTATGATTGGCTCTCTCCTTTACCTTACTGCAAGTAGACCAGATATACAATTTAGTGTTTGTCTTTGTGCTAGATACCAATCTAGTCCAAAGGAAAGCCATTTGGTTGCAGTTAAAAGGATTTTCCGATATCTCTCAGGTACGTATGATTTGGGTCTTTGGTATCCAGCAGGGAGTAGCTTTAACTTAATCTCATATTCTGATGCTGACTATGCTGGGTGTAAAATTGATAGAAAAAGCACTAGTGAGTATTGTCAATTCCTTGGTGGTTGCATGGTTTCGTGGGCATCCAAGAAGCAACACTCGGTTGCACTCTCCACTGCAGAGGTAGAATATGTTGCTGCAGGGAGTTGTGCGGCTCAAGTGTTGTCGAAAAAAAGTCAATTGCGTGATTGCAACATTGACATTGGATGCACACCTATCTTATGTGACAACACTAGTGCTATCAACCTTTCAAAGAACCCAATTCAACACTCAAGAACCAAACACATTGAGATTAGACATCACTTCTTGATTGATGAGATAGCCAACAAATCTTTGGAGCTTAGCTTCATACCCACTGAAAAGCAACTGGCTAACATTTTCACAAAACCCTTGTCTGAAGATAGATTCACTACACTAAGGAGAGAATTGGGTTTGTGTAAAATGCAATGAAACCCATACCCAATTTTGGAGTCTATGCTTTTTGTGTGTAAGGACTATGTGGTATATCAAATGGTGACATGTGAAAGAACAAGTCTTGCTTGTTTGGAAACTATCATTATGTGTGAGGAAATATTCTCCGCCACGTATCCATAGTCAAGTTGCATATAAAGGTCATCCACTTCAAATAGGGTATATAGTTTCTTTTCAATTTGCCCACTCATGTTTGTAAACAAATGAATTTCTGTGCTCATGTGCTTAAGAATGATCTCTGGTGTGCGAATGATTGCCATGCATATGAAAATCTTGCTTGACTTGCTTGAATGTTTGAGTCCTCAAATGCACACACTATGGGGGAGTAAGTTAAGGTTTGATGAGTGAATTCATGAGGGACAATCTCTATTCTTCATAAGTTCTAATTTCCTGAACCTAAAGTTCCAATTTTTCTCTCATCTCAACCTTTAAATTGTTTTGTCAAAGTTCCTGTCGACAGCCCCCAACAGCCTGTCGACAGCTATGCCTTCACAGAACCCAAAATTGAACCCTGTGTGTGTCTGTCGACAACCACTTCTGCTGCTGTCGACAGCCAGGCATAGTTTCCATCTCCCCGAATCCACCTTTTCTATCTGTATGTATCTGTCGACAGCCACTTCTGCTACTGTCGACAGCCAGGCATAGTTTCTATCTCCCCGAACTCCACCTTTTCTATCTGTGTGTATCTGTCGACAGCCAGGACCCCTGCTGTCGATAGCTACACCCTGCCTGAACCCAGTTCTTCACCACTGTCTGCATCTGTCGACAGACTCTCATTAGCTGTCGACAGCTACCCACTTCATCTTTAAATCTTCATCTTTTCTCAACATCCTTTATGAGCATGTTCATACATTCAATGTAAGGTGAAAATTGGCTACTTACTAATGTTATAATCTTTCATATCCACCTAATACCAAAGATATTGTCTAAACCACAATGATTTTGACATACTATTCTTGTATGAGTCTAGGTTGTATCATTCAGAGTACATTGCACAAAACTAATGGGTTTAATCTAACTCACTTGAATAACTCCCTTGTGGATAATCATTTTTCCCAAGTGACTTGATACATCCGACGGTCATTGAACCTTGTGTCTTGCATTGGTTTTTAACCATAAATACTCCTTGACCATGATTTTCAAAACACACAAATATTAATAATGGAGAAAAGCTACCTATTTCTCACACTCAAAAGTGTATCAACAAAAATAATGGGACAATAGCAGAGCAATGATGTGTATTACTGAGTAACTGGGGACATGGGCATCACAAATGTCTGTCTTCGCGTCAAAAAGCTTATTCATTATCTCTGTACAATGGTATGATGGTCACTCTCACTGAGTAACTGGGGGTACGGGCATCCCAAATGTCTACCTTCACGTCAAAAGGTGACAGTGATCCTAATTACTCCTTTTCCCACATTCAATTGACAAAAGAAATAATGCAAAGAAGAAATAGAGTGGAGCCTTCATTTTTCTCAAATCACGGACACTTTGTTGTTTATGGTTAACTCCTCATGTGGACATCTTTCTCATATACCATCTGACCATCACCCACTAGGAAATATGCTTCTCTACAATGGTCTTGTTCATAGGAGTTATCTTATTTTCCTATTCTTATGTACGATGTCTTCTTAATGCTCCAACTTGAGACTCCTAGGGTATTATGTTACAACCATTGAAGAGTTATGACATGTCTTAATATTAGTGGGTATGACATTTTATAATGTGTATATACCTATTTTCCACCTTATATTCTCTTTGGACGCTCATTGCACAGTAAAAATTCTGTCAAAACTAAGATCTGGCAATTTCTGAGTGTGCCTATCAACAGATGCACATTCACCTGTCGACAGCCGGCAGCTAGGGCTGTTAAGACACCCAACCGGCGCACCTTTTGGGCCGGATTTGGTGGGTCCCTTCCCTTTCAAACTCTTACCCACTCTCTTTAAAAGGGAACCCACGCCTCCTATTCCTCTCCCTCCTTCCAAAACACCTTCTCCTTTCTCTCTTAACCCCAACCTTCCTTCTCCAGGGCGCCAGACCTAGATTTTGGTCTTTCCTTGCTTCTCTCGTCTTCTTGTCTCCTTCTCTTTTCTGAGTTTGTCTCCACTCTGCCCTCATCCTCATGTCTCCCAAGGGGAAACGCCCTGCTTCTCGTCGCCGTCCCCTCTCTCCAGAAGTCGGCGAGGGCTCCGGGGCTCCTGTCGAGTGCCGCACAAAACATCATGACGATCGTTTACCAGAACTCATCATCCCTCCGAATCTGCAACTGATCAAAGTTCAAGGCACCTTCACCAAGTTTTTTCAATCTCGCTATGTTGACTTTGTCTCGCTGGAAGATATGTTCCCCAATTTGCAGCCCCTCTTCGACATCCAGGGCTGGACTTCCTTCTGTTACTCCCACATTCGGTATTCTCCCACCGCTGTGACGGAGTTCTACAACAATCTGGGGATCACAGATTCTGGTAACCTCTACACCTCAGTCAAAGGCACTCCCTTCCAAATCACCCCTAATCTTCTCACTCGTGCCTTTCAAATCCCTAATTCTGGAGTTCATGTCTTACAAAATCATCCTTCTGCATCCGAGTATTACACTCTCATCACTTTGCAGCCATACGATTCCACCAGAGATCGTTTGAAGCTGAATGCAAATTCTTTTCCTCCTCTTCATCGTCTTATTCATCATATTTTCACCACCATTATTGTTCCCAAGGATGGCAGCAGGGAACTTGTGACCGAAGTTCACAAATCCCTGTTCTACTCCTTTCTTAATGGTGACCAAGTCAATCTGCCTCTTCTTATGATCGACCTAATCAGGCAATGCTTCAGGAACTCCACAAGGTCGATGCCCTATGCTTGCCCCATTACCTCTCTCCTTCTGTTCATTGGCATCCATATTCCAAAAGGGGAGTTGGTTGATCTTAAATCACGAAGTTCCTTTGATCTTACTGTCACACATCGGATGGGCTATAAGCTTGTTGATGGCAATGTGACAAGGGATCTCAAGGGCAAGGAGCAGGCAGCTGATGAAGAAGACCTGGCTGATGATGAAGCTGATGAAGACTCCCAAGCAGAGCCCATGGATGCTCCGGGAGATGATGTTCATGATGATGCTGAAGCTCAAGTACCTCTAGAGCATCCTCTTAGAGAATTCATCTCTGCTCAGTTGACCCAAATGCAGAAACAAATGACCACTGGATTTGCTCAGCTCAATGTTTGGTTTGATCATGTTGAGACTAGGATGGATGCATTGGCTGACACCCATGTACAGATTCAACACCGGCTCACCAGGCTCTCTACTGAGTTTCGTGAGTTCCGTCATCCCCCTGCATCTAGGAATGATGACGTATAGAGAGTCTAGGACTCCATTATCTAGTGTTCTCTTTTGTTTGGTCAGGGTCTTGTCACTGATGTCTTAGTTTGTTATGTCCGTCATGTTATTTCCTTCTTTCGCAATTCCTTTCAGTCGTGTCATGAACAACTTTTGTAACTGTGTGTGCTGAATGCTTATTCAATGGAATTCACAGTTGTTTGCCTTCATGAGTCCATGACTTGTCTTTTGGATGTTGCCAAAAGGGGGAGAACCATTCATTATGCATAAATTGAAATTTTGTCATCATCGAAAAGGGGGAGAATGTTGGGTTCACATGTGTGATGTTTATGATTACATGTTTTTGATGATGAACAATATAAATTGATGTTGTGTGATGGTTGTAACATGAGGACATTGACAAGTCAAGCAACATGTCAAACTATGTTTCAAATTGATCATCTACATATTTATTATATCTCTCTAATAATGTTCTTTAATGTAGGTGTGAATGCATGCAAGACAAGCATCAAATCAAGAGCAAAAGCTCAAAGCAAAACACATCAAGCAAGTGCCTGTCGACAGCCCAAAAGATGCCTATCGACAGCTAGACACAGGGAAGACAGAAACCTTTCAGGAAACACAAGTTGAAGTGTACCTGTCGACAGCCACAAATCGCCTGTCGACAGCTACACACAGGAAAACACTTCCCGGAAGACCAGTGCTCTGGAAATTGCAAACCTGTCAGTACCTATCGACAGATGAACAGTGACCTGTCGATAGACGAAGAGAAACTTCAATTCCGAGATTTGGATATGTTCCATATTTGGGTGTTTCCTTTTACCACGTCTCTCCTAACTTGGACACCCATATATATAGAACATAAAGAGGTAATTTTGCAGCAAGAAGCAACCAAACCAAACCCTAAGCAAAATCCAAGAAAGAAAGCTTCTTTCTGCTGCTCTGCTTCAACCCTCTGTCCAGAGCGAAGAAGATTCATCTTCCAAGCGGAGATGAAGCTGGTTCATCCACGGTTCAAGCTTCTCCATCAAGTGTTCAACATCAAGATGAAGCTTCGAGTTCTTCTGGACGACCACCTCAAAGAGTTCTATCTCAGGATTTGATTCTACAACTCTAAACTCTTCTCTCTTACCACTTTTCATACTCTGTGTGTGTGGTAGTGGATCAAGCGTCTCTTGTGCTTGATCTGCGTGTGTGGTGTTGTTCTGATTGCTTGTTTACATCAGACAACGTGGTGTGTGTGTGTTGTAGTGATTGAACTCGCTCATAAGCAGTCTGTGTGTGTGTGTGTGTGGACGGTGGACGTAGGATACACAAGTTGTGTACTCCGAACCACCTTAAATCTTCGTGTCCTGTGGTTTGCTACGTCTTCACGGTAGATGATTGGTAGGCACGTTGGTTCTACACACGCTAGATAGGTTGTCTCTGTTTTATTCACAACAAACACACACATCTTGGTTCGAATTTAATTCAACTCTATTTGAGATATTGACAAGTCTGTGTCTCCATTGAAAAGAAGGTCATAGTGTTTTAATTGACAGTAATCTATTCAACCCCCCTTCTAGATTACCATAATAGATAATTCCGCACATCTTTCAATTCTCAACAAATCTGATCAAACACATTAGCTTGTTCTCAAATACTTTATGTGCACATCTGACTACTTTGAAACCTTCTTTTAGAACACACTTTCACTTCTCAAGCAATATTGCTCCCCCTCAACATGTGCATTAATGAAACATATGACTTTCAATTCATACAATGAATCTCAGCAATCAATTTCAGCAAACAAACAAACATGATCAAGCATGTATCAATCATAATTTTTTTTTATTTCTTGACTCTTATACAAGAATGATTATTGGTACTTGGCAGAGGATTTTCCTCTACGCATAATGATAGCTTTCAGACAAGACTGACTTGTCCTTCCACAAATCACCATTTGATATACCACATAATCTTTGCATAAGAGTTCAAATTCTTCTCAGATTTTATTCCATGTTGCATATTCCAAGTTCTCTTCTCAAGGATGTGAATCTATCTTCAACCAAAGGTTTTGTAGAAATGTCTGCAATTTGTTTTTCAGTTGGAATGAATTCTAGTTCAATATTCTTGTTTGCAACTTCATCCCTAAGAAAGTGATGTCTAATTTCAATGTGTTTTGTTCTGGAATGTTGAATTGGTTTTTTGGAAAGATTAATAGCATTAGTATTGTCACACATGATAGATGAACATCCAATATCAATATTGAAGTCAAGTAATTGACTTTTAATCCACAACACTTGAACTGCACAACTCCCTGCAGCAACATATTCTGCTTCGACAATAGAGAGTGCAACTGAGTGTTGCTTTTTGGATGTCCATGTTATCATGCAATTTCCTAAGAATTGACAATAACCACTAGTACTCTTCCTATCAAGTTTACACCCAACATAATCAACATCATAATATGAAATTAAATTAGCATGACATCCAGCTGGATACCATAAACCCAAATCACAAGTGCCACAGAGATATCTAAAAATTCTCTTGACTACAAGCGACTTTCCTTTGGACTAGACTGAAATCTAGCACAAAGACATACACTACATTGAATATCTGGCCTACTTGCAGTAAGATATAAAAGAAATCCAATCATACCTCTGTATTGCTTTGCATCAACCAATTTACCTTTTTCATCATTGTCTAACTTGATGTTTGTGTTCATGGGAGTGGATGCTGACTTGGCTTGTTCAAATTGAAAATTTTTGAGCAATTCTTTGACATATTTGGCTTGATTAATAAAGAATCCATCCTCAAGTTGTTTAACCTGCAAACCAAGGAAAAATTGTAACTCTCCCATAAGACTCATTTCAAATTCACTGTGCATGTGATTAGAAAATTCTTCACACAGTGAAGGATTGGTGGAACAAAAAATAATATCATCCACATATACCTGAACTACAATGATATGATTGTGGACTGATTTTGTGAAGAGAGTTTGACCACCTTACCTCTAGAATAATTTGTACTAACCAGAAAATGGCTCAACCTGTCATACCATGCTCTTGGAGCCTATTTCAAACCATAAAGAGCTTTGTGCAGTTTATAAACATGGTTAGGTTTATCATGATCTTCAAATCCAGGAGGTTGAGCAACAAACACTTTCTCTTTAATATAACCATTCAAAAAGGTAGTTTTTACATCCATTTGAAACAATTTGAAATTTCTTGAACATGCAAATGCCAATAAAATTCTCACAGCTTCTAACCTAGCTGCTGGTGCAAAGGACTCTTCAAAGTCAACTCCAAATTCCTGATTATATCCTTTTGCAACCAGTCTTGCTTTATTCCTCACTACTTTTCCTTCCTCATACAATTTATTTCTAAATACCCATCTAGTTCCAATTATTGAGTTTTCAGGATTTTTGAGAACTAGACTCCAAACATTATTTCTTTTGAATTGATTCAATTCATCATGCATTGCTTCTACCCAAGAGTTGTCTTTCAATGCTTCTTCTATGTTTTTAGGTTCCACTTGAGATATGAAAGTCATTTGGTCTTGTTTAATGATGTTTTTGAAATGAGATCTAGTATGGACTCTATCATTGACATTGCCTACAACATTCTCAAGTGGATGATCTTTGGAATATTTAAAATTACCTCTTGTCACTGTACTTACCAACTCTGGTGTCGACCTGATGTTATGTTGTGTCGACACATCCTCATGTTCAACAAATTCTTCATTCTCCATTGATTGATCTAATTCTTTTACAAGAATGTCAACATCTTCTTCTTGGTTCCTGCAAGAGTCAAGGTCATTAGATTTTTCACAATTTTCATCAAAGATGACATGGGAGTTTCCTCCACAATTTTTGATAGATAATTAAAAACTCTGTATGACCTTGAATTCTCAGAATACCTCAGAAAAATACCTACTTCACTTTTCTTTTCAAATTTATCTAGATCATGTTTATCATTGTTGTGAATGAAGACCTTACTTCCAAAGACTCTAAAATATGCAATGTGAGGCTTCTTACCTTTTAGAAGTTCATATGAAGTTTTCTTAAGGACATGTCTTACCATAACCTTGTTGAGAACATAACATGAGGTGTTGACAGCTTCTGCCCAAAAGCTCCTTGGAAGCTGACTTTCAATCAACAAGGTTCGGGCCATCTCCAACAATGTCCTATTCTTCCTTTCGACAATTCCATTATGTTCAGGGGTTCTTGGAGAAGCAAATCTATGATCAATTCCTTTATTTCTGTAAAAAACAAAAAATAAATTATTGTCAATTTCTCCTCCATGATCTAATAGAATGGAGCATATTTTATTTGTTTTTCCATTTCAATTTTATTAACAAAATCTTGAAAGTTTTCCAATGTGTCACTCTTGTGAGACAAAAAATATACCCAGGTAAACCTAGAGAAATGATCGACAATCACAAACCCAAATCTATGCCCACTAAGACTGAGTGTCCTAGTAGGACCAAATAAATCCATATGTAATAATTCAAAGAGTTTGGAAGTGATTAAGGGTGCAACAGATTTGAATGATTTCCTAGTTTGTTTACCTTGAGCACATGCAGAACACACAATTGAATTTTTCTTTTTCTTCATTTTTGGTAAACCATTCACAAGAGCATGTCCCATCAATTTATTCAAAAATTTTTCACTAGCATGACCTAACCTACGATGCCACAGTTGAAACAGATCATGCTGACTAGCAACTAGACAAAGATTTTTGTGTTGATGATCATTCAGGTCAACTAAATAAACATTGTTAATCCTTTGACCAAGAAATTTTATTTTGCCAGAGTCCTTTTCAACAATTTCACATGATTGAGAATTAAAAATTACCTTAAGGCCTTTGTCACAAAGTTGACTGATGCTCAGTAAATTATGATCAAGGCCTTCTACAAGCAAAACATTCTCAATAGAGCTTGAAAGATTCTTACCAATTTTTCTAGTTCCAATGATTTGTCCTTTGTTTTTACCTCCAAAAATCACTTGTCCGCCATCTTTCTCAGTTAATGTAGAAAATTTGTCCCTATCTCCAGTCATATGTCTTGAACAACCACTGTCAAGGTACCATTTGTCTTTCTTGTGGGCTGTAAGACATTCCTGCAAAAAATTTAGAAAGAGAATTTTAGTACCCAAATTGCTTTGAGTCCCATCAGTTTTCTCAACTCAACAACAAGTTGTTTTGGAATCCAGATTTGTTTCACTTTTCTTGCATTCATTTTTGATTTGCATTTATCATTAGTGAGACCAGATTTCTTGCAAATTGTTCATGCCATTATTCTTTGTGGTGTGAAATCTTTATTTCTTTTGAAATGAGAGTTAGATCCAACTGTGAAGTTTTTATTAATTTTTGGATATGAAGTAGATTTAACACTGGACTTCAAGTTCTGTTGATTTTTACCTTGAGCTCTTTCATGTTTGAATTGTGTTTTGGAATTTTTGACTTGATTTTGATTTTTGGTTTTTGAATTTATTTGTGAATTTTTCTGGATGCGCTTCTCAGACTGTCTGTAAGAGGTACTTCCTTGAACAAAAGAAGTTATCAAGGTTTGCCCAATTTTCTTCTTGTTTTTAGGCTGAAACCCTAAACCATACTTAGTAGTGTTCATCCGAACTCCTAAAATAGCATCTAGGTTTTCTTTGCCTTTGACAAATTTTGACAAGGTTTATTTCTTGTCATACAGTTATTTTTGGGTAGTTTTTAATTCTTCCTGAATTACCTTTTTTTCCTTTTTGAGCTTTTCATTTTCATCTATTAGAATATATTTCTCCTTCTCAGTGGACTGGCATCTTTCCTTAATAAGATCAAGCTGTTCATTCAAGCACTCTTGTTCCTTCTTCATGTTAACAATTTCATCATTCAAAAGATTGATTTGCTCAGATTCTTGAGAATTATGCAATATGCTGTTAATTTTATTTTTCAACGTTTTATTCTCAGATTTCAATTCACACAATTTTTCAAATAATACAGCATATGCTTCTTCCCAATCATCAGTTGAGAAATCTTCAGAAGAGTAACATACCTCATTGTTTTCTTCATGTCTGGCCATGAGACATGTCACTTCTTCCTCATCAGATCCACTTTCTTCTTACTCTTCATCATCCTCATCACTCTATGTGGCCAGCATTGCTTTTGTCTTCTTGAACATTTGATTCTTCAATTTTTTCTTTAAATCAGGACACTCCCCTCTCATGTGTCCTGGTTTCCTGCATTCATAATAGATAATATTAGTATTTTTATTTGTTTCCAATTTCTTATTGAAATCATACTTCTTTGAAAAATCCCTTTTATTGGAAGGTTTGAACTTACCTTTCCCTTTCTTTCTCAAGAATTTCTTGAATTGCCTTGTCAATAAGGCCAATTCATCATCATCATCTTCATCAGAAGACTAATCAGTTTCATCAGATTTTTCAACAACAATTTTTGAGCTAGATGAGGCTTTTAAAGCAATAGGTTTCTTAGATGTAATGACATATGCATTTCTCTTCAAATTAATCTCATATGTCATTAGTGAACCTATTAGCTCATCTAATTGCATGGTTGATAAATTCTTTGAATCTTCAAATACTGTGGCCTTTGTGTGCCAAGCTGATGGAAGTGACCTAAGTATCTTCCTAACAAGATCACTGTTCGAATAATCTTTTCCTAGACCTCTAAGACCATTGATAATAAGCATGAATCTAGAAAACATCTAAGAAATGGTCTCATCACTCTTCATTCTAAACATTTCATTCTCTGAGACTAGGATACATGCCTTTGTTTCCCTTACCTCAGAGGTTCCCTCATAGATGAGCTGGAGTTTATCCCACATCTCCTTTGCAGACTAACAAGATGATACTCTGGAGTACTCTTTGGGGTGGATGGCGCATTGCATCATGTTCACGGCACTCCAGTTGAGTGTGGACTTCTTGATCTACTCCTTAGTCCATAAATCTTCATCCTCTGGCAATTTAGCAGGTCCTTTATCAACAATCTTCCAGAGCTCATAGTCATGAGCTCTTAAGAACACCTGCATCTTGTTTTTCCAATAGGAATAATCAGATCCATCGAAAAATGGAGGCCTAGAAACTGAATGACCCTCAGCCATAAATCCATTAGTGATTTCCATAGCAAAAGACTCTTGACCATTAGATCAAACACTTAAAAGTGTAATGAGAACCCTCTGTGATACCAAATGAAATGTTGCGGAAAAATAATATGAAGAAATCTAGAAGGGGGGGGGGGGGTTGAATAGATTTCTCTGGATTTAAAATTCACTCAATTAGAATCTTAGAGAAATTGAATTAAGACTTAAATCTAAAACTCAATCACAGTTCTGAACAATTTAGATAGATCAGATGATGAAGAACCAACGAGCCTACTAAGCATCTAGCGTACAAACAATCAAACCACAGAGACAAAATGATTTAGGGCCGTTCGGATTACACAATTGTGTATCCTACATCCACCATCCACACACACACAATGTGGCTTATGATGCCAGTTCAGAAAAAATCACAACACAACACACACACTCTGAGATACAGAGATCTCAGATCTGACCACACACACATGAAATTGGGCACAAAGATTGCTCCAATATCACAAATCACACACAATGAGATGAGATTAAGATGAAGAACCAAACTAGACAATCGAATTGCAAATTGGAGATGTTTGGTTCGAATCTCCCTGTTCTGCTTCCAGGTGGGAGATCAGCTCTTCTGCTTCAACTCCAGGAAGAAGGCTCTGAAGTCCAAAAATTCCTCTTGAGATGGATCACCCAAGGTGCTTGAAGCTTCAATTTACTCAGATCTGGATGCTATTCTCCAAGATGAAGCCCTCTTCTGAAATCGCCTGAAGCTTCTAGGAGTTGGAAGAACTGATGCGTGTGTGCCCCCAAGTGTGAGGGGATAAGGGGCATTTATAGTCCCATGGGTTCACTAGATCCCTTGGAATTTGGGGCACAAAGATTCCCGCTAAAAAGCCCTCAACCAAAATAATCCACGTGTCCTCACAACTCAAATCTGAAGAAATATCTGAGGTGTGTCGACACACTATGCACTTGTGTCGACACACAATCCACTGGCTTCAAACTTGGCTACTGGGAGGGATAGTGAGTGTTGACACACAGGTAGACTGTGTCGACACCACTGGCTACTGCTTCAGATCAAGCTTCTGGGAGGGACAGTGAGTGTCGACACATAGGCAGACTGTGTCGACACCACTGGCCATTTCTTCCTTCACTGATTGCTGGTTGCATGGGCTGTGTCGACACTGCTCAAGTTGTGTCGACACCACTGGTTTGCTTTCTTGATTAACTGCACTGGAAATGCATTATGTGTCGACACACTATCTGAATTGTGTCGACACCACTGTCATCACTTGATCAATTCTTTGAGCTACACAAGGAAAAATAGTGGTAAATAAAATTGAAGCATGATTTCCACATTTGTATGAATCATACTTGAACATCATCAAAACAAGAGATGCAACACTGCTTACTCTTTCTTCTGATTCTGTTACTGCCACATTCTAATAAACCTATTGCCTTTCTTGCCATTGTACAATACAAAATTGAATGAACTTGAAAGACCAATAATACTCGGCTCACTGATCCAAATGACACCTTTATCTTCTTGTTAATTGTTGATTGATTCATTTCTGCTCTTAAACCAAATATTGAGAATATGCTTACTAGAGAACACTTTCATTCAAACCCCTTATCCGCTTTAAACCTTAAATACTCTTCTTGAACACTATCTTCACTATTTAACTACATTTATCATATATCCTACTATTTCCTCTTTCTAATTCATACTGCTCTTTTTTTTTTTTTTTTTAAAAGGTCCTCAGGGTCAGCGACCAGGAGAGTGCACCCTATTCCCAGGAATAGAATGAACCCACTCCACCAGTGCGATCACCTGGGCCTAGGATATAAATAAAAAGAAAGGAGACCTTACAGAAGGAACAAGAGGGGGGGGGGGGGCGACCCCTTAATGAACAATTCTAATGGAGGGCACCCCTGACCGGTCCAAAGTTAGGGGCCCTTTACAAGTATGAGGTAAAGAGGAAGCAGAAAAGAAAGTAACATTTGATGCAGAGTCACATGCAAAGTTGGCCAAAGCGTCTGCAAGTTGATTGGCCTGCCTGTAAGTATGACTGAAAGTGATGTTATAGCGATGCAGAAAAGAGAGCGCCTCCCTCCACCAGTGCAAGCACTCCCACGATGGGCACTTCTTGCTATTAAGAGAGGCAATGAGAGTGGCCGAATCAGATCTGATTTCTGAGATAAGCATCCCCTGCTGAGAAGCCAACCGGATGCCATCACAGAAAGCTCAGACTTCAGTAACCAAGCTCGAACTGAAACCATAGAAATTGGCAAAAGCGATCAACAAAGTACCATTATTATTCCTAACACAGCCGCCGCCTCCACAAAGACTAGGATTTCCTTTACTGGCACCATCCACGTTAAGAACCAGCCCTTCAATTGGTGGGATCCATCTGATCAGCTTAAAAGCGATAGACTTAATCCTGGGCGCGAAACCAAAGGAGATCACATTCATCAGATACTGGTCGCATGATCCTGCCATAAAGATATATGATTCCAGAGGAAGAGACACCATATAGCGGATATTAGAAATTATTCTTTGGATAGAGTACAACTTGCCATCGAACCGAGTCAAACATCTGGCACGCCAAATTTCCCATAAGAGGAGCAGGGAGACGTAGAGAGAGATGAAGCCATGGGGATTGGTGGGATTGCAACTGCTCAAAATTCTCCAAAGCCGATTAGTAATATTATCATGAGGATTCATATTGATATTAAGAATAGGCGCAGCCCAAGACCAAAGCTGAGAAGCCAATTCACTGGAAATGAACAGGTGATTCAGATCTTCACAAGAGGGAGCACTACAACAAGAACACTTGGAAGCGATAGAAATTCCCTGGTCAAAATCCAGGAATCCACAGAAACTGCTCTATATAAAATCCTCCAGCAGAAAAGAGCTGCACGCCTATAGAAAGCAGGATGCCACAACCGCATGAGAACCGTTCTCCTAACACCATGAATAGTTAATAAATTATACGCAGAGGAAGTGGTAAAACTGCCATCATACGAGGCAGTCCAAATGCAAGTATCATCATAGTTGAGCAGGCGGATACCATTGAGGAAGCTTGTACTGGGGAGTAGCCTGCGAATGGGGTGGTCAAAGTTATTAATAACATCACTGACAGAAGCTTTGGTGCCAACGTAAGGACTAGTCAGGAGGTTTGAAAGACAAGTCTGCCCAAGCCAGAGATCCCTAAGAAAATCCACTTTCTTCCCATCACCAATAATCCACCGAGAATTGTTTAGAACAGTTTGATGAGCAACTCTGAATACAGCTTTAGGCATACCGTGAGGGATGGAAAACTGAAAAGGAGAATGAAGGTCAATCTTAAACCTGTTCCTGGCATACGAGGCCCACATGGAGGACCCATGGTAGATATTCCAAAGCTTCTTAGTGGCCAAAGCTAGTTGAAGGAACCAGACACTCTTGATATTCAGACCACCTTCAGCAAGAGGACGATGGATGGTATCCCACGAAACCCAGTGTCTCTGATTAACACCATCCGTGCCACTCCAGAAAAAATTTGCACAAGCTCTTTCAATGTAACTAATGACAGCCTTAGGAATGCAAGTAGCAGCAGCGGTATAAACAGGAATAGAATTAAGAACCGAATTAATGAGGGTCGCCCTTCCTGCTTGAGATAGAAATTTGGATTTCCAAGAGGTCAACTTCATGTTAATCTTATCGATAAGATACTTGTAGTCTGCAACTTTTGACCTGCCCACAGAGATGGGGAGACCAAGATAGCGAATAGGACCCAGCTGATGCTTGAAACCTGTGGCTTTGGAGATTCTGCGAGCTAAAGAAGTGGGGGCCTTCGCAGAGATTATAAAAGCACTTTTCTTGACATTGATCTTTTGACCCGAACTAGATTCATAGGCCTGTAAGAAACTCAAGAGCTTGCGAATGTTGGTAATTTGACCATTGAGAAACACAAGAGTGTCATCAACAAAAAGTAAGTGTGAGACCTGTGGACAATGCCTGGGCCCAGAAAAAGGCAGAGTAGACCTGGCATGCAATAGGTTTTTTAACCCCCTGCTAAGAGCTTCCTCCATGATAATAAAGAGAGCAGGAGCTAACGGGTCCCCCTGGCGGAGACCTCTGGAGGATTTGAAAAAACCCATAGAAGCGCCATTAAAGAGAACAAAGAACCAGCAATTAGAAACCAACATACCAATGTAAGAGATAAACCTGTTTGCAAAGCCAAATCTACGAAGAACATCAAACAAGAAATCCCACTCAACTCTGTCATAGGCCTTCATCATGTCCAATTTAAAAATGACGTTATGACCCCGAACTTTCCTGCCAAGATCCTGGAACAGCTGACTAGATAAAGAGATGTTGTCCACGATGTTCCTACCCTTCACAAACGCCCCTTGCTCCTCAGTGATGACCGCAGGAAGGATATCAGAGAGACGGTTACATATGATCTTAGATACAACCTTGTAACAAAAATTGCAAAGACTAATTGGCCTGAAATCAGCATAGGACGAGGGATGAGGAACCTTTGGAATGAGAGCAATAAGCGAAGAACAGATACCCCTGGGGAGAGGGAAACCAGAGAAAAATCCTTGTACAGCAGCAATAACATCCTGTGAAACAATATTCCAGCAAGTCTTGAAGAAGCAACCTGTAAAACCATCAGGTCCAGGGGCGCCATCCTCATTCAGGCCCCACACCGCCAACTTGATTTCTTCACTAGAGGGGGAGCCGATCAGTGCTGCGTTCTGCTCATCATTAACCAACATCGGGATGTTTTGAAGAATGTAAGGGTCGCTAGCATGCTCTTCAGAGGTAAGAAGATTTTGAAAGTAACTTACAGCCTCAACAGAAAGCAAATTCTGGTCATCACACCAATCTCCCTTAATTTGCAGGCGATGAATGTAGTTTTTCCTCCTATTGCCAAGCACCACAGCATGATAGAAAGCAGTGTTTTTATCCCCTTCGTTTAGCCACTGGACTCTTGCCTTTTGAGCCCAGAAAACCTCCTGACGATGAAGAGCCCGACGCAAAGCAGCATCAGCGCTATGAAGATTTGTTCTATTCTCACCAGAAGGGTCAGCATCAAAGGTACATTGCATGTCATCTACCCGGTCTTCAGCCTGGTGCACGGAGACCTCGACATTCCCAAAAACATTTTTCTTCCAATCTTTCAACATAGCTTTCACCGCCTTTAACTTAGCTTGCAGGGTAACAAAAGGATTAGGTGAGGTAGCATTCACACTAAGCCAAGAGTCAGTGACTTGTTGGATAAAGTTCTCGTGGGACACCCACATCTTCTGAAAGATAAATCTGGCAGGGATGGTAGACTGGTGAACAACTTTCATCAAAAGTGGGGCATGATCAGATGGTAACCTGGGGAGATGCTTGACACAGTAACCCGGAAAAGACAAAGTCCAGCTGGGAGTAATGAGAACTCGGTCCAGTCTTGCTTTAATCGCAGCATGGCCAACTCTGTTATTAGACCAAGTGAACCTCTGACCGCTAAAACTAGCGTCAAGGAGACCCGCGGCCGAAGTAAAGGAGTTAAAATCGATCATAGATGAGTGATTAGGGGTAGATCCACCTTCCTTCTCAGATGGGCAAGAAACACAATTGAAATCACCCCCTACCATCCAAGGCAGCTGGTTAACATTGGAATTCAGTAAATCATCATAGAGGAGACGACGAGAACTCATGTCGCAGGCAGCGTAAACAGCAGTAACCATGCATAAGAGAGCATCATCTTTGAGGATATTGGTTGAGATAAACTGATCAGATCTACTCGACACCTGCAGGGAGACATCTTTGGACCATAGAAGCCAAATCTTAGAGTCTTCGCCAGCGTTACCCGCATAGTCATGCAAGTTTAGGTAACGACACACACTAGCAGCTCTCGAGAGCTTGATCTTGGGCTCAAAAATGGCAACGATGTGCAAATTATACTTCCTTATAAGGTGTTTCAGAGATCTTTTAGAGGCCAGGTTTGAGAGGCCCCTGATGTTCCAGAACAAAGTTGTATAATTCATGAGGAAGAGTAACCCGAGGTACCCACTCTGGCTTTCGCTCTGGACCTGGTGCAAGCACCCTTTATCGGGCCAATGTTACCATCTTTAGAAATGATAGTAGAAGGCAAAAGAATATTCTCAGAAGAGGCAAGGGCAGTCGCGGAGATCTGAGGGATATCAGGATTGAGATCCACGTTGCACTCAATAGCCACAGACTTACCTTTGACCACTTGCGGAATATTTTTTTCCAAAGATGAAGATTCACTGCCGTGAATAACACAAACCGGCCTGAGTTGCGCCGGTGGATTGGACGCCGGCGACGCCGCCTGGGGAAGAGACGTACCAGTACATGCAGGAAAGTGTGCATGCCGCTGGTCGCCATGCACGACGACATGAGACGCGCCATGCACGACCACAGGGTGCTCCTCCTGCCCCAACACTGATCCATCGCCTTGAGAAACGACGAGATAATCCAGGGCACCATTCACGACCACGGGGGTAGGGGCCTTCTCAAGCTCCTGCACTGACTGTTGCGGGGCCACTGGCTCACCTGAAGCAGGGATATGAGCATCCGAAGCCTCCGTCGTATCAATAACACGAACATCACTGCTTAAACGATCAAAGACATTGCTAACAGGGATGGGCACGTTCACAGATTTAGTAGGAGGAACCTTTGGAAGGGCACCTCTTCGTTGCACCACACGCCACTCTTGATCCTGAACTGGGCCTTTGACCGGCAGGGAAACAGCAGAAGTTTGCATGCGAGCAGGAGGCGGAGCCGATTCTTTGGACTTCTTTTTACACACATCATGAGTATGACCCAACTTCCGGCAAATGCTACAGACTGAAGGAACTCTGTGGAAATTTACAGGCTGCCAGAAACCCATATCCCCTTGAGCAATCCATATCCGGTTCACAAGAGGCTTTGCTATATCGATATCAACACAGACCAGGGCTTCAGCCGTTTGTGTCCAAGCAAGGGTGGAGTCGTGGATCCTCAGGACGTCACCAAAGTTACCCGCAATACACCTTAGATAGTCTTCATTAAAGAGATTTACTAGAAGGTTAGGGAACCCAACCCATATAGGTATGAGCGTGGGATCCGCTGAGAAGTCAAAATCAGAAGCCCAACGGAAGAACCGAAACAAATAACCTTTCAGATACAAGTTCTTCCTAACCAAGACCTTAAGGAAATCCTCCTCATCAAAGAATCGAAGTAGAAGATGCCTGGGGTTCAAAACACTAATAATACATTCACCCTTGAGCGCCAGTCGCTGGGACAAACAACTCTTTACTTCTGGGATGGAAGGTCGCCCATAGGAACACTTAGCAACGATGGCAAGCTTGAGAGGCTGTTCAGACTTACGAACCTCCTCTTTGGAGAAATAAACCGCAGGAAGGCCATCGTCGGTGAAGGCGGGAGGCTTCAACAGCAAGTCCACCTTGGGGGGGCGGAGAGAGGCTGCCAGAGCCCGCGCGAAGTTAAGGCCCTCCGTCTCGTTGGAAGAAGACGCCATAGATAGGACGACCTGCCGGCTACCCAAAGGCAGCCGGCAGACGAAGAGAGAGAGCTCAGAGAGAAACCTCGCAGAAACCCAGAGCTTCTCTCTCTAGAAACTAGAGAGAGAAACGGCCTAGGCTCCAATGTGTGGACAAAAAAACTAATTCATACTGCTCGGACTTCAAATGACGGCTAACTAAATTACATAATATCTTTCCTCTACAAAACAATTCCTCTAATTATCCCTTTCTCTACCAGATTCTATTGTACTTGCCAAATCCTTTAATTCATAACTATAATCCTTCTTTATCACACATGTGCCTTCCACTGAATCAATGCTAATCTCAAAAATTAACTGCTTAATTCTCTACACAAGATAATCTACTCTTTCTTTTCCTCCGCTAATAACCACTGCTTCACAATCTACACTATCTAACTACTATCAACTGATACTTTACCTTTATCGAAACCGAATTATTTTGCAAAAATATGGAATCTTTATCTCAATGAAAACTACAAAGGCTTCACAGAGTCTGAAATTCTCATTAATACACATCTAATCACTACATCTATCTTTCAATTTATTCTACTATACTTGCTTTACTCTGAACCATTAAAAACATTGCCATTGTGAAATGATCATTAATAGCTTTATTCGTCTAAGTAAGCACATAGTCCATTAATCTTAATTATAATTCTCATTTTTTTCTAGCACATCTTTCCTCATTTTGCTGAAACTAACATCCTTTATCAATTTCTGAGCTAGCTTACCTTTTTCAGCCTTATCTTCTTTGTTGACAAACCTTAAATCTTACATTCCTAAAATTATACAGTTCTTGACAATATTTCAACTTGCTTTATAGGGTGTTTGGTTGCTATTTTTTTTATATCAATTTTCTCTCTCATTTTTTTTTAAAAATAAAAGGCACATGTGTGGATATGTTTGGTAAACCTATCCTTTTTTTAGGGAAGAAATCCCACCGCATCTATATCTCTTCCAAAAAAAAGTCTCAACCTATTTTTGTTTTCAAAGACTTCGTATGCTGCGGCTTCATCCTCCACGTTCATGAGCGAAAAACTCTCTGAACTCTCACGACACAGCAAAGTATGTCTTCTCTCTCTCTCTCTCTCTTGTTGAGTGTGCGGAATTAGTTATAACGGTAATCTAGAAGGGGGGTTGAATATATTACCACCAATTAAAAGCAAACAGACCGTAGTTTCAAGATTGAAAAGGATTATATGAAAGCTTATAAGGATATGGATCAAGTTTGAATCTAAACGTGCGTGTGAAATGTGTTTAGAGGATTAACAGTATGGAGGAAGTGAGAACAAGTTATCGTGCCTATCAAGCATCTAGCGATAGATCAATGCAAATCACATGACACGATGATTTAAGATGGTTCAGATTACACAACTCGTGTATCCTACGTCCACCGTCCATACACACACACCAAACTGCTTATCAAGCAAGTTCAACACTACAACCACACACACACATGGAATCTGTGATGAACAAGATCTCAGATCAACCCACACACATGCGGATTGAGCACAAAGATTGCTCAAGCCAACATCACACATGCGAAGTGAAAGGATAAAGTGCAGGAAGAGTTCAGAGTGGAGAAAACAGATTGAATAGGTGAACTCTTCAAATCCTCCGTCCTGATGATCTTCAGACTTCAAGTCGTAGATGATCCGATGTTGCTTCTTGAAGCCTTGAGGACGAATCTGCTTCAAACTTATCTTCTTAGAAGGATCTTCTTGTTGTTGAGGCTTGAAGCAGATCTCTGGAAACCTTCTTCTGGTTCTCCTAGGCTTGGGATTTGATGTGGAGGCTAATTGCCGCAAAAAGGAATCCGAAAGATCTATATATAGGAGTGTCTTAGTCTCACACAACTCTGGGGATTCGTGAGAGAAGAGGACGCCCTAATAGAGATCACATGTTTTTGACATGATGTGACTTAACTGGCACTTGTCGACAAATGTCCATCGGCTGTCGAAAATATTGCAGCACATATGTCTTCCAGAACCGGATTTCTGAACCATAATCTGGGCTGTCGAAAGATGCAACCTGGCTGTCAATAGCTACTGCTGATTTTGGTTTTCCAAAAACTTTATGATGAACTTCTTTAGTGACTGTCGACAGGTGACTTCTGGTCTGTCGATCAGTACTATTTTCTTTTGTTTTCCAGAACCTGATTGAAGGAAAGACTTTAGTGGCTGTCGACAGGTGCAGTGGTGCTGTCGACAGCTACTACTTGAATTCTTCTATCCAGAATCTTTCTTGCTTAAGGTTTCTTCATGTTGTGCACATCCTTTGTCATTTATTTTCCTACAAGAAAGAAGTTTCAAATTAGATATGTCTAAGATATTTTATCATTATGTCATGTTATTTTATCACATTGTTTCAACATCAATTATGTCATTATCAAGAACATGCAATCATCATAAATGTCATTCAATCATAACTCAACATTCTCCCCCTTTTTGATGATGAAAAAAATACAAACAATGTCTCCCCCTTTTTGAACATTCAAAAAGACAGACAATGCATGAGATCATTGAAGAGATAAAATGTGATTTTATTGATAAGATAGTCTTTTGAACACATTACATTGCAAAAGATGAAAATTGAACTGACATGACATCTTAACAACCCATTTGCCCATCAGAAAGGAAATGCACCCTATACATTTCTAAAGATTGTCATACCCAGGAGGAGTGGGATGACGTGGTCCATGAACACCAAAAGAAGAAAGGTGGTCGAGTTGCCTCTGGATCTGAGCTTGACTGTCCTCAAGTGCATCCATCCTAGTGTTGACATGCTGTGTAAGCTGATCAAATCTATCGTTGACATGTTGGGTGATGGATGTTTGGAACTGAAGCATTTGATCTGCAAAAAATTGTCTCAAGTCTTCAGGGACTGTAGATTGAGGAGCATGCTGAGTGTCCTGCTCAGGAGGGAACTGTTGATCATCTTCATCTCCACCAGAGTTCTCCATATGTTCTTGAGGAGGTTCCTCTTTACTTTCCTCTTCTCCATCAGAACCTTGCTCTTCTTCTGCAACTTGACCTTTGAGAGTCCTAGTGACTCTACCATCATTCATTTTGTAGCCCATCCTATGAGCAGTGATAATGTCATAGGCACTCCTAGTCTTGAGGGTGACAAGCTCACCCGCATTGAGTGGAATTCAAACAAAGGAGATGATGGTAGTGATGGGACAAGCATAGGGCATGGAGGGTTTGGGATTGGTGAAGCATTGTTTGATAAGGTCAACCATGAGATTGGGCAAATTATTTTGACGAGTTCTCGACTACCATCCTTTGGAGCAATGAGAGTAGTGAAAATGTGATGGATCATCCTATGGAGTGGTGGAAAGGTGTTGGCATTAAGCTTTACAAGGGCTTTGCTGGTGTCATAGGGCTGTTGGGTAATGAGGGTGTAATACTCAAAGGCATTGAGATGGGTAAGAAGGATATTAGCCCCCTTGTTGGGTATCTGCAGAGCACGACTGAAGAGATTGGGGGTGATTTGGAATGGAATGTCCTTGATAGTGGTGTAGAGGTCCTGATCATCTGTCATTCTCAGGTTGTTGAAGAACTCAGAGACTGCCGTGGGGGAATACTATTTCTGAGACTTCAAAAAGGGAATCCAACCCTGTATAGCAAAGAGGGGTTCCATACCTTCGAACATATCCTCCAGGGAAGGGAAGTCCACATAGAGGGGCTGTATAATCTTCTTGAAGACACCGCGAACCTTACAGAGCTTCAGATTTGAGGGGACGTTGAGCTCGGGGTTGCAGTCAGCCTGGTGCTTGCTTCTCCGTTCTGTCGGAGCTCTAGAATTGTCATCAGCTTCTTTCGACAATCTTCTTTGATGGGAAGCAACCAATTGTTGCCTTTGAGACATGGTGAAGAGAAGGCAGAAGGAACAGATGAGGCCGAAGGAGGAGTAGAGGAGCAGGGTGGCAGCAGAGGAAGAGGATGGAGAGTGTAACGTCGCGTGCTTTTCGGATCCATGCGGATCATGTGCATTGTGGTTGTGGCGGCCGTTGTGAGGCCAGTGTGAGTTGGGTGTGTGGAATGCATGGTGTGATTGCGTGGCTTGAGCAGGTGAAGAGCAGGGTAGGTCCTGAATTGGAATAGGACCTGCTGCTGTTCTGTCTGAGTTGGCGTCCAAGGGGTGGTCGTTTACTGTTGGCGACCAGGTTTATGGACGTTGACTTCTTGAACTTGGCGGCAGATTTTGTGGACGTTTAGTCTGGCGGTGCATGTGGGCGACAAGGGGGTTGACGCCAACCTGTCAGTTCAGCAGGTTATATGTTCACCCGAGGGCAGCTCTCTCAGCTCACCCTCTCTCCCTCTTGCCCCAGCTTGCTGCCCCCGAGTCTTTGAAGGTTTAACAGGTATCGAGGAGTGGCTGGTCGATCGTGGGACGCGCGGCGTCGCCGAATTGCGCGAGGAAACGTCGCGGCGTGGTGCAATTCGCGTGGGAGCTCGCGGAGGGCTCGGCGTAAACCGGGGAGTTGCGGGAGATTCTAACGCGTTCTGAGGTAGGGGACGAACCCTGGTAGCTCCGTAGAAACATTAAAACACATCATAACTACTTGAACCGCATGATAATCCATGTTTGGATAGAGTTGCACCATATGGGATAATGGGTGGTTTGAGTAGTTTATTGTTCGAATCATGTTTAAACGGGTTGCATTGGGTTCTGTCATGCTAGAGGGTATGCATTTGCATGTTTTCCAGTAATTAGAACAGCTAGAAAACCCAGGACCGGATTAGGGTTTCTGCAGGGTTTAAGGCCGGGGAACTTGGCGTCAACATCGTTTGCCGCCAAGATCTTCAGCCAGGAGGTTGACGGCCAGGGACCTTGCCGTCTACTTCCTGTAAGCGGCAATCGATGTGGCCGCCTACTCCTACATGAACAGAAATGGCTAATTATGGTGTTTTATCGATAATGCATGCGTGGAATTATACGAGGTGCACTAAGTGCACATGGTTCTCGTGTTTAGCATACAAGGTATGCTGTTAGTTGTTTACTTCGGTGACTGCGCGTTGTGTACGCGAGGCATTTAGGTTCACGTGTAGTGGACCAGTGGTTACTTGTGGTTTGCGTGAGGTTTCACGTGGTTTGTGTGTGACGTGCACGTGGTTTTGTGTACGTGACGAGTAGTACGACGCCTACCGTGGTTACCTCTCCAGTTGGGTGCCCCAGGTTCTTTGTGAGCCAGGCTGTTAGCTCGGGGCCTTGTCCCGGTACTTGTGTTGTACCGTTGAGGTCTGTGTCGTCTGACCTGGACACCCTCACTCTTGTGTTAGAGTTGTACGTCCGGCTGAGGGAAAGACGACAGTGGGACAGTGACAGTTGTGGTTGTTTTTAGTCACTTGTAGCGCGCTCGTAGTTGGGGGTACGGACACCAGTAGACGTACTGGACCCCAGCTAGTCCTTTTCCAGTGCCTCACTCTAGCGAGCCCAGGCCAGGGTCTCTGGAGGTGCCAGGCATGGGCCTGTGACCGTGTGGTCTGCAGGTTGTGGTGTTTTAGTTGGTCTCCACAGTTGTTTGACCTTTTTACGTGGAGCGGCAGCTGGACCTTTCGTCCGTGGCTGCGAGACTGAGAGGTGGACCTGTGTTAGTTGTCCGAGTCAGTTTCTGGTGTCGCGAACCAGTTCACGTGGCTCGTGTTGGCTGTCTCTACTTTGGCTTGTACACCTGTTTGGGTTTGCCGTTTAGTTACTACAGTTGTTTCTCGTAGTCGGCAGACGTGAGTAGTTTTACAGCTTTACTTACCTGCTTAGCTGTTTTATATGTTGTTGGTACTGTTTACTGTTTTGTACCTGTGGTTTGTGGTTTGTTCGGCTTTGGGGGAGTTCCCTACTGAGCCAGTGACTAGAGAGGCTCACCCCTACCCCCACAGGTGAGGGCGAGGAGGACGTTTCCCGTCCGACGTCCAGTTCTGGGCCGCGTCGTAGCGGAGCAGGGTCAGTACCTCCAGCGGAGTAGTACTCAGCAGTGTAGCCTTGTAGTTTTGTAGTTGTTTACTTTCTTTTGTTGTACCTCGGGGTATGCCCCAGGCTTTTGTACACCTTTACAGTTTTAATGGAATATGGCTATGTAAATTGTGAAAAATTATATATGAAATGTGGTGTGTTCCTTTATGTTTACACGGACTGTGGTTTGGTATCCCTTGCGAGGCTTCGGCCCGTTCGCGGGAGGCGGACTCGGATCAAGTGCGTTATCGGTTTAACGGGCTTGGCCGAGGCGTTCCGTCACAGTTGGTATCAGAGCAAGGTCCGTGTTAATATAAGGGAATTAGAAGAATACATAGCCTTATTTCGGTCATTATACACTGCTGGTAGGACCCTGGTTTTTGATAATTTGTGGTTTTGATTTTTGCCTGGTGTTTTGTGTATGTAGAATTTCTGGAATGGCTGATAGGAGAGATTGGGGTGGTGGAGGAGATGATCCGGAGGAAAGCACCCAGCGTATGATTGAGAGAATCTGGGAGAGCCTCACGGATATTCGAGCGAGAATGGATCAGCAGGCGCCTATACCACCAGTTGCAGTGCCACCTGGGGAAGGAGAGGCAGTACCTGTTGCTCCAGTTCCGCCGAGGGTGGAGGTACCTTTTGTAGCACCTGTGCTACCACCACCGCCAGTGCAATTAGTAGATGAACCAGTGATACAGGTGGAGAAATTTCTGAGATTGCAGCCGTCTACTTATTCAGGAGGGCCGAATCCAGATACAGCTGAGCACTGGATTCATGAAATTGAGAGGGTTTTTGCGACTATGCGGTGTCCTGAAGCAGACAGAGTTGTATTGGCTGCTTATCAGTTGAGAGGTTTTGCCTTGAATGGTGGCGATTGAAGATGCAGACCACTTTCGCAGGTAGAAGAGAAGAAGCTATCACTTGGTCGGAGTTTCTCGAGGTATTTAATGATACATTCTTTCCGATTCAAGTGCAGCAGGTAAAAAGAGAGCAATTCCGGACTCTTCAGCAAGGTAACTCTTCGGTTCTAGAGTATCAGATGAGATTTATGGCACTCAGCCGTTATGCACCTTATGTTGTTTCTAATAATAACATGATGGTTGAGTATTTTATTAGAGGATTGAGAGTGGAATTGCAGAATGCGATAGTTCCTCTCATGTGCAAGACAGTGGAAGAGGCAGCGCAAAGGGCAGCTATTTTAGAGAGGTCTATCCGGACTCGTCAGGCAGGTGAGTCAGGTTCTGGTAGTTTCCGGTTACCGCAGCAGTCAGTGGGTGCAAGCAAGGGCAAGGCACCAGCAGGACCTTCTTCATCGGCTTTGGGAAGTGGGGACAGAAATTAAAGCAAGCACTTAAAGGAAAAGGAAAAGGATGGGGAGGTCGTCCGCAGTATCAGCAAGGCCGTGGTAGGCCTGAGGTGGAGGAGTCGCAGCAGAGTACAGCCAGGCAGCCTATAGTTCCTCCAGGATACCGATGTTATAATTGTAATCAGCCGGGACATTTGATCCGCAATTGTCCGTATGCAAGAGAGTATGGGTATGGCAGAGGTGTGCAGCAGCAGCAGCCTCAGCAGTTTCAGCAGCCACAGGCAGGTCGTGGCAGAGGAGCACCGCAGCAGCAGGGGAGAGGCCGGGTTATGGCTATCACCCGAGCCCAGGCAGAGGCATCAAATATGATAGAAGGTACTTTACCTCTTTATGAATATTCAGCAAGAGTCTTATTTGATTCGGGTGCCTCTCATTCTTTTATTTCCGAAGAATTTCTGGATTGCATAGCTCATCCATTAGAAGAGAAGTCTTGTGAGTTAGTGGTAGAGGTTCCTTCAGGTGAGTTCTTACTCACTTCGAGCTACATAGATGAAGCTCCTGTTATGATTGAAGGGAACCAGATGCCGGGTCGGTTGTATGCCCTGCAGTTGTCAGATTATGATATTATTCTGGGTATGGACTGGCTAGAGATGTATGGAGCAATGCTAGATTGCAGAAAGAAAAGGATCAGGTTTTATCATCCTAATGGTGCAGAGTTTGAATATCAAGGTATGCCTTTTTATACCTCAAAGTTTCTAATTTCTGCAATTAAAGCTAGAAAGTTGATAAATGATGGGTGTGTGGCCTATTTAGCCTCAGTAAGTTTGGTAGAAGCCAGTCAGCCAATGGAAGCAGTTCCCGTGGTTAGGGAATTTGCTGATGTCTTTCCGGAAGATTTGCCTGGTGTAGCTCCACATAGAGAGGTGGATTTTACTATTGAGTTGCTGCCGGGTACTATGCCGATCTCTAAAGCCCCATATCGGATGGCACCAGCAGAACTCAAGGAGTTGAAAAAGCAATTAGAAGAATTGTTGCAAAAAGGGTTTATTAGACCGAGTCATTCCCCGTGGGGAGCGCCGGTTTTATTTGTGAAAAAGAAAGATGGAAGTTTCCGGATGTGTATAGATTATAGAAAGTTGAATGATGTGACCATCAAGAATAAGTACCCGTTGCCAAGAATAGATGATTTATTTGATCAGTTGCAATCAGCAAAAGTGTTTTCCAAAATTGATTTGAGGTCCGGGTACCATCAGTTGAGAATTAAAGAGGAGGATATAGATAAAACAGCATTCAGAACCAGATATGGTCACTATGAGTTTGTGGTAATGCCTTTTGGGTTGACTAATGCTCCTGCAGGTTTTATGGACCTGATGAATAGAATATTTCATCCATATTTAGATCAATTTATTGTGATCTTTATTGATGATATTTTAATTTATTCAGCATCTGAAGAGGAGCATGCAGCTCATTTGAGGTTTACTTTGCAGTTGTTAAGAGATAATCAGTTGTTTGCTAAATTCAGTAAGTGTGAATTCTGGTTGAAGGAAATTCAGTTTTTGGGTCATGTTATTTCTGCTAAAGGAGTAGCTGTAGACCCAAGTAAAGTGGAAGCTGTGTCGAGGTGGGAAGTGCCTAAGTCAATAACCGAGATTAGAAGTTTTCTGGGGTTGGCAGGTTATTATAGGCGCTTTATTCAAGATTTTTCTAAAATTGCAGCACCTATGACTAAGCTGACCAGAAAGGGTGTGCCTTTTGTGTGGTCCGGTGAATGTCAAAGAAGTTTTATGGAATTGAAGAAAAGACTTACATCAGCACCTATATTGACATTGCCGGCAGGGAGTGGTGGTTTTGTGCTGTATACTGATGCTTCAAGGAGAGGTCTTGGAGCAGTGCTTATGCAGCATGGTAAAGTGATAGCCTATGCGTCCAGGCAATTGAAGCCAGCAGAGGAGAATTACCCCACTCATGATTTGGAATTAGCTGCAGTTGTATTTGCTTTGAAAATGTGGAGGCATTATCTGTATGGCGAAAGATTTGAGATTTTTACAGATCATAAAAGCTTGAAGTATATCTTCTCGCAGAAAGATTTAAATCTTCGCCAGCGCAGATGGGTCGAGTATCTGAAGGATTATGATTTTAGTTTGGCTTACCATCCGGGTAAGGCCAATGTTGTGGCCGATGCCTTAAGCAGAAAGGCTTATGTGAACTTGATGATGATTAAAGAATGGAAGTTGTATGAAGAGGTAGCAGAGAATTCTTTGTATGTGCCCAGCAGTCAGCGTCGGGCAATTCTAGCTGCTAGTGCTGTAGAGCCGTCTTTATATTGGCAGATTATTGAGGCTCAAAGAGCAGATGCAGGTTTACCTGAAATTGTGAAAATGGAAGGAGTTTCTATTGATGATAATTGTGTGGTCAGGCTTAGGGGCAGGTTGTTTGTTCCTGCAGAGAAAGAGGTGAAGCAGCGAGTTCTAGAAGAGGCTCATAAATCAAGGTACACTATTCATCCGGGTAGTACAAAATGTACCATGATTTAAGAAAGCATTTTTGGTGGCCTCATATGAAGAAAGAAATAGCAGAATTTGTGGCAAGATGTGCTTTGTCAACAAATTAAAGTAGAGCATCAGAAACCGGGAGGTCTGTTGCAACCGTTACCCATTCCACAGTGGAAGTGGGATGATATTGCAATGGATTTTGTGGCAGGTTTACCAAGGACAAGTTTTGGGCATAATGGAATATGGGTGTTTGTTGACAGATTGACCAAAGTTTGCAGATTAGTGGCAGTAAGTATGTCTTGGACAGTGGACAAATTGGCAAATGTTTATGTTGAAAGAATTGTTCCACTGCATGGTATTCCGAAGACTATTGTATCGGATAGAGATCCAAGATTTACTTCTGGTTTTTGGAGAAGTTTGCAAAAGGTGATGGGTTCTGAATTGAGATATAGCTCCGCTTATCATCCCCAGACAGATGGTCAAACAGAAAGAACCATTCAGACAATTGAAGATATGTTGCGAGCCTGTTGCTTAGTTTGGGGAGGCAGTTGGGAACATCATTTGGGAATGGTTGAGTTTGCCTACAATAATAGTTATCATACCAGTCTTGGAATGGCACCGTATGAAGCTTTGTATGGAAGGCCATGTAGAACTCCGTTGAACTGGCATGAAGTGGGAGAAAGGCAATTAGTGGGTCCTGAATTGATTCAGCAAACCACTGAAGTAGTGAAGCTTATTAAAGAAAAATTGCAGGCAGCTCAAAGTAGGCAGAAAAGTTATGCAGATGTGCGGAGGAGACCACTTCAGTTTGAGGTGGGAGATTTTGTTTTTCTGAGAGTTTCCCCAAGTAAAGGTATAATGAGGTTTGGTAAATCTGGAAAGCTGAGTCCAAGGTATGTGGGACCTTTCCAGGTAATTGAAAGAATTGGGGAAGTGGCTTATAGGCTGGATTTGCCAGCTGATTTTGCAGATGTGCATGATATTTTCCATGTCTCCATGTTAAGGAAATGCATTGAAGATCCAGCTCAGATAATTAGATATCAAGGTGGTGACCTGAGGCCGGATATGACAATGCCAGAATATCCGGTGCAGATCACAGATCGAAAGATGAAGAAGCTAAGAAATAAGGAAATTGAGTTGGTTAAGGTAAGATGGGAAAATAGGTTGGGTGGTGAGGATACCTGGGAGTTGGCCGCTGAAATGGCTAAAGGGTATCCCTATCTGTTTGTGTAAGTTTTGTATTTTCTTTTTAGATGATAATGCTTGTAAAGTTGTGTATGTTTAAATCGTTTGACTTTGTGTTGTGTTATGAATTTCGAGGTCGAAATTTTCTTTTTAGATGATAGTAATGTAACGTCGCGTGCTTTTCGGATCCATGCGGATCATGTGCATTGTGGTTGTGGCGGCCGTTGTGAGGCCAGTGTGAGTTGGGTGTGTGGAATGCATGGTGTGATTGCGTGGCTTGAGCAGGTGAAGAGCAGGGTAGGTCCTGAATTGGAATAGGACCTGCTGCTGTTCTGTCTGAGTTGGCGGCCAAGGGGTGGTCGTTTACTGTTGGCGTCCAGGTTTATGGACGTTGACTTCTTGAACTTGGCGGCAGCTTTTGTGGACGTTTAGTCTGGCGGTGCATGTGGGCGACAAGGGGGTTGACGCCAACCTGTCAGTTCAGCAGGTTATATGTTCACCCGAGGGCAGCTCTCTCAGCTCACCCTCTCTCCCTCTTGCCCCAGCTTGCTGCCCCCGAGTCTTTGAAGGTTCTAACAGGTATCGAGGAGTGGCTGGTCGATCGTGGGACGCGCGGCGTCGCCGAATTGCGCGAGGAAACGTCGCGGCGTGGTGCAATTCGCGTGGGAGCTCGCGGAGGGCTCGGCGTAAACCGGGGAGTTGCGGGAGATTCTAACGCGTTCTGAGGTAGGGGACGAACCCTGGTAGCTCCGTAGAAACATTAAAACACATCATAACTACTTGAACCGCATGATAATCCATGTTTGGATAGAGTTGCACCATATGGGATAATGGGTGGTTTGAGTAGTTTATTGTTCGAATCATGTTTAAACGGGTTGCATTGGGTTCTGTCATGCTAGAGGGTATGCATTTGCATGTTTTCCAGTAATTAGAACAGCTAGAAAACCGCAGGACCGGATTAGGGTTTCTGCAGGGTTTAAGGCCGGGGAACTTGGCGTCAACATCGTTTGCCGCCAAGATCTTCAGCCAGGAGGTTGACGGCCAGGACCTTGCCGTCTACTTCCTGTAAGCGGCAATCGATGTGGCCGCCTACTCCTATATGAACAGAAATGGCTAATTATGGTGTTTTATCGATAATGCATGCGTGGAATTATACGAGGTGCACTAAGTGCACATGGTTCTCGTGTTTAGCATACAAGGTATGCTGTTAGTTGTTTACTTCGGTGACTGCGCGTTGTGTACGCGAGTCATTGGGTTCACGTGTAGTGGACCAGTGGTTACTTGTGGTTTACGTGAGGTTTCACGTGGTTTGTGTGTGACGTGCACGTGGTTTTGTGTACGTGACGAGTAGTACGACGCCTACCGTGGTTACCTCTCCAGTTGGGTGCCCCAGGTTCTTTGTGAGCCAGGCTGTTAGCTCGGGGCCTTGTCCCGGTACTTGTGTTGTACCGTTGAGGTCTGTGTCGTCTGACCTGGACACCCTCACTCTTGTGTTAGAGTTGTACGTCCGACTGAGGGAAAGACGACAGTGGGACAGTGACAGTTGTGGTTGTTTTTAGTCACTTGTAGCGCGCTCGTAGTTGGGGGTACGGACACCAGTAGACGTACTGGACCCCAGCTAGTCCTTTTCCAGTGCCTCACTCTAGCGAGCCCAGGCCAGGGTCTCTGGAGGTGCCAGGCATGGGCCTGTGACCGTGTGGTCTGCAGGTTGTGGTGTTTTAGTTGGTCTCCACAGTTGTTTGACCTTTTTACGTGGAGCGGCAGCTGGACCTTTCGTCCGTGGCTGCGAGACTGAGAGGTGGACCTGTGTTAGTTGTCCGAGTCAGTTTCTGGTGTCGCGAACCAGTTCACGTGGCTCGTGTTGGCTGTCTCTACTTTGGCTTGTACACCTGTTTGGGTTTGCCGTTTAGTTACTACAGTTGTTTCTCGTAGTCGGCAGACGGTGAGTAGTTTTACAGCTTTACTTACCTGCTTAGCTGTTTTATATGTTGTTGGTACTGTTTACTGTTTTGTACCTATGGTTTGTGGTTTGTTCGGCTTTGGGGGAGTTCCCTACTGAGCCAGTGACTAGAGAGGCTCACCCCTACCCCCACAGGTGAGGGCGAGGAGGACGTTTCCCGTCCGACGTCCAGTTCTGGGCCGCGTCGTAGCGGAGCAGGGTCAGTACCTCCAGCGGAGTAGTACTCAGCAGTGTAGCCTTGTAGTTTTGTAGTTGTTTACTTTCTTTTGTTGTACCTCGGGGTATGCCCCAGGCTTTTGTTCACCTTTACAGTTTTAATGGAATATGGCTATGTAAATTGTGAAAAATTATATATGAAATGTGGTGTGTTCCTTTATGTTTATACGGACTGTGGTTTGGTATCCCTTGCGAGGCTTCGGCCCGTTCGCGGGAGGCGGACTCGGTTCAAGTGCGTTATCGGTTTAACGGGCTTGGCCGAGGCGTTCCGTCACAGAGAGGGTGAGAGAAGGAAGGGTTTGGGTTAAGAAGGAAGGGAAGCAACGATTTGAGGAAGGTGAGGGAGTGAAGAGTCATGGGCAAGCTTTTAGGGTTAGTTAAAATCCATTTGAAATGCAAAGGACCCACCAAAACTAGACAGAATGTGAACCAGTTCTGTGATACCCTGAATTTTTATTCTTTTATATTATGTGTGGATATTTACTTGTTGTGTGCATAGAATGTGTATTTCACTATGCCTACTATAAATTTTATGCTTCTCATGAACATATGCATGTATGTATATAATATTTTACATGAGAATAGGCAATTAGCTGCATTGAGGTATATTGTGAATACTAAAAATCTTAGACTCATAATACTTAAGTCATATTATGCACGATAATCGAATTACTGATATGCATGTTGTAGTTATCTACTTCATGCATAGTGTATATAATTATGTTGTAAATATATGAAGTACATATATATATACATATGTATGTTACTTTATGCATGTGCTATCTATCTATTTAATCCTAAGTACATCAATTCATCTATAGTATATGAATAATACATAGATAACATTGTCCATGTAATAGGTAATTTGCTGTGGACCATGTAAGTATATGTGTGCTATTTTCAAACAAGTATAAAACATACATAATTGTGCATGCATTATCTAGTTATCAATGTATGTAAATCTCATGCATATGGTGCGTGTTGTACACATAGTAAGAAATTATTATCATACACTTTGTAAATAATCATGAGTTTATTTCTGAGCATGCAATATATATATATTTAAACGTGTGTGAATTATCTAATTATTGAGGTGCCTATTGTATTTAATTATTTTAATGCACGTAGTTAGTGTTATGGATGTGCGTATGTATACACACATGTGTTATCCTTGTTTAAATAATATTTATGTACTTTAAGCGTGTTAAATTATTTAGGGTGTGTAAAGTACTTGGATGATAATGTGCATACAATATTTAACTAATAATGAACACATTTTAATCATAGGTTCATGCGTAATGTATGTAATTATGCAATGTGTGCGTACATGTGCATATATGTATGTATTGATGCATATTGTTCTTAATTATGATTAGTGTAAGTGTTATTTAATTAAATATTGTATAATGCATGTACTTATGTGGTAAGAATATATGAAATTATTTTTACTCATACTAGATTGCTTTGGTGTATTTATGCATTTAATTTTAGGTTTTGTGGGGTTTCGGCTACACAGTGTTGCTGACGGCCAGGACCTGGACGCCAAGGCACTGTTGGCGTCCAGCCCTGGACGCCAACCCCCAGTGGGCGGCCACCCCCTGGACGCCAACCCCATTCTGGCGGCCAGACCTTGACGTCAACTGCCAGGTTGACTACAACCGATGTTGACGTTAATATCCTGCTGTGTAACGGTTCCAGAATTGTTAATGTCCGTGTTTTGGCTAGTTCCATATTAGGAAACCCTTCCTAAACCTTGGGTAACCTACCCTAATGCGTACCTCAACCCTTGAACCTATAAAATACCCACTCTAGGACGAGGGAAAGGCTTTTAACATTTGGTGAAAACCCTAACTCCGAGATGGTGAAAAGTTGAACTTCGGAAGGCCGGATCCGTCACCTGGAGGTGTTCCCCGAGGAGCTACATCAACTGGGAGGTAGTCTATACATAGAGGAATAGATTCCAACTCCGAGGAGCCATCTACATCGACAGGAGAAGAAGATCTAAGGCGTTTCTGAGCACCTTTTTGGCAGGGCCGAAAAGGGCTTCACCGACGATTCTGATCTTTGTAGATTTTTTTAAGAGGCAAGTAAACCTAGATCTTGATCCTATACATGTCCCCTAAGTCCTAGGTATTTTTACGGATTTTTCCTCGCGTCCTGGAACCCCGAATTCACCCCTGTATGAAAAGTCGTATGCATGTGCTGCTGGGAGCAAGTAGAAGGCAACATAGGTTGCAGTCAAGTTCTTCAGTTGAAGTTGATGGCAACATCCCTTGACGTCTACTTCTTCAGGTCCTGAAAATGTACTTTTTGGTTTTGTTACGCTGTTTAACTGACTTCTGGACATAGTTAAATACTGATATTTTTATTGGTGATCGCATACAGTCATTAGGTCATGTCGTAATGTTGCCTAAATTTTCTGTGAACCGTGTTAATTATGAAAATTCAATAACTGTACTATGTACACCATATAAGCATGTTTAAATATGGCATAAATGGAATTACTGTAAGTTAGGATTGCATAAATTTTACATGATAGTATGAGTACTAATATCTGACTTCTAAACTGTTAGTACATAAACATGATCATATGTACCATGTTTAATGATGTTTCGATAAATATGACTGAAATCTGTTTTAAATTGTAAAAATTATATTTATTGTTCGAAAAATCCAAAAAATTGAAGATGTGATATGTTTACTGTTAGTAACCTGGGATAAAAATTTGAAACTAATCTGATGACAGTAATTGTAATTATTAGTTAAACTATGCGGATAATTCATATTTGATATGATAAAAACTAATCTTATGTAATTCAGAAATTTGCTGCATGTTTAGAATTGTAATAGGAGTTGTTTACTTCTGAAAAACCATAGTATCATGATCAAGTCAAATGAGATAATGGCAAATGGTAAATAAAGTATGAAAAGGGATTAAATAGTATATGAACAATACGTGACTAGTGTGTGAAAATGTGAATGAGTGAATGTGTAATAATTGGGCCAAGGAATGACACTGCTACCCTAGAGGTATCGAGAGCTGTACATAGAAAAGTCCCTATGGAAGGCTCTACATTGTAAAAGTTTGTCCTAAAGGCATTAGAAAAAACCCGGAGGTGGACAAGTACCACTGGATAGGGTGGAGAGGGCTTCTCCCGGTCTGCGCAGTTACCAAGATTCACCACTTCATTGCCTAGGTGGTGGGTATGTGATATGAGTTATGTGATATGAGTTGTGTTATGAGTTATGTGCTATGAGATGAGATGAGTTATGAGTATGAGATATTTGTTTGTGTCCTCTAAAAGGTAGTTAGGACTATGTGTCATGGCATCTTAAGTTATTGAAATTGAATAAGTGTACAATGATATGCAAAAGTGGCATGTGATGAGTGCAAATGACGTAATATGTGATAAATGAAAATGAAAGAGTAAAAAAGATGAGGATTATGTGAAGAGACAAGTAAGGGAAAAGTTAATGTTAATAAGAATATGCTTACATGTGAAAACTAATATGTTAATGCAATACGTTCATATAATTTCATGTATTAGTTATCCTAATTGCAATATCATGTTTAGTATCATGTTATGTGCTTTATTTCTTTTTATGAGATAGTGCACGTGAATCAACATACGTCATCATGCTCTTATGTAACATGAAAAATGAGCATGTGGGATTCCTAAAAGAGTGGGATTGTGTGTGAATAAGATTAAATTCATGTAATTGAGGTTATTCCATGTCAAAACAGCAAGTAAAATATAGTTATGAATATGTTAAACACAAAGAAGAATCTTTGGATTTAAGCTAGATGTGATGAGTACTTAGTGTAGAGTTGCATGTTTAAATTGTTTAGTATTGCCAATTAACTTATCTTTGTTCTAGACTCTACAATTCATGCTATAAAAATTTGAAACCATGCATATGTGATTTATTTACATTAAAACAGCAAGAAAAATGTGAAATTTAATATGAAAAGTACATGTGAAAAGTAAATAGTCATCATGCTAGGTTGTTCATTTCTTTATGCTAAATTCTATGCTCTAGTTGTAGAATTTCATCATGAATGAATTAATGTGTGAATGAATGTTTCATGCCAAATGTTAGGTGTAAAGAATATGTTCAAGTGTATAATATTAGTATCCACGAATTTAAATAAACATGTAATAGAGCAAAGTATGGTTAAGCGATTTAGAAATGTGTTGATAGTTAAAAGTATGTTCCATGCATATTCTTGTAAATTAAATGATAGTGTGTATTCTTTAGGGATTAATAGCTTAATGTGAATGTGATATGTTTAAGATTAAGTCTTTGTTTTACTTGCTGAGTCTTTGGACTCACCCTTGCTTCGGCGTACAGGTTGACAGGTATCCCGTGCTAGGGGGAGAGACGCTATCTTGGAGGAGAGGCTTTTGAGGAGCAAGTAGTAGTTGTATTTTCCTTTCATAGTTTGAATAAAAATGTTATTTGGACAATGTAGCTCTTTCATCATGTAATAATGTGGACATTGTCGTTCTATTTTTGCACTATATAGACTGTGGAATATGGGATGGTGATGGACTAAGTTAAATTGTTGAATTTATTCCGCTGAAATCAATTGCTATCTACGTACTTTTCAACCTATCGGCTAGTGTTGGGTTTTATCCCATGTAATGACGCTCTTTATACCGATGGGGATTGGTATAATCGTACCGGTATGAGGAGGGTCGTTACAGAGATTGGTATCAGAGCCCAAGGTTGAAATTGTACATGGATAGACCATCATCACCACCATATTGCAAAGTTTTTATAGGGAATTGTCCATAAATATAGAAATTACTAATAACGAATGGAAGATAGTTAAGGAAGATAGTTAGGATTAGTAACCTAGATTCTAACTAATTAACTATTTTGCAGATTATGGCTGGACGTGGTAGACGTAATGCTCAGTCTAGGAGGTATGAGCAGAACCGCAAGTTAAAGAATTTCGTGAAAGGACTCAAACCATCAGTGAGGGCTAGGCTTTTAGAGCTTGATTCCCGTACTTTGGAAGAAGTCCTAGGCGTGGCGACCAAGCAAGAGAATAAAGTGGAATCATATCAAGGAGAAAATGAAGATCAAAAGGAGGAAGCACCAAAACCATTCCAAAGGTGAGATAGGAAGATGAAGAAACTCATGGAAGGTCAACAATCAACTGTGGCATCAGGCAGTGAGAAGCCCGAATGCATTCATTGTGGGAAGCGTCATGGCGGGAATGCATGTTGGCGAATGGAAGGAAGGTGTCTTAGATGTGGCAGCGAAAAACATCGGCTTAAGGAATGTCCGAACTGAAGACGAAGTTCATCTCAAGAGATGCTTCATCAGTAATCATAAAGGAGCAAGGATTAGTCGGAAATGATCTTGGCGACGTCATTACAGGTACTTGATTCGATCTTCGAGGACGAAGATCTTTTTCAAGGGGGGAAGAGTGTGATACCCTGATTTTTTATTCTTTTATATTATGTGTGGATATTTACTTGTTGTGTGCATAGAATGTGTATTTCACTATGCCTACTATAAATTTTATGCTTCTCATGAACATATGCATGTATGTATATAATATTTTACATGAGAATAGGCAATTAGCTACATTGAGGTATATTGTGAATACTAAAAATCTTAGAATCATAATACTTAAGTCATATTATGCACGATAATCGAATTACTGATGTGCATGTTGTAGTTATCTACTTCATGCATAGTGTATATAATTATGTTGTAAATATATGAAGTACATATATATATACATATGTATGTTACTTTATGCATGTGCTATCTATCTATTTAATCCTATGTACATCAAGTCATCTATAGTATATGAATAATACATAGATAACATTGTCCATGTAATAGGTAATTTGCTGTGGACCATGTAAGTATATGTGTGCTATTTTCAAACAAGTATAAAACATACATAATTGTGCATGCATTATCTAGTTATCAATGTATGTAAATCTCATGCATATGGTGCGTGTTGTACACATAGTAAGAAATTATTATCATACACTTTGTAAATAATCATGAGTTTATTTCTGCGCATGCAATATATATATATTTAAATGTGTGTGAATTATCTAATTATTGAGGTGCCTATTGTATTTAATTATTTTAATACACGTAGTTAGTGTTATGGATGTGCGTATGTATACATACATGTGTTATCCTTGTTTAAATAATATTTATGTACTTTAAGCGTGTTAAATTATTTAGGGTGTGTAAAGTACTTAGATGATAATGTGCATACAATATTTAACTAATAATGAACACATTTTAATCATAGGTTCATGCGTAATGTATGTAATTATGCAATGTGTGCGTACATGTGCATATATGTATGTATTGATGCATATTGTTCTTAATTATGATTAGTGTAAGTTTTATTTAATTAAATATTGTATAATGCATGTACTTATGTGGTAAGAATATATGAAATTATTTTTACTCATACTAGATTGCTTTGGTGTATTTATGCATTTAATTTTAGGTTTTGTGGGGTTTCGGCTGCACAGTGTTGCTGGCGGCCAGGACCTGGACGCCAAGGCATTGTTGGCGTCCAGCCTTGGATGCCAACCCCCAGTGGGCGGCCACCCCCTGGACGCCAACCCCATTCTGGCGGCCAGACCTTGACGTCAACTACCAGGTTGACTACAACCGATGTTGACGTTAATATCCTGCTGTGTAACAGTTCCAGAATTGTTAATGTCCGTGTTTTGGCTAGTTCCAGATTAGGAAACCCTTCCTAAACCTTGGGTAACCTACCCTAATGCGTACCCCAACCCCTGAACCTATAAAATTCCCACTCTAGGACGAGGGAAAGGCTTTTAACATTTGGTGAAAACCCTAACTCCGAGATGGTGAAAAGCTGAACTTCGGAAGGCCGGATCCATCACTTGGAGGTGTTCCCCGAGGAGCTACATCAACTGGGAGGTAGTCTATACATAGAGGAATAGATTCCAACTCCGAGGAGCCATCTACATCGACAGGAGAAGAAGATCTAAGGCGTTTCTGAGCACCTTTTTGGCAGGGCCGAAAAGGGCTTCACCGACGATTCTGATCTTTGTAGATTTTTTTAAGAGGCAAGTAAACCTAGATCTTAATCCTATACATGTCCCCTAAGTCCTAGGTATTTTTACGGATTTTTCCTCGCGTCCTGGAACCCCGAATTCACCCCTGTATGAAAAGTCGTATGCATGTGCTGCTGGGAGCAAGTAGAAGGCAACATAGGTTGCAGTCAAGTTCTTCAGTTGAAGTTGACGGCAACATCCCTTGACGTCTACTTCTTCAGGACCTGAAAATGTACTTTTTGTTTTGTTACGCTGTTTAACTGACTTCTGGACATAGTTAAATACTGATATTTTTATTGGTGATCGCATACAGTCATTAGGTCATGTCGTAATGTTGCCTAAATTTTCTGTGAACCGTGTTAATTATGAAAATTCAATAACTGTACTATGTACACCATATAAGCATGTTTAAATATGGCATAAATGGAATTACTGTAAGTTAGGATTGCATAAATTTTACATGATAGTATGAGTACTAATATCTGACTTCTAAACTGTTAGTACATAAACATGATCATATGTACCATGTTTAATGATGTTTCGATAAATATGACTGAAATCTGTTTTAAATTGTAGAAATTATATTTACTGTTCAAAAAATCCATAAAATTGAAGATGTGATATGTTTACTGTTAGTAACCTGGGATAAAAATTTGAAACTAATCTGATGACAGTAATTGTAATTATTAGTTAAACTATGCGGATTATTCATATTTGATATGATAAAAACTAATCTTATGTAATTCAGAAATTTACTGCATGTTTAGAATTGTAATAGGAGTTGTTTACTTATGAAAAACCATAGTATCATGATCAAGTCAAATGAGATATAGGCAAATGGTAAATAAAGTATGAAAAGAGATTAAATAGTATATGAACAATACGTGACTAGTGTGTGAAAATGTGAATGAGTGAATGTGTAATAATTGGGCCAAGGAATGACACTGCTACCCTAGAGGTATCGAGAGCTGTACATAGAAAAGTCCCTATGGAAGGCTCTACATTGTAAAAGTTTGTCCTAAAGGCATTAGGAAAAACCGGAGGTGGACAAGTACCACTGGATAGGGTGGAGAGGGCTTCTCCCGGTCTGCGCAGTTACCAAGATTCACCACTTCATTGCCTAGGTGGTGGGTATGTGATATGAGTTATGTGATATGAGTTGTGTTATGAGTTATGTGCTATGAGATGCGATGAGTTATGAGTATGAGATATTTGTTTGTGTCCTCTAAAAGGTAGTTAGGACTATGTGTCATGGCATCTTAAGTTATTGAAAATTGAATAAGTGTACAATGATATGCAAAAGTGGCATGTGATGAGTGCAAATGACGTAATACGTGATAAATGAAAATGAAAGAGTAAAAAAGATGAGGACCATGTGAAGAGACAAGTAAGGGAAAAGTTAATGTTAATAAGAATATGCTTACATGTGAAAACTAATATGTTAATGCAATACGTTCATATAATTTCATGTATTAGTTATCCTAATTGCAATATCATGTTTAGTATCATGTTATGTGCTTTATTTCTTTTTATGAGATAGTGCACGTGAATCAACATACGTCATCATGCTCTTATGTAACATGAAAAATGAGCATGTGGGATTCCTAAAAGAGTGGGATTGTGTGTGAATAAGATTAAATTCATGTAATTGAGGTTATTCCATGTCAAAACAGCAAGTAAAATATAGTTATGAATATGTTAAACACAAAGAAGAATCTTTGGATTTAAGCTAGATGTGATGAGTACTTAGTGTAGAGTTGCATGTTTAAATTGTTTAGTATTGCCAATTAACTTATCTTTGTTCTAGACTCTACAATTCATGCTATAAAAATTTGAAACCATGCATATGTGATTTATTTACATTAAAACAGCAAGAAAAATGTGAAATTTAATATGAAAAGTACATGTGAAAAGTAAATAGTCATCATGCTAGGTTGTTCATTTCTTTATGCTAAATTCTATGCTCTAGTTGTAGAATTTCATCATGAATGAATTAATGTGTGAATGAATGTTTCATGCCAAATGTTAGGTGTAAAGAATATGTTCAAGTGTATAATATTAGTATCCACGAATTTAAATAAACATGTAATAGAGCAAAGTATGGTTAAGCGATTTAGAAATGTGTTGATAGTTAAAAGTATGTTCCATGCATATTCTTGTAAATTAAATGATAGTGTGTATTCTTTAGGGATTAATAGCTTAATGTGAATGTGATATGTTTAAGATTAAGTCTTTGTTTTACTTGCTGAGTCTTTGGACTCACCCTTGCTTCGGCGTACAGGTTGACAGGTATCCGTGCTAGGGGGAGAGACGCTATCTTGGAGGAGAGGCTTTTGAGGAGCAAGTAGTAGTTGTATTTTCCTTTCATAGTTTGAATAAAAATGTTATTTGGACAATGTAGCTCTTTCATCATGTAATAATGTGGACATTGTCGTTCTATTTTTGCACTATATAGACTGTGGAATATGGGATGGTGATGGACTAAGTTAAATTGTTGAATTTATTCCGCTGAAATCAATTGCTATCTACGTACTTTTCAACCTATCGGCTAGTGTTGGGTTTTATCCCACTGTAATGATGCTCTTTATACCGATGGGGATTGGTATAATCGTACCGGTATGAGGAGGGTCATTACAGGTTCAAGTTCTGGGCAAGATAGATTCCGACTGTCGACAAGCACAAGGCATCTGTCGACAGCTACTGTGAGAATTTGCACAGAATGGTAGTTTGACAGAAATGAGTTCAGAGTGAGTGTTCATAACAAATTTTAAGAGTGAGAACTGTGAGATACACTCATTACAAAGTGTCATACATAATAGTATTAACACATTTCATTTGACACAATGATTTGGAGATAATAGTCCGGGAATCTTGATTAATGTAGTATATAGAAGACACCTTACAAAAGTAGATGATTATAAGATAACCCATTGAATAAAATCTTTGAAGAGTTACTTATGTCTAGGTGGTGTGATGTTCAGTTGATGCTTGAAATTAATATTCAAGTTAGCATTTGATAGGAAACATGAAGTTTGATCATAATTAAATTCATGGAGGCTTCACTCTATTTCAGTTTTGCATGGATGTTCATGTTTCTTTGGGGTAAGTGGTAATTTAGTTTACATACACCTTTTGACGTGGAGGTAGACATTTGTGATGCCCATACCCCCAGTTACTCAATGCAGTTAACCATCATACCATTTTACAGAGTTGACAGTTTGACTTTTTGACGCGAAGATAGATATTTGTGGTGTCAATGTCCCCAGTTACTCAGTATGTGACCTATCATTGCTTTGCCTATTCCCCCTTTTTTATTATTTTTATTGTTTAAGAAATAGGTAGCTTTTCTCCTCTTTTTGATTGAAACATCAAGTTCAAGGAATGTTTGAAGTCAAAAGCCAATTGAGAATGCTAAGTTCAAGATACTTCTTACTTGCCAAACCATTTTAGAAATAAGAACATCCACAAAGATGTTATTCAATATAGTCATTTTAAAGCCATTAGATTTGTTCAGTGTGTTCTAGATGATATAACTTAGACTCATTCACAGAGCATTATTTCAAAATCATTTTGATTAAGTCAATGTCTTTTCTACTATGTGAATATGAAAGGTTGTAATTAAGCATAAGTTCTCAATTCTCCCCCTTTAATAAGATAATGAACAATCTCATTTGTTGGGATCGGATGGGTGGATGGATCAGATCTAGAAGGGGGGTTGAATAGATCTAACACCAATTAACGCGGAAGCTTAAGCAATTAAAAATTACTTCGAATCAGAGATCAATTCACCCAAACAATTTACTGATCTGAAGAGTGATTAGTGTGTGTGAGCAAATCGATTAGTAGTGTGAGCGAAATCCCTATGCATGCATCTAGCGAGATACAAAGGCAAACCATAATTCAAACCATTGCACAGAGGATTTTTAGGTGGTTCGGAAATCACCTTCAGTGATTCCTACGTCCACCCCTCTCACAGTGAGGCCACACTACTCAAAACCTTGAGTACAACTCACACAGGAGCACGACGACTCCAAACACCCTTGAGCACGACGACTCAAGAACCTCCTGGAGCACGACGACTCCAAACTGAGCACGACGGCTCAAACAACAACCGGAGTACGACGACTCCAAAAACCACACAGTGAGTGCGACGACTCACAAACCAGAGCTCGACGGCTCACAGTACAAAAGCTAGATCAAACACAAAAGAGATCAGATCCTCTAGCAATGATCTGATTCAAAACAGATTCGTACACAGAAAATTTGTGCAGAACTTCATGCACAAATCTCACAGACGAAATAAGGAAGAACAAACTCTGAGATGAGGGAAATGGATGTAGAAAGAGTGTTCTTCGATGAAGAGGCCTTGCAGACGCTTCAATTGAGGAGCCTTGATGGAAATCGATGGAGATTCTCCTCAATTGGCGATGCTCTGCTTTGATGGCATCTGAAATGCCAGAAATCCTTCTTCTCCTGAGCCTCTTCAGTTAGATCTGCTCCCTTGTTTTGCACAGCAACCTTCTCTCCAGGGATTCCCCTTGATTCCCTTGTCCTTCCTCTTGAAAGGATGGCTTGGAGCTTCTGGAGATGGAGACAGATCTGGAAAACCCCCTTTGGCCGCCAAAAGGCTTCTTCAAGTAGTGTATGGGCTCTCTTGCCTTTGGGGTTCAAGGAGCATGGGTATTTATAACCCCATATGTCCATAAAGTGCCTTGGGGTGCATGGGCATGGAACCCTAGGTCAAATCTCCTAAATCCCAAGCAGCCACGTGTACAAAGAAATTCACGTTTTTCAGTTTCAGCCGGAGTGTGTCGACCTGCCCTAATCTAGTGTCGACCTGCTCTCCCAGTCAGGCAAACTGGTCTGCTGGAAACTGGGTCTAGTGTCGACACTGCCTGGGACTAGTGTCAACACTGCATGGGACTGTGTCGACACTGCCTAGGACTGTGTCGACACTGCCTGGGACTAGTGTCGACCTGACTTGATCTAGTGTCGACCTGCTGTCCCAATCAGGCAAATTGATCTGCTGGAAACTGGGTCTAGTGTCGACGTCACTTGATCTAGTGTCGACACTACCAAGACAAAAATGTGTGAACCTGAAAATTTAACACATAAACCATTAGTACAAGATATTATCATTAAAATATGAGATATTAATCATCAAAAACATGTTGTTTAAGCATTATTGTGATATGTATAAAATGTATAACATGTTCAACATATCATCATCAAAATCACAACATGTCATCATCAAAATCACATTATGTCATTATTAAAATCACAACATGTCATCATTAAAATCATAATATCTCATCATTAAGATCACAATATGTCATCATCAATATCACAGTATGTCATTATTAAGATCACAGTATGTCATCATCAAAATGAAGGTATGAGTGATGTTCATTGCATATCATTAAAATACAACTTTAAGAAGTTCCAAAACACACTCAACCCAATAATCTCCCCCTTTTTGATGATGACAAAACATATCTCCCTTGACTGCAATAACTCCCCCTGACCATATTCATCCTTTGAACTTTCTCCCCATAAAGAACATTCTCCCCTTAGAAACTTTTACTTTCTCCCCCTTTCACTCCCCTTTTCAAGGAACTTTCTCCCCCTTTTTGACAGCATCAAAAAGATAGACAAGAGAGAGACACAATGATGGTTGGAGACCAAAAGATAAAAAGTGGGAAATGAAGGTTCAAAATGATCAAAATAAGTGAGGCAAAGTGATATTGTCAAATGAGAGAAAAGATAATGTTTTTGTTATTGTGCAACAAAGTTTAATCACAAAGACACACTCAACACAAGGAATAGCAAATTATAATGAGCTGAATGTAGTTAAAATAATGATGCAAATGTGAAGAAAAGTGACCTATATGAATGAGCAGAAATATTTAACAAGGATGTTAGGTGCTTTAAGTTGAACACAATGTAAAATTATAAGTCTAAACTCAGTAAACATGAGCTTTGTTAAGATCTTAAGCTTTTCCATCCTGTCATTTTGATTTTCTTTCATTTTTAACTGGGAAAGAATACAAGAATAAATTAGTTAAATCTCACTTTTCAGTACAAGAGATCACATTGATCAGATGCAAGATCTCCTGATTACTCAGTGGTTTAACTTTCATTATCTTATACAGAGTTGAAAACTTTTATTTCCACTTTTTGACGCGAAACAAATCACTTATCAGGTGAAATGACCCGGTTACTCAGTGGTTCAAAAATTTACATTGCTCTGTTTGTATCTTTCCAGATTGATCATTTTTCTTTTGATATTTAGCAGGAATATGTTTGCTTTGACCAGAAAAGTCATGACTACGAATTTAGAAAAATTATTCTTAACATGTGGTAAAAATAAAGCTTAAACATACACATGTGAAATATTAAAGCCACTCATGTGCCTACAAGTGTTTTGCAAGTCATTTTAAAGACATTCAGTATTAAGATTGCATGACCTTGAAATGATACTGAATCTTTGAAATTAAACTAAATGCACAATGATTTTAGTTTCAATGTTTTAATTCTCTCATAAGAAAATAGTACAAGGACTTAAAAATTCTGATGATTTTGGGATTCAAAATAGGCAAGTAAGGTCAAGAAATGTAACAATGACTTCCCCTTTTCATGTAACTCCCCCTCACAAGGTGAACATGATGATTATAAGAGGAATAAAAATGGAATGACATGAAGGCAGAATGAACATGAATGTTTTTATTGAAAGACAATGACTCCCCCTCAACAATTGCATACAAGGCTCTTGATACTTGGTGGAGACATATACTCACACATAGTGAAAGTGTCCAGACAAGTCTGACTTGTCTTTCTTCAAATCACCATTTGATATACCAAGAATGCCAATGCAATGTGAGAGTGAGGAATTTAGTTGCAAGAACATTTGTCAACAATTGAATGGGAGTTGATGATGAATCAGATATGACAAAATATTTTTCCAGCATTTCACTCAAAGATTCTTTCGAATTCACTCCCCCATAAGATATACATGATAAGAAATGATCATTTAAGCAATTCAGATATGTTCATTTCAAGCAATTTGCACAGAAAGAGTATGAACATGATCAAGCATATATCAACATGACAATTTATTGAAGGAGAAAAGTTTTTCAAAGACTGAAAATAAAGTTTTTGAGATTTTCATTTTGCTTGATGACCTTTATGCAGAAAAGACTATTGATACTTGGCGGAGAATTTTTCTCACGCATGATGATAGTTTCCAGACAAGCCTAACTTGTCCTTTCACATTTCACCATTTGATATACCCCATAGTCACTGCAAGAAGGGTCAATTACACTTTATTTTTAGCATGAAATTCATTGCATTTATTGAAAATATTTTTGCACTTTTTCAAATTTACTCCCCCTTAATATGTGCATGGAATGAAAAAGCTAGCAAACAATTCACACATGATTATGAGCACAATTAGCTTTAAGCATAACATGACTTTTGGTACTTGGCAGAGTATTTTACTCACGCATAATGATAGCTTCCAAACAAGCATAACTTGTTCTTCCACATGTCATTATTTGATATACCAAAAAGTCAAATCAGTTGACATGCACACAGAATCATGGTCATAGTTAAGCAAGCATGATAACACAAACATGATTCCAATTGTTATGACATAAAGTTCATTGTTGGGAGTGGCATTGATACATATTTCTCATTGTTCAGATAAAAATTAAACATTCATCTCAATTCAAGCAATTCAAGTTTGAAATGATAAAGAAATTTTACCTAAACAGTCTTCATTTCTTTTTCAAAGATTTTACCTGTGTTCTCCAATCATTTCTAGCCTTGCACAGTCAATATCTTGAATCCATTTACAATGTATGGCTGCAAGACTCCTCAGCTTGCTGATCAAGCTGGTTTTGGGACCCACACTTGCTTGGGTCCTGCAATGAAATCAATGTTAGATTGCAACAAAGATTTCTGAATCCAAAATGCTTTTATTTTTTATAGATGCATTTCTTTCATTGATAGAACTATGAGCAGAATTAGTTCCAGATTTTTTTTTTTGCCTTGCTCAATGCATCTATGTTTTCATGAAGTTTTCTAATTTTTGGATTTTTAATTAAAGTTAATGACTCTTACACAAGGAAGATCATTGGTACTTGGCGGAGGTTATTCCTCACACATAATGATAGTTTCCAGACAAGCATGACTTATCCTTCCACAGTTCACCATTTAATATACCAATTGATCTTTGTATAAGAGTTTCAATTGACTTCAGTTTTTATTTAGCAGGGAATCTCTCAGAAGAATTTACCTGATGAGCTTTTCATTTTCTTTCATTCTCTTCACTTACTTTCCTTGTAGCCTTAGTCATGAAGCCTTCATCTGTGAAATTGACTACAAGGATCCCTGCATCCAGCATTCAAGCAGCACATTTTAGAACCCAAACTTGTTTGGGTCCTAAGGATCTTCCATGAATTTGCAACAATGATTTTTGAATCCAAAAAGATTTTATATTGGGTGCATTTTTCTGAAGACTAGAAACACTGGAATCTTGGTTTCTAATCTTAGAGTTATTGGTATAGAATGCACCACTGACATACTGAACATTTTGTTTTCTATTCTTCAGATTTTTATCATTGAGATTTTAACATGGAATTTAGAAGAGATCTTTTGTGCAATAGTTCCTTTTTCATGTACATAGAATTTTTGAGTGTTTTCAGCATGAACATGATCTTTATTCTTATGTACATTAACATGAAACATGGGAGCATGCACAAGATTATCAATTCTATGCCAACATTTCCTAGAAGTATGCCCAAATTTATGACAATAAAAACATTGGACTGATTTGGCATGTTTATTGAAATGTTGATCTTTATTCCAACAATGTTTGGCAAGATGACCAGGTTTATTACAATTAAGGCAAATGAGAGGATTTCTTACCTGGTACTTACCTTGGCATGTATGCATTTGTTGAAATCTCCTTTTCATGTGAGGAGACTTACCATGAGGAGAAGAAGGTGCCTTTTGGTGGCTCTTGGCATGATGTGAATTTTGAACTTGCCTTGGAGCTTTTTGGACTGATGGAGGAAGTAGATTATTCTTCTTGACATCAGCATTTTTCTTCTTCTCTTTTGTTTCTGAACAAGAACTTTCACAAGTTTTTCATTAGAGATATCAAGGTTCTTGTTCATAGCAGTTTTAACAGAAGTTATTGTGTTTTTCTTTTCATTTTTCTTATTTTTAACAGAAGCAAGGCTTGTGTTCTTCAATTCATTTTGAATCTTCTGTTTTTCAGCTTTTAATGCAACAACTTCTTTTTCTGAAGTTTGAAGCTTGTTTAGCATGATATCCAAACCATTTTTCATCTTATTCTTTTCATTTTTAAGTTGAGCAATTTGTTTTTCCAAATTGGCTATTTTATTACTCAAATTGCTACATTCATTGTCCAGTGGTTTGTCATTCACCAAGCCTTCAATCTTCCTTTTTAAATAATAATTTTCTTCAACAAGTTGTTTGCATCTTTCATTTATTTGATGATCATGAGCCATGTTAGAAATTTGTTTGTTTAATTGATCATTGTCAAATTTGAAGTTTTCATTGAGATCAATTAATTTTCCATTTTCCTCTTTCAAATCAAGATTTTCATATTCCAACAGGTCATGATTTTCTTTCAACTTGGACAACTTGTTTTCACAAGTTTTGATTTTATCCTTCAAACTTTCATTTTCAAAATGTAGTTTATGAACTTCAATTTTCAAATTCTCAAATTCTTCTGAAGGATCTTTATCATTTTTTTGGAGCAATTCAAGTGTATTTTTCAAGTTTTCACTTTCTTTATGGCAATGTTTTAAAGTCTTTTTCAAGTCTTTATTTTTAGTGTTCAGTTGTACATTAAGACTTTGCATCTTTTCACAGAATTTAATCAATTCAGCATAAGACATACTTTCATCTTCATCAGAATCAGAATTAGAATACACAAATGAATCTGGAGTTGATTTACCTGACCTTTTAGACCCATTTGAACTCTTGTGTTCTGAAGAGGATGAAGAATGCTCTAAGCTCTTAGAATGTGCTGTTAGAGCCATAACCTTATGAATTGTTGATTTTCTGGATTCATTGAGGCTCCTCTTTGCCATAAAGTACTTGTGAATTTCTTTTGCTCCTTTTCTTTGTGCTTCCTTTGAAAAACTTGATGAAGGTGAGAGTGGTGATTTCTCTGAAATTATAACAGGAAATTCATGCAGATTAAATAGATTTGCCATTATACCAAGACTCACAAAAGACTATTAGATCTAATCACAGCAAATCAATGTAACAAGGAATTAGATCTAACAATTAGAGTGGTTAACCTGCTCTAATGCCAAATGGAGGAATCAGAGCGATTAAACACACAATTCAAGCAATTAACACAGAGATCAAACAGAAGCAATCAAATTCAGATCAGAAATAGATATGAACCCGCTCTGATACCAATTGTTGGGAATCAGAGTGATTAATCACACAGAGACAGATCATCCAAAAACACAACTGATGAACAGTAAACCCGCTCTGATACCAATTGTTGGGGATCGGATGGGTGGATGGATCAGATCTAGAAGGGGGGTTGAATAGATCTAACACCAATTAACGCGGAAGCTTAAGCAATTAAAAATTACTTCGAATCAGAGATCAATTCACCCAAACTATTTACTGATCTGAAGAGTGATTAGTGTGTGTGAGCAAATCGATTAGTAGTGTGAGGAAATCCCTATGCATGCATCTAGCGAGATACAAAGGCAAACCACAATTCAAACCATTGCACAGAGGATTTTTAGGTGGTTCAGAAATCACCTTCAGTGATTCCTACGTCCACCCCTCACACAGTGAGGCCACACTACTCAAAACCTTGAGTACAACTCACACAGGAGCACGACGACTCCAAACACCCTTGAGCACGACGACTCAAGAACCACCTGGAGCACGGCGACTCCAAACTGAGCACGACGGCTCAAACAACAACCGGAGTACGACGACTCCAAAAACCACACAGTGAGTGCGACGACTCACAAACCAGCGCTCGACGGCTCACAGTATAAAAGCTAGATCAAACACAAAAGAGATCAGATCCTCTAGCAATGATCTGATTCAAAACAGATTCGTACACAGAAAATTTGTGCAGAACTTCATGCACAAATCTCACAGACGAAATAAGGAAGAACAAACTCTGAGATGAGGGAAATGGATGTAGAAAGAGTGTTCTTCGATGAAGAGGCCTTACAGACGCTTCAATTGAGGAGCCTTGATGGAAATCGATGGAGATTCTCCTCAATTGGCGATGCTCTGCTTTGATGGCATCTGAAATGCCAGAAATCCTTCTTCTCCTGAACCTCTTCAATTGGATCTGCTCCCTTGCCTTGCACAGCAACCTTCTCTCCAGGAATTCCCCTTGATTCCCTTGTCCTTCCTCTTGAAAGGATGGCTTGCAGCTTCTGGAGATGGAGACAGATCTGGAAAACCCCCTTTGGCCGCCAAAAGGCTTCTTCAAGTAGTGTATGGGCTCTCTTGCCTTTGGGGTTCAAGGAGCATGGGTATTTATAGCCCCATATGTCCATAAAGTGCCTTGGGGTGCATGGGCACGAAACCCTATGTCAAATCCCCTAAATCCCAAGCAGCCACGTGTACAAAGAAATTCACGTTTTTAGTTTCAGCCAGAGTGTATCGACCTTCCCTGATCTAGTGTCGACCTGCTCTCCCAGTCAGGCAAACTGGTCTGCTAGAAACTGGGTCTAGTGTCGACACTGCCTGGGACTAGTGTCAACACTGCCTGGGACTGTGTCGAAACTGCCTGGGACTGTGTCGACACTGCCTGGGACTAGTGTCAACCTGACTTGATCTAGTGTCGACCTGCTGTCCCAGTCAGGCAAACTGATCTGCTGGAAACTGGGTCTAGTGTCGACCTCACTTGATCTAGTGTCGACACTACCAAGACAAAAATGTGTGAACCTGAAAATTTAACACATAAACCATTAGTACAAGATATTATCATTAAAATATGAGATATTAATCAACAAAAATATGTTGTTTAAGCATTATTGTGATATGTATAAAATATATAACATATTCAACATGTCATCATCAAAATCACAACATGTCATCATCAAAATCACAATATGTCATTATTAAAATCACAACATGTCATCATTAAAATCATAATATCTCATCATTAAGATCACAATATGTCATCATCAATATCACAGTATGTCATCATTAAGATCACAGTATGTCATCATCAAAATCAAGATATGAGTGATGTTCTTTGGATATCATTAAAATACAACTTTAGGAAATTCCAAAACACACTCAACCCAACATCATTCAAATTGGAACTCAACTAAGGGGAACTCAAAAGAATGCACTGTCTGTCGACAGGTGAAGGGTGGCTGTCGATAGGCACCGAAAAACAGTAATTGGAGAGTTTTGGGAACAATGATCTGTCGACAGTAAGGTTCATACCTGCCGACAGCTGTTGAATTTACAGAATCTGTGAGGAATGATCATCTATTGACAAACTGAGAGGGAGTTGGTGACAAGATTGATATGAAGGAATGTCCCTCAAGCATTTCACTCAAAAGTTTTTTTTGACTTACTCCTCCATAATGTATGCATGGTATTGAAATGGGCATTCAAACAATTTAGAGATGTTCATGTCAAGTAGTTTTCACAAAGAGAGTACAGACATGATCAAACAAACACCAACATGCTATTCATTTGAAGAGAGAAACTTGCAAAGACTAAAAGAGGCCAATTGAAATTGTTTTTGAGATTTTATTTTTCTTGATGACCTTTATGTAGAAGAAGACTATTGGTACTTCGCGGAGAATTTTTCTCATGCATAATGATAGTTTCCGGACAAGTCTGACTTGTCCTTCCACATTTCACCATTTGATATACCACATAGTCACTACACAAAGATCAATTATTCTTGAATTTTGCATGAGATTCATTGAAGTTTGCATAAGCCTAGTTCCCTTCTCAGTGATGTAAACCTGTCTTCTGCCAATAGTTTTGTGAATATATCAGCCACTTGTTTTTTAGTTGGAATGAAGTTAAGTTCCAGGTTCTTGTTGGCAACCTCATCTCTAAGAAAATGATGTCTTATTTCATTGTGTTTTGTTCTAGAGTGTTGAATTGGTTTTTTTGAAAGACTGATGGCACTAGTGCTGTCATATAAGATAGGTGTGCATCCAATGTCAATATTGTAATCACACAATTGACTCTTGATCCACAACACCTAAGCTGCACAGCTCCATGCAGCAACATATTCTACTTCTACAGTGGAAAGTGCAACTGAGTGTTGCTTCTTGGATGCCCACGAAACTATGCAACCTCCTAGAAATTGACAATATCCACTAGTGCTTTTCCTATCAATTTTGCAACCAGCATAGTCAGCATCAGAATATGAAATTAAATCAACATTGCAACCAGCTGGGTACCATAAACCCAAATCAAATGAACTAGAGAGATATCTAAAAATCCCCTTAACTGCAATCAAATGGCTTTCTCTGGGACTAGACTGATATCTAGCACAGATACAAACACTAAATTGAATGTCTAGTCTACTTGCAGTAAGATAAAGGAGAGAGACAATCATACCTCTGTATTGTTTTGCATCTACCATTTTACCTTTTTCATCATTTTCCAGTTTTACGCTTGTGCTCATAGGTGTAGATGCTAGCTTAGCTTATTTGAACTGAAACCTCTTCAGTAGCTCCTTGACATACTTCTCTTGATTGATGAAGAAACCATCTTCATATTGTTTGACCTGCAAGCCAAGAAAAAATTATAACTCTCCCATTAGGCTCATCTCAAACTCACTGTGCATATGTTTTGAAAATTCTTCACACATTGAGGGGTTAGTGGAGCCAAAGATAATGTCATCCACATAAACTTGAACAACAATTATGTGATTGTGAACACATTTTGTAAAGAGAGTTTGGTCCATCTTACCTCTGGAGTAGTTTTTACTAACTAGAAAATTACTCAATCGGTCATACCATGCTCTTGGTGACTGTTTCAAACTATAGGGAGCTTTGTGCAATTTGTAAACATGGTTAGGTTTATCAGGAATTTCAAATCCAGGTGGCTGTGAAACATAGACTTCTTCTTTGATGTAACCATTTAGAAAGGCAGTTTTGACATCCATTTGAAATAGTTTAAATTTGTTGGAACATGCATATGCTAGCAAGATTCTTACTGCCTCAAGCCTAGCTACTGGTGCAAAAGATTCTTCAAAATCTACCCCAAATTCTTGATTGTACCCTTTTACAACCAATCTAGCTTTATTCCTAACAACTTTTCCGTCTTCATTTAGCTTATTCCTAGACACCCATCTTGTTCCAATTATTGAGATTTCTAGAGTTTTAGGGACTAAGCTCCATACATTATTCCTTTGAAATTGACCAAGTTCTTCATACATGGCATCTATCCAAGAGTTTTCTTTTAGTGCTTCTTCAATGTTTTTAGGTAACACTTGAGAAATAAATGCTAATTGATCCTATTCAACAATATTTTTAAAGTGTGATCTAGTTTGAACTCTATCATTTACATTTCCAATGACATTTTCAAGTGGATGATCTTTTGAGTACCTAACATTTGTTATTGTTGTCTCACCCTGTTGATTTTGATTTTGTTGATTTTGTTCAGGTCTGTCGACAGCCTCTGTTGGGTTTGTCGACAGGTTCTTGTCAGATTGCTCTTCAAGAATTTCTCCTTCAACATCATCGTACCTGTAAACATTTGAATTGTCAGTTTTTGCATGAATCTCATCAATGATAACATGTGGAGTCTCTTCCACAGTTTTATTTTTGGTGTTAAACACTCTATAGGTTCTAGAGTGTTCAGAGTAGCCTAAGAAGATTCCTGGATCACTTTTGGCTTTAAATTTGTCTAGAACAACTTTGTCATTATTGTGAATGAAGACTTTGGAGCCAAAAACTCTGAAATATCCAATGTTGGGTCTTTTACCTATCAGGAGTTCATATGGGGTTTTCTTCATTACAGGTCTTACCATGGCTCTGTTCAATATGTAGCATGATGTGGTCACAGCTTTTGCCCAATAGCTCCTTGAGAGTTGATTTTCCACTAGAAGTGTGCGAGCCATTTCCACCAAGGTTCTATTCTTTCTCTCCACTAGAGTTCTTGGAGAGGAGAATTTATGTTCAGTGCCTTGGTTCCTGCAGAAGTCATAAAATAGATTATTATCAAACTCTCCCCCACGATCAGTAAGATATGAGCATATTTTGTTTGTTTTTCCATGCTCAATCTTGTTAAATAAGTCTTCAAAGTTTTTCATTGTTTCACTTTTATGAGCTAGAAATTTGACCCAAGTGAACCTGGAGAAATTATCTACAATAACAAGGCCAAAACATTTGTCATTGAGACTAAGTGTTCTTGTAGGTCCAAAAAGGTCCATGTGCAACAGTTCAAAAAGTTTTGAAGTGATTATAGGTGCCTTAGATTTGAAAGATTTTCTAGTCTGTTTACCCTGTGCACATGAATCACAAAAGCTCCAATCTTTGTTAAAGTGAATTTTAGGAAGTCTATTTACCAATTTCATTCTCATGATTTTGTTCAAAATATTGTAGCTTGCATGGCCTAGCCTACGATGCCATGAAGAAAGTTGATCCTTTTTGTTTGCAATAAGACACAAGTTTTTATTTTTTGGTTCATCTAGATCAACTAGATAAATGTTATTGACTCTTTTACCAGAAAATTTAACACTTCCAGATTTTTTTATCAATGATTTGACATGCTTCTGAATCAAAAACAACTTTGTGGCCTTTATCACACAATTGACTAATACTCTACAAATTGTGATTGAGACCATCAACTAGCAACACATTCTCAATAGAGTTAGAAGCATTCTTACCTACCTTACCTGTGTCAATTATTTGGCCTTTATTGTTACCTCCAAAGATGACTTGACCTCCATCTTTTTAAACCAACAAACAAAAATTTTCTTTATCTCCCGTCATGTGCCTTGAGCAGCCACTGTCCAAGTACCACTTGTTTTGATTTTGGGCTGCTAGGCATTCCTACAATGACAAATCAGAATTTTTTTTTGGTACCCACATTACTTTGGGTCCCATTCTTTCATTCATGCCAGAAAGTAAATGCCTAGGAATCCATAATTGTTTTCATTTCATCATGCTCAGTTTATTCCAGCATTGTGACTCAGTATGACCAAGCTTTTTACAACATTTACATGATGGAGTTTGAATTTTTGAAATTCTTTTGTTGTTGTATTTAACCTATGAATTCTTTTGTCCTTTATGCAGTTTTGATGGTTGGGACCTATCAATAGATTTCCATACCTGTCAACAGTTCAGCTTTTGACTTGAGTACCTGTCGACAGGTGCTCTTGCTTGTTGACCAGTCAGGTTCTTTTGTTTGTTCTTCTGATCTTTGTTTTTAACATGAACTTGTTTATTTACACTTGGATTGCACTGAACAAAGGATGTGACCAATATTTGTCCAAGTTTCTTTTGATTTTCTGTTTGAAATCCAAGTCCATGTCTAGTTATGTTTGACTTAACTCCTAAAACGGCATCAAGGTTTTCCTTTCCCTTGACAAATCTTCATTCTTTCATTTTAGTTCCTATTGAACTTCTTCCATTCTTTTCTGAATCTTTTGATTCTCATTTTAAAGTATTTTAATAGATTTATTTAGAATTTGTTTTTATTTTTCATTCTTTTGAAGCATTTCTTTCATGCAGTCTATTTCAGCATAGTGATTTTCCTTTTCATTTTTCAGTAACTCTATTTCTCTGTTTAGGATTGCAAGTTGTTCATCATTACTTGTGTTATGCACACGATTATTGATATTCTTTTTCAATGCTTTGTTTTCAGATTTATATTCACACAAATTTTCAAATACCATGGTATATGCCACTTCCCATTCTTCGACTGTATAGCTCTCAAAGGAAGAGTTTATCTCATTGGAGTCTTCACTCCTTGCCATCAAGCAGTGAATTTCTTCATCATCAGAGCCGTCTTGATCACATTCATCTTCGTCTTCATCACTCCATGTTGCCATCATGGCTCTGGGATTCTTGTATGAAGATTTCTTCTTCATCAGCTTCCTTTTAAGCTCCGGGCATTCACCTCTCATGTGCCCCTATTTTTTGCATTCATAGCAAACAACTATGTCATTTTTCTTGTTTGTATCAAATTTGTTTGCAAAATCTCTTTTAGGAAGAGTTTTAAAGTTACCTGGCCCCTTCTTTCTGAACTTGGGAATTTTTTGAATTGTCTAGTCATCATGGCCATCTCATCATTTTCGCTTTCACTAGACGTTTCATTTTCATCACTTTCTTGTTCAATTTCTTTCTTAGAACTTGATGAGGCTTTATTAGATGCTTTCAATGCAATAGATTTTCTTGGAATGACCTCAGATTCTTTTCTTTTTAAATTAATTTTATAGGTCATCAATGATCCTATCTGTAGCAACCTGATTTTTTCGAAAAATAAAAATTTAATAATATTAAAAATTTAGTCAATTGGAAAAATCAAAGAAAAGAGAATTAATTCAAACCCACTAAATGAAAAGAACTGATGGGCTTTATTAAATGGATCACATAAAAGTTATTGGGCCAAAATAGAGATTTTTAAAAGAGGAATAAATGAAAAATACCCTAATTTTTTTTTATTTTAAGGAGTCCTCAGGGACAGCGACTGGGAGAGTGCACCCTACACCAGGGGAGTAAAATGTTCCCACTCCACCAATGCGTACACCTGGGCTCAAAAATTATAACTGAAAAAAATGAGGTTACAAAATCAAAGGGGCATACCCCAACTAAACTGGCCTGAGGCTAGGAAGACCAGACCGGTCCATAGTAAGAGGACCTTTACATTCACGAGGCAAAGAAACTGAGGATAAGAAAGTTACATTTCTAAGAAGCTTACAACCGAAATTAGATAAAGCATCAGCCACCTGGTTAGCCTCTCTGTAGGTATGAGTCATCTTGACCTCAGATCTGCGAATAAAAGCCTGAGCATCACGCCACCAACGCAGACAGGCCCAGGAAGGAGAAATACTGGTCATAAAGGAAGAAACAAGTGTTGCCGAGTCAGACTGGATCAAGGACAAAGGTAGACCATATTCACTAGCCAACCGGATACCATCACATAGGGCACGAACCTCAGCAACCAGGCTACCACTGAACGCGCGACATTGTTGACTGTGCATTTTCATTGTCCAGAGTTCCTCGCACAAGTCAATATGCGCACTTCCTCTAAACTGTCTCACAAATTAAAATAGCAAAAATGAACTAGTAAAGTGGTGAGAGCAAGTCATATCCATGGAGAGGCTGAATAAAATTTGACTTAAACTACTTTGACTTGACACCATTCGACAATGCATTAAAAGTAAATATGTAAATAGTACCGACCAAATCGCTCAAAATCTTGACGGATCAAATTGAATGAAGGAACAAGCTGAATTGTAATGAAAAGAGAAATGATATCAATGTACCCTCATAGCTCGAGGGATGAAAACAATAGACAGAAATCTTTAAAAGAAAACTTTCAAATCAATGTACCCCTGGAGCACAGGGGATGAACAGTTATTAAGAACGAAAAATAAGAACAACTAATTCGGAATCCTCGTGCTATGAAAAAAAGAAAATAAGAATGAAATAGTAACTCCAAAACAAATTATACAATCTCCTAATCCTCATGAAATCACCCCCATCCTATAACAGCCGAACTGAAGAAGAACTTGACAAAATCCCAGAAATTATCTCAAAGTTGCAAGACCTTCACAGTAGAAGAACCATCTCACAGTTGCAGGACCAATCTCAACACAAAAACAAAGAAGAAACTCCATTCTGGACACAAAAGAAATGGCAAAAGAACACTCCCAAATCGCCCTCTCTAGTTGCTTACAGCAGAGATGAAAATCTAACAAAAATCACTAACCCCCTTCCCACAGCAGAACAGTCAAATGCTCAAATGCTTACAAAAGAAAGAACAATTCTGAAAAAGGAAAACACCGAACTCTCCTGAATTGATCTTACCAACAGCAAGAAGGGACAAAGCAATTTAGAAGAAATGGCACAGCAAGTGCCCCTGGATCATCCTCCAGACAGCCGAACTCCCCACAATCTGAACTCGCCAACCTTGTAGAAACCAAAAAGAACTCAACTCCCCAACTGATGCTGAAAATCTCACAAATGCCGAATTCCACAAATCTCCAATGGAACAGATCCACACAGCACAGAAGAAATTGTAAGATTGAAATGAGAAATTAAACTAAGAACAGAAGATTGAGCAAATGCACTGGCTCAATTTCACTAAGAACAGAAGATAATACAGAACAAATTAAATCCCAAAAATTCTAAACTTCCTCACTCCTCTGCGGAAAAGAAAATACAGGAAAATTGGTAGAAAGCTAAAATCCCAAGAACTTGACTGCGAAGAATTATCGAACCCTCTGGAGCAGAGGGCCTTCCGGATGCCAAACAGAAGAAATGCAAAAATCAACACAAACGAGATAAAAAATTTTCTGGATCGAACTCCTCTCAGTTGCTCAAACAGAAATGAGAAAATGGAATCTAAATTGCTAAACTAAAATTCCCAACAATAAGAACTCTAAATCTGATGCTAAAAAAAATATAGAGAAAATGGCAAACTAAAAAAATCCATAAAATTTTTGAAGTGGTAAGAACGGCAGCACCAACCCCCAATCTGCCTTTCACAGATGCTTGAAAGAAGAAAATACAGAACAAACTAAAAACTCAAAATCAAATCTTAAAAATTCCCTCCCCTGCTCTGTTGAAAGGAAAGAAGAACAGAAGAAAATTGTAAGAAATAAAATCCTAAAGATTCTCCACACCCGAACTGGCTCTGGAAGAACAGAAAACTGGAACTTCCTAAAAAAAACGAACTGGAGTCTAACCGGAGATCCCCCATTCCTGAGGACCATGGGTCCTTTTATAAGCTTCCAAGTGCCTCTGCGTCCCACCCAGATCCGCACGAGCAGCCCGCCTCCAGTGCTTACCTCGCACGCCCTAGCCCTTGGCCTACACACACAGCACACACGGGCTGTACACAGCATCTGCACCTCCTCGCCATCTTCACACGCCCAGATCGCCAGCCACCTCAGCTGACCACCAGCTTTAGGTCGCCGCGCCCTCATGCCCAGGCCGCTTCAGCGCACAGCCAGCAGCACCAAATCACCTCAGTTCTGCACCTAGGAGCCTCCACACCTGCCATATGCCAGCCGCATAGCACCGGATCCACACCACCGCAGCGCACCGCCATCGCACACAGGAGCTCCAGCGCACCTGACCCGGCTGCTGCTCACCGCTCTCCATCCCGCCAGCCCAGCTGGCCGCCCAAGCCATCGCCGTGCGCTACCTCAGCTTCAGCAGATCCGGCCGCCCAACTACATGACTCAGCCGCCCCAGAAATCCCAGCCACATCGCCCGGCCGCACCAGCTCCATTGTGCCCAGGAGCCCAGCTCTAGCTTCAGCACCGCTTGCACACAATGCCCATCCTCCAACTCGCCATCTTCCAGCAGCTTCGTTGCCCTAGTGGGGAGAGAATAAAGAAAAAAATGTTTAGGCAGAGTGTGTTGTGGGGTATTTAAAATGATTTTTTTGTTTATTTAATGGAATTAGATGGGGTATGTGGCATGTTTGTAGTGGGTGGGATATTTATTCATTTAAAATTTATTTAAAATCTACTTAATTTATGAACTAATATTTGCAAGAATTAGAATATGTTTATAAAATCAAATATTATTTATGTACAATATTTGTAAAAAAAGAAAATTAGACAAATTATTCAAAATAGATTGAATTTATTTAATGAGAGTCTACTATGTATTCTACCAAAACTAATATGCTCAAAAATCTATTTAGGGATGAAATGAAAATTAAACTCAAACTGCACATTATTTACAGATAAAAGATGTCTAAAATCAACTATATGTATGAAATTTAACACTGAAAATTTTGTAGTTATCACTCCCCCCTACTTGAACATTGCTAGTCCCTTAGCAATAAAAATTACTCCAAATGTAGGACTAGAAGATGTAATGTCTCATGCTAAGCAGTCATCATGTAAAAGATTAATGTAGAGATATGTCTTTCCTAATTGTAAAGGTTTATGGCAAGAAATTAGTGCACAATTTATAGCTCACTTAAGAGTTCGCATCAGCCCTCTTGGAGCTCCTCTACCTTAGCTAGTACTTGAGATTAGATTAATTCGAGGGAGAAGAAAAGAATTGTAGAATAAAATCATTGCTCAGTCAGATTGGGTTGTTTCTCTTAGTTCCATTCTGCCCATCTTCCTTGAGGATTATTTTGTTCTGAGCTGAGGACTTTGCCTCTTTATTTGCACTTTGTGCACTCAGAATTTTTTTCTTTTTCATCCATAATACTGCACAACCCATCACTTTTCAAGAGTAGCGAGTCCAACTTTACTCAGATCCGGGGCATTTTTCATGGATAAATTTTTTCTTTTGCTTTAGCTTTTTGCTTTTTTTTTTGCTTTTTCTTTTCTTTTCCTCTTTACGGAAGGATGAACAGTCAGGTTCTTTGATCACATGCCTTCACTTCCTTCGCAATTCACTTAGGGGGAGGGAAGAAAACCAATCACCTCTCTCCTACTAGCCTTAGAAAATTTGCTTCATTCAGGTTCAGCTAGTCTAAGTGGCTGTATAGTGTGTGTATGAAAATCTCTTGCCATAAATCCTTACATAACGTAGACAAGAAGTACATGTAATCCTTTACTAGAGGCTACCTAACATGGATTTTTGTAAAGGAGTGTGACAACTTCAAAATTTTAAAGGTTAAAAATCAGACACATAGTCTATGTTTTGCAATGCCAAACACTTTATTCAAAGATGAAACATTGTGAAGTTTTTATTTGCATATGTACAAGCTAAGAAAAAAATGAAGCACAGGTTAGGGTGATGCCTATGAATGCATGTTTATTCTACCCTTCCAAATTTATTTACAGGAAAGAAAATTAAGACAGAGAATTACCTTATAAAGGAAATCTGTACACTTGGGTTGCCTCCCAAGAGCGCTAAGTTTATCGTCTTTAGCCGGACGCAATTAGGCTCCATTTGGCTCGGCTAACTTGGTAGAGTCAATTTTTAAGGAAGATGGGCTTTCAAAGAAATGCTTTAATCTCTGCCCATTAACAGTGAATGATTGTCCATTTTTAGGATCAAGAATAGTGATAGCACCATTGTCACAAGCTTTGACGATAGTATAAGGACCATCCCATCGGGACTTCAATTTTCCCGGAAACAGATGAAGCCTTGAATTAAATAACCAGACCTTATCATGCACTTGAAAAGTTTTTCTATGAATGTGTTTATCATGGAATGCTTTGGCCTTGGCTTTATATATCTTGGAACTTTCATAGGCTTCATTTCTGAGCTCTTCTAACTCATTCAGATGTAGGGTCCTTTGTTGACTAGGTTGGGCTAAATCAAGATTTACCTGTTTAATAGCCCAATAGGCTCTATGCTCAAGTTCTACCAGCAGATGACAAGATTTTCCAAAAACAAGCCGGTAAGGGGACATTCCAATGGGAGTTTTGAAAGCAGTTCGGTAGGCCCACAATGCATCATCTAACCTTTCTGACCAGTCTTTCTTATCAGGCCTAACCGACTTCTGAAGAATGTTTTTAATCTCCCTGTTTGATACTTCCACTTGGCCACTGGTTTGCGGATGGTAAGGTGTTGCCAGCTTATGGGTGATCCCATACTTCCTTAGGAGGGTCCTAAACTGAGTGTTAATGAAATGAGGTCCTCCATCACTAATGATTGCTTTGGGCCACCCAAATCTAGAAAAGATATTTTTCTGAACAAATTTGATAACCACCTTATGATCATTAGTCTTTGTGGCGATGGCCTCTATCCATTTGGACACATAATCAACAGCGACTAAAACATACGTGTATCCAAAGGACGGTGGAAAAGGTCCCATAAAGTCTATCCCCCATACATCAAAAAATTCTACAACCAGAATGGGGTTAAGAGGCATCATATCCTTTTTAGAAATATTTCCCATTGTTTGACATCTAGGACAGGCCTTACAAAATTGGTGGGCATCCTTAAACAATGTGGGCCAGTAGAAACCAAAGTCTAAGACCTTAGCAGTGGTCTTCTTTCCTGAAAAATGCCCTCCACAAGCAAGAGAATGGCAAAACTTGAGAACACTTTGATGCTCACTCTCAGGGACACATCTTCTTATCACTTGGTCTGGTCCTATGAAAAATAGCTTCGGATCCTCCCAAATAAAATACTTGTCCCTAGCAAAGAATATCTGTCTTTCATTTTTGGTCCAATTTCCAGGTACTCGTCCAATGACTTTGTAATTCACAATGTGAGCGTACCATGGAGATGAAATATTGGAGACAGCTAAAATGTGCTCATCTGGGAAAGCATCTCTAATAGGCATAGAGTCTGGGGCAATTATTCTGGACAAATGGTCAGCTACCACATTCTTGGACCCTTTCTTATCATGAATTTCCAGATCAAACTCCTGTAACAAGAGGATCCATCTGATCAATCTAGGCTTGGCATCCTTTTTGGCAAGTAAATGCCTTCAGGTAGCATGGTCAGTGAAAACAATGATTTTGGCTCCTAAAAGGTAGGATCTGAACTTCTCTAAGGCAAAGACAACAACTAGGAGCTCTTTCTCAGTGGTGGTGTATCGAATCTGGGTGTCATTCAATGTTCTGCTTGCATAATAAATTACTACAGATCCTTTATCAATTTTCTGACCCAAAATGGCACCTATAGCAAAATCTGAAGCATCACATATTATCTCAAATGGTAATGACCAGTCTGGAGATAGTAAAATTAGAGCTCTGGTCAAAATGTCTTTTAAGTCCTCAAATGATTTATGACAAGCTTCGTCAAAAATGAAAGGAGTGTCTTTCAACAAAGAAGTCAATGGTCTTGCAATTTTGGAAAAGTCTTTGATGAACCTCCTATAGAATCCAGCATGACCAAGGAAGGATCTAATTTGTTTGACAGAGTTGGGAGGAGGTAATTCGGAAATGAGATTTACCTTGGCTTTATCTACCTCTATCCCTCTCTCTGAGACAATATGTCCTAAGACAATCCCCTCCTTAACCATGAAGTGGCTTTTTCCCAACTTAAGACAAGATTGGCATTAATGCATCTTTTGAGCACTTCAGTCAAATGGTCGAGGCACGAATCAAAGTCATTTCCAAACACAGAGAAATCATCCATAAAGACTTCTAAGTAATCCCCAACCATGTCTGAGAAAATAGACAACATGCAACGTTGAAAAGTTGCAGGGGCATTGCACAGCCCGAAGGGCATGCGTCTAAAGGCAAAAGTTCCAAATGGACATGTGAAAGTGGTCTTTTCTTGGTCCTCAGGGTGAATAGCCACTTGGTTATACCCTGAATATCCATCAAGGAAGCAAAAGAATTTTTGGCCTGCAAGCTTCTCTAAGATTTGGTCAATGAAAGGCAAGGGGAAATGGTCTTTCTTAGTCATCGCATTCAATTTGCGATAGTCAATGCACACTCTCCATCCTGTAGCCAGCCTAGTGGGAATGAGCTCACCCTTTTCAGTTTGAATTACAGTTAGTCCTGACTTTTTAGGCACAACTTGAGTTGGACTAACCCACTGGCTATCAGAGATGGGATAAATGAATCCAGCATCAAGCCACTTGACAATTTCTTTCTTAACAACTTCTTTCATGTTGGGATTGAGCCTTCTTTGCATTTCTATTGAACTTTTGGCATTCTCTTCTAAGTATATGCGATGTGTGCACACTGAAGGACTTATCCCTCTCAAATCATCTATTATCCAACCTATAGCTTTCCTATGACTCTTAAAAACTTCAATCAATTTCTTCTCCTGCCATTCCTCAAGATCACTAGCAATTATGACGGGCCAAGTCTCATTCTCTCCAAGAAAGATGTACTTCAAACTAGCAGGGAGGAGTTTTAGCTCAACCTTAGGAGGACACTCAGATGGAATTGATGGATCACTATCCTGAAATAAGGAATTAAATTGTCCTTCCACTCCCTCAAACCCTAGAGCACAGGGTTGGTCCACTACATCTTCCACACAGGATTCTTCCAAGGAGTCTACCACTAGATAGCTCTCTTCTTGATCATGGTGCCTAGATGCCCTAAAAATGTTGATACTAATCCGCCTATCTCCAAATGATATATTCATCATCCCGGTGGCACAATCAATGTTAGCCCTGGCTGTGGCCAAAAAGGGTCTACCAAGGATGATGGTGGACTGAGTTAAGTCTTGAGGGGTGTTCATGTCCAGAATGATGAAATCGGCGGGAAAATAACAATCATTGATTTTCACAATAACGTCCTCAACTAAGCCATTAGGAGTGGTGACAGAACGATCGGCTAGTTGAAGGACAACAGAAGTGGGTTTCAACTCTCCTAGCTTGAATTTCTCAAAAATGGCAGAAGGTTGGAGATTGACACTGGCTCCCAAATCTGAAAGGCCGCTCTCAAAAGTGACTCCACCAATGGTGCAAGGAATTAGTGGAGTGCCTGGGTCTTTGAGCTTTTTAGGGAGTTGGTTTAAGACAATGGTACTCACAATTTCTGGAAGAATGATTGTTTCAGTTTGGTTTCTCACTTCACGTTTTGGAGTACACATTTCTTTTAGAAATTTGGCATAGGCCGGCACATGCTTGATGGCATCAAGGAGAGGAATGTTGATGTGAACTTGCTTAAACAGTTCCAAGAGTTCTTCATTACCAGTTGGTTTGTTTTTAGATTTTGACTTTAAAGCTTCAGGAAAAGTGACTCTTGGAATGTAACAGCTTGGGTCTTCATTCATCTTGGTTTTGTCTAGAGGTTCTTCAATTATTTTCTCTTTTCCCTTGGATTTTTCTTTTTCAGCATTTTCTTCAATCTCTTCCTCAATTTCAATTTCAATTTCATTTTCTTTATCCTTATTCAATGTTGACATGTGTGGGTGATGATTTGTTCTAATTCTTCCACTTCTTAAGGTAGACACAGTTTTTGCATTCTCTACTTGGGGGCCCCTAGCTTGGGCAGGGGGATGGTCCTGTTGTATAGGTTGATTCTGAATTTGTGGTGCTGGAATGTTTTGGACAAAAACTTGTTGTGGGTTTTGTGTTGGAGGACCATTTGGTCTAGCAGGTGGTGGTCTGTACCCCTGGGCCTAATGGTATTGCTGGTTCTGGTAAAATCCAGGTGGGTTGTTCCTTGGGTTTGCTACAGCTTGACTTGGCAATTTCCCTGCTTCCCTCCTTTGACATACATCAGCAATCTGGGACTCTATCCTTGTCAAATTTTGTTGAAAATTTTGATTTTGAGTTTGATGTTGATTTTGTTGTTCTTGCACAGTTTGACATAGAGTCGCCATCATGTTTTGGAGTTGATTCATTTTATCGTCCCAATTGGGCTGAGCAGGTGGTGGTTGATTATATGAAGGTTGCTGGAAATTGGTGTAAGCAACTTGATTTGAGTTTTGATTTCCTTGGAATTGTGGAGGTTTGGAATAAGAAGATTGGCCAAATCCCAGATTCTGATTGGGATAGGATTGACCGTACATGGATTGCTTGAAAGAAGGTAGAGAAACTTGTTCAGATTGATTTTTCCATGAACAATTCGGGTGATTTCTCCAACTAGGGTTGTATGTGTTAGAATATGGATCATGAGAGGGTTTGTAGAAACCTTGTGCAGCTTGGACTTGTTCTTGAATGAAAGGAGGTAATTGGGCAGTAGTGGGATAAGCATTGGTAGGATGAGCTGGGCTAGCACACATAGCACAAGTTTCATGTGGTTGAGAAAATTTAGGTGTGGCTTGCCCAGTTAGAGATAACAATTGATCAAATTTTTGTTCCAACTTCTGCTCCAATCGCTGATCAAGTCTAGCTATCAGATCTTCTACCCTAGAATCTGATTCTCCTCTCTCTCTTAATTCATACATCCCTGTCTTCTTTATAGGTCCTAGAGCTCTCTCATAAGAGTGGAGTGAGGCATGATTGATAGAATTCTCACTCAATGTTTCAAACAAATTATATGCCTCATCCTCGCTCTTAGTCATAAATGCTCCTCCACACGAGGCATAAACCATTTGCCTATTCCATTCCGTCAGTCCTTCATAAAAAGCTTGGACTATTTGCCACCTCGACAGACCATGGTGGGGGCATTTTCTGAGCAACTCCTTTAATCTCTCCCATGATTCATGCATTAATTCTCCCGGGTGTTGGGAGAATCCAATGATTGCTCTTCTCATTGTGTTAGTACGGTCAATAGGGTAAAATTTCTTTAAAAATTCCTGCTACATTTCTGGCCATGTTGTGATGGTTCTCCCTATGGTTCCTAACCAATGTTTGGCTTTGTCTTTTAAGGAGAACGGAAATAGGGTCAATCTTAAGGCATTTTCAGTGAAATTTTGGATCCTAACAGTGGAACAAATCTCTAGGAACTCATCTATATGCCTATAAGGGTCTTCATTGGGATTGCCATAAAAAGATGGCAACATCTGAATGGTTCCTGGCTTGATCTCAAAATGATTTGCTGGAATTTCTGGTCTGATGCAAGTAGCAGGTTGATAGTTATAAGGAATAAAATACTCCTTCATCTGTCTGGGTGCGACCTCCTCTACATTTCTAGCAATTTGGTTTTGATCTTGGTTGGCCATCCTATGAAAAAATCTTTCTATCTCGTCTATAGGTTGAGCCAAATCTAAGTCCAGAGAACGTCTACCAAGCATACAAAGTTTTCTATTTATGATTTTTGAATTTTTTTAGATTTTTATTGATTTTTGAATTTTTATGACAAACACAAACAATCACAGACTTTCAAAACAAATTATCCTAAACTCTAAGTGTTCCTTGGACTTATGTTATTTTTCTCAAAATCAGATTTATGCTTGCTTAAGTCCAATCCTAACTCTTCTTGTACCGGCCAGGTAAGAGGTGGAGTAGAGGGAGGCCCCCCTTGCTTTCGCAAGGACCCAATTAAATAACATCTAGCTCACTTAAGCGTAAGATTTTTAACCTCTAATCCTAGACACCAGACTTAAAGAGAAGTTTTGAATTTAAGAAAGGATAAATCTAATTATGAACCCTAGGGCCACGTCTACTGATTTTTATTAAAAGTTTGAGACAATGCAAGAATGTGGAAAATTTTTGTGATTTTTGGGCAAAGGAAAGGGTGATGAAATCCCTCACCTTATCTTTTTATTTTTAATGAGTGAAGCCCTCAAGCAGTCCCATTTTCAAATGTGAAGTGCACAGATCAAGTTTCAAACAAGAGGTTGTCTAATGCTAAGTCTAATGCATGAAACGAGCGATGGAAGTCTTACCTTTCCCCCGCACTCTTCAATGCAAGAAAGAAATGGAATTCAAATGACAATTAAGATGATGAATGTCCTAAAACACGGGATTCTAATCTTGAGAAATGAAATTTTTATTTACAAATAAACGGCTAACATGAAAGAGCGATTTGGAAATTTTTTAAGATTTAGATTTTTTTAATTTTTATTTGGTTTTTTGAATTAAATGAAATAAAATCTAACTAAGAAAATATAAGATGATACTATAAGCTAATTCTCAAACCACACAAACCACAAAAAGAGTCCAATTATTACATGCCAACTAGAAGGAAATCTCTGTACATGCACAGAGAGTACATCAAAGCCTCACTTCAAATTTCACTCCTCTCTTCTATCTAAAAGACTGAATTAAAAGCAAATGGGAAAAGAAATCAGCAAGCTCCTCCTCCAATGGGATTCAAAGGTCAAGCCCAATCTCCAAGTTCCTCTCCTTGTGCAAATCTGAAATGAAAGCCCAATAACAAGTCAATATAAATCCCAAAGCAAATGAGATCAAATGAAGCAGATTAAATCAAACTCTAATGCCTCCCCGGCAACGGCGCCAAGATGAACGCGCGGCATTGTTGACTGTGCATTTTCGTTGTCCAGAGTTCCTCGCACAAGTCAATATGCGCACTTCCTCTAAACTGTCTCACAAATTAAAATAGCAAAAATGAACTAGTAAAGTGGTGAGAGCAGGTCATATCCACGGAGAGGTGAATAAAATTTGACTTAAACTACTTTGACTTGACACCATTCGACAATGCATTAAAAGTAAATATGTAAATAGTACCGACCAAATCGCTCAAAATCTTGACGGATCAAATTGAATGAAGGAACAAGCTGAATTGTAATGAAAAGAGAAATGATATCAATGTACCCTCACAACTCGAGGAATGAAAATAATAGACAGAAATCTTTAAAAGAAAACTTTCAAATCAATGTACCCCTGGAGCACAGGGGATGAACAGTTATTAAGAATGGAAAATAAGAACAACTAATTCGGAATCCTCGTGCTATGAAAAATAGAAAATAAGAACGAAATAGTAACTCCAAAACAAATTATACAATCTCCCAATCCTCATGAAATCACCCCCATCCTATAACAGCCGAACTGAAGAAGAACTTGACAAAATCCCAGAAATTATCTCAAAGTTGCAGGACCTTCACAGTAGAAGAACCATCTCACAGTTGCAGGACCAATCTCAACACAGAAACAAAGAAGAAACTCCACTCTGGACACAAAAGAAATGGCAAAAGAACACTCCCAAATCGCCCTCTCTAGTTGCTTACAGCAGAGATGAAAATCTAACAAAAATCACCAACCCCCTTCCCACAGCAGAACAGTCAAATGCTCAAATGCTTACAAAAGAAAGAACAATTCTGAAAAAGGAAAACACTGAACTCTCCTGAATTCATCTTACCAACAACAAGAAGGGACAAAGCAATTTAGAAGAAATGGCACAGCAAGTGCCCCTAGATCATCCTCCAGACAGCCGAACTCCCCACAATCTGAACTCGCCAACCTTGTAGAAACCACAAAGAACTCAACTCCCCAACTGATGCTGAAAATCTCACAAATGTCGAATTCCACAAATCTCCAATGGAACAGATCCACACAGCATAGAAGAAATTGTAAGATTGAAATGAGAAATTAAACTAAGAACAGAAGATTGAGCAAATGCACTGGCCCGATTTCACTAAGAACAGAAGATAATACAGAACAAATTAAATCCCAAAAATTCTGAACTTCCTCACTCCTCTGCGGAAAAGAAAATACAGGAAAACTGGCAGAAAGCTAAAATCCCAAGAACTTGACTGGCGAAGAATTGTCGAACCCTCTGGAGCAGAGGGCCTTCCGGATGCCAAACAGAAAAAATGCAAAAATCAACACAAACGAAATAAGAAAATTTCTGGATCGAACTCCTCTCAGTTGCTCAAACAGAAATGAGAAAATGGAATCTAAATTGCTAAACTAAAATTCCCAACAATAAGAACTCTAAATCTAATGCTCAAAGAAAATACAGAGAAAATGGCAAACTAAAAAAAATCCCTAAAATTTTCGAAGTGGCAAGAACGGCAGCACCAACCCCCAATCTGCCTCTCACAGATGCTTGAAGGAAGAAAATACAGAACAAACTAAAAACTCGAAATCAAATCCTAGAAATTCCCTCCCCTGCTCTGCTGAAAGGAAAGAAGAATAGAAGAAAATTGCAAGAAATAAAATCCTAAAAATTCTCCACACCCGAACTGGCTCTAGAAGAACAGAAAACTGGAACTTCCTAAAAAAAAACGAACTGGAGTCTAACTGGAGAGCCCCCATTCTTGAGGACCTTAGGTCCTTTTATAAGCTTCCAAGTGCCTCTACTTCTCGCCCAAATCCGCACGAGCAGCCCGCCTCCAGTGCTAGCCTCGCACGCCCCAGCCCCTGGCCTTCACACACAACACACACGGGCTGTACACAACATCTGCACCTCCTCGCCATCTTCACACGCCCAGATCGCCAGCCACCTCAGCTGACCACCAACTTCAGGTCGCCGCGCCCTCATGCCCAGGCCGCTTCAGCGCACAGCCAGCAGCACCAAATCACCTCAGTTCTGCACCTAGGCGCCTCCACACCTGCCATCTGCCAACCGCATAGCACCGGATCCACACCACCGCAGCGCACCGCCATCGCACACAGGAGCTCCAGCGCACCTGACTCGGCCGCTGCTCACCGCTCTCCATCCCGCCAGCCCAGCTGGCCGCCCAAGCCATCGCCGCGCGCCACCTCAGCTTCAGCAAATCCGACCGCCCAACTGCATGACTCAGCCGCCCCAGAAATCCCAGCCACATCGCCCGGCCGCACCAGCTCCATTGCGCCCAGGAGCCCAGCTCTAGCTTCAACACCGCCTGCACACAATGCCCATCCGCCAACTCGCCATCTTCCAGCAGCTTCGTTGCCCTAGTGGGGAGAGAATAAAGAAAAAAATGTTTAGGCAGAGTGTGTGGTGGGGTGGGGTATTTAAAATGATTTTTTTGTTTATTTAATGGAATTAGATGGGGTATGTGGCATGTTTGTAGTGGGTGGGATATTTATTCATTTAAAATTTATTTGAAATCTACTTAATTTATGAACTAATATTTGCAAGAATTAGAATATGTTTATAAAATCAAATATTATTTATGTACAATATTTGTAAAAAAAGAAAATTAGACAAATTATTCAAAATAGATTGAATTTATTTAATGAGAGTCTACTATGTATTCTACCAAAACTAATATGCTCAAAAATCTATTTAGGGATGAAATGAAAATTAAACTCAAACTGCACATTATTTACAGATAAAAGATGTCTAAAATCAACTATATGTATGAAATTTAACACTGAAAATTTTGTAGTTATCAACCACCAGAGCCATAAAAATGAGCAAAAGCTAAAAGAAGATGACCCGAACTGTCTCTGATACAGCCGCCACCCCCGCAGAGGCCAGGATTCCCTTTACTGGCACCATCAACATTTAAAACCAGACCAGAGTCTGGCGAAATCCATTTGACCAGTTTGAACAGGCGCGGTTTAACACTTGGAGAGAAACCAAAAGAGGTGAGATCCTCGAGTCCATAAGCAGCAGACGAACACTTAAAAGACACAGATGCAAGGGACGCTGACACCATATAGCGAATATTGTGGACGATGACATGGATAGGACGCCGCTTCCTTCAAAGCGCATGAGGCAGCGGGCACGCCAGATTTCCCAAATGATCAGCATCGAAACATACAAAGACGTAAACCCATGCAGTGTTGTCGGGCTACAATGCCTCAGAAGATGCCACAGACGCACTGTAATACTGTCATAGTTGGACAGCTTAATGTCCAGAATAGGAGCAGCCCAGTTCCAAAGATTTGTTGCCAACTCACTAGATATGAACAGATGGTTAAGGTCCTCAGTGGTAGGATTGTTACAACAGGAACACCTGGAAACGATAGCAATACCTTGATCAGCAATTCGGGAGTCAACAGGAACAACTCGATATAAAATCTTCCAACAAAACATGGAGGCACGCTGATAGAAAAAGTGATGCCATAGCTGGGTCAGAGGTGCCCTTGTCAGCCCACTCGAGGAGAGATTCTTATACGCAGAGGAAGTGGTGAAACAACCACCAGGAGAAGCGGTCCAAACACAACAATCATTAAAATCTGTTAGCTTGATATCCTGGAGGATCGAAGGACAGGAGAGGAGTCTCCGAATTGGATGATGAACATTGGTGATAACCTCATGAATAGTAAGACTAGGGCCACTATAAGGGGCCGACAGGACCTCCAATAAAGGGTCTTGTCCGAGCCAGATGTGCTTCAGGAAATCAGTACTTCTTCCATCACCAACAATCCACCTAGAATTTTGAAGAACAGCTTGATGAGCGATAGTGAAAACCATTTTAGACATACCATGAGGAATGGAATACCTAAAAGGCGCTCCACAAAGAACCTTAAACCTGACCCGAGCATAAGAGGCCCACAGAGAGGATCCATGATAAATATTCCACAGTTGCTTGGTAGCCAAAGCAAGTTGAACATGCCAAAGGCTATTGATATCAAGCCCTCTTTGAGAGATAGGGCGACGAATGACCTCCCACGAAACCCAGTTCTTCCGATGAGTACCATCCATACCACTCCAGAAAAAATTTGCACAACACTTCTCAATATAATTGACCACAGGTTTTGGGATGGAGATTGCAGCGGCTAAGTAAATAGGAATGGAAGAGAGCACATACTTAATAAGGGTTGCTCTGCCAGCCTGAGAAAGGAACTTTGACTTCCACGATATCATCTTAGAATTAACTCTATCCATGAGGAATTTATAATCAGCCACTTTAGCCTGCCCAAGCCTGATGGGGACACCAAGGTAGTGGAAGGCACCCACTTGCTGGCGGAACCCCGTAATCCCAGATAGCCTCCTTACCAGGGAAGGAGGAGCATTAGGGGATAAAATAAAACTACTCTTTTGAATATTAATTTTCTGGCCAGAGGACATCTGATACCTGCGCAAGAAACTAAGCTACCTCAAGACATTAGAGCTCTGACCATTACAAAAAATTAATATATCATCCGCAAACAGCAAGTGGGAAATCGGCGGACAACTTCTTGGACCAGCAAAAGGAAACAACGAAGAGGAAGAAAGGAGAAGCTTCAAGCCCCTGCTAAGCACCTCCTCCATGATAATAAAAAGGGCAGGAGCAAGGGGTCACCTTGACGCAGACCTCTAGAGGATTTGAAATATTCCACAGAAGAACCATTAAACAAGATTGAGGACCAGCAGTTGGAAACTAGCATACCAACATAAGATATGAAACGGTTTGAGAAACCAAAATGACGAAGCACTGCAAACAGGAAGTCCCACTCAACTCTATTATACGCTTTCATCATATCAAGCTTAAGTATAACATTGTGACCACGAACTTTTCTCCTGAGATCTTGGATAAGCTGGTTGGAGAGAGAAATATTATCAACAATGTTCCTGCCTTTAACAAAGGCCCCTTGTTCCTCAGAGATGATAAGAGGTAAGATATCCGTGAGGCGAGTACAAAGGATCTTGGAAATGATTTTAAAGCAAAAGTTGCATAAACTAATAGGTCTGAAATTGCCAAAAGAAGAAGGGTGTGGACCTTGGGAATAAGCGCCAAGAGAGAGGAGGAGACGCCCCTAGGTAAGGGGAACCCCCTAAAAAAACCCCGGACAGCAGCAATGACGTCCACAGAGATAATATCCAACAATCTTGAAAAAAACAACCCGAAAATCCATCTGGACCCGGAGCACCTTCACCATTCATAGACCACACGACCTGCTTCACCTCATCATCAGTAGGTACAAAAGTAAGCGCTTCATTGTGGTTCTCCTGGATAAGAAGTGGGATAGACTGAAGCACAGAATTATCAACAACATGATCTTCAGAAGTAAGAAGCTGTTGAAAAAATCTCTCCGCCTCCTGAGATAAAGAAGATTGATCATCACACCTAACACCATCAATTTTAAGGCTATGAATAAAATTTCTAGATCTGTTGCCCAGAACCACAGCTTGATAAAAAGAAGTATTCTTATCACCATCACTGATCCATTGAACCCTAGCCTTCTGGGCCCAAAAAATCTCTTGACACTTAAGGGCACGTCGAAGACCAGCGTTGGCCGCATTAAGGCTCGCCCTGTTCTCAGCTGAAGGATCATCATCAAAGGAGATTTGCCTGACCACCACCAGGTTCTCTGCTAAGCGACCCCATCCTCAACTCTGCCAAAAACATTCTTATTCCAAGACTTCAGCACTAACTTGGTAGCTTTCAGCTTACACTGCAGAACCGCAAAAGGGTTAGAAGATGCAATATTCGTGTTGGTCCAAGCATGACGAACACACTGAAGAAAGGAGTCATGGGTGATCCACATCTTCTGGAAGATAAATCTTGAAGCCACAGATTGATGAGGAAGGAAATTCAGAAGCAAAGGGGCATGGTCCGATGGGCTCCTAGGTAAATGCTTAACGCACAGGCCCGGAAAAGAAGTATGCCACTGGGGGGTAACAAGGATCCGATCCAACCTAGCTTTAATAGAAGCAGGCCCAACCCTATTATTCGACCAAGTAAATGTCTGACCAATGAATCCAGCATCCAATAGGCCAGCCGCAGATAGGAAGGAATTAAAGTCAAGCAGGGCACTTGGACTAGGAAGAGCACCACCCTTCTTCTCAGAGTTACAGGAGACACAGTTAAAATCCCCCCCACAAGCCAGGGAAGGGAGTTATCACCCTGAAGCAAGAGAGACTGAAATAGCTCACGGCGGAGGCTCAAGTTGCAAGCAGCATAGATAGCAGTAACCATGCAAACAGTCATATTACCATCCAAGATATGCGCAGTAATGAACTGCTCAGAACTACCAGTAACCTTGAGAGAGATCGAGCTAGACCACATTAACCAAAATTTAGAAGCCTCCCCATCATTCCCTACATGGCCATGCATGTGAAGATAATGAGAAACAACACCAGCTCTACTTAAAGGGATTTTTGGTTCAAGAATAACAACAAACTGTAACTTATTTACTTTGATTAGTCACCTCAGAGACCTTTTCAAAGCCAGATTTGATAGGCCTCTAATATTCCAAAAAAGCGCTGGAACATTCATAAGGAACGGTAACCAGAATTCCGAACCGCAGCTCTCGCTTTGGACCTCGTACAAACACCCAGCTGGGGAGCCGTCACACCACCTTTGGTAACTTTAACAGTTGACATAAAAACGTTCTCAGAAATAGCAAGCTTAGAGGCAGAAGAGAGCATGACACCACCACTAGGGTCAAGAGAAGCAACCTCCACGATCGAGTTGCCTTCATGAATGAGCAACTTACCCTGAGACACCTTCGAAATATCTGCCTTGAGATCTGGAGATACGCCATCATGCACAACCTTGGGTAAGTTCGATATCACCGGAGGAGCGACAGGCGACGTGATATTTGGAAACTCTGATGCCACCGGAGAAGAAGAAGCCGACGGGGCCTCCGGCATCACCACTGAAAGACTGGCCGGAATAAACTCAGGAATTTGATAAGCCGTGACCTCCATCAGAGACGGCTAGACGTGAACAGTACCATGCATGTTGGGATCGACCTCCTCGGCGGGGGGCGACTCCTCCAGAGAGTTGAGCTGCACATGATTCACGTCCGAGACTTGACACATATTACTTGTAACAGTAGAGGGACCCTTAGAGGGTTCTTCCAGCACACCAACGCCATCAGCTAGCCGCTCGAAAACATTAGAAACCGGAATTGAGGACATTGATTGCAACTGCACATTATCCTTAACAGAAACTCCCTTACGTTTAACCAAACGCCACTCCTTCTCCTCGTCGTTAGGTTTTGCAAGCATAGCAGTTGAGGAGACAGGCTTCTGATCCAGAACCCAGTCCCTTGACGTCTTCTTACAGTCCTCAATGGCATGGCCCAGTCTTCTGCAAAAACTACAAATAGGTGGCACCTTGTGGAAATTGACACTTTGCCAGAAACCTCCCTCGCCATGACCAATCCACATCCGATCAGGTAACGGTTTGGCTATGTCCACATCAACACAAACAAGGGCTTCCGCTGTTTGGGTCCAGGCAAGAGTTGAATCATGGATACGAAGGACTTCCCCAAAGTTACCAGCGATGCAACGTAAATAATCTTCATTATAAAGATTAACAGGAAGATGAGGGAAGCCCACCCATATGGGGATGAGGGTAGGATCAGCAGAGAAATCAAAATCCGCAGACCATCAAAAAAAGCAGAAAAGATAACCTTTGAGGTAAATATTCTTCCGAACAAGCACTTTCAGAAAGTCCTCTTCTTCAAAGAAACGAAATAGGAGATGCCTTGGGTTCAGAACACTGATTATGCAGTCGCCCTTGAGAAGAAGCCGTTGGGATAGACAACTCTTAATTTCAGGGAAAGAAGGCCTACCATAGGAGCATTTGGCCACAATAGCGAACCTCAAAGGTTGCTTAGACTTCCGGAACTCCTCCTTAGAAAAATAAACAGCAAGCAAACCATCATCAGTAAACGCCGGCGCTTTCAAGGCCAACTCAATCTTTGAAGGGCGCAGAGTAGATGCAAGAGCAGCAGCAAAGGACCGGCTCTCCAACTCAGCAGGAGCAGCCATCGCACACAAATAGCCTGCAGGCAACCAACAGGCCGCCGACAGGGAAGGGAGGAATGCCCGAGCGGCGCAGCAAGACCCCAGAGCTTCTCTCTCTAGACCAAAGAGGGGTTACACCACCAGTAATACCCTAAATTCGTATCTTAAATATTGCCTAAATAGAAAAGTGGTAATAACGTATTAAAATAAGTATTTTGGGTGAGAATTGGACTCCTAACCCTACCCTAATTGGTTGTCCACGAAATTTGGATCCCAACCTAACCTAAATAGGAGGTGAGAAGCTTGGAAGGAGGATAGAAATAGGAAATCTCAGATTTTGATAGGAATTAGAGTTCTATTAGGAAATAGAAACCCAATAAGCATAAATACTCTCTAAACTCTCCATGGCTGGCCCTAACACATTGCTGGGGCTTGCTAGACGAGGAGAGAAGGCCAAGAAGAGGAGAAACTCGTGAAGAGGATTGCTCAAGCTCCAACCCGTGTTCTTCAAGTTATAACCCTCAAAGATCAAACGAGTCAAAGGTAGGCATTCTCATGAGAAAAACCTAATTAATTTCATCTGTAGGTTGTTCCAACTATCAGGAACAAAACCCCTATTGTTTCATAATTTTCCATCGAGCCAATCTTTTATCCTTGATTTTTGATGTTCTGCAATCACCATGACCCTGAACCATCATGCTTAATTTATATCTCCATTTATACTAGTCCCCATGCCATGAAAATTTAACTGGAGATACTGATGGATGTTAAGCATCGTTTGCCCTTGAAAGCCCTAATTTTCATCCATCCTACTTTGCAAATTAATTCTTTTATCTCTACTCTACACTGTACCATGTTCGTCATGCATAAACTTGGGTGAGGCATGTCGAGACCATGTTCGTTTTCAAATTCTTATTTACTGGAAGTACTCTTGCATGTCTAGATCCATTTAGAATTTTTTCTTGAATTTTCATCGCCTGTGCAATTAGCTATGAATTTTTGAACAACCCTATGTCAAAATAAGCAAGGTTTGGACCGTAATCCAAGGCCTGTCCTTTTCCCGCTCGGACTCAGGCGCAGGACCTGAGAACGCGACGGCCCGATAGGTCGTGTTCTCAGGGCTGATCACGACAGAGCCACCTCTCGCGTTCTGAACGTGACAGGAGTCGCGTTCCGGCAGCCTCCTCTGACCGACCCGTCACGTTCCTTGCATGACCCTGTCACGTTCTGATCAGACCCTGTCGCGACCCTTACAGGGGTACGTCGCGATCTGGGGTTTTTACATGAAAACCCATGATTTGTGATGCTCTAACTTTTTACAGTCCCTATACCCTTGTTAACAATCATACACACAGTAAATACACCTATTATATAATGAATATATATTGAGTGATTTAAAAGACGTGCACATGACCTCTTTCTAATCTATGATTTCTTTTACACATGCACACACTTGAACCATCCAATATGGCGTAACTTGGCATGAAAACATCTCATAATACATCTGTAAATTCATTCCAATTATATATTTAAATGCCTTATTTTGAATGAACTTGTCTTCATTTTCTCGCGATGTTTGGGAATACCGTTATTGACGTTCCACTGTTCTAGAATTCCTCTAGAACGTCGGGCACTTGTTTCTTTATACCCACTTTCTCTTGTCTTGGACGAACTCTCCGTCGAATATTCCTTCTGTCGGACTAGTGAATCCTTGTTCAAGGCCTCTGTAAGTCTCCTCTGTCCATGGATTCCCACATGGTTGATGAGCTGGTTGTACCCTAACACCTATGTTGCCCTTTAGGGATCAGTAAGACCCAAACGGCTTTAGTTGCTCTCGCTCTTATCTTGAATCACGCCGGACCTCTGGACCTGTGCATAACATGGCCAGTGGAAGGGTAGTGAATTCCACCTGATTTCCAATACCAATCACGTGTGTTGTGCAACTGTTACTATCGCTCGTTTACTTGACGTTTTATGTGCAATGAGCTGTAGTTCTCATCTATACTCGACTCGCTCATCTATTCACACTCTCTCTACTATCTCGTCTATTCATCTAGTACTCTCACCTATTTCTTGGTACTCTCTAGTGGCCATTGACTGATTGTCTAAAGATAAACAATATAACCAATGCCTGACAATATATAAAGGGCCCGGTCTGGTCTTGGGATGTGCACCCAAAAGTGCTATTTGCCCGCGGGAGTTAAATGACTGGAGTGTTTGGCATTACACTCGAGTGCTATCTATCTTGACTATCCAAATGATAATCAAAAGTGCTATGCTACATATTCTCTCGCTGTCTATTGACAACCAAGTGCTATATTATACACGTTGTGCTATTAATATACTTGTGCTATTTGTGCTATGGCCATCCTGCTCTTTGTGCTATACTCAAAGCTTGTGCTATATTTGGAAACTTATACTATTCCGCTCACGTGCTGTTGTGCTATCTCTTATGTTACTTGGCTCCCTCGCTCTATATTTAGTTACTCTACCTTTTAATACATTAATTGTAAGACTCGGATTCCTGGCTTTCCATCCGGTGTCTGGGATGACTGGCCTCTAACGCGTCCAGGCTGGGCGACGGATTAGTGTCACGTCGGGGGTGCCCGATGTGACAGTTATCCCTATTGCGACGCAGGTGTGCACCGTGTTCTTGTTGTGCCTGGGTTGCCCGTCGCGTTCTTGTCATGACCGGTCAGCGGGTTGCGACAGTGTTGTCGTGTTCCGCTGTGCGGTCGTCTGATGCCTGTCAGAGTGGCAGGTGTATCAGTACGGCCTATCGCGTTGTCACGGTGCCCTTGGGGGGCGCGTTCTTGTCACGGTCCGTTGACCCGTCACGTTAAGGTTCGTAATGCGACGGGGCGGGCCGTCGCGTTTTGGGTGCCGGGGGCTTAAGGCGCTAGCTGGCTACCCCTTTCCCCTCTCTCTCCTCTTCTTCCCTTTCCCCTCTTCGCCGACGATGGGGAGGCTCCCCTCCGGCGATCCGGGCGTGGAGCGGCCGGCGGCTCGTGGTGGAGCGTGGGAGCGGCGTCGTGGAGCGAGGAGGAGATGGCCGTGCATCGTGAAGGCCCTTCGTGGGTTCGGTTCTTCGTGAAAGGAAGGGATTACTTGAACTCTTCTCGATCCAGGCGGATCGGGAGCTTCGTGCTTTCTAGCTAGTTTAGATAGCTTCCCATACTCCCCTCCCCGTGTGTGTATGCTTGTATGGTTTGTGGGCGGCCCGGGATTGAGGATCCCGTTGGTCTTGTAGGATCAAATATGTGGATGGATCAAATCTAGAAAGGGGGGGGGGTTGAATAGATCTAATCAATAATTGAGGAAACTTAACCAATTCAAAATACTTTGAATTAGAAATCAATCCAAATAAACAATCTCCTGATCTGAAATGTGATTGTGTGTGTAATTGATATGTGAAGCAATTAAACTCTTAGTGAAAGATCAAAATCCTGTGCAAGCATCAATCGCAAACACACAAATCAAACCACTGCACACAGAATTTTTTAGGTGGTTCGGAAATCACATCAGTGATTCCTACATCCACCCCTCACACAGTGAGGCTTCACTAACCACAGAGTACAACCACACTGGAGCATGACGACTCCAAAACAACCTTGAGCTCGACGGCTCTCACACACAATCCAGAGCACAACCGCTCCACTAACCGAGCACACTTGCTCAACTACACAATGAGTATGCAACTCATCAAACAGAGCTCGACGGCTCACAAAGCACAAGCTAGATCAAAGACAACAGAAATCAGATCCTCTAGTAATGATCTGATTCAAGACAGATTCGTTGTAGTACCCTAAAAAAAAAAATCCTTGGATTTATTCTGTAAATTGTATGTTTATTTCTGCATGAATGTGATTGTTGTTTTATGCGCAACTTGGCGTCAACATCCCGTGGCGTTAAGTCTTGTTGGTGGCAAGATCTCCTGCCGTTTATTTTATTTTAATGACATACTCTTGTGTTGTTTATTATTTTCTGAATTTCTTAAATTTTCGGACAAGCTTGTAAACGACACGATCGATGGACGTTTACATTGTTCCCGACGACAACCTATGTTGACGTTAAGCTGACTTGCCTATTTTTGATATTTCCATTCTGAGGGAGAGAGATCAACCATTTTAAGAGCTTTTATTAGGCTAGATCTGAGCGTTTCACATCCTAGGTCAGGGTTTAGGCTAGCCAACGCATGAGAGGTCTATATAAAACCTAGATTCCGCAGATAGGTAGGTTTTCACCCAGACTTTTGGAGGAGAGAAAGAGGGCCGAGAAAGGATGATTTTGTGCTGGTTCGTGCAGATTGGAGGCTTCTGGACCAAGGCGGTGTGTCCAGCTTTGTGATCAGGAGCTCATCCAAGTGGAGGAGCCACGATTGGAGGCGGATTGGAGCGGTTGAAGTCGAAGGAAAGGGACTGCCTCACAGACGAGGCGGGCATCTTCGAGCTTAGATTCATCACTCCTGTAGGAGGGAAAGAGGCAAGTTACATGGGGGTTCAGTTTAGGATAGGATACACTATAGATTTACCATTTTTTCATATTTTTAAAGCATGCAAATAACTTACGGGAAGGGGTAGAAGTTGCATTATTTCATGTAGGGTTTCTGTGTTTTCTGCATTTTAGAACTAGACGTCCAGATCGCTTGCCGCCTATATCTTGTAAACGGCGGTATCGACTGCCGTCTATCTCATATGAATGACAATTATTTTCTGTCTGTTATTACATGTAAACGGCACTATGTGCCGCCGCTAGTATAAGTTAACGGCGCTATGTGCCACCGTTTATTGAGATTTAACGACAATGTATGTGGACGTCGACTTTAGTAAATGCCACATACCTTGCCGTCAAGTTTATCAATACCATGTTTTGCCTGAAAATTGATTTTAATCGTCTATCCATAAAACTTGGTTGTATGAAGTTTCGGCCAGGTAATGTTAGTGTGTTTCATCAATGCCATGTCATGGACAGAATATTGAAATTGGGTATAAATCACATGTGCATATAGTTAGTCATTTTGTGATGATCATGTAAATGATAAAAGAAAAATGAGGTGATTACGAACGAAATCCATGATGGAGAATTATGATTCAGAGACCGTAATATTGCATACTTGTTTTACTCCATTTCTGTACAGAATCATAGAGTTTCTCACTGATTGTATTATGTTAATTGAATTAATTTAGTGGAATTCAATTATGAAAAATGGTTACAAAGATCATAAAGATACAAAATTTTGCATGTGATTAGTACGACCTGATTCTGAATTTTTATCAAAAGTTTGGAATTTTTGGACATTTGTGCTTACTGTTATGAATTTTTGAATAGTAAGTTACATGTAGAAATTGAATAAATATGAAAATAGATGCATGAATGAATGTATTGTAATTATTACCATGATAGGGATCTGTCGTACAGTTATAATAACATTGAGAAACTGAAAAGATATGCTGTAGATTATGATGAACAGTCCATCCCATGTACTTTTAATTTAATTACTTACCTATTTTGGTGATAAACAAAACACTGTCAAAAGTTTTTCTAACCTTGTTTATCTAGCAATAAGCACAGGAATTACCCAAAGAAAGTCAAGCATTTGTGGTAAGTCTTCCATACATCTTTCCTCAGAAGAGCCATAATAATTCCTTCATTAACTATAACGATTTCCTCACTAGAACAACGATTTTCTTGAAAGATTGAATAACCTTGCTGTGTCAAACAAGTTGATATTATAACGACTCTGTAAGTTATCGTAACGACTTCTTCAGAAGTTATAACGACTTGCTCATTATAACGACTCTGTAAGTTATCGTAACGACTTCTTCAGAAGTTATAACGACTTGCTCATTATAACGACTCTGTAAGTTATCGTAACGACTTCTTCAGAAGTTATAACGACTTGCTCATTATAACGACTCTGTAAGTTATCGTAACGACTTCTTCAGAAGTTATAACGACTTGCTCGTCATAACGATTCTGTAAGTTATCGTAACGATTTCTTTAGAGATTTATAACGACTTGCTCGTCATAACGATTCTGTAAGTTATCGTAACGATTTCTTTAGAGATTTATAACGACTTGCTCGTCATAATGATTCTGTAAGTTATCGTAACGATTTCTTTAGAGACTTATAACGACTTGCTCGTCATAACGATTCTGTAAGTTATCATAACGATTTCTTTAGAGATTTATAACGACTTGCTCGTCATAACGATTTTGTAAGTCATCATAACGATTTCGTTTGAAAGCTACAACGACTTGCCATGTTTCATAACGATTTCTTTTATCATCTGTTATAGAACGACTTGGTTGTAGTAACGATTTCATAAGTTATCATAACGACTTCTTATTAGTCTACAGCAACTTGATCATAACGATTCTATCAGTCTATCATAACGACTGCATAAGTCATGTTTTCATTAATTAAATGTCTTTCCTTGGTTTAAGGTACGTTGAATAGTCAAAGTCGCATCACGTCTGTTTGACTGCCATGCATTTAATAAAGACTGAACGTATCTCTACATGGACACAGAACATATCTTCCATTCTCGTGTATTCTCTGAATGCATCTTTTAGAACGATAGAGTGTTACTGCTATATTTGTGTCTATCTGCTCTGACGTTGATTGACATCTGGAGATAGTATAGCTGTCTACCATTAAAGCTCAACCTTGCAGAACCTTAAGGATGTAATATCCTACAACACTGGACACAGAAAGAACTACAAGCAAACTCAGAAGATCTTACCACCTTGCGTGTTCCAAAGAACAAAAGGCTGCTGACAGGAAGCTTCCACTAATCCTTCAGTCTAACGTTCACCAAAGCTGTGAGACAACGGTCATCTCCTTGTCCTTATTCAAATTGGAGATACAAATACAAGATGAAGTTTCGAAGACAATAAGCGAGAGAACTTCTCTTTTCATATTCAAGGGCGACTAGAACTCTGCAACCTTAAAGTCCTCGAAAGTTCTCTAGAGCCAAAAATCCACTCTTTTCGATCTTGGCTCTTAGCTCTCTGTGCTGTGTGAAGAAAACCAAAGGAAGAGCTAGTTTAGTTCTGAGAGAGTGTACTCTGTGTAGATCTTCGACTCTCAGTGCTTGTAGCTTCAGATTGAGTTCTTGCAAAAGCTTGATCTAGGGGCTAGTCTTTTTCTTTCAAGAATTTCCTGTGTTATTCCCTTCGTGTGTGAAGGAAGACCTGGTGGTTTCCAGGGTGGTGTTTTGCCCTTCAGAAGTGAAGGAAGACCTGGTGGTACCAGGGTGTTGTGTTCCCTTCAGGGGTAAAGGAAGACCAGCTGAGCTGGGTGGTTGTTGTTTGTCCATAGGGGGACTGTACCCTAGTTAGTGAAATCCTGAGGATTGCTCAGGGACTGGACGTAGGACTCCTAAGGAGAGGAGATCCGAACCAGGATAAATCTCTGTGTTGTGTGATTGTCTTCTTTGCGTGATTGCTGTTTTTACTAACCATTACTAATCCCTTTCAAGAACTCTTTATGTTTGTTTTGAGTTCAGGTTTTTATTAGCTAGGATTATTTTAAAAGGCCCATTCACCCCCCCCCTCTGGGCTAGCCAACCGGGCAACAGATTATTTCTTATACTTATGCATGAAATGAAAATTAGATGATATCGTATATGTTAATGCATACAATGAAAGGAAATGCCAATAAGACATTGCTATATTAGAGATTCCTACAAGGAACTATACCGTAGATGCCCCTATGGTAATGGTTCACCTACATGTAATTGTTCTATTGAATCCGTGGGCAACAGATTGAAATCCTGGAAGTAGACAAGTTCTACTGGTTAAGGTGGGAAGGACTTTTCCCGGTTTTGCGTAAATACCATGACTTCATCACTGCATTGCCTAGGTGATAAGTGAATGTTAAATGACTACTGATCTCTATTATAGTGCGGGCTATGTCTTGGAAAATAAATGAAAATGACTACATGCTACTTGCTACATGTCTATATGTCTATATGTCTACATGACCTACATGCTACATGCCTACATGAATATTGTCTACATGATTACATGCCATATGTCAACGTGTTAAATGTTACATGCAAATTGTTATGTAAAAGAGTTGCTACATGTTTAAATGTTCAATTGTTATATGATAATTGTTGCATATCGCATAATATAGTATAAGGTTTTCATTAAAATGGTTTACATGTTACATGGGAATAAGTAGATTCCATGATAAGAATGATTACATGCTATATGTAGGAACATGTTGAATTAATTGTTAAGGAATAAGATGTGAATTTTATGCATTACATGACATGTTCTATTTCATGATAATTAGAAGTGTTATGAAATATGTGATTGCAAATTGACTTAGAACCATGTTAGTAAGAAGAGTATATGATATCAATGAAATGAGTAATAATATATTACCATGTTTTAAACCTAGTATATTTTAATATCGTAAACTGTCTTTCATGTAATTTGCCGAGTCTTGTAGACTCATACTTGCTTAACATTTTAGGCGAACCAGAGGATACCCAGGAGTTAGTACACACTGACTCGGAGCGAGAGGACGTGGAGACTTAGATTGTTTGAGAGATTTTAGAGTGACTCTTGTATGCGAGGTCTATATTTATTTTCCTTTATGCATTTGGACTATGAGTAGTAATAAATTTAGGACTATTGTTATTTCTCTTTTATGTGCTAGACTTTATATTTGAGTATAATGTTGATCACCATCATTTAGTTCCATATTCCGTTGCTTATTATTGGAATCGAATTATCATTTGTGTATATCTCAACTTGTACCGTCGAATGTTGGATTTGTTCCACTGTAATACTTCTGTTGGATCCAATGTGAGTTGGTATAACTGTACTGGGTCTAAGAGGGGCGTTACAGAGATTGGTATCAGTGAGATCTAGGTTGAGCATGTACATAAATGGAAAATCAACATTGTATTCATACTTTAAGTCTGCATAAAGAATTAGTCCAAGTTTAAGTAGAGTAATAGGTCATTAAATTGGATGCTTATTTTGCAGACTATGGCAACTCGCTGGCGTAGAAGAGCTGTTCCGACCCGAGGTGATGAGTCAGTAGGAGGTTCGTAGGCTCCAACACAGCAGGCTCAGGACCAGACTGGAGTACCTTTGCCACCCCCACCGCCACCTGTGGACTACGGAGCATTGATGCAAGGATTGGTGCATGCGATGTAGACTCAGGCTCAGACTATAGCGGCATTGCAGGCGCAGGTGCAGGTTCAGGTTGGTAGATGCAAGAGCTATTTAAGGTAATAATTGGAAGAACTGTTAATTAAGAGTTTGTCTTGGATGTAGGCGCAGGCACCTGCTCATGAGGCAGTCTTTGGAGGTGTGCCTATGATGGAGAGGTTCAGGAGGATGACCCCACCCTTCATTAAGGGGGAAAGTGATCCTATTCTGGCAAAGAGTTGGCTTCGAGAGACGGAGAAGATCTTTCGCGCCCTTCATTGTGCGGAAGAGGAGAGAGTGACCCTAGCTACATATATGCTGCAGGTAAAGATTGGTTGAAAAGGTTTATGTTAGTTGTTTGGAGTGTACCCTTAGATGTACTTGGTTTCTTTTGCAGGAGCATGCCGATGTGTGGTGGTCCTCTGTACTACGCACACAATTTGAAGATGGGGCTATGGAGGTTACTTGGACTGAGTTCGTCCGTCTGTTCAGGGCGAAGTACATTCCAGAGCATGTGCAGAACCGCATGGAGCAGGAGTTTCTGACATTGACCTAGGGGTCAATGAGTGTACTTGAGTATGAGGCGAGGTTTGCGGAGCTGTCCAAGTATGCGCCTCATATAGTGGTAGATGAGTGGAGGATGGTAAAGAAATTTATTATGGGGTTGAAGCCGTCCTTGAGGATGGGACTGGTGGCTTTGGGACATTGTACCATGGAGGAGGCTTTGTCAGCAGCTTGCATGCAGGAGGCAGAGATGGAGGTCTACCTAGAGGGAAAGAGGGCTTCCTTGAAGAGGCCAGGATCAGCTTTCTAGAGGCAAGACAAAAAGAAGAAGGCCCTATCTTTCCAGCAGATAGCAGTTGCACCAGCGAGAGTAGCTGCACCGACACTAGGCGGAGGCACAGTTGCAGAGAAGCCAGTGTCTGCCCAGTGTGGGAAGCGCCATGGAGGCGAGGTGTGTTGGGTGACTTTCGGGAGGTGCTTGAGGTGTGGTGATAAGAACCACAAGATTAGAGATTGTCTGAAGATGGCACAGTAGACTGTAGCGGCAGTAGCACCAGCAGCGGCTAGACCGGCACTGAGAGCAGCAGGGAGACCGAGGGCTCAGGCTCGAGTGTTCGCCTTGGTGAGAGACGAGGCAGAGTTGGCAGAGTATGTCACAGAAGGTACAATTTTAATTATGGGATTGCATGCTAGAGTCTTGCTTGATACCAGTGCCATGCATAGTTTTGTTTCTGAGGGTTTTGCCATGGTATTGATGAAGGATGATGGTTTAGTTCTGAAAACATTGGAGGTACCCTTGTCTGTGCATACTCTAGTAGGAACTATTTTGACCGAGCAGTGTTTTTCTTCACTTCTTGTGTGCATTGAGGAGCAAGTTTTGCCTGGTAGTTTCTATTTGTTGAAGATGAAGGATTATGATGCCATTCTGGGTTTAGATTGGCTCGAGGAGCATTATGCTCTGATGGATTGTCGGCGGAAGCTTATTATTTTCCAGATTTCTGGTAAGGAGGAGTTTGTTCATCTTTTGCCTAAGAGCATGTCGGGCAAGTTCGTCATTTCTGCTTTGAAGGCAGCCCGGATGTTGAGCAAGGGTGTTGTAGTGGTTTTCTGGATAGTGTGGTTGTGTCCGAGGATTCAAAGAAGGTTTTATCTGTGGAGGATATTGAGGTAGTCAGAGATTTCGGCGATGTTTTTCCAGAGGATTTGTCTGGTTTGCCCCCTGCAAGGGAGATCGAGTTTGTCAGTGAGCTAGTTCCTGGCTCAGCACCTATTTCCATTACGCCTTATCATATGGCACCAGCAGGGTTGGCAGAATTGAGGAAGCAACTGCAAGAATTGCTTGATAAGGGCTTCATTCGACCAAGCGTATCACCATGGGGAGCACTTGTTCTCTTTGTGAAGAAGAAGGATGGATTGATGAGATTGTGCATTGATTACCGCAAGCTTAATCAGGTAACTGTCAAGAATAAGTATCCTTTACCTCGTATCGATGATTGTTTGATCAGTTGCGAGGAGCTTCAGTGTTCTCTAAGATTGATCTTCGTTCTGGCTATCATCAACTCTGAATTAAGCCGGAGGATTCTGCTAAGACGGCTTTTAGGACGAGATATGGCCATTACGAATTCCTTGTCTTACCCTTTGGTTTGATGAATGCTCCAGTAGTTTTCATGGACATGATGAACAGGGTTTTTCGGCAGTATTTGGATTCTTTTGTTGTGGTCTTCATTGATGATGTGCTGATCTATTCGCTTGATGAGGAGACCCATAGAGAGCATCTGAGGATTGTGCTGGATGTCCTGAGGGAGCACAAGTTGTATGCTAAGTTCAACTAGTGCAACTTTTGGATGAAGGAGGTCCATTTCTTGGGACATGTTATATCATGCGAAGGTGTGTTTGTGGATCTGGCTAAGGTAGAAGCTGTCCTTGACTGGGAGACACTGAGGTCATCAGCTGACATCAGGAGCTTTCTTGGTTTGGCTAGCTATTATAGGAGATTCATCAAAGGATTTTCTTCTATTGCGGCGACTTTGACGAAGTTGACAAGGAAATGAGCCAAGTTTGAATGGTTAGAGGCTTGTGAGAAGGCGTTCCAGGAGCTGAAGACTCGTCTGACCTCAGCGCCAGTGCTTGTTTTGCCTAATGGTGTGGATTCTTTCTCTATCTACATGGATGCTTCGAAGATTGGGCTTGGCTGTGTTCTTATGCAAGGAGGTCGAGTTGTGGCGTATGCTTCTAGGCAACTCAAGAAGCATGAGTGCAACTACCCGACTCATGACTTGGAGTTAGCGGCTGTGGTCTATGCTTTGAAAATTTGGAGGCACTATCTATATGGAGTTAGATTTGAGCTCTTCTCAGACCACAAGAGTCTCAAGTATTTGTTCTCACAGAAAGAGTTGAACCTGAGGCAGCGGAGGTGGATAGAATTCTTGGAAGACTATGATTTTGAGCTTTCATACCATCCAGGGAAGGCCAACGTAGTGGGATGCTTTGAGCAGGAAGAGGCAGTTGATGAGGGAAGATTGGAAGATGCTAGAAGATGCTTCGAGTTCTTTGGCTGTTTTGGAGCCACAGTTGTGCAGCATGTTTATGGCTCAGTTGTCACTCAGTTCTTCTATCCATGATCGGGTTATTGCTTTGTAAAAGGATGACCCTCTATTGCAGGAATTGGTTGGAAAGGCCAGTATTACCAGGGATGCGGATGATGTAATTCGCCTGAATCTTAGGGTGTGTGTCCCTAATGATGCTGATTTGAGGAAGGAAATTTTGGAGGAAGCACATAGGTCTCAATTTTCTATTCATCCAGGCAGTGGGAAGATGTACAAGGATCTGAGGCATTCGTTCTGGTGGTCTGGCATGAAGCGAGATGTGGCTGATGTTGTGGCGAAGTGTCTGATTTGTCAGCAAGTGAAGGCAGAACGTCAGCGACCTTCAGGTTTGATGCAGAGGCTGAATATTCCTCAGTGGAAGTGGGAGCAAGTGACCATGGATTTTGTGTCTGGATTGCCTAGATCGGCTAGAGGAAATGATTCCATTTGGGTGATCGTTGATAGATTTTCAAAGAGTGCTCATTTCCTCGCCATGAAGAAGCAGCAGTCCGTTGATAGCTTGGCCAGACTGTACATTGATGGCATTGTGAGACTGCATGGGATTCTGAAGTCGATTATCTCAGATTGTGATCCGAGATTTACTTCCAGGTTTTGGCAGAGTTTGCAGCAGGCTTTTGGCAGTCGGTTGAAGCTGAGTTCGGCATTTCATCCACAAATGGATGGGCAGTCTGAGAGGACTATTCAGATGTTGGAGGATATGCTTCGGGCTTGTGTTTTGGAGTGGAAAGGTGATTGGGAGCACCACCTAGCTCTTGTGGAATTTGCATATAATAACAGCTTCCATTCGAGCATAGGTATGGCACCTTTTGAGGCTTTGTATGGGAGTCCCTTTAGATCCCCGTTGTGTTGGGAGGAGTCAGGAGATCGGCATCTGGTTGGACCAGAGGTAGTGCAGGAGACTTCAGCGAAGATCCAGTTGATAGTGTAGAGACTAAAGGCGGCTCAGGATTGTCAAAAGAGTTATGCGGATTCAAGGAGGAAGGATTTGGCTTTCGAGGTTGGAGACCATGTTTTTCTCAAGGTTTCGCCAACTAGGGGTGTAGTGAGGTTTGGAAAGAGAGGCAAGTTGAACTCGAGGTTTATTGGTCCATTTAAGATTTTGAAGAAGATCAGGAATGTGGCATACCAGTTAGCTTTGCCACCGTCTTTAGCAGCGGTGCATCCAGTATTCCATGTATCCATGTTGAGGCGGTATGTTAGAGATCCGGATCATGTGATCAGTTATGAGCCAGTGCAGTTTCAGCCAGACTTGTCTTATGCGGAGCAGCCTGTGGTGATTCTGGATTGGAAAGTGCAGGAATTAAGATCAAAGTCTATTCCGTTCGTGAAGGTCTTATGGAGGAACTTCTCACGTGAAGAAGCGACGTGGGAGATTGAAGAGAAGATGAAGAAGCTTTATCCGTCCTTGTTTGGTGAGTAATCTAACTCAATCTTCGAGGATGAAGATTATTTTAAGGGGGAGAGGGTCTAGTACCCTAATTTTTTTTTCTTTGATTTATTCTGCAAATTGTATGTTTATTTCTGCATGAATGTGAATGTTGTTCTGTGCGTAACTTGGCGTCAACATCCCGTGGCGTTAAGTCCTGTTGGTGGCAAGATCTCCTGCGCTTTATTTTATTTTAACAACATACTCTTGTGTCGTTTATTATTTTCTGAATTTTCTCAAATTTTTGGGCAAGCTTGTAAACGACACGATCGATGGACGTTTACATTGTTCCTGACAACAACCTATGTTGACATTAAGCCGAATTGCCTATTTTTGATATTTCCGTTCCAAGGGAGAGAGATCAGGGCCGTTTTAGAAGCTTTTATTATGCTAGATCTGAGCGTTTCGCATCCTAGGGTAGGTTTGGAAGAGAGGCAAGTTGAACCCGAGGTTTATTGGTCCATTTAGATTTTGAAGAGATCGAGAATGTGGCATACCAGTTAGCTTGCCACCGTCTTTAGCAGCACGTGCATCCAGTATTCCATGTATCCATGTTGAGGCGGTATGTTAGAGATCCGGATCATGTGATCAGTTATGAGCCAGTGCAGTTTCAGCCAGACTTGTCTTATGCGGAGCAGCCTGTGGTGATTCTGGATCGGAAAGTGCAGGAATTAAGATCAAAGTCTATTCCGTTCATGAAGGTCTTATGAGGAACTTCTCACGTGAAGAAGCGACGTGGGAGCTTGAAGAGAAGATGAAGAAGTTTTATCCGTCTTTGTTTGGTGAGTAATCTAACTCAATCTTCGAGGACGAAGATTATTTTAAGGGGGAGAGGGTCTAGTACCCTAATTTTTTTTTTCTTGGATTTATTCTGAAAATTGTATGTTTATTTCTGCATGAATGTGAATGTTGTTCTGTGCGTAACTTGGCGTCAACATCCCGTGGCGTTAAGTCCTGTTGGTGGCAAGATCTCCTGCGCTTTATTTTATTTTAACGACATACTCTTGTGTCGTTTATTATTTTCTGAATTTCTTAAATTTTTGGGCAAGCTTGTAAACGACACGATCGATGGACGTTTACATTGTTCCTAATGACAACCTATGTTGACATTAAGCCGACTTGCCTATTTTTGATATTTCCGTTCCGAGGGAGAGAGATCAGCCGTTTTAAGAGCTTTTATTAGGCTAGATCTGAGCGTTTCGCATCCTAGGGTCAGGGTTTAGGCCGACCAACGCATGAGAGGTCTATATAAAACCTAGATTCTATAGATAGGTAGGTTTTCACCCATACTTTTGGAGGAGAGAAAGAGGGCCGAGAAACGACGATTTTGTGCTGGTTCGTGTGGATTGGAGGCTTCTGGACCAAGGCGGTCTGTCCAGCTTCGTGATCAGGAGCTCATCCAAGCGGAGGAGCCACGATTGGAGGCGGATTGGAGCAGTTGAAGTCGAAGGAAAGGGACTGCCTAACAGACGAGGCGGGCATCTTCGAGCTTAGATTCATCACTCCTGTAGGAGGGAAAGTGGCAAGTTACATGGGGGTTCAGTTTAGGATATGATACACTATTGATTTACCATTTTTCCGTATTTTTAAAGCATGCAAATAACCTACGGGAAGGGGTAGAAGTTGCGTTATTTCATGTAGGGTTTCTGTGTTTTCTACATTTTAGAACTAGACGTCCAGATCGCTTGCCGCCTATATCTTGTAAATGGAGGTATCGACTGCCGTCTATCTCATATGAATGACAATTGTTTTCCGTCTGTTATTACATGTAAACGGCGCTATGTGCCGCCACTAGTATAAGTTAACGGCGCTATGTGCCGCCGTCTATTGAGATTTAACGACAATGTATGTGGACGTCGACTTTGGTAAACGCCACATACCGTGCTGTCAAGTTTATCAGTACCATGTTTTGCCTGAAAATTGATTTTAATCGTCTATCCATAAACCTTGCTTGTATGAAGTTTCAGCCAGGTAATGCTAGTGTGTTTCATCAATGCCATGTCATGGACAGAATATTGAAATTGGGTATAAATCACATGCGCATATAGTTAGTCATTTTGTGATGATCTGTAAATGATAAAAGGAAAATGAGGTGATTACGAACGAAATCCATGATGGAGTTATGATTCAGAGACCGTATATTGCATACTTGTTTTACTCCGTTTCTGTACAGAATCATAGAGTTTCTCACTGATTGTATTATGTTAATTGAATTAATTTAGTGGAATTCAATATGAAAAATGGTTATAGAGATCATAAAAATACAAAAATTGCATGTGATTAGTACGACATGATTTTGAATTTTTGTCAAAAGTTTGGAATTTTTGGACATCTGTTCTTACTGTTATGAATTTTCGAATAGTAAGTTACATGTAGAAATTGTATAAATATGAAAATGGATGCATGAATGAATGTATTGTAATTAATACTATGATAGGGATCTATCATACAGTTATAATAGCATTGAGAAACAAAAAAGATATGCTGTAGATTATTGCTTATACTTATGCATGAAATGTAAATTAGATGATATCATATATGTTAATGCATACAATGAAAGGAAATGCTAATAAGACATTGCTATATTAGAGATTCCTACAAGGAACTACACCGTAGATGCCCCTATGGTAATGGTTCACCTACATGTAATTGATCTATTGAATCTATGGGCAACGGATTGAAATCCTAGAGGTAGACAAGTTCTACTGGTTAAGGTGGGAAGGACTTTCCCCGGTTTTGCGTAAATACCATGACTTTATCACTGCATTGCCTAGGTGATAAGTGAATGTTAAATGACTACTGATCTCTATTATAGTGCGGGCTATGTCTTGGAAAATAAATGAAAATGACTACATGCTACTTGCACATGTCTATATGTCTACATGACCTACATGCTACATGCCTACATGAATATTGTCTACATGATTACATGCCATATGTCAACGTGTTAAATGTTACATGCAAATTGTTATGTAAAAGAGTGCTACATGTTTAAATGTTCAATTGTTAACGATAACGTTTGCATATCGTAAATATAGTATAAGGCTTCCATTAAAATGGTTTTACATGTTACATGAAATAAGTAGATTCCATGATAAGAATGATTACATGCTATATGTAGGAACATGTTGAATTAATGTTAAGGAATATAAGATGTGAATTTATGCATTACATGACATGTTCTATTCATGATAATTAGAAGTGTTATGAAATATGTGATTGTAAATTGACTTAGAACCATGTTAGTAAGAGAGTATATGATATCATGAAATGAGTAATAATATATTACCATGTTTTAAACCTAGTATATTTTAATATCGTGAACTGTCTTTCATGTAATTTGTTGAGTCTTGTAGACTCATACTTGCTTAACATTTTAGGAGAACCAGAAGATACCCAGGAGTTAGTACACACTGACTCGGAGTGAGAGGACGTGGAGACTTAGATGGTTGAGAGATTTTGAGAGTGACTCTTGTATGTGAGGTCTATATGTATTTTCCTTTATGCATTTAGACTATGAGTTGTAATAAATTTGGGACTATTTTAATTCTCTTTTATGCCCTAGACTTTATATTGAGTATAATGTTTGATCACCATCATTAGTTCCAGATTCCGTTGCTTATTATTAGAATCGAATTATCATTTATGTATATCTCAACCTGTACCGTCAAATGTTGGAATGTTCCACTGTAATCTTTCTGTTAGATCCAATGTGAGTTGGTATAACTTTACTGGGTCTAAGAGGGGCGTTACATTCGTACACAGAAATTTATGCAGAACTTCATGCACAAATCCATAGACGAAATAAGGAAGAACAAACTCAAAAGCGAGAGAATGGATGTAGAATGAGTGTTCTTCGATGAAGATTTCTTGCAGAAGGTTGAATTGAAGAGGCTTGAAGATGCTCCCTGTCAATTGGCGATGCTCTGCTTCAATAGCTTTTGATCGCCAGAATTTCCTCTTCAATTGTTGTGCTTCTGTTGGATCTGCTCCCTTGCTCGGCACTTTAAAGCCCTCTCCAAAATGTGGCCTTCACTCCCTTGTACTTCTCTTGAAAAGATGGATCATAGCTTCTGGAGATGAGCAAGAACTGGAGAGATCCCTTTTTGCCGCCAAAAAGTTTCTCTGGGAATTGCAAGAGCATCACGCCCCTAGGGGGGCAAGGATTGGGGTATTTATAGCCCTATAAGTCCATGTGGACCCTTGGAGTGCGTGGGCACAAAACCTAGGCATATTCCCTTGATCCCCAAGCGGCCACGTGTCCAGAGAGATCAAGTACTGAGATTTTATCCGAAGTGTGTCGACACACCAAGGTTGTGTCGACACCACAAGCATTGTCTTCAAACTGGACTTCTGGGACAGTGATCTAGTGTCGACACCATTAGGGAGTGTGTCCGACACCATGGTCCTTCTTTCAGAACATACTCCGGGACAGTCATCTAGTGTCGACACCCATCAGGGAGTGTGTCGACACCACAGTGGCAAACTTGTGTAATCCTGAAAATATCAAGTGTAAGCCATTAACACAAGATATTACCATCAAAGTATGAGATATTCAATATTAAACATGTTGTTTAGGCATTGTTATGACATGAAAGAAGTGTGTAACATGTTTAACACCATCATACACAAAATCACAAAGTGTCATCATCAAAAACTAGGAAGAGAAAAATATTAATTGGTTAATTCCAAAAAACACACTCAACCCAACATTCTCCCCTTTTGATGATGGCAACACAATGATTCATCATGGTAATTTGATTTTCTTACAAATGTGATTTTGAGCCATTCATTCACATAATTCCAATCATACAGGAGAGGCATAACAATGACATTCAACATTTTCATCACTCCATCAACCCTCATTTCATTCATATGTCATTCTCAAAGACTCAACCATACAAAATGTGATAACCATATCAAAAGATAATCTTGAAATCCAAAAACATCCCCATAACAAAATGAACCCTTCTCCCCCCTTTGACATCATCAAAACAAAAAGATTTATCAAGAGGATGGAGGTGGAGGAGGAAGAAGGAGTAAGAGGGTCTCAAAAGATTTCATCCTGGCTTCCAAGGCAGTCAGATTTGATCTCATCTGTGTTTGCATGGTAGACAATCTTGTATGCAAAAGGTCTTCCATCCTTTATGATTTTCATGACATCTTCTCTTGAAACGCACTGAGATAGCTGACACATGCGGTGAGGTGAAGATGAGCTTGGAATTGTGCTATGTTGTCAGATATTTAATTTGGGACTATTGTAATTTCTTTTATGCCCTAGACTTTATTTGAGTATAATGTTGATCACCATCATTTAGTTCCAGATTCCGTTGCTTATTATTAGAATCGAATTATCATTTATGTATATCTCAACCTGTACCGTCAAATGTTGGAATTGTTCCACTGTAATATTTCTGTTAGATCCAATGTGAGTTGGTATAACTGTACTGGGTCTAAGAGGGGCGTTACATTCGTACACAGAAATTTATGCAGAACTTCATGCACAAATCTCATAGACGAAATAAGGAAGAACAAACTCAGAAGCGAGAGAAATGGATGTAGAATGAGTGTTCTTCGATGAAGATTTCTTGCAGAAGGTTGAATTGAAGAGGCTTGAAGATGCTCCCTGTCAATTGGCGATGCTCTGCTTCAATAGCTTTTGAATCGCCAGAATTTCCTCTTCAATTGTTGTGCTTCTGTTGGATCTGCTCCCTTGCTCGGCACTTTAAAGCCCTCTCCAAAAATTGGCCTTCACTCCCTTGTACTTTCTCTTGAAAAGATGGATCATAGCTTCTGGAGATGAGCAAGAACTGGAGAGATCCCTTTTTGCCGCCAAAAAGTTTCTCTGGGAATTGCAAGAGCATCACGCCCCTAGGGGGGCAAGGATTGGGGGTATTTATAGCCCTATAAGTCCATGTGGACCCTTGGAGTGCGTGGGCACAAAAACCTAGGCATATTCCCTTGATCCCCAAGCGGCCACGTGTCCAGAGAGATCAAGTACTGAGATTTTATCCGAAGTGTGTCGACACCACCAAGGTTTGTGTCGACACCACAAGCATTGTCTTCAAACTGGACTTCTGGGACAGTGATCTAGTGTCGACACCATTAGGGAGTGTGTCGACACCACTGGTCCTTCTTTCAGAACATGCTCCTGGGACAGTCATCTAGTGTCGACACCATCAGGGAGTGTGTCGACACCACAGTGGCAAACTTGTGTAATCCTGAAAATATCAAGTGTAAGCCATTAACACAAGATATTACCATCAAAGTATGAGATATTCAATATTAAAAACATGTTGTTTAGGCATTGTTATGACATGAAAGAAGTGTGTAACATGTTTAACACATCATACACAAAATCACAAAGTGTCATCATCAAAACTAGGAAGAGAAAAATATTAATTGGTTAATTCCAAAAACACACTCAACCCAACATTCTCCCCTTTTTGATGATGGCAACAATGATTCATCATGGTAATTTGATTTTCTTACAAATGTGATTTTGAGCCATTCATTCACATAGGAGGCATAACAATGACATTCAACATTTTCCATCACTCCATCAACCATCATTTCATTCAATTGTCATTCGTCAAAGACTCAACCATACAAAATGTGATAACCATATCAAAAGATATATCTTGAAATCCAAAAAAACATCCCCATAACAAAATGAACCTTCCCCCTTTGACATCATCAAAACAAAAAGATTTATCAAGAGGATGGAGGGTGGAGGAGAAGAAGAAGGAGTAAGAGGGTCTCAAAAGATTTCATCCTGGCTTCCAAGGCAGTCAGATTTGATCTCATCTGTGTTTGCATGGTAGACAATCTTGTATGCAAAAGGTCTTCCATCCTTTGATGATTTTCATACATCTTCTCTTGAAACGCACTGAGATTAGCTGACACATGCGGTGAGGCTGAAGATGAGCTTGGAATTGTGCTATGTTGTCAGATATTTCTGAGCTCATCCCTGAGATCTGCCATTTTCTGATCAATGTGAGCTATCAGGGTTTTCATTCTGTCCATATCATCAACCAAGTGAGCAAAAGACAGTCGACTCTTAGACACTTGAGATACAGCTTCTTGACTGTTGAAAAGACCTTGTTGAGTATTGGCTAAAATGGCTTCAAGAACTGCTTGAATCTTGAGTTTGAAGATCTTTTTGTTGGGTACAAGCATCACCCAAAGTGCCAATGAGCCTATTGAATCTTCGTGTGGCATGTTCAGCTGCTTCTTGTTGTCTAACAAACTGCCTATTTATGGTGTTTTCCAATCGTTGGATTCGAAGTTCAAATTGTCTGACATTTTCTTTAGAGAGGAATTGAGATTGTCAAATTGTTCTTGAAGGAATTTGTACAACTTTGGGTGGAACAGAAGGTCCACCAGATGAGTGTGGAGGCTGATCTTGAGACTGGTGAAAGAAGGTTAGAGGGACTAGGACCTAGAAGAGGAAGAGATGTATGAGGTGTGGGTGGAGCTGGTGTCCTTGTGGGACCTCCATCTCAACCTCAACTTGTGACTGTTAACTGGATCATGCTGTGGGAACATCAACATCTAGAAAGTGTGCTTCTCCTTCCGGTGCTGCTTGTGGCTCAACAACTGGCCCTCGAATAACCTGATCACTTCAATTCGAAAATCCCATATATTTTGCAAATGTTTAGATAGTAAATATTGTTCTGGGGATTCTGAGCTTTTTCGTTGGCAAATGAAACGCCAAATGTCTGAACACTTCAGTGAGATGGGCAGCATAGGGCAAAGACCTGTGGAGATCTTTTCCCATTTGTCTCGGACAGAATTTATGTCATAATCAGATTCAAATTGACCTTAATATCCTTCTTCATGCAGAGTACATGACAAACCGCTGTGTATATGTAAGCCTATTCCTCCCACCACCTTGAGGTGTGATAATTGTGGTGAAAATGTGATCAACTAAACGAAGAACTGGAGGAAAGGTATTGGTGTTGAATCTAGTGACATGAGTTTGTCTTGAATCTGTTCGATCATGTGGAAGACCTGTGAGGAGAGTATATGCTTCATGAAGACAAACTCAATTCACTGTAACCTACCCATCGTTGGGAAACTGGAATAGCTTAGAAGCTAGTTCAGGAGTAAGGAGAATTGAAACTCCTTTAACTTCGGCCTGAAAACCCTCAGGAACATCCACCAAGTTCATAAAAATTCTGAATCAATAGGGGGTAGGGAGGTAGAATATGCGGAATTCGAAATAAACTTCAACCAGCCTTGAAATTGGAGGAAGGTGATAAAATCGAGAAAAGCACTGGCAAAATTCTCATCTGACAGGTCAACAGCCGGGGCTTGAGGATGGATCTTCCTTCATGGCTACTTTGGATTGTGTGACTTCAGGAGTTGCAGAAGAATCAGAGGAGTTGGAGGAGGATTCTTCGGTACCGGAAGCACTGGAGTCTGAGGAACTGAAGAGAATCTTCCACCTAGGGTGTTGAGACGAAATTGGGGACTTACCTTTACTGGAGGGAGTCACCCTTCCCCGCTTAGAGGGTGTCTCAGAAGGAGAAGGAACACTCTGACACTTTGATAGATCATGGCGAAGCTTGCTCCGGCGTTCGGGTTGGGGCTCTTCAATCACGACCCCTCGAGCTGTAGCCCTAGACTTTGCGCCCCTCCTTGGAGTCCGCTTGGGAGGCATGGCGGAAAGTAGGAAGGAAAGAGAGGGAGGCAGTGAGGTGGAATAGGAAGGCCAGAATGTTGAAGAGATGGCGGGAACGTGGGAGAGATGCCGTTTCTTGCTAGATGGAGAGAGGGTGGAGTTCAAATGAAGGGAGATTTGAAGGCGGTGGGTCGACCTGCTAAATAGGGCATAGAAATAGGAGGTTCGACACAAGATAGGAAGAGGTAAAATGAACCGCCGGTTCGTTTACCCTAAACAGGGACTGGCGAAAGAACCCACCCTGATAAGCTGTGGTGTCGACACAGGAGGAGACTGTGTCGACCTGACAGGCTGTGGTGTCGACACAGGAAGGAGACTGTGTCGACCTATTGGGGCAAACATTGGTGATATGTTTAGGAAAAATGTGAGGAGTCTATGATGATGAAAAAGTTATGGAATCAAGTATTCAAGGATTTTAATATGTTAAAGAAAGCATTTGCCATTTCTATCATAAATCCATTATTAATTCAAGGGTTAAACAATAGCTTACAAGATTTGTTCATTGATATTCTGAAAACATAGAATGACAATTTGATTGAGATAAGATATCTATGCAGTCAATTGCAATCTTCATATCTTACTAATCCAAAGTAATGTGATTGCTTTAGAATTAAGTCAATTATGTTGAAGTTAAATAGTCTTAAATAGTCTGATTTGGGTTTAGGTTGTTTGTTTTGTTTGATTGAATGTTCTTTGACATTTGAGCAATGAGCCTTCAAATGTAGTAAAGCTCTTTCACTCAAGGACTAATTTTTTTACACACCATAGTCCCTGGTTACTAAGGATTTACTCATTATCTAGCTTCAAGGGGTAAATGATAACCTTTTGACATGGAAATATACGTTTATCAGACGCCAATATTTCCAATTAACTCAGTGTCATTGATTTTTTTTTTGTAAATTTAGATTGACCCTTAGAACAGAGATAGCAAAAAAACACCTCATGACATACATTGCTCTTCATATTCTTTGTGAAGGTGTGTAGTTTCTCAGCATTATGCCATTGCTCTGTCGAAAGAATATTTGAAAATGAACATAAGATAGGAGATATAACCTTATCCTTCATCAGTTGTAAAAGAGATGTGTAAAGTCAATGCACAATTGACTTAATTCCATTAAAGAAAGAAATTAGATTACTTTAGAAGTTCAGAATATAAATGAATGTTGACTGAATGAATATAATAGAGCAATCAAGAGAATCTTTGGTTCTTCAGACAAGATTAATGAACATTTCTGGATAGATATTTATCAACATAATGAATCAATTCTGATTTTATCAGAGAAAAATGCAATGAAGTCTTTAGCTCCCCTGAGTTGTTAATTCCATAAATCTTTCATCAAAATAAAGAGGATCCTTCTTTACTGAAAGAATTGTGAAGTTGTTCAAAAGATTGAATGAAGGTTAGAATGAAGAGTTGGAGATTATAAGAATGAACAGGAATTCACAGGATTCAACGAAGAATTTAGTGTCAAGGCTTCCTGACAGTGTGTTGATTTGATATCGACACAAGAACTCACCTTACTTCAGCATTTTCAGACCAATCACAGCATAGCAAATCTTTATCTCTGAGCTTATTTTTATTTTATTATTACAAGCAACACGACTCCCCCTCAAAATGTGCCTCATTAAAGCATTCAACACTCAACCCAATGACATACAATTCAAGAAGCATATAAGGCATGTGTGAATAGAATGAACAGGAATAGTTTATTGAAGACAAAAGCTCCCTCTGAACAAATGCCTACAAGGTTCTTGATACTTGGCGGAGACATATACTCACGCATAGTGAAGGTATCCGGACAAGCTTGACTTGCCTTTCTACAAATCACCATTTGATATACCAAGAGACCAATGTAAAGAAAGAAGACAGAGTTTATTTGAAAAATCAGGATAACATTTATTTGTAAAAATGGAAGACATAAAAAATGTGGACATTTGCATAAACCAAGCTCTCTTCTTAAAGATGAAAATCTATTTTCTGGAAGAGGCTTGGTGAAAATATCAGCAATTTGTTTTTCAGTTTCAATGAAATGAAGTTCAAAAGATTTCATAGCAACCTCATCCCTTAAGAAATGGTGCCTTATTTCAAAGTGTTTTGTTTGTGAATGCTGAATTGGGTTTTTAGACAAATTGATAGCACTAGTGTTGTCACACAAAATAAGAATGCACCCTAATTTATGATTATAGTCTAGGAGTTGGTGTTTCACCCAAAGAATTTGTGTGCAACAACAACCAACCGCAACATATTCTGCGACGACCCTCTTTATACCGTACGATTATACCAATTCACATCGATATATGAACGTCATCACAGTGTGACATTTACCCAAACAATAACATACGATTGAGATGCTCATATATAAATACAGAGTAGCGGAAACAAAAGAACTACTTATCTTCATTTCATCATCCACATTTAACATACATGATTCAAATGACAATTTAAAGATAACTAAAGTCTACGTAAAGTAGCTCACATTAATCAGGTGGCAAACACATCCTCAACTCATATTCATGATAGCAATGCATTTATCACATGTTTTCACATGGGAAATTTCATAATACCCTTACAGTCATCCAAACATCATGAAATTTTAACCACACACTAATTGAAGGTTTATGACCTCACATACAAATTTCCAGATTTTTCTGAGTCATATTAAATTTACAGAAATTAAAAAACATTCAGTTTCATGCCATTTATAATTCAATTTATCATGGAACATAACATGAATATCCAGTTTGACAGTTCACAGCTCTGAACCTAACATACACATCATCACAAGAATTTCCCCAGATTTATTGCACAACACACAATTACTGTAAATTTTACAAATCCTACGCATGTCTTCTATTTCCAAAACAGAAATTACAGTAAATCCCACAATCATGGAAAAATTCTCAAAATTGCAGGGCATGTATGATACGCATACACATGGTTTAGAAAAATTAGGGCATTCCATCCTCAGGGATCATGTAGACAGTAGGTGAACATGCATAATCCATTTTCCAAAATGTATTCAATAAGTTTAACAATTCATGCCATTCACCAAAAACACAGAAAATTCCACACAATCACATTGTCTATTTTACATAACATATACGATTACATTATTCCTCATGCGAAAAAACACTTCGGAAATTAATCATATAAAGGAGAACAGCTCACTATTTTGTCCTGAAAAAATAACGGCACAGTCTGGCCGTTAACGAAGCTTAAGGCATTGTCGCATGCCGCCAATGAAGATCTTAACGGCAAGAGAACTTGCCGTCAATTTTAGGTCTGAACAAAACACAGACCCGAGCTCCAAGAACAAGAGAGAGTTTGGGGATCCAGGACACGATAAAATCTCATAAAAATAGTTAATACAGTGACGACTCTTGGACTGCGCAGACCGGGAGAACAAGTCTCCACCCTAACCAGTGGTACTTGTCCACCTCCAGGATTCATCCTAATGCCTTAGGATCTTAACACATTGAACTTTCCATGGGGACTTTTCCATGGTACGGTTCCACGGCCCTCTATGGAAGCAGTGTCACACATGGCACAGTCTTACACATTACACATTCCGATTTTAACACACATATTACACATGTCTTTACATTTTCACTATACACATGGCTCTGTTTTTCTAATCATGATACTAATGTTGACAGAATCAAACATTCAGTAGCTCACATTAATCAGGTTGGCAAACACATCATCAAATCATATTCATGATAGCATGCATTTATCACATGTTTTCACATGGGAAATTTCATAATACCCTTTACAGTTATCCAAATATCATGAAATTTTAACCACACACTAATTGCAGGTTCATGACCTCACATACAAATTTCCAGATTTTTCTGAGTCATATTACATTTACAGAAATTAAAACATTCAGTTTCATGCCATTCATAATTCAATTTATCATGGAACATAACATGAATATCCAGTTGACAGTTCACAGCCCTGAACCTAACATACACATCATCACAAGAATTTTCCCCAGATTTATTGCACAACACACAATTTACTGTAAATTTTACAAATCCTACGCATGTCTTCTATTTCAAAAACAGAAATTACAGTAAATCCCACAATCATGGAAAAATCTCAAAATTGCAGGGCATGGACTGATACGCATACACAGGTTTAGAAAATTTAGGGCATTCCATTCCTCAGGGATCATGTAGACAGTAGGTGAACATGCATAATCCATTTTCCAAACATGTATTTCAATAAGTTTAACAATTCATGCCATTCACCAAAAGCACAGAAAATTCCACACACATCACATTGTCTATTTTACATAACATATACGATTACATTATATCCTCATGCGAAAACACTTCGGAAATTAATCATATAGAAGGGAGAACAGCTCACTATTTTGTCCTGAAAAACTTAACGGCACAGTCTGGCCGTTAACGAAGCTTAACGGCATTGTCGCATGCCGCCAACTGAAGATCTTAACGGCAAGAGAACTTGCCGTCAATTTTAGGTCTGAACAAAACACAGACCCGAGCTCCAAGAACAAGAGAGTGTGGGGGATCCAGGACACGATAAAATCTCATAAAAATAGTAAAACCTACTAGACTCTACATGGACGGAATGTATGGGTTACTTGCCTCTAAAAAATCTTCAAAGGGATCAAAGAGGTTGATGAAGCTCTCCTTGGGCAGTCCCAAGAAGCCTCCAAAACACCACTCCTTCGGGTTCTTGGTCGATCTCCACAGCAGGTTGGAGTCGGGGAAGCCTTCCTTAGGCTCCAGCTAGCTTCCAGTTGCTGTAGGTCGCCGGATGAGCTCCAAATTGCGGATCAAAGCATGCAAACTTCAGGTTCCTTCAGTCCAGAGCTAGGGTTTCTCTCCTCTCTTCAAAGAGTCAAGAGAGCTCTTCTGGTGCAGAAGGGGTTTGGTTTATAGGAGAAGGGGTTTGGCCCGGAGGGGTGATGGGATGGCCTGATAGCCGTTGGGGACATCTCCCCAATGGCTGGGCTTGCTTGCCCCGGAATTTCGGGGTCTGCAACGCATGCAGGTCAGAGATATTAACGTCCACATCCATGGCCGTTTATTTAAGTATTAGCGTCCAACGATATGGACGTTTACAACCATGGACGTCCACCCTGTTGACGCCAATTGGCCCTTCGGCCAGAACTTAAAAACATGCAGAAAATCCAGCATCGATGTATATATATATATATATACATATACATGCAATATGATACTATCATGTACACACTACCACCAAGCAATTTAAGCAATATTTATAATCTAATTATACACATGCTCACATAAGCATAACTAGTTAATACGTACGTAGATATGTACATCTATGCATACACAAGCATGAATTATTACACGTAATAAAGTAATACAACAAAATTCGAGGGCCTTACACCCTCTCCCCTTAAAGAAACTTCGTCCTCGAAGTTTAAACAAAACTACTCAAACAAATAGGGATACTTCTTCTTCATCGCATCCTCAAGCTCCCAAGTAGCCTCCTCTCGCGAGAAGTTCCACCATAGAACTTTCACCGACGCAATACCCTTGTTCCGGAGATGCTGAACCTTCCGGTGAAGAATAGCTACTGGTTGCTCCACATACGACAAATCTGGTTGAATCTCAACTGGCTCATGACTAATCACATGAGATGGATCTCGGACATACTTCCTGAGCATAGAAACGTGGAAAATGGGATGAACACTAGCTAAAGCTGGGGGTAAAGCTAGCTCATATGCCACGCTGCCCAATCGTCTGAGAATCTCATACGGGCCATTGAATCTAGGGCTCAGCTTACTATGCCTGCCAAACCTGACGACACCACGAGTAGGTGATATCTTCAAGAAGACATGTTCACCCACCTCGAACTCCAAATCCTTCCTCCTGTTGTCGGCGTAGCTCTTCTGCCTATCCTGCGCCACAACAAGCCTCTTCCTGATAAGCTGGACCTTATCCGAAGTCTCCTGAACTAACTCCGGACCGATCAGCTGCCTATCACCGGTCTCCTCCCAACATAAAGGAGATCTGCAAGGCCTTCCATACAACGCCTCAAATGGAGCCATACCAATACTCGCATGAAAGCTGTTGTTGTATGCGAACTCCACTAGAGGTAGATGACGCTCCCAATCATCCTTCCAATCCAGTACACACGCTCTCAACATATCCTCGAGCGTCTGGATAGTCCTCTTGGACTGTCCATCTGTCTGGGGATGAAACGCCGAACTGAGCTTCAGCTCCGAACCTAACGCATCCTGAAGACCTTTCCACAACCTCGAAGTAAATCTCGGATCTCGATCCGAAATGATCGACTTCGGCACACCATGAATCTAACCACACTACTAACATACAATCTAGCTAAACTCTCAACCGACTGCTTCTTCTTCATAGGCAAGAAATGCGCAGTCTTCGAGAATCTATCTACAACTACCCAAATCGAGTCATTGCCCTTCTAGATCGAGGCAAACCCGAAACAAAGTCCATAGTGACAGCTTCCCACTTCCATACTGGGATCTCCATCCTTTGCATAAGGCCGGATGGTCGCTGTCACTCGGCCTTCACTTGCTGGCATACTAAACACCTAGATACATAATCTGCTACATCCCTCTTCATGACAGACCACCAAAAGGTCCTCTTCAAATCCTGGTACATCTTAGTGTTACCCGGATGAATAGAGAATCTCGACCTGTGAGCTTCTGCTAGCACATGCTCATGGACATCTACCAAGTCAGGGACACACACTCGGTGATGGAATCTAATCACACCGTCCTCATCACGAGCAATGCCTGCCTTGCCCACTAACTCTAGGAGTCTAGGGTCGGCTTTCTGTTGCTCGATCACCTCATCCAAAACCGAGGATCTAAGGGATAGCTGAGCTACGAAAGCCTGACACAACGATGGCTCTAACTCAGACAACGCGCAAGCCGCATCCTCCAACATCTTCCAGTCCTGCTGGAGAGATGGTCTCTTCTTGCGCAGAGCATCCGCTACGATGTTCGCCTTCCCAGGGTGATACTGAAGGTCGAAGTCATAGTCCTTCAAGAACTCAATCCATCTTCTCTGCCTCAGGTTTAATTCCTTTTGGGAGAAAAGATACTTCAAGCTCTTGTGGTCGGTAAACACCACAAATCTGACACCATAAAGATAGTGCCTCCAGATCTTTAGTGCATGAACCACTGCTGCGAGCTCCAAATCATGAGTCAGATAGTTCTTCTCATGCTCCTTCAACTGACAAGAAGCATAAGCCACTACCCTTCCTTGCTGCATTAGCACACAGCCTAAGCCAATCCGAGACGCATCCGTGTAGATAGCAAAACCCTCTACACCGCTCGGCAAGACTAACACCGGAGCTGACGTGAGCTTAGTCTTCAACAATTGAAAACTACTCTCACACTTCTCGGACCAGACAAACTTCACTCCCTTTCTGGTGAGCTGAGTCAATGGGGCGGCGATGGATGAAAATCCCTCAATGAATCGCCGATAGTAACCAGCCAAACCCAGAAAACTACGAATCTCCAAAGGGGTCTTGGGAGTCTCCCAATCCATAACTGCCTGGACCTTTGCTGGATCAACTGCAACACCGGCACCGGAGATAACATGCCCGAGGAAATGAACCTTGCGCAACCAGAAATCGCACTTGCTGAACTTAGCATACAGCTTGTGCTCACGGAGAACCTCTAATACTACCCTCAAATGCTGACGGTGTGTGGCCTCGTCCGGAGAGTAGACCAGCACATCATCAATAAACACTACAACAAAGCTATCTAGATACGGCCTAAACACCCTGTTCATGAGATCCATGAACGCTGTAGGGGCGTTGGTCAATCCGAAAGGAAGAACCAAAAACTCATAATGTCCATAACGGGATCTGAATGCCATCTTGGACACATCCTCACTCCGAATCCTCAACTGATGATAACCAGATCGCAAATCAATCTTAGAAAAGACTGATGCATCTTGCAACTGGTCAAACAAATCATCAATACGAGGTAAGGGATACCTGTTCTTCACAGTCACTTGGTTCAGCTTTCTGTACTCAATGCATAACCTAAGTGACCCATCTTTCTTCTTGACGAATAATACAGGTGCACCCCAAGGGGAAACACTAGGGCGAATAAATCCCTTATCTAGCAACTCTTGCAACTGCCTCCTTAACTCGGCTAACTCCGCAGGTGCCATCCGATATGGAGCCTTTGAGATAGGAGAGGTGCTCGGAAGCAACTCTATGGTGAACTCTATCTCTCTACCCAGTGGCAATCCAGACAAATCATCGGGAAAAATGTCTGGAAAATCCTGCACTACCTCGAGCTCTGCAAGAGTAGGTGACTCATCAGCCTCTGGTACTAATACCACGCTGGCAAGAAAAGCGTCACAACCCTTGTTTACCATGCGCATCGCCTTCATGGCAGAGATGACTAACTTTCCTGCCAAGTTCCTTGGCAAGGGATGAGAGAAATCATCCTCACCAGGAATGCGGAAAACAATCCTCTTTCCATGACAATCTACTAACGCATAGTGCTCCTCTAGCCAATCCAGACCAAGAATAGCATCATAGTCCTTCATCTTTAGCAAGAAGAAACACCCTTCTAGGACTCTATCCTCAATGCACACAGGTAACGACAGAATGCACTTCCTAGTCGATACCGTACCCGCAGGGGTGTGCACAGACAAAGGGACCTCTAAATCCTCAGACTCTATGCCTGACTCTAGGGCTAACTGCCTAGAAAACGCTCGAAATGAACGAGTGAGTGGCACCCGTATCAAACAAAACCCGAGAGTGCACACCTCGGAGAAGAATCGTACCTTCGGTGACTTGCTCCGCCTGCTCGGTGTCCTCGCGTGCTAGAGCAAACACTCGAGCTGGGGCTCGAGGCCTTCCTGTCTTCCTGTAGCTGGCGCTGCTGTTGCTACCGCTGCTGGGGCTGACGCTCCACGCTGAGCTCCCTGCTGAAGTCTCGGACAATCCTTGATCTTGTGGTCGCTGCTTCCGCACTTCAAGCACTTTCCCACAATCATCCAACACTCGGAGCCACCATGTGTCTTCCCACAATGGGGACACTCTTTCTTCACACCTGGGGAACGTACAGAAGGTACCTGAGTACTGCCGACTGCTACTGATCGCTGCTGTGTATGGTACACCGCTTTCTTCTTGTCCTGCCGCTGGAACATAGCTGTGGGCCTCTTCTGCGAAGCCTTCTTCTCTTCCAGATATTGCTCCATCTCACCCTCCTGCCTACAGGCAGCGCTAAGGGCCTCGTCCAAAGTGCGATGGTCGAACACCACTAGCCTCGTCCTCAGTGATGGTTTGAGTCCCATCACAAACTTCTTCGCCTTTCTACGCTCATCAGCCACAACGTGAGGTGCATACTTAGATAGTTCTGCAAACCTTGCCTCATACTCTAGCACGGTCATGGAGCCTTGAGTCAAAGAGAGGAACTCCTGCTCCATCCGATCTTGAATATGCTCGGGGACGAACTTGGCCCGAAAGAGCCTCACGAACTCGTCCCAAGCAACATCAACCGCGCCGTCCTCAAACCGTGTACGTAGTAATGAAGCCCACCATACATCAGCTCTTTCCTGCAGTACACCGTTCATAAGCACCATCTAAACAAATCTAACTTAACAGAACATACAAACATACAAAACTAACACATACCTGAAGCATATAGGTGGCTAAAGTAACCTTATCCTCATCCGCGCACCTAATAGCTCGGAAGATCTTTTCAATCTCCCTCATCCAACTCTCAGCTAGTAATGGATCGCTCTCCCCCTTAAAAGAGGGTGGCAGCATCCTCTTGAATCTTTCCATGATGGAGGGTCCACCATGGTCCTGGGCTGGAACTTGAGCCTGCTACATCCAACAACAAATAATGCACATTCAACATAACATCATACAATTAAATAAAACAGACTACACTTTGATTGATTATGCTAACCTGAGCCTCCAACTGAGCCTGGAGTGCAGCCTGGGTGTGGGCCTGCGTCTGCATGGCTTGCACCAGACCTTGCATGAACACTCCATAATCCATAGGCGGCGGTGGGGGAAGTACAGGACCCTGCGGTGCCGGGGCCTGCTGCTCCGCCCGCTCCTCACGTCTCGACTCGTCCTCACGGGCCGGCGCTCCGCCACGCCTACCTCTTGAAGCCATGGCTGCAATAAATTTCAGCTACCATTAGAGCTACGTTAATTTATTTCCTAACCATTTTCTTATCTATTTTTCATTCATTATTAATCAATTCTACACATGGGGACATTCCTATGTAGACTTAGCATGTAATGGGGATGATGACTTATATATATATTCATGTGCAATCTCAACCGGTCGCTCTGATACCAATCTCTGCGACGACCCTCTTTATACCGGTACGATTATACCAATCCACGTCGATATAATGAACGTCATCACAGTGGGACATTTACCCAAACAATAACATACGATTGAGATGCTCATAAATATAAATACAGAGTAGCGGAAACAAAAGAACTACTTGTCTTCATTTCATCATCCACATTTAACATACATGATTCAAATGACAATTTAAAGATAACTAAAGTCCACGTAAATAAAGTGCTAAAAATCAGATTACATAGCTTGTCCACAATTACATAATAGTTTCATTACAATGCCTCAATTACATACAATGAAAGCAAAATGTCACGATGACGACTCCACCAGGCTACTCGCCATGCTCGGAGCCACTCTCCACGGTCTCCTCTAATGATGTAGGGTCACCAACTAAACCTGTACGCCGAAACAAGGAATGAGTCTAAAAGACTCAGCAAATAACACCACACACCTCATACATGCATATATCACAGTAGGTTTTTCATTCCAATTTGCAAAGCAAAACATATAGCATGCTTGGACAATGATAAAGACAACCTATCATGATAATTCTACAAACTTTAAAACACATGGTACATGATTTAAGCCATTCCAAAATAAATATCCTATCACATGCTTTCTACTCATGTAATCACATGAAAGCTACATTTCAAATGAGGCTATAACATGGAAGCAACCAAACATGGGATTCTTGCATGCATAAAAAGAAACATTTCTATCATGGTTTCTACACATTCTTACACATGCACATTATCATTTTATACACTTTAAGGTTGCTGTTTTGACATGGATTTAGCAATTCACATCCTATCACATGAGAGCTACATTCTCGATTAACTACAACGTGATAGCACTTAAACATGGAAACGTTTACACATAAGCAAGAATTGTTCCTAGCATGGATTCTACGCATTTTTGCACACATAAAACATTCTTATAAACACAACTAGGTTGCTGTTGTAACATAATTTCACATTAATGTATCATGGATCACAATTTCACAATCTAACTTATTGGTTTCACATGTTTGCACAATCACTCATTCACATAGTTCTCTTTTTACACATTGCACATTTACACATATTCACACTACACAATTTACACATACTCACATTCACATTTCACAATTCATATTCACATTTCACAATTTAGTGCCGTGACACATAGTCCAAACCACCATTAGAAGGACACATCACATAACACATACACATAGACGTCACCTAGGCAATACAGTGACGACTCTTGGACTGTGCAGACCAGGAGAACAAGTCTCCACCCTAACCAGTGGTACTTGTCCACCTCCAGGATTTCATCCTAATGCCCTTAGGATCTTAACACATTGAACCTTCCCATGGGGACTTTTCCATGGTACGGTTCCACGGCCCTCTATGGAAGCAGTGTCACACATGGCACAGTCTTACACATTACACATTCCGATTTTAACACACATATTACACATGTCTTTACATTTCTCACTTATACACATGGCTCTGTTTTCCTAATCATGATACTAATGTTGACAGAAATCAAACATTCAGTAGCTCACATTAATCAGGTTGGCAAACACATCATCAACTCATATTCATGATAGCATGCATTTATCACATGTTTTCACATGGGAATTTCATAATACCATTTACAGTTATCCAAACATCATGAAATTTTAACCACACACTAATTGCAGATTCATGACCTCACATACAAATTTCCATATTTTTCTGAGTCATATTACATTTACAGAAATTAAAACATTCAGTTTCATGCCATTCATAATTCAATTTATCATGGAACATAACATGAATATCCAGTTTGACAGTTCACAGCCCTGAACCTAACATACACATCATCACAGGAATTTTCCCCAGATTTATTGCACAACACACAATTTATTGTAAACTTTACAAATCCTACGCAAGTCTTCTATTTCCAAAACAAAAATTATAGTAAATCCCACAATCATGGAAAAATTCTCCAAATTGCAGGGCATGGACTGATACGCATACACATGGTTTAGAAAAATTTAGGGCATTCCATTCCTCAGGGATCATGTAGACAGTAGGTGAACATGCATAATCCATTTTCCAAACATGTATTTCAATAAGTTTAACAATTCATGCCATTCACCAAAAAGCACAGAAAATTCCACACACATCACATTGTCTATTTTACATAACATATACGATTACATTATATCCTCATGCGAAAACACTTCGGAAATTAATCATATAGAAGGGAGAACAGCTCACTGTTCTGTCCTGAAAAACTTAACGGCACAGTCTGGCTGTTAACGGAGCTTAACGGCATTGTCGCATGCCGCCAACTGAAGATCTTAACAGCAAGAGAACTTGCCGTCAAGTTCAGGTCTGAACAAAACACAGACCCGAGCTCTAAGAACAAGAGAGTTTGGGGGATCCAGGACACGATAAAATCTCATAAAAATAGTAAAACCCTACTAGACTCATACATGGACGGAATGTATGGGTTACTTGCCTCTAAATAAATCTTCAAAGGGATCAAAGAGGTTGATGAAGCTCTCCTTGGGCAGTCCCAAGAAGCCTCCAAAACACCACTCCTTCGGGTTCTTGGTCGATCTCCACAGCAGGTTGGAGTCGGGGAAGCCTTCCTTTAGGCTCTAGCTAGCTTCCAGTTGCTGTAGGTCACCGGATGAGCTCCAAATTGCCAGATCAAAGCATGCAAACTTCAGGTTTCCTTCAGTCCAGAGCTAGGGTTTCTCTCCTCTCTTCAAAGAGTCAAGAGAGCTCTTCTGGTGCAGAAGGGGTTTGGTTTATAGGAGAATGGGTTTGAGATATCCCGGAGGGGTGATGGGATGGCCTGATAGCCATTGGGGACATCTCCCCAATGGCTGGGCTTGCTTGCCCCCGGAATTTCGGGGTCTGCAACGCATGCAGGTCAGAGATATTAACGTCCACATCCATGGCCGTTTATTTAAGTATTAGCGTCCAACGATATGGACGTTTACAACCATGGACGTCCACCCTGTTGACGCCAATTGGCCCTTCGGCCAGAACTTAAAAACATGCAAAAAATCCATGCATACGATGTATATATATATATATATATATATATATATATATATATATATACATGCAATATGTATACTATCATGTACACACTACCACCATGCAATTTAAGCAATATTTATAATCTAATTATACACATGCTCACATAAGCATAACTAGTTAATACGTACGCAGATATGTACATCTATGCATACACAAGCATGAATTATTTACACGTAATAAAGTAATACAACAAAATTCGAGGGCCTTACATATTCAGCCTCTGCAGAGGATAGAGCGACTGAATGTTGCTTTTTGGAAGCCCAAGAAATTAAGCATCCACCTAGATATAAACACAAGCCACTAGTACTTTTTCTATCAAGCTTGCAATTCGCATAATCAGCGTCACAGTAAGCAATTAGATCTAACTTACAACCAGTTGGATACCAAATTCCAAGTTCACATGTTCCAACAAGATATTTAAAAATTCTTTTGATAGCTAACATGTGACTTTCTTTAGGATTGGCTTGAAACCTTGCACACAAGCACACGCTAAACTGAATATCAGGTCTAGAGGTTGTGAGATAAAGTAGAGATCCAATCGTACCTCTGTAGGTCTTTGGGTCTACTGACTTACCAAATGAATCTTCCTCTAGTTTTACATTCATTGCTATTGGTGTGCTTGAATATTTGAGGTGCTGAAAGTCAAACCTTTTCAGAAGTTCTTTGACATACTTTGTTTGACAAATGAATATCCCTTCACTGGTTTGGTGCACCTGCAATCCCAAAAAGAACTGTAAGTCACCCATCAAACTCATTTCAAATTCAGTTTTCATATGTTCAGCAAATTCAGTGCACAATTCTTTATTTGTGGATCCAAAAATTATGTCATCAACATAAATTTGGACAGCAATGATTTGTTTATTTACAGTTTTTGTAAACAAAGTTTGGTCAACATTACCTCGTGTGTATCCTTTCTCCAAGAAGAATGAACTCAAGCGGTCATACCAAGCTCTCAGAGCTTGCTTAAGACCATAAAGAGCCTTATGAAGCTTGAAAACATGATCATGAAATTTCTCATTTTCAAAGCCTAGAGGTTGTTCTACAAAAACATTTTCTTTGATGTATCCATTTAAAAAGGCACTTTTTACATCCATTTGATAAACTTTAAATTTCAGTGATGATGCAAAAGCAAGAAATATTCTCACAGCTTCTAGCCTAACTACAGGGGCATATGACTCTTAAAACAATTCCAAACTCTTGATTTCAACTAGTCTAGCTTTATTTCTGACAACCTGCCCATTTTCATTTAATTTATTTCTGAACACCCATCTGGTGCCAATAACAGATTGGTCACTAGGCCTAGGTACTAATTCCCACACTTGATTTCTGTCAAATTGATGAAGTTCATCATGCATTGCATTGATCAAATCTTCACTAGTTAGAGCTTCATCAATTGATTTGGGTTCAATTTGGGAAATTAGTGCCAGTGGGTCTTCATTTATTGCATTCAGAAAAATGATCTAGTTCTAACTCTATCATGCACATTACCAACTATATTCTCAATTGGATGATCTCTTAAAAATCTGTTTTCAGGAATTACCTCTCGAGATGCATTCAAGTCTGGAACAATATTACCTGATCCACTTGTGATAGGTGATTGGTTGTCCAGAATTTTAAGTTAGTCTTTATTCTCCTCAACAGTTGGTGAAGATTCAACAATGAAGTCATCCTCTTCATTATTTTGAGGAACCCTGCAAGATGTAGAATCATCAGTTGAATATGAGTTTTCATCAAAGACTACATGTGGAGATTCTTCCACAGATTTATTCTTGAGAATGTACACTCTAAAAGATCTAGAAGTTTCTAAATAACCAAGGAAAATGGCGTCATGAGATTTTTATTATGTACAAAGCACTTGCAACCAAAGACTTTAAAATAAGATAAAGTTGGCTTTTTGTTTTTCAACAGTTTATAGGGGTTTTTTTTTTTTCTGATTTTTGGTCTGACCAATGCTCTGTTTAGAATGTGATTTTCTGTGTTCATAGCTTCAGCCCAGAAGGATTTGGGTAGTTTGCTTTCCAAAAACATGGATCTAGCCATTTCCACAAGGGTTCTATTCTTCCTTTCCACAACTCCATTTTGTTCTGGAGTTCTTCGAGAAGCGAATCTATGGAAAATGTTTAGTTCAACACACAAATCAGAAAAAGTTTTGTTCTCAAATTCTCCCCCATGATCAGTCAAAATGGATTTGATTTTATGTGAAAAAACTATTAAGGCAGAGGTGCAGAAGTTCCTGAATTCTAGGCAAGCATCACTCTTTTGGGATAGAAAAATGACCCATGTATATCTAGTAAAATCATCAATGATGACAAATCCATATCTTATGCCACTAAGACTAAGAATTTTGTTGGCCCAAAGAGGTCCATATGAAGTAATTCTAGTGGCTTAGAAGTGAGTACATCATTGAAGGTTTTAAAAGATTTTATGGTTTGTTTTCCTTGAGCACATATCCCACAAAGTTGATTCTCAACATTTGGAAAAGATTCAGGAAGTCCTTTAACCAGATTTAGCCTTAAAAGTTTGTTTATTGTGTTGAAACTTGCATGACCAAGTCTTTTGTGCCATGTCCATGCAATTTCATCTTTATTTGCAACTAAACAATTGTTTTCAGTGAAATTTTTATCAAGATTGATCATGTAGATATTTTTTTCTATCTTACTAAAGAATTTTATTTTTTGAGTTGAAGGATCAATTATTTTGCAGAAATCAGATTCAAACACAACCTTGTGACCTTTGTCACACAATTGGCTTATGCTCAACAAATTATAATTTAAACCATCAACTAACAGAACATTTTCAATTGCGTTTGAGGAGGATTTACCAACCTTTCCAGATCCAATGATTTTCCCTTTATTTTTACCTCCAAATGTGACAGATGCTCCCTCCTTTTCAACCAGAAATAAGAATTTTGTTCTGTCTCCTGTCATGTGTCGTGAACGCCCACTATCAAGAAACCATACATTGGAGTTGGGTGCACGACCTTTCTACAAAAATCAGATCAGAGAAGAAAAGATTTTGGTACCCAAACATTGTTGGGACCATCAGTTTGTTTGAGCAAAAACAATGTCTTTTCTAATCCATATTTCAGTTGTTTTTGGCTTTTACTTTGTTTCAGAAATGATTTCTCTTTTTGGCATTTTAACATTTCTTTTTGGAATGAAAACACTAGTGTTCTTTCTTTCATGAGCATGGAGGTTATGCATTTTGGCATGATCATTCATGTATGGAAATCCAAACCAAGAATTCTATTGGTATTTTGGGAATTGTGGATAAAAGGATTGTGAATGGTACCAATGAGGATTATGATACCATTGATTCCAAGAGTTGATCCAATCAGATTGATGTGTTGTCTTGGATCTCCAATAACTATCATGAAAGTTTGCTTTTTTGTTTTTATAATTTTTCAAATTTTTGTTTGATTTTTTATTCAACTGATTGTTATTTTTCAGAATTGGACAGGTCAACTATATCGGTGTAGAGTCGACTTAGCAGCTACTACTTTCAACTTGAGTTTGGCTGGTGTCGACCTATCAGCAATGGATGTCGACCTGTTTTGCTTCTTTTGTTTGGAAACAATTTTTCCATTTTGGTCTTTTATTATTTCAGTTGTTTTCTTTGAAACTTGTTTATTTTTGTTTTCTAGACTAGTACTCTTGACAAATTTTATCAAAGGAATTTTGGAAAGTTTTTCTTTCTTTTCAGCAGATTTATTCTTCACTGAATTTTTTGGGGTGAATCCCTGACCATATTTTTCAACATTCATTCTTACTCCTAACAATGCATCAAGGTTTTCTTTTCCATCTGTGAAATTTTTAATTACTTGTTCCTTTTCTTCTAACAAGTTCTTAAGCTTCTGAATTTCATCAATAGCTTGTTGCTTTTCCCTTTGTTGCAATTCCATTTTTTCAGATCAAAATCTTGTTGGCCTTTTGAGATGCAAGTTTGAATTCATCAATTTCATTCAGAAGTTCTTCCTTTTCTTCATTAAGTTCATATACTTCATTTTCAAGTTCAGAAATTCTTTTATTCAATGAAGTATCATGCATGGCATTTTCAAATTTCTTTTTCAAATGTTTGTTTTATTTTATTATTTCAGAGAATTTTTCAACCAACTCAGCATAAGCATCTTGCCAATCTTCAATGGAATATTGTTCAAAAGAACAGCCTACCTTTCCATCACTGCTGTTGGCCATAACGCATAACTCCTCATTCCCTGAACTTGAGGACTTCTCTTCTTCATCCTCACTTTGGTCATCATCTGACCAGGTTGCTACCATAGCTTTAGGCTTCTTCACTTTGTTGTTCTTTTTGTACTTGTCCTTCTTAATCTCAGAACATTCCCCCTTCATATGTCATGCCTTGTTGCACCTATAGCAAATAATAACCTCATCAGTTTTTTGATTTCTACTAGCATTGAAATTTGAAGAAGAAGAAATATTCCTTTTACCAGAAGAAAATTTCTTCTTTCCATTGAATTTTCCTTTTCTTGATTTTAAAAATTTTCTGAATTGCCTAGTCATAATGGCAAGTTCATCCTCATTGGACTCAGACTCATCAGAACTTGATTTTTCTTGACTTTTCTCTTTGTTGCTTGATGAAGCCTTAAGTGCTACCAGTTTGGCCTTAAGCATATGTTCTTCACTTCTTTTTAGATTTATTTCATAAGTCATTAAAGACCCTATGAGTTCATTCAAAGAAATTTTGGATAAATCCTTAGAATCTTCAATCACTGTGGCCTTTGTATGCCAGATAGATGATAGAGAGCGCAAAATCTTTCTTACTTGATCAGCATCAGTGTATTCTTTACCCAGTGCCTTCAGTCCATTGACGATTGTCATAAACCTAGCAAACATTTTAGAAATTGATTCGTCAGATTTCATCATAAACAATTCATATTCAGAAACAAGTATGTTTGCTTTGGTTTCCCTAACTTGAGATGTTCCCTCATACATTAATTCAAGTTTATCCCACATTTCTTTAGCCGATTTACACATGGATATTCTTGAATATTCTTTAGGGTGGACAGCACACTGAAGCATATTCATGGCACTGTAGTTAAGAGTAGCTCTCCTAATCTGCTCTCTAGTCCAATTCTCTTCATCTCCTTAGTTTTCATAAGGACCCACTTCAACTACCTTCCAGATCTCATAGTTTTGAGCCCTAAGAAAAACTTGCATGCGATTTTTTGAATAAGAGTAATCAGACCCATTGAAAAATGGTGGCCTATTAATGGAATGGCCTTCAACAACAAATCCTCGAGAATCCATTAAGCAAGATGAAAGATAGTGACAGAACAACCAAACAATTCAAGCAAGTGAGACACAGAGATTAAACAAAAGCACTCAAATCAGATCAGAAACAGATATGAACCTGCTCTGATACCAATTGTAGGATCAAATATGTGGATGGATCAGATCTAGAAGGGGGGGGGGTTGAATAGATCTAATCAATAATTACGGAAACTTAACCAATTCAAAATACTTTGAATCAGAAATCAATCCAAATAAGCAATCTCCTGATCTGAAATGTGATTGTGTGTGTAATTGATATGTGAAGCAATTAAACTCTTAGTGAAAGATCGAAATCCTGTGCAAGCATCAATCGCAAACACACAAATCAAACCACTGCACATAGAATTTTTTAGGTGGTTCGGAAATCACATCAGTGATTCCTACATCCACCCCTCACACAGTGAGGCTTCACTAACCACAGAGTACAACCACACTGGAGCACGAATACTCCAAAACAACCTCGAGCTCGACGGCTCACACACACAATCCAGAGCACAACTGCTCCACTAACCGAGCACACTTGCTCAACTACACAATGAGTATGCAACTCATCAAACAGAGCTCGACAGCTCACAAAGCACAAGCTAGATCAAAGACAATAGAAATCAGATCCTCTAGTAATGATCTGATTCAAGATAGATTCATACACAGAAATTTGTGCAGAACTTCATACACAAATCTCATAGACGAAATAAGTAAGAACAAACTCAAAAGCGAGAGAAATGGATGTAGAATGAGTGTTCTTCGATGAAGATTTCTTGCAGAAGGTTGAATTGAAGAGGCTTGAAGATGCTCCCTGTCAATTGGCGATGCTCTGCTTCAATAGCTTCTGAATCGCTAGAAATTCCTCTTCAATTGCTGTGCTTCTGTTGGATTGCTCCCTTGCTCGACACTTCAAAGCCCTCTCTAGAAATTGGCCTTCACTCCCTTGTACTTTCTCTTGAAAATATGGATCACAGCTTCTGGAGATGAGCAAGAACTGGAGAGATCCCTTTTTGCCGCCAAAACGTTTCTCTGGGAATTGCAAGAGAAGCATGCCCCTAGGGGGGCAAGGATTGGGGGTATTTATAGCCCTATAAGTCCATGTGGACCCTTGGAGTGCGTGGGCACAAAAACCTAGGTAGATTCCCTTGATCCCCAAGCGGCCACATGTCCAGAGAGATCAAGTACTGAGATTTTATCCGAAGTGTGTCGACACCACAGGCATTGTCTTCAAACTAGACTTCCGGGACATTGATCTAGTGTCGACACCATTAGGGAGTGTGTCGACACCACTGGTCCTTCTTTCAAAACACGCTCCTGGGACAGTCATCTAGTGTCGACACCATCAGGGAGTGTGTCGACACCACAGTGGCAAACTTTTGTAATCCTGAAAATATCAAGTGCAAGCCATTAACACAAGATATTATCATCAAATTATGAGATATTCAATATTAAAAACATGTTGTTTAGGCATTGTTATGACATGAAAGAAGTGTGTAACATGTTTAACACATCATACACAAAATCAAAAAGTTTCATCATCAAAACTAGGAAGAGAAAAAAATTAATTGGTTAATTCCAAAAGCACACTCAACCCAACAGGTCTGCCTCCGTGCTGGTGTCGCGACGGCTCGACGGGTCGCGACATCAGAGGAGGCATCGGCCCGGTCGGGCGCGACCTTATCGCGACGCGGTTGGCGGTCACGATCCTGCTGTCGTGACACCTTGCCCTGTTGCAATAAGGCTGTCACAGTGCCCTCCCCCGTCATGATGGTGTCGCGATGGCCTTAGGGGTCGCGACAGTGCCTGTGTCACCTCTAGTGTTTCCGTGGGCCCAGTTGTGTGTCGGCGTGTGCCCCAGGGCAGGCCTTGCCCTTAGGACCTTCTGGTAGGGAACGCGGCTGGTTGCGCCCTTGCGTTCAGTGACCGAAGGTGACACCTTCGTGACCGTGTCCTGGCAGTGGTGCCAGGAGGGTCGCGTCTGTCTAATAATCGATTGACTGGAGGTCAATCGATCATTAGCAGAGTGACGTGTTTCTGTGTTGGCTGGTAGTGTTCTGAGGCTTCGGCTTTTTCGTGCATTTTTGGTTGGTCGATGACCCTGTTAAGGGTTTGTGCGTGCTTCTCGCCTGCTAGGCTTGTCGTGGTTACAAGCCAGCTGTTCGGTGTGGTTTTGTTGTGCTGCCCCGCCTGTTCGCCCGGTGCTTGGCACTTGAGGGCTTGTCCCTGATTTGAGAGGTTGTTATCGTTACCTGGGACCCTGTTCTCGTGAGCCTGTTGAGGGTGGCTCCGGGCTACGAGCGTGCTCAAGTTGGCAGCCCACGTGAGCGGACTCTAGAGCTGAGAGGAAAACGGTGGTTCGGACAGCGGCGCTGAGTGATTTGTAGAGCTCTCTTGGCTAGGCCTGGGACACCGAGGACGGCCGGAGTTCTACCCAGTGTAGGCTAGTCAGTCCCTTGTCTCACTGCCTCTCTCTGCGTTGGTTCTGGAGCCACGTAGTGGTGTCAGCCGTGAGGCCGCAGCTTGGCCAAGCTGCGGTATTGCATGTGTTGTGTGTTTCTGTGGCGGCTCTGTCTCGCCCTTGCGCGGGGGCAGAGGCAGAAGCTAGGCTAGCGAGCAAAGCGTGCGGACTGTGGGTCCCCCTCTTGGTTGCTAGCGGCAGTGGCTTGGTTGCTGTTGTTGTGACAACGTTTCCTCACGACGTTTCCAAGTGTTATCCATTGCCTAGCTTGCACAGTGGTTATAGCCTGGCTGTGCCTAGTTTCCGTGGGCATCGTTGGTCTGGCCTAGTGCAGACCCGTGCTTCTGGTGGTTTCCACTCGGTGTCCTCCTGGTTCCACAGTCCCGCTCTTGGGTGCCAATCCGCAGTGGCACTGGCGTGTGTAGCTTCCCGACCTTGCGGTGTGTCCGAGGTGGTTCTGCTTGTGGGCCCTCGACCCTGTGGAGGTCTGAGGTGGCCGTGATTGTGGTGAGACGTCGTTCTCACCTAGTTGTTGTGTGGTCTCGGTAGATGTGCGAGGGTTGCTTCCGCTGTGTGCTCGACTCCGTTGGTTTCTGCGGGAGTCGTGTGTGTGTCCCGACGTCAGTTGGTGGTCGTGGCATTGCGCTGTTCTCTTCCGCTGCTTTGTAGTATCATGCTGTAGGTGTTACTCTCTTTACAGCTTTCTAGTGTAGTTTCCTTTTCGGAGTTCCTGTTGCTCTGGACGGTGAGGGACTGGTAATCCTTACTGGGCCTTGTTCGCGAGGCTCACCCCCTACTCCCTTCAGCTAGGGGCTCTTCGTCGCGGGAGCTCGGTGTCGGACGGGTTGCGGAGGCGGCTGTGGCACTGTGTGTTGTCAGCAGTAGTGAGAGCGAGCATTGTGAGCTCTTGTAGCCGAGTGAGCTGAGAATTGTGCTTTGCAATTCCTCGGGGTATGCCCCTTAAGGACTGCACCTTCTTCTTGTACCTATGCTTTTACTTGGGACACGTTGTATAGATCATTGTATATTGTAGATATTGTTATAATTATTTAAATTCAGTACATATCTCACTAGACTATTTCTTCTAACCCTTTCGGATCTTCAGAACTGTGGGTGGCAGTGCGACCCTCACGACCCCTGGCGAGGGTCCAGGAGGTCGGGTCGTTACAGTGGTATCAGAGCGAGGAGTCTACTGAGATTGGTAATGAGTTAATAACTATATCTGTCCCAAAGAAAGGTACTAGTGCACTGCTGACACTGTCCGACTAGTGTTAGGCTTGTGCTTTCAATTATTTTGCAGGTGTACGGCTTCCCTGCAAGGTTCGTGCGCGTGCCGCAGGTTGCAGTTGTTGCTGTGCCACGTGCGTGGCGAGTGTGGTCACTCGGCATGTTCGTGCCGTGGCGGCGCGGTTGGCGCTGGACTCGCTGGCAGTGGTCTTCCTTATGTGGAGGATGCTTGAAGGCAAGTCCAGGCGCGGTGCTCCTGGTCGTCTTCGGTGCATTTGAGTGTGTGTGCATCACGAAGGCTGAGAGAGCCTATGTGTGGCGTGGCCTTCACCGGTGTAGGGTTGTTGCCTGTGGAACCGGTCGAGGTGTCTCTGCCTTGTTGGCTTCCCCTTTGTGGTTGGGGTGTGTGTTGTGTTGGTCTTGTGTGTGTGGTCTCTTGTCTGTGCGCTGTTGTGCATCGTGCTCTGCTTGGTCGACATTGTTGCCCAAGCTAAGCAGATGTTCTGTGTGTCGTGTTGCATCGCTGGTTGAGCGCTGCGACACTTGCCTGTGGTTGTTGTCGGCCTTGTGCTGACTAGTTGTGAGCTCTGGTGAGGTGCTCCCGGAGTCTTTCTCTGTTATTTCTGGTGGAAGTGAGGTTTCCCCAGAACTGTGTTGTGCTCGTTTCTGGTTGCTGTTGCATTGCCCTCTAGACTGAGGTGCATCGCTTGGTTGCCTTTTGTTCTAGTAAGGTTTCCCCAGAACTGTTTTCTGTTGTCCTGGTGAGGGTTTCTCTCAGGACTATTTCGCGCTCGTTTCTGTTGTTGCCATGCTACCTCAGAATCTGAGGTGTGCTGTGATGGGATTGGATAGGTGACTTAATCAGTTGAACTAAGAATGTGTGTGAATAGCAGTGGAATTAAAATAAGTGAAACACACAATTCAATCAGATTCAAGTGTGGTGTGTGAGTATAGTGAATAGAAACAACAAACCGCACATCAAACCACAGTGCACTGAAGATTTTTAAGGTGGTTCGGAGAACACAACTTGTGTCTCCTGCCTCCACCTCCTCACAACGGAGGAACCACTAGCACAAGTGTAGTACAATCTGAGCACAACGACTCCAACCTCTTTGAGTGCAACGACTCAAAGAAACTTAGGAAATAGGCAAGGCAATGTACTCCACAACCACTTATGAATTCAGCAAATTCACAAGCCCTTGAGCACTATAGCTCAAGCACCAGAGCACAACGGCTCAAACCAGAGTACAAAGTACTCAAACCTCTGGATCACAATAGATCCAAGTTCTACTAGAACAAGCACACTTAGAGTATAGATCCTCTAGCACGATCTATCTCAGTACAATAGAAATGGTAGAGACAAATAGAATTGGGAGACCTGTGTAGAACACATACACAGATTCCTCAGTGAATTTGACACTCTAACCAAGTACAGACTCGGCTGGATCTCCTTTTGGACCAGCACTGCTGCAATCACGAGCTCCTTCTCTTCTTCTCCTTCTTCTTCCCTTGGCGGCGCTGCTCTGCTCCTCTGGATGCAGATCCCTTTTCCCGCTCTTCTTGCCTTCTTCCAGAATGCTCTAAGCTTTCTTGCGTGGGATACTTTGGAGTACAAGGATCATCAGTATATATAGCCCCATATGTCCATAAGGTGCCTTGGGGTGCATGGGCATGGAAATCTAGGTAAATTCCCTTGATCCCTGAACAACCACATGTCCAAAAAAATCCACATTTTTGAGTTTTAGTCAAAGTGTGTCGACACACAGGCAGACTGAATCGACATCACTGGCTACTACTTCAGAACAGGCTTCTGGGATAGTGAACTAGTGTCGACACACAGGTGGACTGTGTCGACACCACAGGCAGAGTGTGTCGACACACAGGCAGACTGTGTCGACACCACTGTGACAAATTTGTGTAAACCTGAAAATATAAAGTGTAAACCATTAATAAAAGATATTATCATTAAAATGTGAGATATTAAACATCAAAAACATGTTGTTTAAGCATTGTTGTGATATGAATAAAATGTATAACATGTTCAATATGTCCTCATCAAAATCAAGATATGAGTGATGTTCATTGGTCATCATTAAAACACAACCTTAGGAAATTCCTAAACACATTCAACCCAACATTCTCCCCCTTTTTGATGATGTCAAAATATATGCACAATCTCCCAATAGCCTGACCCCCTTGACTGCAATAACTCCACTTGACCATATTCACCCTTTGAACAACTTTCTCCCATAAAAATTCTCCCCTTTAAAGAACTTTCTCCCCCTTTTTGACAGCATCAAAAAGATAGACAAGAGAGAGAAACAAAGAATGTAGAAGATCAAGAAATGAAATGTAGGAAATGACTTGTCAGGAATAATCAAAATAAGTGAGGCAAAGTGATATTGACAAATGAGAGAAATTATTGTGTTTTTGGTATTGTGCAATCAAGTGTAATTACAAAGACCGACTCAACACAAAGCAGAGCAAGAGATAATGGTTTGAATGTAGTTAAAATGATGATGCAAATGTGAATAAATGTGACCTATATGAGTGAGCAGAAATATTTAACAGATATGTTATGAGCTTGAAGTTTAACACATTGTTGAATAATAGGTCTAAACTCAATATACATAAATTTTATTCAGGTCATGAGCTTTTCTATCCTGTCTTTTTGAATTTGCTTTCATTTTTAACTGTGAAAGAATACAAGAATAAATTAGTTAAATCTCACTTTTCAATGCAAGAGATCACATTTATCAGATGCAAGACCTCCTGATTACTCAGTGGTTTAACTTTCATTATCTTGTATAGAGATGACAAACTGTTAAACACTTTTTGACGCGAGACAAATCACTTGGTTAGGTGAGATGGCCCGGTTACTCAGTAATAGACAAGTTTGCATTGCTCTGTCTGTATCCTTCCAGATTATTGTTTATTTTCTTTTGATATGTTGCAGGAATATGTTTGCTTTGACCATAAGAGTCATAAATATGAGTGTAGATAGATTATTCTTAACATGTGTTAAAAACGAAGCTTAAACATACACATATGAAATATTAAAGCCACTCATGTGCCCATTATAGTGTTTTGCAAATCATTTTAAAAAACATTTAGTATTAAGATTGCACAACTTTGAAATGAAAGTAAATCTTTGAAATTAAACTAAATGCACAATGAATTTAGTTTCAATATTTTAAGTCTCTCACATGAAAATAGCACAAGGACTAAAAAATTCTGATAGTTGGGGCTCAGTATAGACAACAATTGTCAAGAGAAATGAGTGAAGAATAGACAATGACTCCCCCTATCAAGTAGCTCTCGAACACAAGGTAACAAAAAATTGAATGAAATGAGAATAGATAGAATCAACAAGTGAGTGTTGTGAAAATACAAATACTCCCCCTTAACAATTGCATAAAGGGATCTTGATACTTGGCGGAGACATATACTCACGCATAGTGAAAGTGTCCAGACAAGCCTAACTTGCCTTTCTTCAAATCACTATTAGATATACCAAGAATTTCAATGCAATTGAGAAGTAGGAATTTATTTGCAAGAAAGAATGGCTTTTACTTGCACGAAGAAATGAGATGAAGATATCAGACATGTGAAAACTTGCATAAACCAAGTTCCCTTCTAAGAGAAGTGAATCTAGGTTCTGCAAGAGGCTTAGTGAAATTGTCTGCAATTTGTTTTTCTGTGTCAATGAAGTGGAGTTCAAAAGAATTCTTTGACACTTCATCTCGAAGGAAATGATGTCGAATGTCAATGTGTTTTGTGCGAGAATGCTGAATAGGATTTTTGGACAGATTTATAGCACTTGTGTTGTCACAAAGAATGGGAATGCAACCTAATTTGTGATTATAGTCTAGAAGTTGATGTTTGACCCAAAGGACTTGGGTACCACAGCTACCAGCAGCAACATACTCAGCTTCTGCAGTTGAAAGAGCTACAGAATGTTGCTTTTTGGAAGCCCAAGAAATAAGACACCCTCCTAGATATAAACACAACCCACTAGTACTTTTTCTATCAAGTTTGCACTCAGCATAATCAGCATCACTATATGCAATCAAGTCCAATTTACACATGAAGAAAGAAGATATTTAAAAATTCTTTTAACAACAGACATGTGACTGTCTTTAGGATTTGCTTGAAATCTTGCACACATGCAAACACTGAATTGAATATCTGGCCTAGAGGTAGTTAAATAAAGAAGAGATCCAATCATACCTCTGTACAGTTTAACATTAACATGCTTACCAGAAGCATCACTTTCAAGTCTTACACTTGTGGCCATTGGTGTGTTGGATGGCTTGATGTTTTGAAAGTCAAACCTCTTGAGCAACTCCTTGACATATTTTGTTTGACTCAGAAAAATTCATTCAGCAGTTTGATGCACTTGCAAACCTAAAAAGAATGTAAGTTCACCTATGAGACTCATTTCAAATTCAGATTGCATAAGATGGGCAAACTCATTGCACAAAGTATTATCCGTTGATCCAAAAATGATATCATCAACATAAACTTGAACAACAATGAAATGATTTTTTGCAGTTTTTGTAAACAAAGTTTGATCAATGTTTCCTCTTATGTAACCTTTATTTACAAGAAAGGAGCTCAATCGATCATACCAAGCTCTTGGAGCTTGTTTAAGACCATAAAGAGCCTTATTAAGCTTAAAAATATGATTGGGAAATTTCTCATATTCAAAACCAGGGGGTTGTTTGACAAAAATATTTTCTTTTATGTATCCATTTAAAAATGCACTCTTGACATCCATTTGAAAGACTTTGAATTTCAAAAAAGTATCAAATGTAAGAAATATTCGAACAGCTTCAAGTCTTGCTACAGGGGCATAAGACTCTTCAAAATCAATACCAAGTTCTTGGTTATACCCTTGAGCAACAAGTCTAGCTTTATTTCTAACAATTTGACCATATTCATTCAATTTATTTCTAAAAATCTATCTTGTTCCAATGATAGAAGTTAAATCTGAAGGTTTTGGTACTAAATCCCAAACTTGATTTCTTTAAAATTGATGAAGCTCTTCATGCATAGCATTTATCCAGTTTTCACAGATAAAACTTCATTAACATTTTTGGGTTCAATTTGGGAAAGTAGTGCCAAAGAATCTTCATCTATGACAGAATGAAAAGATGATCTGGTTCTTATTCCATCTTGCAGATTACCAACAATGCTTTCAAGTGGATGGTCTCTTAAAAATAGAAATTACCTCAGGGTTTGCATGATTTTTAGGAACATGATTACCTGAATCACTTGAAGTTGGTAATTCAAGAACCTCATGTGCATTTGGTACTTCTTGATCTTCAAGATTTGTAGATGGATGTTCAAGAAAATCATCCTCATCATCACATAATGGAGTTCTGCACAAAGTAGGAATGTCAATCTTTTGAAAGTTTTCATCAAAAATGACATGTGGAGATTCTTCCATAGTCTTATTTTTCAAAATATAAACTCTGTAAGCTCTTGAAGTTTCAGAATAACCTAAGAAGATTGATTCAAAACTTTTTGCATCAAATTTATCAAGATTGCCATTTGGGTTGATCTCCCGGGGCTTCCGGTTCATCTGTACCAAAAGAACTTATTAACTTCGATTGCTACAAATATTGGCCCTGTTCTCCAAATCGCGCACGCCACGGATCTTCTATTGAATACCAAAGCTGCTAGGGTTTGTGTGGAGATGGATCTTCTCCAGGCTAGGCCAGAGAGGGTCTGGATCGGGATGGGGGAGTTTGGAGGTTTCTGGCAAGAAGTTGTTTATGTTAATATTCCAGATTATTGTTCTACTTGTCATCGCCTAGGTCACGCTCAGAACCGATGCCGTAAAACTGGAAACATCATGCACAATATCTAGCCTAGGGTTGTTGCACCAGCCGCCACCAAAATTTGGAAACCTGTGACCGCTGTCGTGCATGGGTCATCACCGTTTGATCAGGCCAATCCTGATGATGTTCGTCAAGCAAAGGACGTGGAGGCGGAGTCCTCGATCCCTCCCATGCAAGCTGTTGAGCCCATGCAGGCTGAGTCCCGCGATCCGCTTCCTCTGGGAGATCCTCTTGAACACTCGGATGTTAGAGACACCCTGGTTGCCTCACCTGACCCAGGTATGCGTGTTGTTTCTGCTTTGCTTCAGGAGGTTTCGTCCTAGCCAGATCCCGTCGTTTCGAAAGATGCAGGTATCATCACAGATGGTGAGATGGTGGATCCCGGCAGCCCACACATCGGTGCTCTGCCGGGCCAATCTGGCATCGTGGAAAATTAGGATTATCATCCTCCTCAGGCCCAAGCTTCAGATGAAGGGCTAGATCTGATTGCATTAGCAGCTGCAGAAAATAATTTTATGCCGATGAATACCATTATCAAAGATGGAAAAGCTCGTCGTGAACGGGTGGTCACTAGAGCAAGGTCTCGATCGGAGGACAGAGGGAAGGCTCCTGATATTTAATGAACTCAGTCTTATTCTAGAATATTAGGGGGATTGGGAATATGGCATCAAAACGTGGTCTGAAAAAATTGGTGTTTCAACATCACCCTTCGTTGGTGGCTATTATGGAACCGAAACAGCCTTTGGAGAAGGCGTCCAGAATTTCAATTTCTCTCAAACTAGATAATTTTGTGGGTAACCTGGAGACTGATTCTAAAATCTGGGTTTTTTGGGATTCTTCTATTCTCCTTGATATCATTGATACTTTGCTCAGCATATCACTATGGGTCTTCGCTCGGCTACTGGTTACTCTTCATTTATTACTTGCATCTATGCTTCTTGCCATTTGGATCAACGTCGTACTCTATTTGATCATCTGTTACAATTTAGTCTCATGGTGGAGGTCCCGTGGCTAATTGGTGAAGATTTTAATTGCATTGCTCACCCCTCGGAAAAGTTGGGAGGTACTTTTGGCAATCTATCTAGTATGATAGATTTCAATGCATTCATTGCTGCTTCAGGTTTGTTTGATGCTGGATATATCACATGGAACAATAACCGTGTTGGAGCTGCTAATATTAGTGCTCGGCTGGATCGTATCTTTATCAATGAGAAACTTCAGGATCTTTGGCCTAATATTTCGGTGAAGCATCTAAGTAGGGGGTCTTCGGATCATTGCCCCTTGCTTCTCTCCTCGGATAGTGCTTCTCATGGTCCAAGCCGCTTTATTTTTCAAAATATGTGGACCACACATGAATCTTTCTTGCAGGGCGTCTCTACTGTTTAGACTTCCTCTAGGGTATCTGATGTTAATCCCCTCATTCGCCTCCACCTAAAGCTTAAGGAGGTTAAGTCTTTTCTTAAAGGTTGGAATAAGGGCGTCTTTGGGAATGTGCAACAGATGGTTATTCTTGCATCGGATGAGGTGGCCAGACTTCAATACAAATTTGATTTATCTCCTTCTGCAGATAATCGTTCCAACTTAATGCTGCTAATGCCAGGCCGAATTCGGCTATGAATAGGGAAGAGATGTTCTGGAAACAAAAAGCGAGGGTGGATTGGCTTGCCAACGGAGATCGTAACACTTCCTTTTACCACGCCACTGTCAAGTGCCACAGGAGAAAAAATTTTATTCACAGGCTTCAAATCCCACCTTCGCATGATTGGTGTACGGACCAGAACCACCTTAAGGAGGAAGTTGCTTTGTTTTTTCATAATCTATTATCTTCTGAGCCTCACGAGGTTGATGTGGGTTTGCTGTCTTTAATTCCTTCTATTATTACCTCCGAACAGAATAATATTTTTTGCTTATCCCCTAATGCGGAGGAAATTCGGAACACGGTTCTGGCCATGAATGGCAATAGCGCTCCTGGTCCAGATGGATTTTCTGGGGTGTTTTATACTCACTGCTGGGAGATTATTAAAGAAGATGTCATTGCTGCTGTCCAAGGTTTCTTTGCTGGCTTCTGTCTTCCCAGGGGTTTATCTTCCTCTATTATTACTCTTATTCCTAAAGTGGATATGCCCCGCACTTTCAGTGACTTTCGCCCCATCACCTTGTTAAATTTTGCTTTCAAAATTATATCCAAGATTCTATGTGCTCGGCTAACCCCTTTGCTCCCGTTGATCATTTCGGAAAATCAGAGTGCATTTATCCAGGGAAGAGCTATTTTTGATAATGTGTCTCTGGCCCGTCATATTTTGAGGGATATCAACCGTAAGGCTCGAGGTCATAACATCATGTTCAAACTTGATATGGCTAAAGCCTATGATCGTATGGAATGGGACTTTCTCTTGCTTGTTATGAAAAAGTTCGGCTTCTCCAATAGGCTCACCTCGCTGGTCGGTATGCTTATTTCTAACTGCTGGTCATCTATCAGCTTTAATGGTAATATTTCTGGTTATTTCAAGTCTACCAGGGGCATTCGTCAAGGTGATCCATTAGCACCAATCCTGTTCATCATTGCCTCCGAGGTGCTCAGCCGAGGCTTATCTCACCTGTTTAGCAACGGCCTTATCAATTTTTTCAGAGGCCCCAGAGGTGTTCCACATGTGTCCCATCTTCTTTATGCGGATGATACACTGATTTTTATGAATGCAGGGATTCAAGGGGTTAGACATCTGCTGCGTTTTCTACAAACCTATGAATCTAGTTCGGGTCAAAGAGTTAATGCGAGCAAGAGTTCCTTTTATCTTCCTGATAAGGCACCTTTGGCTTTACCTTCCCGCATTACTGCTGTAACTGGGTATACTCTTCAACACGGTACTATGAAATACCTGGGCATCCCTTTGAAGGCGGGCAGGCTAAAGGTTCAAGACTACAAGTTCTTGGTGGAATGTGTTACTAGGAAACTCTCTGGGTGGCGTGCCAAAATTTTGTCCCAGGCGGGCCGGGCTGTGCTTATACGTTCTGTCCTCTTGAGTATCCCGGTCTATTTGGCAAGTTCCATGACTATCCCTCAATCTATTATTCTCTAATTGGAACGCCTTTGTGCGAATTTCTTTTGGCAAGGAGGCGATGGTCAGCATAGACGTCATTGGGTGGCTTGGTCCACGTTGCAAAAGCCGCTTAATGAGGGTGGTCTGAATTTCCGTAATCTTAATACTCTGCAGGTGGCAATGGCGGCTAAGCAACTTTGGAACATCCTTCATGGTCACTCTCTCTGGTCGTCTTATGCTAAATCTAGATTCCTTTCCGTTTCTCACCTTCAGGAGGTCCATTCTCCTTTTCCTTTTGGAATCTTTAAGAAAGTCTTTTTGAAGGCTAAAGAGTTGCTCTTGGCTCATACAAGGTGGATTGGTGGGGATGGTACTACTGTGAAATTTTTTCTTGATACTTGGATAGGCGAATCTAGTCTCTTACAAGTCCTTCAGAACTCGGTTGCAATTACTACTCCTCATGCTTCGGTTAAAGATATCTTAATTGATGTTGCTAACCCTGTTTGGTCCTCTCTCAGTTTATCTCCTCAGCATGCGCAATCTCTTCTTTCGGAACAGCCAGATACATTTATTTAGGCTCCCAATCCTCATGGTGAATTTACTGTGAAATCAGCTTATTTCTTAGCTTCGGCCACTGGCGTGGTCCGTAGTGCATGGTTGAAGCTGTGGTCTCACTTTATCCCTCCTCGTGTTGCTATGTTCGGTTGGAAACTGATCCATAGGGCGGTAGCAGTGGATTCTCAGATTATGGAGTGTGGCATTTCTATCGCTTCCAAGTGTGTGTGCTGTACCTCTCGTGAGCAGGAAAGTCTAGATCACTTATTTGTCTCCAGTATGATTGCCAAAGATCTTTGGTCCTGGGTGGCTCCTCTCCTATGCAACAACATGTCCTGGAGTGATCATGTTTCCATCAGATTTTGGAGTATTTTAGTGGGTACTTCTATGAACTCTCCTTTACAGGTTGCAGGATTGCTGATGTCCATTACTATGCTATGGGAAATCTGGAAATTTAGATGTACGGCTCGCATGGAGGGTGTTTTTACTCAGATTGAGTCTATAAAAAAGAAAATCCTTGTGACCGTGCGTTCTTCTATGGCTTCTATTAAATTCTATGGTTCTATTTCTCATAGCCATGCAGCCACTCTCCAGATGTTCAATATGAAGGATCGAAATGAATGTGTGGAAAAGATCTAGAAGGGGGGGGATGAATAGATCTTAGCCACTTTTGCGGAAGCTTAAGTAATTTAAAGACTATTTAGAATCAGAGGCAATGTTATCAGTGAAAAACTACAGATCTGATTAGATTTGAGTGAGTTGAAAAACTTAGATGTGAAGCAAGTTGATTAAGTGAATTAAAAACGGATCCTATGCAAGCATCTAGCGGATGAATCAATCAAACCACAGAAGACAAATGCACAAGGATTTTTTAGGTGGTTCGGAAATCACCCAAGTGATTCCTACATCCACCCCTCACAACCCGTGAGGCTTCACTAACACAACAGGGCTACACACCCAAAGGAGCCTGACAACTCCAACACTTCAGAGCATACAACTCACACAACCTCTAGAGAAAGACTACTCTAGAAACACTGAGCAAGACTGCTCAAACCAACCTTGAGCTTAACAACTCAAACTGAGCTCGACGGCTCACAACACCCTGAGCACAATGCTCACACTGAAACTGCTAGATACCAACTTAAGACTAAGATCCTCTAGCAACAGATCTAGTCGAAGTTTGAGAACTCTAAAGAGAGTTATGCAGAAGCACTTGCATAATCTCAAAAGATATCTCAGAAGAACAGAAGAAAAGATGAATTGAATTGAGATGCTTCGTTCTTCAGTGTACTCCCTTGTAGAAGCTTGAATTGGGAAGGAACTTGTGAAGCTTGAAGTCCAAGTCGATGCTCTGCAATCTGAGAAGTTGGATCTTCCTCGAATTCTTCACCCAAGAAGTCTTCTACAGGATCTGCCTCCTTGGAATGCTTCAGAGAAGTCTTCAGGAATCAAATTCCAATTCCCACACCTTGAATTGGTGGGAATTGGTCTTCTGGAAGCACTTGGAGAGCAGGGGAAGGAGACACGAGCTCTTCTTGGCCGCCAGGAGCTTCTTGGAGGCTCTGAGAGAGTTGGGTCCTTCTCACTTGTGAAGGCTGGCCGAAAAGACACTTTATATCCTTAGGATTCCAAAGATACCCTTTTGGGGTACAAGGGCACGCATTCCTAGGAAGATTCTGATCGCCCTAGAAGGACACGTGGCAGCCATCAACTTTTAGGATGAAAAGTTTCCGTAGTGTGTCGACCTGCCCTGGTGGTAGTGTCGACACACTGTCCAGAATATGTAGAAGGCTGTTCTGGGAAGAGGGTCCCGTGTCGACCTGCTCTTGAGTGTGTCGACCTGCTGTCCCAAATCTGCAAACTGGCTGTTCTGGGAACTGGGTCTAGTGTCGACCTGCTCTGAGAGTGTGTCGACCTGCTGACCCAATTCTTCAAACTGGCTGTTCTGGAAACGGGATCTAGTGTCGACCTGCTCTGAGAGTGTGTCGACCTGGGTAGGCTTGATTTCTGAAAAACTGCCACTCGTGTCGACACACTCTTGACATGTGTCGACACAGTCTCAACATTTTTACACATTTTGCCTTTGAATCTGTGTTGATGTGTCGACACCATTGATGGGTGTGTCGACTCATCTTTTGCATAAAAATGTTTGTACCTGAAAAATGAACACATATATCATTAGTTAAATGATTTGTCATGACCATAAATGATAAATGTGGTTTGAAAAATACTTTTTGAACATGAATTTCAGGTATGATGTTTTTGACATGTTTCAATTAAATTGCTTTAAGAACACCTCTTGTCATCATCAAAATAGGAGGGAAATGATATGAATTTGCATTCAACCCAACAATCTCCCCCTTTTTGATGATGGCAACATTAAATCCATATTTCAATGTGGTTTTGATGAAGTGTGATTTTAAGCAATTTTTGATTGTTTAAATTTTTGTTTTCCTTTTTGTTCATACTTGTCAAGGACCTTTTGATGTTGTTCAGTAACAATTGATGATGTGTTTGTGAGATACAGTGTTACTTGAAATTAGAAATTTTGTGCACACAAGTCAAACAATTGGACAAGTATTCAAACACAAAACAAAGATTTGCATTCACAATCACAATACTTTGCATTGAAGCCAAAACAACCATTTCATTTCATTCAAAAGATCATTACATCAAAATATTACATTCAAGTCATTCATTCTTCTCCCCCTTTGCCATTATCAAAACAAATGTACATTAGGTAGAAGATGGAGGAGGAGGAGGAATTGGAGCAAGAAGAAGTTCAATGTCTGACAGTCTTTTCTCCATGAAGTTCAGGCTAGTCTTGATTTGATCTTGAATGGTTATCATTTTTGTGCTCAAAAAGTGTTCCATTCGATCTGAATTTTCTAGCAAGGTGGCCTGAAGTCTGGTTAGATCAGCTGCACTGTGTTGTGAGGAAGATGATGAGCCAGCTGACCAACCAGGTCTCTGCATTATCTTGAACTCCTTGGTCAAATCTGTAATCTGCCTGTCAATGTGCTCATTGAAGTTCCTCATACTTTCTAAATCATCCACAAAATGAGCAAATGACAATCTGGTGCTGGAAATCTCATGCAATGTTTGCTTGGTGTTGAAGACATCTGCTTGGGAATTTGCCAAAATTCCCTGAAGAACTTTCTCCAACTTGTCTTGATGCTCTTTTAGCTCAATATAGGAATCTCCCAGAGTGCCTATAAGTCTGTTAAATCTCTGAGCTGCATAATCTGAAGCTGCCTTCTGCTCAATAAATTTTGCTGACACTGTGTTCTCTAGTCTTTGAACTCTCAATTCAAATTGGTCTGACATTGTTTGAATGGTGGAGTTCAATGTATCAAATTTAGCATTGAGGAAAGAGAACAATTCTGGTGGAATTGAGGACCCACCAGAAGAAGTGGAAGATTGGAATGTAGAGGGAAATGTGGAGGTTCAAAAGTATGTGGCAAGGAAGAGGAAGGATCATCCTGAGGTGGAATAGGGGTTTCAAGCTGAATGCCACCTTCAGGAGTGATATGAGGCTGGTCCTCATCCATTAGAGGCTGATCCTCTGGCAGTGAACTGTTCCTCTTGAACTTGAGGCTGGCCCTCATGATGTGGAGGCTGATCCTCCTGATTTTGGTCTCCTTGAGCTGGAGGCTGGTCCTCTTGTGCTTGGGGCTGATCCCCTTGAACCTGAGGCTGGTCCTCCTGAGCTTGAGGGGCCTCAACCACAATTGGTCCTCTTCTAATCTGATTTCCCTCCAATCTAAATCCCATAAACTTCTGGATATTCTTAAAAGTGTAGATGTTTGACTTGGGAATGGATTGGGATTTTTCATTTTCCAATGGCACACCAAAGTGCTTGAACACTGAGGTCAGATGTGCTCCATAAGGAAGTGATCTCTTTAGGTCTGTCCTTGTTGTTTCAGCTATGATTTGATAGAGAATCACATGGAGGTTGATCTTGATGTCTTTCACCATGCAATAGAGGATGAACCTCTGAATGTCTGTCAACCTATCCCTTCCACCACCTTGAGGGGTAATTATGGTGGTCAAAATGTGGTGGATGACCCTTAACACAGGTGGAAAGGTATTTGCATTGAACCTGGTTACATAGGTCTGTTTGGGATCTGATTCATCTGCAGGAAGGCCTGTCAAGATGGAGTAGGCTTCATGTAAATCAAATTCAAACTCATGGTAGTCTGCCCCTTCATCTGGTACTTTGAAAATGGAGGCAGCTACTGCAGTTGGCATGTCTATGGCTATTCCCTTGACTTTGGATTCATACCCTTCGTCTGTGCAGTGAGGTTCTTGTAGAACTCTCTAACTAATCTTGGATAGCAGACTTGAAATTCAGAAATAAAGGGTATCCAAGATTGAAAGGAAAAGTAGGTTTGAATTTCAGGAAGGGAGTCTGCTAGTTGGATGTCTGAAAGGTCTAGTATTCTTGGCTTCAAAATCAACTTGGCTGCACTTACGGATTCTGAGGGAATATCCTCTTGAGACTCAGAAGAAGAAGAGGAAGATGATTCCTCAGGATGGTCAGAGGAATCGCCCGAAATCTCTGGTCTAGGGTTTGAAACATTACCACCTCTGCCTGAAGTGGAGGTCCTGCCACGCTTGGAAGCCCTCAGAGGTGCAGAAGAAGAGGCAGGATCGTTTCTCCTCTTTGTTCTTCTTTCCATCTGTTCAACTGGAACCTCTGCCGGAACTGGCCTTGAAGAGGCCGCTGATCTTGCGCCACGGCGGGGACCCAACTTGCGGACCATGGTGCAAGAGGAGTGGAATTTGGAGAGGAAATGGAAGAATGGAGAGATGATGGAAGGAGGATGAGAGCTAGAGAGAAATGGGAAGTGTTCTTGCCGGAAACAATGAAATTTTGGCCGTCGGGTCGACCTTATGCCAAAAGGGGTGCAGTGGTATACTGCCCCGCAGGAACAACAAGGGTTTAAGGTGAACCCGAAAGGTTTGAAAAGGGTCTGGCAAGAAGGCAGTGTCGACACATGAGGAAGGGTGTGTCGACCTGACTGGGGTTGTGTGTCGACACGAGAGAGGATTGTGTCGACACAGCCTTTGAGAGAAATTTGAATCTTTGAGAGGAAATTTTTGAGAAATTTGGGGACATCTTTATAATGATAAATAATGAGAGGAATTATCATTTCAAGGATTTTTAAGAGGCTTAAAAATTCATTTGTTGTATTTTGCAAAAATTCATCACAGTTCAAGTGTTTCAAACAATTTCCAACAGGATATTAGCATTCCAAGACTTGAATCAACAAAATGATAAATTGAGGGATATAATGTATTAACAATCAACCAAAAACTACCATGTTTCTCAATTTTCAAGAATTAAAGAAGTCATCTAGACCAAATACAGTTGTGTTGAAAGTAAAACACAAACTTAAAGAACAACTTGATGAAGGAGGAAGATGATTCTTTCTAAACAAATCTCCAATAATTTTCATATTTTTGTTCTTTTAACAAACTATCAAATGATATAAATCTCTTTCACTCAAGTACTAGTGCTTTTTACACACCATAGTCCCTGGATACTTAAGATTTAGTCATTGTCAAGTCTCAAAGGGGTAAATGATGACCTTTTGACATGAAAATATACGTTTTGTAGACGCCAATATTTCCAGTTACTCAGTCATCATCAAAAAGCATAGCACATAATTGCTTAAATTTTGAAGTTATTTTCAATTTGGATCCCCTTTGAACAGAGTTAGCAATAATGCCTCATGACATACATAGCACTTCATTCATTGTGAAGGTGTGCAGTTTCTCAGCACAGATGCCATTGCTCTGTTGGATTTTACAAGATTTTGGAGAGTTTGTGAGATAGAATTCAAATACATCCAGTCATCAGTTGCAAACAAGGAAATGTTTTAAGTTCAAGGCACAAATTGTCATTTAGTTTAGGAAGAGATCTGAATTTCTGTGGATTGAGAGACATAGTTGAAAGTTGATTAAAAAAATATAATATATCACTCAAGGTTCATTTTGTGACTCTAGACTTTAGAATGAGGACATCATGCAGGGAATTGATGAAATGCAAGAAAGGTTTTGAATTTGCAAAAAGATGACTTGTGAATTTTCTAGCTCCCCCTGAGATGATGATTTCAACCATTTTTCATCAAAATAAAGATATGCATTTTTGAAATCAGAAAGAGATTTTCTTCTTGGACAACAAGAACTTCTCCTCAACAATTGCATATTCATTTCTTGGTACTTGGCGGAGATAAGCTCTCACGCATAGTGAAAGTGTCCAGACAAGCATAACCTGTCCTTCTCCAAGTCACCATTTGATATACCAAGAGATTTCAATACAATAAGAGTTGAAGAATTCATTGCCAAAAGGAAATGGAAGTGAAAACTGTGCAAGTTTTGAAATCAGAAAAGAAATTCTCTTTGAACAATAAAAGCTCCCCCTCAACTATTGCATATTAACTTCTTAGTACTTGGCGGAGATATGTTCTCACGCATAGTGAAAGTGTCCAGACAAGCATAACTTGTCCTTCTCCAAATCACTATTTGATATACCAAGAAGTTTCAACACAATCAGAAATGGAGAATTTATTGTAAAAAGGGAAATGGAATTGAAAGTGAGAGAGATATGAACAATGTAGCTTGAGGAAGCAAGGAGTTATGAAATGCAAAGAACTCCCCCTTAGACAATGCATAGCACTCAACCCAAACCTTAAGAGAGATCAAGAAGGTGGACATTTACAAAGACCAAGTTCTCTCCTTAATGATGAAAATCTGTTTTCAGGAAGGGGTTTAGTGAATATGTCTGCAATTTGTTTTTCAGTTTCAATAAAATGGAGTTCAAAAGATTTCTTTGCAACCTCATCTCTCAAGAAATGATGCCTAATTTCAATGTGTTTTGTTCTGGAGTGCTGAATGGGGTTTTTAGACAAATTTATGGCACTAGTGTTATCACATAGGATGGGTACACACCCTAAATCTTGGTTGTAATCAAGAAGTTGATGTTTCACCCAGAGAATCTGAGTTCCACATCTACCTGCAGCAACATACTCAGCCTCTGCTGTTGACAGAGCAACTGAATGTTGCTTCTTAGAAGCCCAAGAAATAAGGCACCCACCTAGAAATACACACAAGCCACTTGTGCTTTTTCTATCTAACTTACACCCAGCATAATCAGCATCACAATAGGCAAACAATTCTAACTTGCAACCAGCAGGATACCAAATTCCTAAGTCACATGTTCCAACAAGATATTTAAAAATTCTTTTCACAGCAAGCATATGACTTTCTTTAGGATTAGATTGGAATCTAGCACATAAGCACACACAAAACTGAATATCAGGTCTAGAAGTAGTAAGGTAGAGCAGAGAGCCAATCATACCTCTGTAGGTCTTTGGATCAACTGACTTACCAGATGGGTCTTCTTCTAGCTTAGCATTTATTGCAATGGGTGTGCTTGAGTGTTTAAGGTTCTGAAAGTCAAACCTTTTCAGTAGCTCCTTGACATATTTGGTTTGACTAATGAAGATTCCTTCAGTTGTTTGGTTCACCTGCAATCCCAAAAAGAATGTTAAATCTCCCATTAAGCTCATTTCAAATTCATTCTTCATTTGATTTGAAAATTCAGTGCAAAGGCTTTATTAGTTGATCCAAATATTATGTCATCAACATAAATTTGGACAACAATTATTTGATTTTTTACTGTTTTTGTGAACAATGTTTGATCAACATTACCTCTGGAATATCCTTTCTCAAGTAAAAAGGAACTCAAACGATCATACCAAGCTCTTGGAGCTTGTTTAAGACCATAGAGTGCCTTATTAAGCTTGAAAACATGGTTAGGATATTTTTCATTTTCAAATCCAGGAGGTTGTTCAACAAAAACATTTTCCTTTATATATCCATTTAGAAATGCACTTTTGACATCCATTTGAAAGACTTTGAATTTCATGGAGGATGCAAAAGCAAGGAAAATTCTCACAGCTTCTAGTCTAGCTACAGGGGCATAAGATTCTTCAAAGTCAATTCCAAATTCTTGGTTATACCCCTTTGCAACTAGCCTAGCTTTGTTTCTTATTACTTGACCAGCTTCATTCAATTTATTTCTGAAAACCCATCTAGTGCCAATCACAGTTTGGTCACTAGGTCTAGGCACTAATTCCCACACTTGATTTCTTTCAAATTGATGAAGTTCATCATGCATAGCATTAATCCAATCAGAACTGGATAAGGCTTCATCAATTGACTTGGGTTCAATTTGGGAAATTAGAGCTAGTGAGTCTTCTTCAATGTTTTGCAAGAAGGATGATCTGGTCCTAACTCTATCATTTAAGTTGCCAACTACACTGTCTAATGGGTGATCTCTTAGAAAACGAGGTTCAGAAATTACCTGTTGAGAAGTGCCCTCTTCTGGAGCAATATTACCTGAACCACTTGAAGATGGTGAGTTGTTGTTCAGGTTCTCTTCAATGTTGTTAATCTCCTCAACGGTTGGTGAAGAATCCACAATGAGGTCATCCTCTTCATTGTCTTGTTTTTCCCTGCAAGATTTAGAATCATTAGTGGAAAAGGAATTTTCATCAAAAATAACATGTGGTGATTCTTCAACAGTTTTGGTTTTCAATATGTACACTTTGAAAGCCCTTGACACTTCTGAATAGCCAAGGAAGATAGCTTCCTGACTCTTAGCATCAAACTTGTCAAGGTTTTCTTTGTTGTTATTGTGTACAAAACACTTGCACCCAAAAGTTTTGAAGTAAGCAACAGTTGGCTTTTTGTTTTTCAACAATTCATAGGGGGTTTTTCTGATCTTTGGTCTGACCAAGGCTCTGTTTAGGATGTGATTGGCTGTGTTAACAGCTTCAGCCCAGAAGGATTTGGGCAGATTACTCCCTAAGAGCATGGATCTAGCCATTTCCACAAGAGTTCTATTCTTTCTTTCCACAACTCCATTTTGTTCTGGAGTTCTAGGTGAAGAAAACTTGTGAAATATTTGCAATTCAGCACATAGATCAGAAAAGGATGTGTTATCAAATTCACCCCCATGATCAGTTAAAATGTTTTTAATTTTAAATGGATAAGTTGTTAAGATAGTGGTACAGAAATTCCTGAATTCAAGGCATGCATCACTTTTGTGGGATAGAAAAATAACCCAGGTAAATCTAGTAAAGTCATCAATGATTACAAACCCATATCTCTTGCCACTTAGGCTTAGAACTCTTGTTGGCCCAAAGAGGTCCATGTGAAGAAGTTCTAGTGGCTTAGATGTGAGTACTTCATTGAAGGCTTTAAAGGATTTCCTAGTTTGTTTTCCTTTAGCACAGATCCCACAAATTTGACCTTCAACACTAGAAAAAGATTCAGGAAGACCTTTAACCAGATTCAATCTTAACAACTTATTCAAAGTTCTGAAACTTGCATGGCCAAGTCTTTTGTGCCAAGTCCATGCAATTTCATCTTTATTTGCAACAAAACAAAGATTTTCAGAAAAGTTTTTATTAAGGTTGATCATGTAGACATTGTTTTCTCTTTTTCCACAGAATTTGATTTTGTCAGTTGATGAATCAATTATTTTGCAAAAATCAGATTCAAACACAACTTTGTGACCTTTGTCACATAGTTGGCTAATACTGAGCAAATTATAATCAAGTCCATCAACTAACAAAACATTATCTACTGAGTTTGAAGAAGTTTGACCAACCTTACCAGATCCAATGATCTTTCCTTTATTTTTACCTCCAAAGGTGACTGACCCTCCCTCCTTTTCAATTAGACAGGAAAATTTGGCTCTATCTCCAGTCATGTGTCGTGAACACCCACTATCAAGAAACCAAACATTGGTGTTGGGTGCACGACCTTCCTGCACAAAGATCAATGGAGAGAAGATTTTGGTACCCAAACAGAGTTGGGACCATCAGTATGATTTAGCACAGATATCAAATCCTTTCTCACCCAAATTTGATTTGTTTTAGATTTTTGTTTTGTTACTTTGGTGTTTTCAGCCTTTTTCTGTTTGTTCTTTCTTTTAGGAATGAAAGCACCAAGATCTTTGTTTTTGGTTGGAGGGGAGTTTTTCATTTGAAAATTTGAGTTCAGAGGAGGAGGTGGAATCCATGGATTGTGTTGGTACATCCAGAAATTTGGATAAGAGTATTGAGGATAATACCAACAGGGATTTTCATACCATTGGTTCCAAGGATTAGTCCAATCTTCTTGAAGTGTTGTCTTGGAGGTCCAAGGTTTTTCATGGATTATTTCTTTTCCCTTTTTCTTATTTTTCAGATTTTATTTGAATTTTTGGTTGAGTTGTTTTTGGTTTTTGGTGTTGAGCAGGTCGACCTCTCCTGTACTGGTGTCGACACAACAGCCACAGAAGTCTTCTTCTTGTGGACTGGTGTCGACCTGTCAGGGGACTGTGTCGACCTGATAGTCTTCTTTTGTTTTTGGGTTTTTGATTTGTTTTGAGTTTTGTTTGGGGTTTTGTTTGCTGTTTGTTGAATTTCAGTGTTTTCCAGATTAGGACCCTTGACAAAATTAATTAGTGGTGCTTTTCCCTTTTTCTCACCAGATTTGTCTTTTTGGGGTTTCTTCTTGTTGAATCCTAATCCATGAGATGTGGTTGTCATGTTGGATCCTAGCAATGCCTCTAGGTTATCTTGGCCTTTTGTGAAGGTTTGGATAACCTCCTCCCTTTCCTTTAGCTGGTTTTTAAGAACTTCAATTTCTTCAATTTTCTGTTGTTTTTCTTGTTTTTCAATTTCCAGCTTTTCATTTAAGTTTCTGAATTCTTGGGAGGCCTTTTGAGAGGCAAGTTTCAGTTCATCAATTAGGTTTAGGAGATTCTCTTTTTCTTCAAGCAAGTCTGTTACTTCAGATTCCAGTTCACAGATTCTATTGTTTGAAGATTGATTATGGTAGAGATTTTCAATTTTCTTTTTGATGTGTTTATTTTCTTTTCTCATTTCAGAATATCTTTCAACTAATTCTGCATACACATCCTGCCAATCTTCAACACTATAATCTTCAAAGGAAGTATTTACCTTTCCATCTGTGCTGTTGGCCATGAAGCAAACTTCCTCACTCTCTGAGCTTGAGGACTTCTTCTCTTCTTCTTCCTCACTTGTGTCTTCATCAGACCAAGTGGCTACCATGGCCTTTGGCTTCTTATATTTCTGGAATCTCTTGTGCTTTTCCTTTTTGTTCTCAGGACACTCTCCCTTCATGTGTCCTGGCTTGTTGCACCTGTAACAGATAACATTCTCATCAGGTTTATGATTCTTATTGAAATTGGAAGAGGAAATATTCTTCTTACCTGAGGGAAATTTCTTTTTCCCAGTCATTTTCCCTTTCCTATATTTCAAAAATTTCCTGAATTGTCTGGTCATGAGGGCAATCTCATCCTCATTCGACTCAGATTCTTCAGAACTTGTCTTATCCTGATTTTTATCTTTGTTGCTTGAAGAGGCTTTGAGTGCCATAGGCTTGGTCTTAATGATGTGTTCTTCATTTCTTTTTAAGTTTATTTCATATGTCATTAAAGATCCAATCAATTCATCCAAAGAAATTTTGGACAAATCTTTTGAATCTTCAATAACAGTGGCCTTGGTATGCCAAACTGAAGAAAGTGAACGCAAAATTTTTCTTACCAAGTCTGCATCAGTATACTCCTTACCCAAAGCCTTGAGTCCATTGACTATCACCATGAATCTGGCAAACATTTCAGAAATAGATTCATTAGATTTCATCATAAAGAGTTCATATTCTGAAACTAAAATATTTGCCTTGGTCTCCTTGACCTGAGATGTTCCCTCATAGAGTAATTCGAGTTTATCCCACATCTCTTTGGCAGATTTGCACATAGAGATTCTCGAATACTCCTTGGGATGGACAGCACACTGAATCATGTTCATGGCACTATAATTCAGTGTAGCTTTCCTTATCTGTTCCCTTGTCCAGGTATCTTCTTCTCCCTGGTTCTCATAGGGACCCACCTCAACTACTTTCCAGATCTCATAGTTCTGGGCCCTCAGAAATACTTGCATTCTGTTTTCCAATAAGAATAGTCCAAACCATTAAAGAATGGTGGCCTATTTATGGAATGGCCCTCAGCTATGAAACCCTTTGAGTCCATGACACTTAAGTAAATGCACAGAGAAAGAGTTAAACAATCAAGCAAACAAACAAGCAAACAATCAAACACTCAATACTCAGAAACAAAAACTGCTCAGTTCAAATCAGATCGATGTAAACCCGCTCTGATACCAATTGAAGGATCGAAATGAATGTGTGGAAAAGATCTAGAAGGGGGGGGGGATGAATAGATCTTAGCCACTTTTGCGGAAGCTTAAGTAATTTGAAAACTATTTAGAATCAGAGGCAATGTTATCAGTGAAAAACTACAGATCTGATTAGATTTGAGTGAGTTGAAAAACTTAGATGTGAAGCAAGTTGATTAAGTGAATTAAAAACGGATCCTATGCAAGCATCTAGCGGATGAATCAATCAAACCACAGAAGACAAATGCACAAGGATTTTTTAGGTGGTTCGGAAATCACCCAAGTGATTCCTACATCCACCCCTCACAACCCGTGAGGCTTCACTAACACAACTGGGCTACACACCCAAAGGAGCCTAACAACTCCAACACTTCAGAGCATACAACTCACACAACCTCTAGAGCAAGACTACTCTAGAAACACTGAGCAAGACTGCTCAAACCAACCTTGAGCTTACAACTCAAACTGAGCTCGACGGCTCACAACACCCTGAGCACAATGCTCACACTGAAACTGCTAGACACCAACTTAAGACTAAGATCCTCTAGCAACAGATCTAGTCGAAGTTTGAGAACTCTAAAGAGAGTTATGCAGAAGCACTTGCATAATCTCAAAAGATATCTCAGAAGAACAGAAGAAAAGGTAAATTGAATTGAATGCTTCGTTCTTCAGTGTACTCCCTTGTAGAAGCTTGAATTGGGAAGGAACTTGTGAAGCTTGAAGTCCAAGTCGATGCTCTGCAATCTGAGAAGTTGGATCTTCCTCGAATTCTTCACCCAAGAAGTCTTCTACAGGATCTGCCTCCTTGGAATGCTTCAGAGAAGTCTTCAGGAATCAAATTCCAATTCCACACCTTGAATTGGTGGAATTGGTCTTCTGGAAGCACTTGGAGAGCAGGGGAAGGAGACACGAGCTCTTCTTGGCCGCCAGGAGCTTCTTGGAGGCTCTGAGAGAGTTGGGTCCTTCTCACTTGTGAAGGCTGGCCGAAAAGACACTTTATATCCTTAGGATTCCAAAGATACCCTTTTGGGGTACAAGGGCACGCATTCCTAGGAAGATTCTGATCGCCCTAGAAGGACACGTGGCAGCCATCAACTTTTAGGATGAAAAGTTTCCGTAGTGTGTCGACCTGCCCTGGTGGTAGTGTCGACACACTGTCCAGAATATGTAGAAGGCTGTTCTGGGAAGAGGGTCCCGTGTCGACCTGCTCTTGAGTGTGTCGACCTGCTGTCCCAAATCTGCAAACTGGCTGTTCTGGGAACTGGGTCTAGTGTCGACCTGCTCTGAGAGTGTGTCGACCTGCTGACCCAATTCTTCAAACTGGCTGTTCTGGAAACGGGATCTAGTGTCGACCTGCTCTGAGAGTGTGTCGACCTGGGTAGGCTTGATTTCTGAAAAACTGCCACTCGTGTCGACACACTCTTGACATGTGTCGACACAGTCTCAACATTTTTACACATTTTACCTTTGAATCTGTGTTGATGTGTCGACACCATTGATGGGTGTGTCGACTCATCTTTTGCATAAAAATGTTTGTACCTGAAAAATGAACACATATATCATTAGTTAAATGATTTGTCATGACCATAAATGATAAATGTGGTTTGAAAAATACTTTTTGAACATGAATTTCAGGTATGATGTTTTTGACATGTTTCAATTAAATTGCTTTAAGAACACCTCTTGTCATCATCAAAATAGGAGGGAAATGATATGAATTTGCATTCAACCCAACACAATATTCCTCTCGCTGTCAGCATCAAGCTTCCTTCCCCGGTCAGTTGGATCCCTCCTTTGGATGGTTACTGTTTGAACGTTGATAGAGCTTCCAAAGGTAACCCAGGACCGAGTGGTGGTGGGGGTTGTATCAGAGATAAGCATGGTGTTTTCCTATGTGGTTTTTCCTACTTCTATGGCATGGGTAGTAGTGCAGTTGCTGAAGTCCAAGCTGTGTATGATGGGCTTCGATTAGCAAAGCAACGGAATTTGAACATCTCCATTTTGTATTCAGATTCTCATACAACCCTGCAGGCGATTTCAGCGGGTCGTTTTCCCCACTGGGCTGTCTTCCCTTGGTGGCGCGGACTGCTCCTTTTGGTTGATCTGATGAAGCCTCGGATAGTGCATACTTATCGGGAAGGAAATCAAGCAGCGGACTCTTTAGCCAATCATGCATGCAATACTGCTTCCAGTTCGGTGTTTTATGACTTATCTTCTCTACTTCAGTCATCTCGAGGAGCTATATTGATTGATAAGGCGGGTTTACCTAGCTTCCGTCAGGTTTAATTGTATTCAGGGTGACCTTGAATGAGTTTGTTTTTGGATGGGTTGGTATTCGGGTTTTTTCTTTCTTTGTATGGGTTTTCTGGCAGGGGTATGCCCCAAAGGTTTTGTATCAAGTTTTATCTCATTTATAAAATATCAGGTTCCAGGGATTCGCACCAGGGGAGTGATCACACTATTCCCCGCTGGGGAGTAGTGCACTTAGCTGATTCGCTGAACTTGTGACCTTTTTATATAAAAAAAAATTTATCAAGATTTTCTTTGTTGTTATTATGAACAAAACATTTGCAACCAAAAATTTTGAAATATAACACTTGGCTTTTTATTCTTGAACAACTCATAAGGGGTTTTTCTGATCTTTGGTCTTACCAAAGCTCTATTCAAAATGAAATTAGCTATATTTACAGCTTCTGCCCAAAAATATTTAGACAGTTTACTTTCAATTAGCATAGTTCTCGCCATTTCCACAAGAGTTCTATTTTTCCTTTCTACAACTCCATTTTGTTCTGGAGTTCTAGGGGAAGAAAACTTATGGAAAATGTTCAGTTCAGAATAGAGATTAGAAAATGATTTATTTTCAAATTCACCCCCATGATCTGTCAAAATAGAATTCAATTTGAAAGACAAACCCACTAAGGCCGAATTGTAAAATCTCCTGAATTCTGATCATGCATTACTTTTATGGGATAAGAATAATACCCAAGTATATCTAGTAAAGTCATCAATGATTACAAAACCATATATATTACCACTGAGACTTTGAGTTCTGGTTGGACCAAAAAGATCCATATGAAGAAGCTCAAGTGGTTTAGATGTAAGTACTTCATTGAACACTTTAAAAGATCTTCTTGTTTGTTTTCCTTGAGCACAAATCCCACAAACAGGATTGTCAATGACTGGGAAAGATTCAGGAAGACCTTTTACAAGATTCATTCTTATAAGTTTACTAATGATTGAGAAACTTGCATGACCCAACCTTTTATGCCACAACCAAATAGTATCATTTTTATTTGCAATCAAACAAACATTTGAAGAGGAATTATCACACAAATCAATCATGTAGACATTATTTTCCCTTTTTACAATCAATTTAATTTTCTCAGAAGAGGAGTCAATTATTTTGCATGAATCATGTTCAAAAAGAATCTTGTGACCATTGTCACACAATTGACTAATGCTAAGCAAGTTGTAATTCAAATCCTCAACTAAACAAACATCATCACTTAGGTAATGTAAGACTTACCAAGTTTTCCTTTGCCAATTAGTTTTCCTTTATTCTTACCTCCAAGGTGACTGATCCACCTTCCTTTTCAATCAAGCATGAAATTTATTTCTGTCTCCTGTCATGTGCTGTGAGCATCCACTGTCAAGAATCTAGATGTTGTTGGAATTGATGCACAACTTTCCTGCACATAACAAATTAGACAAGAAAAGTTTTTGGTACCCACATGAGATTAGTACCAACATCCTGAGTGAAAAGAGAAAACAGATCCTTTCTGACCCAAATTTGTGTATGTTTCTTCACGGTGTTCTTTGGAACAGAAGATTCAACTTTTTATTTTTCAATTTTCTGAACATTATACCTCTTAGTTGGTTTGTTCCATTGTGAAAAACTTAGCATGTATTGCTGTTGATAAGCAGGAAAAGGTGAATGATAGAAATAAGGATTGAACCATTGGTTACCATTGTACCTTTGGTTCCAAGACTTATTCTATCTTGAATTGTAAGATGAGAAAACATTCCAATTTCCATGAGAAAGATGATTATTGATTGGTTTGATGTTTTTGTGATTTTTATAAGAAGGGTAGGTCGACCTCTGACTGGGATAGGTCGACCTGTGCATAGTGTATGTCGACCTCACATGTTCTTTCTATTTTTGTATTTTTCCTTTGCTTTCAGATGAACCTGCCTTGACAAATTTAATTAAAGGAATTTTTAATGATTTTGTTTGCTTTGAAGATGATTCAGTTTTCTTTAAATTTTGTGGTTCAAAACCTAAACCAAATTTGTTTGAATTCATCTTAACTCCAAGTAGAGCATTCAAATTATCTTTGCCTTAAGTGAAGTTCTTGATGATGTCTTCTTTCTCTTTAAGGCAAAGGTTTAGCTTTTCAATTTGATTCAAGTTTTCTTGATTTTTATTTTCTTTTTCTTCAAATTTCTTAACAAAATTGATAAATTCTTTGTTCAATTTTTGAATTTTCAATTTCAGATCATCAACAAAAATCAACAGTTCATCATTTTCTTTGATTTGGTCTGAAATTTGAGCTTCTAATTCAGGAATCTTTACAGATGATGAAGTATCATGAAGAATGCTTTCAATTTTTCTTTTCAAATATTTATTTTCTTTTCTAACATTAGAAAAATTTTCAACTAAATTACCATATGCTTCTTGCCAATCTTCAATAGTAAATAGGTCGAAAGACATATCTACCTGTTCTTCACTGCTTCCAGCCATGAAGCAAACTTCATTTTCATCTGAAGTTGAGAATTCTTCATTGCAGTCTGAGCTTTCATCATCTGACCATGTAGCAACCATGGCCTTGTTCTTCGTTTTGTGAAACTCCTTCTTGTGGGTTTTGTACTTGTCCTTTTTAGCTTCTGGACAATCAGCCTTCATATGTCCAGATTTATTGCACCTGTAACACACAGGAACTTCACCAGTTTTCTTATGATCAACATGGGAGAAGTGTTTCTTTTTACTAGACATGACATTTTGCTTATTACCAAAATTCTTCTTGTTTGATTTTAGAAATGCTCTGAATTGTCTAGTAATCAAAGCAAGATTATCATTATCAGATTCAATTTTTTAGATTCAGAAATTTCTTTAGATTTTCCTTTACTACTTGATGAAGTTTTAAGAGCAATGGGTTTTGATTTCAGCATGTGTTCTTCAGATCTTTTAAGATTTAGCCCATAAGTCATTAATGATCCAATGAGTATCCAATGTTATTTTGGATAAATCCTTTGAATCCTCAATGACTGTGGCTTTAGTGTGCCACACAGAAGATAAGGAACGCAAGATTTTCTTACCAATTCTTCATTTGAGTATTATTTACCTAAAGATCGAAGACCATTAATGATATCCATGAACCTAGCAAACATCTCAGATATAGTTTCATCAGTTTTCATGATAAACAATTCATAATCAAAACTAACATGTTTGCTTTAGTTTCTCTAACTTGAGATGTGTCGTCATATAGCAATTCTAATTTATCCCACATCTCCTTGGCAGACTTACACATAGAGATTCTGGAATACTCCTTCAGATGGATGGCACAATGCAGCATGTTCATGGCGTTGTAGTTCAGGGTGACCCTTCTGATCTGCTCCCTAGTCCATTGATCTTCATCTCCAGTGACTTTGATTGGTCCTTTTTAAAAAATTCTCCATACTTCATACTTCTGTGCTCTAAGAAAAACCATCATCCTATTCTTCCAGTAAGGATAGTCAGTACCAACAAAAAATGGAGGCCTATTAATTGAATGACCTTCAGCAATGAAACCTTTAGAATCCATGATAAAGATAATCAAACCAAACACACAGCAATTTGTGTAAGTAATTGAGTGAATCAAAATCTGAAATACAGAAAATTCACAAAAGCACCTCAGAGTATAGAATTGACTCTGACCTGCTCTGATACCAATTGATGGGATCGGATAGGTGACTTAATTAGTTGAACTAAGAATGTGTGTGAATAGCAGCGGAATTAAAATAAGTGAAACACACAATTCAATCAGATTCAAGTGTGGTGTGTGAGTATAGTGAATAGAAACAACAAACCACACATAAAACCACACTGCACTGAAGATTTTTAAGGTGGTTCGAGAACACAACTTGTGTCTCCTACGTCCACCTCCTCACAACGGAGGAACCACTAGCACAAGTGCAGTACAATCTGAGCACAATGACTCCAACCTCTTTGAGTGCAACGACTCAAAGAAACTCAGGAAATAGGCAAGACAACCTACTCCACAACCACTTGTGAATTCAGCAAATTCACAAGCCCTTGAGCACTACGGCTCAAGCACCTGAGCACAACGGCTCCAACCCAGAGCACTACGGCTCCAAAGCAGAGTACAAAGTACTCAAACCTCTGGATCACAATAGATCCAAGTTCTGCTAGAACAAGCACACTTAGAGTATAGATCCTCTAGCACAATCTATCTCAGTACAATAGAAATGGTAGAGACAAATAGAATTGGGAGATCTATGTAGAACACATACACATATTCCCCAGTGAATTTGACACTCTAACCAAGTACAGACTCGGCTGGATCTCCTTCTGGACCAGCACTGTTGCAATCACGAGCTCCTTCTCTTCTTCTCCTTCTTCTTCCCTTGGTGGCGCTGCTCTGCTCCTTTGGATGTAGATCCCTTTTTCCCGCTCTTCTTGCCTTCTTCTAGAATGCTCTAAGCTTTCTTGCGTGGGATACTTTGGAGTACAAGGATCATGAGTATATATAGCCCCATATGTCCATAAGGTGCCTTGGGGTGCATGGGCACGAAAATCTATGTCAATTCCCTTGATCCCTGAACAGCCACGTGTTCAGAAAAATCCACATTTTTGAGTTTTAGTCAAAGTGTGTCGACACACAGGCAGACTGTGTCGACACCACTGGCTACTGCTTCAGAACAGGCTTCTGAGACAGTGAACTAGTGTCGACACACAGGTGGACTGTGTCGACACCACAGGCAGACTGTGTCAACACACAGGCAGACTGTGTTAAACCATTAATAAAAGATATTATCATTAAAATGTGAGATATTAAACATCAAAAATATGTTGTTTAAGCATTGTTGTGATATGAATAAAATGTATAACATGTTCAATATGTCATCATCAAAATCAAGGTATGAGTGATGTTCATTGGTCATCATTAAAACACAACTTCATGAAATTCCAAAACACACTCAACCCAACATGCTGTTGGTTTGGCTGGTGCATTCTGGCTATTTATCCCAGAACGATGCCTTGGTGGTTCTGGTGGAGGTTCTCCCAGGACCGGTTTGCATTGCCTCTGCAGTTTTGCTCGCTGTAGTGTTCTCTCTAATGATCCGTGTCGTTGGGTTGTGTATTCTGGTGAAGGTTCTTCCAAGGATCGCCATTTTGTCACTTTTGGTGGAGGTTCTTCCCAGGAGTGCTTTGTGTTTGTTCCGGGCCACCGTTGTGTTGCCCCTGTGGTTCGAGTTGTGTCGTTTGGTTGGGCTGCGTTCTGGTGAGGTTCTCCCAGGACGGCTCTTGGCGCTTTTGGTGGAGGTTCTCCCCAAAGCTGCTTCGTGTTGTTTTGGTTGTCGTTGCTCTCTCTCTCTGTAGAGATGAGCTGTCGTTATTGCTGGTTGGACTGTCCATGTTAGAGTCTGCCTGGGCGTTGTCGGTCAAGGTGTGGTGCGCTTGGCCGTAGTCTGGCTACTGCATTGGCCAGCTTGTCTCGTTAGTCATTTCCAAGTTTCTCAGTTGCATTGGTGGGACTGCGTGTCCCCGTGGCTCGGATGGTTTGCTTCGTTCCTCGCGCCCTACGTGCTCTCCCTGATGGTAGTCTGGTGAGTGCGGCGTGTGTCTGGCTGGCTATGCTACTTGTGGAAGCATCAGTCTTGCGTTATGGTTATCTCTCTCGTGTGTGGAAGAGACGCGTTATGTGTATCTCCTTCCTCTGCTTTCCGTTGGTTGCTCGGGGTGGCGATGCTCCACTGTGGTGTTGTGTTTCCAGGGTGCACATCGTTGCGACCTTCTGGTGGAGTCATTTACCCTTGAGTTGTTTTTTTTGGGTTGAGCTGGTTGCTCCCCTCGTGCTGTTGTTTCCTTGTGGCATCGTGGGTCGGTGGACCCGTTCGTGCCATTTGTCATTGATTGTTTCTTGTTGCCTGCCTGAACAATTTGGGGCATTGGGTCTCTATTGGTTTGGTGTGAGGTAGTACTGTTTTCTTGTCGGGTTTCATGCATGAGAGTTGCTCTGCTGTGCACGGTTTTCTTGCTTGGCTTGATCGTGCGAGCGTTTCTCTGGTGTGTGCTCGGTTGTGCCTCGGCTTGTGCCTTGGAGGCTTTCTGTGTCATTGTTTTAGTGTTTTGCCTCTCTATCGGTCGCGATAGAGGTGGTGCTTCTTGCTTTTGCATGCTAGGGAGTCACTGTGGTCCTTTGCTCCCCATGCGGCAGAGTCGGTGCTTCGTGTTTTTGTGCCTCAAGGGCTGGGGCCGGCGTGGCCTATTGTGCCCTCTTAGGCTTGCAGTTCCTTTCCGTGTGGCTTTTGGTGGGTCTCTGGTGAAGGGTCCTTTCGGTTAGCCCGTAGTATCATTTCGGCCGCTGGTGCACCTGTGTTGCACTTTGCTTAGTTTTGGTGCTTGTGGTAGCACCGTGTGCTCGTGCTCGAGTGTTTTGGTTTTGTGCTGTCTGGAGCCTTGGTGTATTGTGTTGTACCTTGGGTGGCTCCTGGTGCTTCTGATAGCACCACGTATTGTGCCGTGTGTCTGTTCGGGAGTTTCGTGCATTGTTTCACGACTTCGCTCGGTGTTGGAGGCGTTGAGCTTTCCGCCTCTGGGACAGGTGTACTAGCCTAAGCCTTGTGGTTGTACCGTTACCACTGTGGGGTGGCTTCTTTGCCTTGTCTAGGTAGCCCTATCGGTGGTATGCCAGGCTTTGGCTGTGGCCAGTGTCCAGGTTTTCACTTCCACTCTGGGAGCGAGTGTGTTTGGTTGTGGTACCCTACTTCGGTCTGGGTCCCTCTGAGGTCAACGTGGTGTCCTCGACCTCTGCGGTTATTTCGGTTCCCGTGTTGTTGTGCGTCTTTCTGGTGGTTGGCATGCTGGTACCCATGCTGAGCCCCGTGTGCGCTTGGCAAGTGTGCTGCCAACTCTTCGTTGATTCTGTAGGATCGATAGAAGGTGTGGACAAGATCTAGAAGGGGGGGGGGTTGAATAGATCTAGGCCAACTAATGCGGAAGCTAAACCAGTTTTGAAAAACCTTTGAATCAGAGTTAGATTAAAAGCAAATTTCACAGATCTGAGAAGATATTAAGTGAGTTAAAACAATTGGAGAGTGAAAACAGGTTGATTAGATAGATTCAAACGATCCTATGCATTCATCTATCGAAGAGTAATTTCAAACCACAAAGAGACCAATGCACAAGATTTTTAGGTGGTTCGGAAATCACACCATGTGACTCCTACATCCACCCCTCACACACAGTGAGGATCCACTAACAACCTGGGTAACACAACCCACACAGGAGCCTGACAACTCCACAAGTGAGTTAGACAACTCACACACTACCTAGAGCAAGACTACTCTAGACTCTGAGCAAGACTGCTCAACAACCCAACTTGAGTGCGACGACTCAAAGACCTGAGCACACAGGCTCACAACCACATGCTAGAACAAAAACAACAAGATGCAGATCCTCTAGCAATGATCTGATCTATTAAGGCCAATTCAAGAAGATTGGTGCAACAATTATGCACAACTTCTAGAATAGCCAGGAAGAGACAAGAAGGACTTTAGACTCTAGATTGACAATTCTTGTTCTTCAAGAAAAACTCCCTTGTAGAGGCCGAATTGGAAGAATCTTGATCACTTGAAGTCCCTTGGCCGATGCTCTGCACTTTTGATCTTGGGATCTTCCTTGAGAGCTTCACAATTGCAGGCTTCTACTTGATCTGCTCCTTTGAAGTTGATGCTAGTGCTTCATGTTGATCAGACTTCGATCCTTGTGCTTGGAGAAGGGTGAATTGAGGTGTGAAGCACAAGAGAGAGCAAGAACAGGGAGGAGAGACTCTCTGGCCGCCGCTTGGAGGTTTCTGGAGGCTCTTCTGAGATTCTCTTGGGATGAGTGCCCTTAAGGAGGGTATTTATACCCTAAATATCCGAAAGATACCCTTGGGGTACGTGGGCACATGATCCAATGTTGATCTGACATCTCCCTAGGGTGCCACGTGTCCAGGAGGAATCTTAAGTCACAGAGATTCCGGAGTGTGTCGACCTGCCCATGAGGTGTGTCGACACACTCTCCCAGACTGGCAGAACAACTCCCTGGGAGAGGTCTCTAGTGTCGACCTGATATCATTTGGTGTCGACCTCATGACCCAGACAGCAAAACAGGCTTTCTGGGAAGGCTCTCTAGTGTCGACCTGATATCATTTGGTGTCGACCTGCTAGCCCAGACAGCAAAACTGGCCTTCTGGGAAGGCTATCTAGTGTCGACACTGTCTGATTTGGTGTCGACCTGAGATGGCAATCTGTTCACATATTTCTCTGGAATCTGTCTCTAGTGTCGACCTGCCGTAGACTCGTGTCGATCTGAGATGTTCTGAACCATTGTGTCGACACCAAGGTTGGTTGTGTCGACTCTACCTTTGCAGAAAATGTTTGTTCCTGAGAAAATAAGCACATAAATCATTAGATAAATATATTATCATGAATATCAATGATAAATGTGCTTGGAAACATGCTTTTTGAATATTGTAATTTCAGGTGATGTATTTTACATGTTCCAATGGTTATGCATTAAAATCACAACTTGTCATCATCAAAATATGAGGGGAAATGATTTGTTTTTCACACTCAACCCAACAATCTCCCCCTTTTTGATGATGGCAACATTAAGTTCATTTGGAATTGAAAATTTTCAATGAAATGTGATTTTAAGCATTTTCATTTTTCTTTTATTTGTACTTGTCAAGGACCTTTGAACATGTTTTAGTGACATTGAGATTTATACACATTTGAAATACACAGGTCAAGCAGCTTGACAAGCATTCATCACATTCAAATTCATTCATAAGATTTGCAATCACATTCAATCACATTCAGGCACAAATAATGGGCATAGAAATTTCTATTCATTTCATTTCATTTAAAATGTGAACATTACAATTTCAAACAGACTTCTCCCCCTTTGACATTATCAAAAGAAGTTACATTACTGAGGAGGAGGAGGAGGAGGAATGGGTAACAAAATTTGCTCAATATCTGATAGCCTCTTTTCCATTGAAGTCATACTATATTTCATTTGAGTTTGAAGAGTGGAGAGTCTTGTGTGTAGAAGATGCTCCATTCTTTCTGAATTTTCTGTCATTGAAGCTTGAAGTGCATGAAGTCATTTGACCTTGGCTGTGAAGAGGAAGATGAACCAAATGACCAACCAGGCCTATTCAACACTTTGAATTTTTGCTTGAGAGCAGACATCTCTTCATCTATGTGAGCAGAGAGATTCTTCATGCTCTCCAAGTTATCTACCAAATGTGCAAATGATAGTCTTGTGCTGGTGATCTCATATAGTGTCTGCTTAGTGTTGAAGACATCAGCTTGGGAATTTTCCAAAATTCCCTGAAGAACTATTTCCAGCTTTTGTTGGTGCTCCTTCAGCTCAACTGAAGCATCTGCCATTGTCCCAATCAACCTGTTGAACCTTTAGGCAGCATAATCTGAGGCTGCCTTTTGCTCAATGAACTTAGCAGATACTGTGTTCTCCAATCTCTGAATCCTCAACTCAAAGGTTTCTGACATGGTCTGAATAGATGTGTTCAAGGTGTCAAACTTGTCATTTAGGAAAGAGAGCAACTCTGGTGGAACAGAAGGTCCACCAAAGGATGAGGATGCATGAACTGGATGTTGTGGAGAAAAAGATGGTATTTCAGTGTCAAAGTTCATGGAGGAGGGAGGCTGAAGGTGAGGTGAATGAGGGGCAATAATTGGGTCATTAGCTTGAGCTGCCATAGGAGGCTGATCCTCATTGATGGGAGGCTGGTCCTCTTGCATAGCAGGCTGTTCCTCTTGCATTTGAGGCTGGTCCTCTTGCATTTGAGGTGTTCCTCTTGCATTTGAGGCTGGTCCTCTTGCATTTGAGGTGTTCCTCTTGCATTTGAGGCTGATCCTCTTGGACTACAGGGGCCTCTACTGCAGCTGGCCCTCTTCTCACTTGATCACCAACTATTCTAAATCCCATGAATTTCTGAACATGCTTAAAGCAGTAAATGTTTGATTAGGGATTTTCTCAGATTTTCATTCTCTAGAGGCACACCAAAGTGCTTGAAGACTGCAGTCAAATGGGCTGCATATGGAAGAGATCTATGCAAGTCTGCCCTGGTGGTCTCAGAGATTATCTGGTACATGATTACATGAAGGTTGATCTTGATGTCCTTGCTCATACAATAAAGGACAAATCTTTGGATGTCTGTCAACCTATCTCTCCCACCACCTTGAGGTGTGATGATGGTAGTGAGCATGTGATGGGTAAGCCTCAAGACAGGGGGAAAGGTGTTGGTGTTGAATTTGGTGACATGGGTTTGCTTAATATCAGTCTCATCTGCAGGCAAACCAGTCATTAAGGTGTAGGCTTCATGGAGGTTGAATTCAAAATTATGGTAGTCTTCACCTTCATCTGGGACTTTGAAAATTGAGGCAGCTATATTGTTGGCATGTCAATAGCAATCCCCTTAACCTTGGACTTGTACCCTTCTTCTGTGCACTCCAAATTCTGATAAAACTCTTGGACAAGCCTAGGGTAAGTGATACGAAAGTCTGAAATGAAAGACTGCCAAGACTGAAAGTTGAAGAAGCCCAAGACTTCAGGAAATGCAGCTATCAATTCTCTGTCATCCAAATCTACTGCTCTTGGTTTCAGTATGGTCTTCCCGGCACTGAGGGGTTTGGAAGGGGGTCTCCTAGAGGGCTGGGAGGACTCTGATGAGGAGGATGAGGATGAGGATGAGGACTTCTCAGAGATGTCAGGAGAGGAATCTAGGGTGGTTTTTCTCCTAGGGTACATGGACCCTTGACCTGAAGAGGAAGCCCTACCTCTCTTAGCAGATACAGACCCTGGCTGCTCAGCAGGATCATGTCGACGCTTTGATCTCCTTTCAGTGGAAGGAACCTCATCCGCTGGAATTGGTCTTGCAGAGGCCCTTGATTTGGCTCCACGGCGAGGATGCTGCTTTGGTGCCATGAGAGCAGAGTGGAATCGGGTGCTGGAGAGAGAGAGGAATGAGAGAAATTGAATGGAGATGAGATGGAGGAGAGAGGAGATGGAGAGAGGTCAAAACCCTTGCCGGAAACCAGAAGAATGCCCACCGTCGGGTCGACCTGGAGAAGAAGAAAGGGGGTTTTGGATAACCTATCCCGCAGGAACAACATGTTCTTAACCGGTGCCCACGGTTTAAATGGGTCTGGCAAGGGTCAGTGTCGACACTAGAGGAGGGTAGTGTCGACCTGACTGAAAGTGTGTCGACACTAGATGGGTTAGTGTCGACCTGGCCTGAAGAAAATTTTGGATTTTGAGTAGGGAAAAATTATGTGACTTTTGGGACATCTTTATAATGATAATCAATGGGTGGAATGATCATTTCAAGGATATTTAAGATACTAAAAAATTCATTTGTTAAATTTTGCAAAAATTCAACACAATTCAAGTTTTACACAATATCCAACAGGATATGAGCATTCAGTGACTTGAGTCATGAAAATGATAATTTGAGGGATATAAAACATTTAACAATCAACTTCACACTACCATATTCTTCAATTCCAAAGAGATAAAAAAAATCTTTTAGACTTAAAAACAAGTGTGTTGACAGCAAACATTTTTAAGGAACAACTTGATGATGGATAAGAATGATTCTCTCAAACAAATTCTCCAATGATATATATATTTTGTTTTGTAACAAACTATCAAATGAGATATATCTTGTTCACTCAAGAACTAATGCTTTTTACACACTATAGTCCCTGGATACTGAAGATTTATCCATTATCAAGTCTCAAAGGGGTAAATGATGACCTTTTGACATGAAAATATACGTTTGTTAGACGCCAATATTTCCAGTTACTCAGTCATCATAAAAATTGGGCATTTTTATTTTGTTTTGCATTGATTTTTAATTTTTAATCCCCTTTGAACAGAGATAGCATTAGTGCCTCATGACTTACATGGCACTTCATTCATTGTGAAGGTGTGCAGTTTCTCAGCACATGTGCCATTGCTCTGTTGAATGGACATATTTTGGAGAGTTTTTGACAAAAAGATATCATCTATATCCAACATCAATTGCAAACAAAAACATGTTTAAGATCAAGACACACATTATTCTTCAGTCTTAGAAAGAAATCTGAATTTCTGTAGTTTTGAAGAATATAGGTGAGAGTTGACAAATGAATGTAGTAGATCACTCAAGGGATCATTTTGAGACTCTAGACACCTGAATGAGGACATCATGCAAGGAAATTGATGTAATGCAAGAAGAAGTTTTGAATTTTGCAAGGGATATAACTTGTGAATTCTTTAGCTCCCCCTGAGATGAAGATTTCAACCATTTTTCATCAGAATAGAGATATGCAAGTTTTTGAAATCAGAAATAATTCTCTTTGAGCAACAAAAGCTCCCCCTCAACAATTGCATATTCATTTCTTGGTACTTGGCGGAGACATATACTCTCGCATAGTGAAAGTGTCCAGACAAGCAGAACTTGTCCTTCTTCAAATCACCATTTGATATACCAAGAAGTTCAACACAATGTGAGGTGAAGTGTTCATTGACCAAAAGAATTAGAGATGAAGTGGAGAGAGACATGATGATCAAGGAAGCAAAGGAGTATGATGATGCAATGAACTCCCCCTCAGGAAATGCCTAACACTCAACCCAATCCCAATGGACATTTACAAAGACCAAGTTCTCTCCTTAAGGATGAGAATCTACTGTCAGGAAGGGGTTTTGTGAAAATGTCAGCAATTTGCTTTTCAGTTTCTATGAAATGGAGTTCAAAAGATTTCTTTGCTACCTCATCTCTCAAGAAATGATGCCTAATTTCAATATGCTTAGTTCTGGAATGCTGAATGGGATTTTTAGACAGATTTATTGCACTTGTGTTATCACAAAGGATGGGAACACAACCTAACTCTTGGTTGTAATCAAGAAGTTGATGTTTCACCCAAAGAATTTGGGTTCCACACCTACCAGCAGCAACATACTCAGCCTCTGCAGTTGACAGAGCTACTGAATGTTGCTTCTTAGAAGCCCAAGAGATTAGGCACCCACCTAGGTACAAACACAAGCCACTTGTGCTTTTTCTATCTAATTTACAACCAGCATAATCAGCATCACAATAGGCAATCAAATCTAACTTACAATTAGCAGGATACCAAATTCCTAAATCACATGTTCCAACAAGATATTTGAAAATTCTTTTAACAGCTAGCATGTGACTTTCTTTAGGATTTGATTGATATCTAGCACACAAACACACACTGAATTGAATATCAGGTCTAGAAGTTGTAAGATAAAGTAGAGAACCAATCATACCTCTGTAGGTCTTTGGGTCTACTGACTTACCATTTGAGTCTTCTTCTAGTTTAGCATTTATAGCAATTGGTGTGTTGGAGTGCTTGAGGTTCTGAAAGTCAAACCTTTTCAGAAGTTCTTTGACATACTTGGTTTGACTGATGAAGATCCCCTCATGAGTTTGGTTAACCTGCAATCCCAAGAAAAATTTTAGATCTCCCATCAAACTCATTTCAAATTCATTTTTCATTTGATTGGAAAATTCATTGCACAGGCCTTTATTGGTTGATCCAAATATTATGTCATCAACATAAATTTGGACAACAATTATTTGATTAGTGACTATTTTTGTGAACAAGTTTGATCAACAGTTCCTCTAGAATATCCTTTTTCAAGCAAAAAAGAACTCAAACGGTCATACCAAGCTCTTGGAGCTTGTTTAAGACCATATAGAGCCTTATGAAGCTTGAAAACATGGTTAGGATGTTTTTCATTTTCAAATCCAGGAGGTTGTTCAACAAAAACATTTTCCTTGATATATCCATTTAAGAATGCACTTTTAACATCCATTTGATAAACTTTGAATTTCATGGAGGATGCAAAAGCAAGGAAAATTCTAACTGCTTCTAGTCTAGCTACAGGGGCATATGACTCTTCAAAATCAATTCCAAACTCTTGATTGTACCCCTTTGCAACTAGCCTAGCTTTATTTCTTATGACTTGACCAGATTCATTCAGTTTATTTCTGAAGACCCATCTAGTGCCAATGACTGTTTGGTCACTAGGTCTAGGTACTAATTCCCATACTTGATTTCTTTCAAATTGATGAAGTTCATCATGCATGGCATTAATCCAATCAGAACTTGATAAAGCTTCATCAATTGACTTTGGTTCAATTTGGGAAATTAGAGCTAGTGGGTCTTCTTCAATAGCAAGCATGAAAGATGATCTAGTCCTAACTCTATCATTCAAATTGCCAACAATATTATCTAATGGGTGATCTCTCAAAATTCGATGTTCAGAAATTACCTGTTGAGGGGTACTTAAATCTGGAGCAATGTTACCTGATCCACTTGAAGATGGTGAATTGGTGTTCAAGATCTCACCAGTGTCTTCAAGCTCCTCAACAGTTGGTGAAGAGTCCACAATGAAGTCATCCTCTTCACTGTCTTGTTTTCCCTGCAAGATTTAGAAGAGTTAGTTGAAAAGGAATTTTCATCAAAAATAACATGAGGAGACTCTTCAACAGTTTTGTTTTTGAGAATGTACACTCTGAAAGCTCTTGACACTTCTGAATAGCCAAGGAAGATGGCTTCCTGACTCTTAGCATCAAACTTGTCAAGATTTTCTTTACTATTGTTGTGTACATAACATTTGCACCCAAAGATTTTGAAATAAGAAACAGTTGGCTTCTTGTTTTTCAGTAATTCATAGGGGGTTTTCTTGATTTTTGGTCTGACCAATGCTCTATTGAGAATATGATTTGCTGTGTTTACAGCTTCAGCCCAGAAGGATTTGGGCAAATTACTCTCAAGGAGCATGGATCTAGCCATTTCCACAAGAGTTCTGTTCTTTCTTTCCACAACTCCATTTTGTTCTGGAGTTCTTGGTGAAGAAAACTTGTGGAAAATTTGAAGTTCAGCACATAAATCAGAAAAGGATTGGTTTTCAAATTCTCCCCCATGATCAGTCAAAATATTTTTGATTTTATATGAATAATTTGTTAGGGCAGTGGTACAGAATTTCCTGAATTCAAGGCATGTATCACTTTTGTGGGACAAGAAAATGACCCAAGTAAATCTAGTAAAATCATCAATGATTACAAACCCATATCTCTTGCCACTAAGACTTAGAATTCTTGTTGGGCCAAAAAGGTCCATATGAAGTAGTTCTAGTGGCCTAGATGTGAGTACCTCATTGAAATTCTTAAAAGATTTCCTGGTTTGTTTACCTTGGGCACAGATCCCACAAACTTGATTTTCAACATTTGAAAAGGATTCAGGAAGACCCTTAACCAGATTCAGCCTTAACAATTTATTCAGGGTTCTGAAACTTGCATGGCCAAGTCTTTTGTGCCAAGTCCATGCAATTTCATCTTTATTTGCAACAAAGCAAAGATTTTCAGAAAAGTTTTTATTAAGGTCAATCATGTAAACATTGTTCTCCCTTTTACCAAAAAATTTGATTTATCAGTTGATGAATCAATTATTTTGCAAAAATCAGATTCAAACACAACTTTGTGACCTTTGTCACATAGTTGGCTGATACTGAGCAAGTTGTAATCAAGACCATCAACTAATAAAACACTATCAACAGAGTTTGAGGAAGTTTGACCAACCTTTCCAGATCCAATGATCTTTCCTTTATTTTTACCTCCAAATGTCACTGAACCACCCTCCTTTTCTAGCAGGAAAGAAAATTTGGCTCTATCTCCAGTCATATGTCGTGAACACCCACTGTCAAGGAACCACACATTTGAATTGGGTGCACGACCTTCCTGCAACATCAATTAGTGGAGAGAAGATTTTGGTACCCAAACAGAGTTGGGACCATCAGAAAGTTTGGACAATGTTAACAAATCTTTTCTCATCCAAATTTGACTTGTTTTTGACTTTTGTTTTATTACTTTGGTGTTCTCTGTCTTTTTCACTTTCTTCTTTTCTTTTGGGATGAAAACACCAGTATTTTTGTTTTTGGTAGGAGGGGTGTTTTTCATTTGAGCATGAGAATTCAGATGAGGAGGTGGAATCCAAGGATTTTGTTGGTACATCAGAAAGTTTGGATAGAAAAATTGAGGATGATACCAACATGGGTTGTTATACCATTGGCTCCAAGAATTGGTCCAATCAGCTTGATATGCTGTCTTGGAGGTCCAAGGCTCTTCATTAAAGACTTCCTTTGACTTTTTATTATTTTTCAGATTTTTATTTGAATTTTTTATTTTGTGGTTTTTCTTGGTTGATGTTGAGCAGGTCGACCTCTCTTTGACCGGTGTCGACACTACAGCCACAGAGGCCTTCTTCTTGTGGACTGGTGTCGACCTGTCAGGAGATTGTGTCGACTTGGTTGCCTTGTCTTTGTTCTGAGTTTTTGAACTTTTTTGTGTTTTGCTTGATTTGTGTTTGACTTCTGTATTTTCAAGACTAGGGCCCTTAACAAATTTAATTAGTGGTGCTTTATCCTTCTTTTCACCGGATTTGTCTTTCTTGGTTTTTTGTTTGTTGAATCCTAGTCCATGAGAGATTGATTTCATATTTGTTCCCAACAAGGCCTCCAAGTTATCTTTGCCATTTGTGAATGTTTCAATGACTTCATCTTTTTGTCTTAGCTGGTTTTCCAAAATTTTGATTTCTTCAATCTTTTGTTGTTTATCTTGATTTTCTTTTTCCAGCTTTTCAGATAAGTCTTTGAATTCATTGGTGGCCTTTTGAGAAGCTAGCTTAAGTTCATCAATCAGATTCAGAAGGTTTTCTTTTTCTTCATTCAATTCTATCACTTCATTTTCTAGTTCACAAATTCTTTTGTTTGAAGATTGGTTGTGATAAATATTTTCAATTTTCTTTTTGAGATGCTTATTTTCTTTTCTCATTTCAGTATAGTTTTCAACTAATTCAGCATAAGCATCCTGCCAATCTTCAACAGAAAAATCTTCAAAAGATGTGCTTACCTTTCCATCTGAGCTGTTTGCCATGAAGCATATCTCCTCACTTCCAGAGCTTGAGGATTTTTCTTCTTCTTCTTCTTCACTTGAGTCTTCATCAGACCAAGTGGCTACCATGGCCTTCGGCTTCTTGAATTTGTGAATTTTCTTGTGCTTCTCCTTCTTGTTCTCAGGACATTCTCCCTTCATATGTCCTGGTTTGTTGCACCTGTAACAAATGACATTAAGATCAGATTTCTGATTCCTATTTGAGTTAACGTTAGAAGAGGAAATATTTCTTTTACCTGAAGGGAATTTCTTTTTCCCTGAGAATTTCCCTTTTCTGTATTTTAGGAATTTCCTGAATTGCCTGGTCATGAGGGCAAGCTCATCCTCATTGGACTCAGACTCATCAGAACTTGTTTTCTCTTGATTTTTGTCCTTGTTACTAGATGAGGCCTTTAATGCTACTGGCTTGGTTTTGATTATGTGTTCTTCATTTCTCTTTAGATTAATTTCATATGTCATTAAGGATCCTATTAACTCATCCAAAGAAATTTTGGACAAGTCTTTAGAATCTTCAATGACTGTGGCCTTGGTGTGCCATATTGAAGAGAGAGAACGCAGGATTTTTCTTACCAAGTCAGCATCCGTATAGTCCTTACCTAAGGCCTTCAGTCCATTGACTATGATCATGAACCTGGCAAACATTTCAGAGATTGTCTCGTTAGATTTCATCATGAACAACTCATATTCAGAGACAAGTATGTTAGCCTTGGTTTCTTTAACTTGAGATGTCCCCTCATAGAGTACCTCAAGTTTATCCCACATCTCTTTGGCAGATTTGCACATAGAGATTCTTGAGTACTCTTTGGGGTGAACAGCACATTGAATCATGTTCATGGCACTATAATTCAATGTTGCTCTTCTTATCTGTTCCCTAGTCCAGGTTTCTTCTTCTCCCTGGTTTTCATAGGGACCTACTTCCACTACTTTCCAGATTTCATAATTTTGGGCTCTTAGAAACACTTGCATTCTATTTTTCCAATATGAATAGTCCGTTCCATTAAAGAATGGTGGCCTATTTATGGAATGGCCCTCAGCTATGAATCCTCTGGAATCCATTTAATTAAACAGAAGGTGCAAGGAAGGAAACACTCAGCAAAACAAACAATCAAGCAAACAAGCAACACAGAACACTCAGAAACTGCTCAAATCAGATCAGATCAAGTGTAAACCCTCTCTGATACCAATTGAAGGATCGATAGAAGGTGTGGACAAGATCTAGAAGGGGGGGTTGAATAGATCTAGGCCAACTAATGCGGAAGCTAAACCAGTTTTGAAAAACCTTTGAATCAGAGTTAGATTAAAAGCAAATTTCACAGATCTGAGAAGATATTAAGTGAGTTAAAACAATTGGAGAGTGAAAACAGGTTGATTAGATAGATTCAAACGATCCTATGCATTCATCTATCGAAGAGTAATTTCAAACCACAAAGAGACCAATGCACAGAGATTTTTAGGTGGTTCGGAAATCACACCATGTGACTCCTACATCCACCCCTCACACACAGTGAGGATCCACTAACAACCTGGGTAACACAACCCACACAGGAGCCTGACAACTCCACAAGTGAGTTAGACAACTCACACACTACCTAGAGCAAGACTACTCTAGACTCTGAGCAAGACTGCTCAACAACCCAACTTGAGTGCGACGACTCAAAGACCTGAGCACACAGGCTCACAACCACATGCTAGAACAAAAACAACAAGATGCAGATCCTCTAGCAATGATCTGATCTATTAAGGCCAATTCAAGAAGATTGGTGCAACAATTATGCACAACTTCTAGAATAGCCAGGAAGAGACAAGAAGGACTTTAGACTCTAGATTGACAATTCTTGTTCTTCAAGAAAAACTCCCTTGTAGAGGCCGAATTGGAAGAATCTTGATCACTTGAAGTCCCTTGGCCGATGCTCTGCACTTTTGATCTTGGGATCTTCCTTGAGAGCTTCACAATTGCAGGCTTCTACTTGATCTGCTCCTTTGAAGTTGATGCTAGTGCTTCATGTTGATCAGACTTCGATCCTTGTGCTTGGAGAAGGGTGAATTGAGGTGTGAAGCACAAGAGAGAGCAAGAACAGGGAGGAGAGACTCTCTGGCCGCCGCTTGGAGGTTTCTGGAGGCTCTTCTGAGATTCTCTTGGGATGAGTGCCCTTAAGGAGGGTATTTATACCCTAAATATCCGAAAGATACCCTTGGGGTACGTGGGCACATGATCCAATGTTGATCTGACATCTCCGTAGGGTGCCACGTGTCCAGGAGGAATCTTAAGTCACAGAGATTCCGGAGTGTGTCGACCTGCCCATGAGGTGTGTCGACACACTCTCCCAGACTGGCAAAACAACTCCCTGGGAGAGGTCTCTAGTGTCGACCTGATATCATTTGGTGTCGACCTCATGACCCAGACAGCAAAATAGGCTTTTTGGGAAGGCTCTCTAGTGTCGACCTGATATCATTTGGTGTCGACCTACTAGCCCGGACAGCAAAACTGGCCTTCTGGGAAGGCTATCTAGTGTCGACACTGTCTGATTTGGTGTCGACCTGAGATGGCAATTTGTTCACATATTTCTATGGAATCTGTCTCTAGTGTCGACCTGCCCTGGACTCGTGTCGACCTGAGATGGTCTTTTCTTCACATTTCTGCCTTTGTTCTGAACCATTGTGTCGACACCAAGGTTGGTTGTGTCGACACTACCTTTGCAGAAAATTTTTGTTCCTGAGAAAATAAGCACATAAATCATTAGATAAATATATTATCATGAATATCAATGATAAATGTGCTTGGAAACATGCTTTTTGAATATTGTAATTTCAGGTGATGTATTTTACATGTTCCAATGGTTATGCATTAAAATCACAACTTGTCATCATCAAAATATGAGGGGAAATGATTTGTTTTTCACACTCAACCCAACAGATTCTCTGCTATGCGTGGTGTTGGTGAGTCTGGAAGCCGATGGCGGAGTCTCCTGTCAGTTTGTTTGGTAACAATGAGGCCTATTGGCTTGCTAGTACTCGACCACGTGGTTTGTCGATGTTGGGAGGTGTCCGGTGTAGACACCCAATTCTAGCTAATGGGTTGAACCATATTTCTTGTCACCTTAGTGGGCCCCTAATTGGTCACTCACCTTGAGCCCGTCATTAGCCTTGTTTTGAGCCCATTAACGATTTAAATTGCCTTGAAATCCTGCCCACATCACTTTGAGGGAGTCCTAGGAGCATAATAACTCTTATCTTTTCATATGATTGACCGATAATTCACGTAAATTTCGATTTTATAGTCGCGACGCATCGTGGCGCCGCGTCTCTGAGTCGCGACGGTCTAGGCTGCCGCGACAGCCCATGCATTATCCATGCACGTGGACAATACTGTCACGACACTCCGCCCTGTCGCGTCTCCATGTCGCGGCCCTACGATACGCCGCGATAGTAGCTGCGCATGCAGGCCTCCGCAACCACCTCCTATTTATCCTCTCATGGCTTTATCCTTATCCCTAGGGAATATCTCACACCTTTGGGCGAGATTTTGGCCCTAGGGACTCTCCTTGAAGACCCCAAGGACTCTCCATCCGAATTTGGGTAAGGATTATCTCCTATTTTAATTAATTCTCATTCTAAGGAGATATTCTCTCTCAAAGCTCTATAAAAACAAGGTCTCTCCTCAAGGACGAGGAGAGCCCCATTTCCACCCCGAAGGGCTGCCGAAATCCCTGCTGATCCAACACTTAGCCTCGCAGCCATCACTTTCCACCATTCTTCTTCACATTCCACTCCATAAAGCCTCACTCTTTCATCATCAATGGAGCATGGGACGTGAAGAGGGCGACTCCAACATCCTCCTGAAGCCATTGCACACCATTTGGGACTACATCCACGCCAGGGAGTCACCCTAATGGGGCTCACCTTCTTCTTTTCTCTTTGTTTCTTCCTCTCTACATGCATTTTCACGTCTTTCTAGATTAGGTTACATTCCACTTTCCACCCACGTTTCCACACACCCTAGGGGTTTAAAAACCACCCCCCAGGTTCGTCCCTTCCATGTTGGTTTGTTTCCTTTCATTTTTAGAATAGTTGCTACACTAATCATTTTCTAATAGGGCTTTTCTTTGTTGTTTCTCTTTGATTGGCAGGCATATAGACAAGGTACTACGAGGAGCTCTCATCCTCTGGCCGGCCGGAGGAAGGGAAGGAGGTCTCCCTCATCATCTCCCGCACCAGAAGAGAACGCGACAGGGAAAGGCGACGCGACAAGAGACGCGTCAGCCATGGCGACTGCGTTATCAGGTATTCCTCTGTTCTCTTCCCCCCTTTCCTAGAGTAGTTAGCCCATGTTATTTTATTCATTTAGGCAATACTCTAGGTGGCGATCACATTCCTTACTTCCATACTATTAGATTTAATATCCGTTAATGTGTCGAGGGGAAGCACAATCCCTGTGATTACACCTTTTGGCGATCACGGTGGGACCTCCAGTGCCACCCTCGTATATCTAGTTTGCTTGCTTGCCATGTTTTCCCCTTTACTTCGTCTTTTGGTGCCCTGTTAGTCTGTTATTCCCTGTTTCATGCGTTTTGGCGCTTGATTTGTGTCGTGGCACATCGCGGTGACGCGATCATATCGCGTCGCCTATAACGGATGGGATAACAGGTGTGTGTTTCCTCTCTGCTTACTTGATATCTCCGGATCCTGTGAGTTCATTCTTGTCTGTATCATGTTTCTCTGACATGCTCGCCCGTGTTTCTGTCTCTTAGAATCCTGTTAGGGTTTGGATTTCTCGTTTTCTTTCCATTGTAAGTTTTCGGATCTAGTCGTGACAGTGCGCGGGGACGCGACAAGGTTGCATCCGAGATAAGCGCCGCATCTACAGGTACGCTTTGTGTGTTACTGTTTTCATTCCTGGATCGGTTTCTGAATGCTCCATGATCCATTTTGTACTATTTTGGCGATTTTGTACACTTATCATTTGTTCAGGTAGTCTGTTTGAGTCTGTGTGTGTGTGACTTACTGTGTTCTCAGGCATCTGTTCTTATCACGGTAGTCCGCTCTGTCGCGATAAGGTCGCGGCGTACACGGCCGCCGCGACTTGGCCCGAGAGCTGTTTTTGTCACCCTGCTTGCCTTCTACTTGCTACTCTTGCATACATTTCAGGCATTTAGGCCCCTTGCATACGCTATTCATCCCATTTGTTCAGGTTCCCCCTTGGATGAGTGAGTCCTCTCACCTACAAGCACTCGTAGGCTGAATCGGGCCCACCTTCCGAGGACCTCCATAAGACCCCATGACCGTACGCATGTTGCGGCTCACCGGGCTGGTTGTACCCATTGCACCCTTTAGTTCGAGCCACCCTTGCTTGTGAGTGTACCATCCTTAGTCACACCGAAGGACAAGTATGGAGAGAGCACATATATATATTTTTTGGATTTTATTATTAAAGGAAAAGAACTACATTACATTGGGAGGCTTTGGTAGAAGGACAGAACCGAGCCATTAAGAAAAATGGCGAAGAGGGGTGAAGGGGAGACTAACGCTTCAATAGCGTCGGGGGAGAATTGGAGGATGAAGAAAGGAGATAAGGGAATGAAGTAGAATTTATAAAGAAGGATGGACGAAACAAAGTGGCTGAGAGGCCAGGAAAACCCTGACCAGAGCTCCCTTGTTAATTCGGCTAAACTTACGATTTCAATTTCCTCACCAAATCCAAGCAACTGTCGCTTGGTGGTGGCTGGTGATGCTGATGCTGCTGCTGCTTGAGACTGCGATAGGTCATCCTCGCTGAACAAGCGGTTGACTGCTGAAATAAGATCTTCTGATTCTGGTTCCTCTGCCTCTGCTTCAGGTTCATTGAACAGCAAACTGACTGCTGAAATCAAATCTTCGAGATCTGGTGCTTCTGTATCTGTCTCGGCCTTCTTCTTCTTTCCAGGTCGCTGAGCTTCCAATACTTGATATGCTGATTTTGGAACTTCTTTCACCATAGTGTTATGCCTGGGCTGCATAGGTCCCCTGATGAAGTGATCATACAGTGTCCAAGTAAGAGGCTATTGATCTGACTGCGAGATGGGTGAGAATGCTGCCAATTCTACGTATCCTAAGCCATGCTTTGTAGATTTCCTTGTTCCGGTGATAGCTTTGACTCTGCCTTGGAGATGAGTACCTAACCCTTTTCCGGTCTGGTAGCCGATTCTGAACATGATATCCCACCCCTTGGCATTTGCTGATACATCCTTTCTGACAGCTGCCACTGATGGGGACACAATTGGGTGATTGGAAGAAAAAGTATAAGCCTAGGGATAGTTCACATCAAGTATAGAGATAACGGGCTTGTTGGATGGCCAGACTGATGGCAACACCCTCTCAACAGCTTCCACTGTGTGGGTTGTCGCTGTGCTTTTAACTTTGACTAACCTCCCTGGGAAGGGGAATTTCAGACATTGATCTACCGTGGAAGGTACTCCCCCTAGTGATTCGATCCACGGACGCCCTAGGATGGCCTTGTAAGTGTGATCGATATCCAACACATAAAACTCAACTGACATGGCAAGTGGTCCCAACTCTGCCTGCAAAGTGATAACCCCGTGACAAGCCCACCGGGATATGTCATATGCAGCTATGGTGGAGGGGGTAGGCTGCAACTGACGCTCTGAGATGTTGCAGGTTCTTAAGGTGCTTAGTGGACATACATTGATGGAGGCTCCCGTATCCACTAATGTTGCGTCAATAGCTACTTTATTTATTGTCAGTGTCACATATAAGGGCATCTTCCTGGCTTCGGGAGCAGCTAACTCGCCGTAAGAGAAAGTGATTGTGGGTCCCCTATTTATAATAGAAAGTACAGACGGCAGATTATCGGGGTTCATGTCCTCACTGACCATGACCCTTTGCAGGAAGGCCCTTAGGGCATCTTGATGAGTCTGAGACCTCTTGATCAACTCTAAAATAGAGATCTTGGCGGGAGTTTGATCCAAATGCTTCAAGATATCATATTGGGTCCCTGGGAACGGATCTATCTCTTCTGCGTCCTGCTGCTGCTGGGTGTTGGATTGTTGCACTGGTTGACTTGGCATAGACATGGATGTATTAGGGTACATCCGATGGAACATCCACCCGCTCCGCAAGGCGAGGTTATGGTGGAGGGAAGGAGGTGAAGTGTCAAGGATGGAGGGGTTGGCTAGCAATGGCACCGGCGTAGGGGATAAAGGGATGTTGGTGGATGAGGGGATAATGGGTGACAAGATGGGGGAGTCATAAAGCGGCGAGGTAATGGCGGCGACAGTAGGTGTGAAGGAGGAAGGTATGGTGGATGTAGGTGTGGGGGTAGTGGGTGTGTCGTGGGAAATGACTAGAAGCTGGCCCACTTCGTGCTCATCATCGAAGGCCAATTGAGCTTCTGGTGGTGGGTAATGGACGACTGGATTGACTTGTGCGGGTGGAGGAGGTAGCGGAGTAGGTTGGGGGTTTGGAGCTGCAGGATGTTGTGGCATGGGGTTGCGGATTATGCCAAGGTCGTTTGTTGGCTGCTGCGGCTGCTGCTGTTGTTGCTGTTGCTGGTATTGTTGCTGGAAGGGCTGGAACTACTGTTGTTGCTGTTGTTGTTGTTGTTGTTGCTGTTGTTGCGGTTGCTATCGCTTTTGCTGTTGCTGTTGTTGCCTCTGACCCTGCTGGTCCCTTAAGGTCTGGATCAACCTTCTCATCTCTGCCTAATCGATTTGGTTGCTCATGAAGATCATATATCATATCCCAAAATTGGAAGCAATCTGACACATTGTGGCCCGGATGGCGATGATAAACACAATACTTTGTTTGGTCCGCTGCCATATTCTAGTTTGACTTCTCCGGAGGGAGTCTAAGAGCATTGAGGGACATGAGGGCTGCAAAGACATCAGCTAATGACTCGGGTAGAGGTGGATATTAGGCTCTCTTGGGTCCATTGGGCTTTCTAGGGGCAAAGCCATTTTGAGGTGGAGGGACCTGAGAGTATTGGCGCTGGTCTTGGGGAGGGTTCTGACCTTGAGGAGGTTGCTGTTTGTTGTTGTTCCCCGGCTATTGAGGTTGCTGAGTGTATGGAGACCTACCTACCGGGCCTTGGGGGTTGCTGACTACACCGACTTGCTCATTGGTTTGGATCCCCTCAGTAACTGGGCCTTGAGGCTTCATGACATAACGGGCTTTTGGGGTCTCAAACATGTCGCGTCTCCATGTCGCGGCCCTACGATACGCTGCGACAGCAGCTGCGCATGCAGGCCTCCGCAACCACCTCCTATTTATCCTCTCATGGCTTTATCCTTATCCCTAGGGAATATCTCACCCCTTTGGGCGAGATTTGGGCCCTAGGGACTCTCCTTGAGGACCCCAAGGACTCTCCATCCGAATTTGGGTAAGGATTATCTCCTATTTTAATTAATTCTCATTCTAAGGAGATATTCTCTCTCAAAGCTCTATAAAAACAAGGCCTCTCCTCAAGGACGAGGAGAGCCCCATTTCCACCCCGAAGGGCTGCCGAAATCCCTGCTGATCCAACATTTAGCCTCGCAGCCATCCCTTTCCACCATTCTTCTTCACATTCCACTCCACAAAGCCTCACTCTTTCATCATCAATGGAGCATGGGACGTGAAGAGGGCGACTCCAGCATCCTCCTGAAGCCATTGCACACCATTTGGGACTACATCCACGCCAGGGAGTCGCCCTAATCGGGCTCACCTTTTTCTTTTCTCTTTGTTTCTTCCTCTCTACATGCTTTTTCAGGTCTTTCTAGATTAGGTTACATTCCACTTTCCACCCACATTTCCACACACCCTAGGGGTTTAAAAACCACCCCCCAGGTTCGTCCCTTCCATGTTGGTTTGTTTCCTTTCATTTTTAGAATAGTTGCTACACTAATCATTTTCTAATAGGGCTTTTCTTTGTTGTTTCTCTTTGATTGGTAGGCATACAAACAAGGTACTACGAGGAGCTCTCATCCTCTGGCCGGCCGGAGGAAGTGAAGGAGGTCTCCCTCATCATCTCCCGCACTAGAAGAGAATGCGACAGGGAAAGGCGACGCGACAAGAGACGCGTCAGCCATGGCGACCGCGTTATCAGGTATTCCTCTGTTCACTTCCCCCCTTTCCTAGAGTAGTTAGCCCGTGTTATTTTATTCATTTAGGCAATACTCTAGGTGGCGATCACATTCCTTACTTCCATACTATTAGATTTAATATCTGTTAATGTGTCGAGGGGAAGCACAATCCCTGTGATTACATCTTTTGGCGATCACGGTAGGACCTCCAGTGCCACCCTCGTAGATCTAGTTTGCTTGCTTGCCATGTTTTCCCCTTTACTTCCTCTTTTGGTGCCCTGTTAGTCGGTTATTCCCTGTTTCATGCGCTTTGGCGCTCGGTTTGTGTTGCGGCGCATCGCGGTGATGCGATCATATCGCGTCGCCTATAACGGACGCAATAACAGGTGTGCGTTTCCTCTCTGCTTACTTGATATCTCCTGATCTTGGGAGTTCATTCATGTCTGTATCATGTTTCTCTGACATGCTCGCCCATGTTTCTGTCTCTTAGAACCCTGTTAGGGTTCAGATTTCTCATTTTCTTTGCATTGTAAGTTTTCGGATCTAGTCGCGACAGTGCGTGGGGACGCGACAAGGTCACGTCCGAGATAAGCGTCGCGTCTATAGGTACGCTTTGTGTGTTACTGTTTTCATTCCTGGATCGGTTTCTGAATGCTCCATGATCCATTTTGTACTATTTTGGTGATTTTGTACACTTATCATTTGTTCAGGTAGTCTGTTTGAGTCTGTGTGTGTGTGACTTACTGTGTTCTCAGGCGTCTATTCTTATCGCGGTAGTTCGCTCTGTCGCGATAAGGTCGCGGCGTACACGGCCGCCGCGACTTGGCCCGAGAGCTGTTTTTGCACCCTGCTTGCCTTCTACTTGCTACTTTTGCATACATTTCGGGCATTTAGGCCCCTTGCATACGCTATTCATCCCATTTGTTCAGGTTGCCCCTTGGATGAGTGAGTCCTCTCACCTACGAGCACTCGTAGGCTGACTCGGGCCCACCTTCCGAGGACCTCCGTAAGACCCCGTGACCGTACACACGTTGCGGCTCACGGGCTAGTTGTACCCGTTGCACGCTTTAGTTCGAGCCACCCTTGCTTGTGAGTGTACCATCCTTAGTGACACCGAAGGACTTGAGTTCATACCTGTTAGGGTCCATTTGAACGAGTGACACACCCTTAATCAACTCATCTAAAGGTCAAGTGTGAACTTTAACAAATTTTCGCGTTAACCATGATAACTTGAGTGCCTCGGTTCATCTCTCCTCCTCTCAGTCTTTCTTGATTGTGTTAGGGTCTAGGTTTTTTTAGTATCACCCACTGTCGTTTAGGGGGGTGCATGCGTCATTGTCTAGGGAGATCGAGTCATTCCCCTCCTTTCCTTGTACTCTATCATAACCCTTTATTTGACATGGAACAGTTCTGTGTCCTTGCTGATGATGCCTTACCCCTTGGGCTCCTCCAGGATGTGGTCCAATCCTCAACCGCCATACCCCCAGGGCACATTCAGGCTCCTCTTGTCATCGGGGGTCATTCTCCGTCCTCCTTCTCCTCCAAGGGAAGATGACCCCCATTCCCAATTTAGTCAGCTACTTCCCCATCTAACTCCGGATCAAGTCCGAGAGTTCATTGCTGCCGCCAAGGGCAAACAACCCTTGTCTCCCTCTGCCCGTAACTCAGCTCAGCCGGCGGTCTCCTCCGCCCACGTTGCCTCAGCACCCCACCTCTCTTCTTCAGGGGCAGACCCTACACCCCTCCATCCTCGGGCCATTCATTTCTCGGAACCCAGCTATCTTCCGGCACGGGAGGTCCGACCTCGATCCCCTCCAACCTCAATGTACTATACAGCCGAGCCTGCCTCCCCGATCCGTGAGAGGTCCCGTGCTTTCGCGCAACCCCGCTCCATTGTCTCTACACATCATGCCCAGGCCCCCTCTGACTTCCTTGCGGAGTGGGCTGTCATGAAAAAGGAGCTCCATGACCTCAAAGGCAGATTGACCCTCGGAAGGTGGCCGACATCACCCTCCCATCATTCCAGTACCTCCGGGTACCACCCCAGTCAGAGCTTCCTGTTTACTGGCGATACTCTGGGGTAGGAGACCGATATGTTCATTTGAAGGATTTTGTTTATGAGTCAGCACCGCACAAGTACGACCGCCACCTTATGGCGTACTTGTTCAGAAAATCCTTAGATGGTCCAGCTCTGGAATGGTTTTATTCTCTACCACCTGAAGAAGCTGAGGATTTCCAGATCGTTCAAGAGAGGTTCTTACAGAAGTTCCAAGATCGGGTCGGACCCGAATACTCCTTTGTTGATCTAGTAGCTGAAAAGATGAAACCTGAGGAAGAATTCTCAACTTATGCTGACCGGTGGCGCTCATTGGCTTCTAAAGTCCGCTGCCCCATGCGGAAGAGGAGAAAGTCAAGTTGTTAATCTCCAATGCCACCCCAACCTACCGGGCCATATTAGCTATGAATGACATTTCTACCATGCACCAGCATTACAGTCGAGCCCGTTTCATTCAGACTCAGCCCAAGGACTCACCTATACACTCCATGTTTGAGACCCCAAAAGCCCGTTATGTCAAGAAGCCTCAAGGCCCAGTTACTGAGGGGATCCAAACCAATGAGCAAGTCGGTGCAGTCAGCAACCCCCAAGGCCCGGTAGGTAGGTCTCCATACACTCAGCAACCTCAGCAGCCCTGGAACAACAACAAATAGCAACCTCCTCAAGGTCAGAACCCTCCCCAAGACCAGCGCCAATACTCTCAGGTCCCTCCACCTCAAAATGGCTTTGCCCCTAGAAAGCCCAATGGACCCAAGAGAGCCCAATATCCACCTCTACCCGAGTCATTAGCTGATGTCTTTGCAGCCCTCATGTCCCTCAATGCTCTTAGACTCCTCCGGAGAAGCCAAACTGGAATATGGCAGCGGACCAAACAAAGTATTGTGTTTATTATCGCCATCCGGGCCACAATGTGTCAGATTGCTTCCAATTTCGGGATATGATATATGATCTTCATGAGCAGAACCAAATCGATTGGGCAGAGATGAGAAGGTTGATCCAGACCTTAAGGGACCAGCAGGGTCAGAGGCAACAACAGCAACAGCAAAGGTGACAACAGTCGCAACAACAACAACAACAGCAGCAACAGCAACAACAGCACTTCCAGCCCTTCCAACAACAATACCAGCAACAGCAACAACAGCAGCAGCCGCAGCAGCCAGAAAATGACCTTGGCATAATCCGCAACCCCATGCCACAACATCCTGCAGCTCCAAACCCCCAACCTGCTCCGCCACCTCCTCCACCCGCACAAGTCAATCCGGTCATCCATTACCCACCACCAGAAGCTCAATGGGCCTTCGATGATGAGCACGAAGTGGGCCAGCTTCTAGTCATTTCCCACGACACACCCACTACCCCCACACCTACATCCACCATACCTTCCTCCTTCACACCTACTGTCGCCGCCATTACCTCGCTGCTTTATGACTCCCCCATCTTGTCACCCATTATCCCCTCATCCACCAACATCCCTTTATCCCCTACGCCGGCGCCATTGCTAGCCAACCCCTCCATCCTTGACACTTCACCTCCTCCCCTCCACCATAACCTCACCTTGCGGAGCGGGCGGATGTTCCATCGGATGTACCCTAATGCATCCATGTCTATGCCAAGTCAACCAGTGCAACAATCCAACACCCAATAGCAGCAGGACGCAGAAGCGATAGATCCGGTCCCAGGGACCCAATATGATATCTTGAAGCATTTGGATCAAACTCCCGCCAAGATCTCTATTTTAGAGTTGATCAAGAGGTCTCAGACACATCAAGATGCCCTAAGGGCCTTCCTGCAAAGGGTCATGGTCAGTGAGGACATGAACCCCGATAATCTGCCCTCTGTACTTTCTATTGTAAACAGGGGACCCACGATCACTTTCTCTGATGGCAAGTTAGCTGCTCCCGAAGCCAGGAAGATGCCCTTATGTGTGACACTGACAATAAATAAAGTAGCTATTGATGCAGCATTAGTGGATACGGGAGCCTCCATCAGTGTATGTCCACTAAGCACCTTAAGAGCCTGCAACATCTCAGAGCGTCAGTTGCAGCCTACCCCCACCACCATAGCTGCATATGACAATTCCCGACGGGCTTGTCACGGGGTTATCACTTTGCAGGCAGAGTTGGGACCACTTTCCATGTCAGTTGAGTTTTATGTGTTGGATATCGATCACACTTACAAGGCCATCCTAGGACGTCCGTGGATCGAATCACTAGGGGGAGTACCTTCCATGGTACATCAATGTCTGAAGTTCCCCTTCCAAGGGAGGATAGTCAAAGTTAAAAGCACAGCGACAACCCACACAGTGGAAGCTGTTGAGAGGGTGTTGCCATCAGTCTGGCCATCAAACAAGCCCGTTATCTCTATACTTGATGTGAACTATCTCTGGGCTTATACTTTTTCTTCCAATCGCCCAATTGTGTCCCCATCAGTGGCAGCTGTCAGAAACGATGTATCAGCAAATGCCAAGGGGTGGGATATCATGTTCAGAATCGGCTACCAGACCGGAAAAGGGTTAGGTACTCATCTCCAAGGTAGAGTCAAAGCTGTCACCGGAACAAGGAAATCTACAAAGCATGGCTTAGGATACGCAGAATGGGCAGCATTCTCACCCATCTCGCAGTCAGATCAACAGCCTCTTACTTGGACACTGTATGATCACTTCATCAGGGGACCTATGCAGCCCAGGTATAACACTATGGTGAAAGAAGTTCCAAAATCAGCATATCAAGTATTGGAAGCTCAGCGACCTGGCAAGAAGAAGAAGGCCGACATAGATACAGAAGCACCAGATCTCGAAGATTTGATTTCAGCAGTCAATTTGCTATTCAATGAACCTGAAGCAGAGGCAGAGGAACCGGAATCAGAAGATCTTATTTCAGCAGTCAACCGCTTGTTCAGCGAGGATGACCTATCGCGGTCTCAAGCAGCAGCAGCATCAACATCACCAGCCACCACCAAGTGACAGTTGTTTGGATTTGGTAAGGAAATTGAAATCGTAAGTTCAGCCGAATTAACAAGGGAGCTCTGGCCAGGGTTTTCCCGGCCTCTCAGCCACTTTGTTTCGTCCATCCTTGTTTATAAATTCTACTTCATTCCCTTATCTCCTCCCTTCATCCTCCAATTCTCCCTCGACGCTGTTGAAGCGTTAGTCTCCCCTTCACCCCTCTTCGCCATTTTTCTTAATGGCTCGTTCTATCCTTCTAACGAAGCCTCCCAATGTAATGTAGTTCTTTTCCTTTAATAATAAAATCCAAAAGAAAATAAAATAAAATATATGTGCTCTCTCCATACTTGTCAACCTCCTTCTTTTTCCTTCCTCGGACGGCAATCCCCATCTTTCTCTTTCCTCCTTCCTCAGACGGCAATCCCCGTCTTTCTCCTTCCTCCTTCCTCGAACGGCGATCCCCGTCTTTCTCCTTCCTCTTCTTTGGACAGCGATCCCCCTTCACCTCCTCTCCCCTGACATCTTCTTCCCACTGTTTGACTCTTGATGTCTCGCTCTCTCTCTCCTTCCCGACGGCGATCCCCGTCACCCCTGCGCCCCTTCTCTCTTGACGGCGATCCACGTCACTCCCTTCATCCTAGGTGGCGATCCCCGCCCTTTTCCTCCTTTTTCTCAAGTTGTGTTTCCGCCTGTCGACCAACATGGTCGTTTTGGGTGATCTGGGTGAGGGGTCCTCTATTACCCTACATCCCAACTCTGTTGCCGGCACCCTGAGCTTGGGTGGCCTGCCTCCTCCTCCAGTCCTATCGGAGGACTTTCGCGGTCCTGCCACACCCTTTTCTTTCCGTTCTAATAAATCTTTGGATGTTTCTCCAGAACCCTCTGTAAATATCGAATCTAGTTTAGGTCCAGAGGTAGAATCTAGCAAGTCCCCGTCCCCATCTAGGAAGAAGAAGGGCAGTGGCATACCCCGTAGGTATCTCTTAGACCTGGTACATAGGTGCGGCGCCCTTCTAGCTGTCGAAGAGTTCGTCCAGGAAGCAGTGGTTCTAAACATAGAGGATTTGCACATAGAGGAAGGGCCAGACGACGGATTTGGAGTGTATGAGATCTTAGCTGAAGATGACCCATTAGATGAAAATGATTGCGAGGTAGAGGATGCTGCCGAGATGTATGCAAGTGGCATGAGGAGATTTAATGAACCCACCTCGGCAGTCGACGAGCCCACCAAAGAGGTAAATGTGGGAACAGAAGAGGATCCCAGGCTTTTAACCATAGCTTCCAGTCTCCCTCCAGAAGAAGAAGAGGTGCTCATAGAGATGCTAAGGGAGTTCAAAGATTCCTTTGCTTGGTCCTATGATGACATGCCCGACATTGACCCTGAACTGGTTGAACATAGGTTAATTTTAAAGCCAGGGGCAGTTGCCGTTAAACAAAAGTTAAGGAGATTTCTTCCCCACATTGCTCTAAAAATGAAAGAGAAAATTGACAAACTACACAAAGCCAAGTTCATCCATGTAGTCCTCTACCCATTGTGGGTGGCAAATATAGTCCCGGTGATGAAGAAAGACGGAAGGGTGCGCATCTGCATAGACTTCCGGGACTTGAATAAGGCATGTCCAAAGGATGATTTCCCATTACCTCATTTGGATGTCTTAATTGATAATACTGCAGGGTTCGAAACTCTATCATTCATGGACGGGTATTCAGGTTATAATCAGATCCGTCTAGCCCCGGAGGATCAAGAGAAGACTTCTTTCACCACCCCCTGGGGAACGTATTGTTATGTGGTTATGCCGTTTGGACTGAAGAATGCCGACGCCACTTATCAAAGGGCAATGTTAGATATCTTCCACGACATGATACACATTGACGTTGAGGTATACGTGGATGATATCGTGGTGAAGTCTCGGACTCGAAGATAACACTCCTCCATCCTTGCCAAAGTGTTCCGTCGCGCACAAGAGTATCAATTGAAGATGAATCCGAAGAAGTGCGTATTTGGGGTTTCCTCGGGAAAATTGCTAGGGTTCATAGTCAGCAAACGGGGGATTCAAATAGACCCTCACAAGGCCAAGGCGATAAATGAAATGCCTCCTCCCAAAAACATATCCGAGCTTCGAGGTTTGATTGGTCAGCTTCAGTTCATAAGGAGATTCATATCTTAGCACTCCCAAAGATGTCGTCCCTTCTATGAACTGTTGAAAGGAGGAGTCAATTTTGATTGGAACTCCAAGTGCCAAGAGGCCTTTAATGAACTCAAGAGTTATCTTATGAATCCGCCCGTGCTTCAGGCTCCTGTCCCTGGGAAACCCCTGATCCTGTATCTGTCAACTATTGAGGACTCCCTAGGAGCTGTCCTTGCTCAACATGATGAATCTGGCAAAGAAAGGGCAGTCTATTACCTATCTAGGCTCTTCAATCCTTCTGAGCTCAGACTCACTACAATGGAGAAAACATGTGCAGCGCTAGTTTAGGTGGTGCAGAAATTGAAGCACTACTTCCTAGCTCATAAGGTGAGTTTGATTTCTAGAATGGATCCTATTAGGTATCTCTTGGAGAAGCCAGTCCTTGCCGACAGATTGGTACGCTGGCAAAGTTTCCTCTCTTAATTCGACATTGCCTTTGTAGTTCAGAAAGCTATAAAAGGGTATGCCATTGCTGAGCACCTTGCTCACCTTCCTCTCCCTCATAGTGACACAGTTCAAGAAGAATTCCCCGATGAAAACCTATCACTAGTCTCTCACGACCCCTTCTAGTCGCTCCACTTCGATGGAGCTCTCAACTCTAGGGGACGGGGCATAGGTGCTGTCTTGCTCACCCCAGAAGGGATCACCATTCCTCTAGCCTATCAGCTCCAATTCTATGCCACCAATAATATCTCCAAGTATGAGGCTCTCCTTGCCGATCTTAAGCTTGCCCACCTCTTAGGCGCGCGTCATCTCAAGATCATAGGAGACTCTCAACTCGTCCTTCGGCAAGTCCTTTCTACCTATCGCACTCGTGACCCTAAACTCAAGCCCTATCAAGATCTGGTCACACTCCTAGCCAAGCAATTCCGTCAACTCATCTATATTCATACCCCTAGCTCTCAAAATATCCTGGCCGATGCCCTCGCATCCCTGGCCTCCTCTCTCTCCTTCCCTCTCAGCCGCAGCGCTGAGATAATCTCCGTCCAAGGTTAGAAGCTCCTTCCACTCAAGATCCTTGGTTCGTTAATCTTAGGAGTTCTCTAGCTTTGAAGGCAGAGAGAAAAGAAGCGAAGGAATTATTGCTTGTGGAGCTAGGAGAAATGATAGAAGAAGAAAGGCCTTGGTACCATGAGATTGACCAGTATTGCAGAGACGATACCTTCCCAGAAGAAGCTGAAGCGGAAGACAGGCGAGCTATCCATAGAGCAGCATTAAGGTATACCCTTATTGGTGGAGCATTTTACAGACGCGCTCTAAATGGAATGCTCGTCAGGTGTGTAACTGATGAAGAAGCTCGGAAAGTAGTGGAGGGATCCCACTCTGGCGAATGCGGAGGGCATGTGAATGGCCAAATGTTGGCTAAGAAAATTCTTAGGCAGGGCTACTATTGGCCAACCCTAGAAGAAGACTGTGCCATCTACGTTTGTAGATGTGTCAAATGCCAGATCCATGCCGACAAAATCCATGCTCCATCTTCCTCTTTGCATCCACTATCTTCCCCTTGGCCTTTCTCCATATGGGCCTTTGATATCATCGGGCCTCTTGGTGATCCCAATGCTCAGATAAAACAAAAATCCTTCATCCTCACTGCTACTGAGTACTTCACCAAGTGGGCCGAAGCTAAAGCATTCGCAGAAATCAAAGGTTCGACCGTGTGCAGATTCATCATGAAGAATATCATCGCGCGATTCGGAGTACCAGGCAGCCTCGTCACCGACAATGGACCCCAGTTTATATCTCAAGAGCTTCGAGATCTATGTAAGAAATTCAACATTTCCTTACATCATTCGTCTCCGTACTATCCGCAGGGCAACGGCCAGGCCGAAGCCATGAACAAAATGCTTTTTAAAATTCTAAAGAAAAGTTGTGAGTCTAACAAATTTGTTGATTGGCCAGAGAAACTAATTGAGGCTCTGTGGGCCTACCGCACTTCCGTTCGCACGCCCACCGGGCAAACTCCGTTCTCACTTACATATGGGATGGAAGCAGTATGTCCACACGAGATCCTCATTCCTTCGCTGAGAGTTCAGTTAGACAAGGAACCTAATCCCGATGAACATCGGGAAACGTTACTTACACAACTAGAACTCGTAGACAAACGGCGTCTAGCTGCGGCCGATCACGTGCTTTCATATCGAAACAGACTCTCAAGGTCTTTTCAAAAGAAAGTGATTGGCGTAAATTTCAAGAAGGAGACATGGTTTTGAAGTGCATTTTTATAAAACCTGGAGGTCCAAGGTCCAAATTGTCAGCAAGTTGGGAAGGGCCGTATGTTGTTAAGGAAGTGTACCCCGAAAATGCATATAGGCTAGTTAATGCAGAAGGTGAGGAGCTCTCTCACCCATGGAGTGGGCTGTACCTTAAAAGATTCTACCCCTAATGTTGACAATAACACCAGTTTGCCAAAAAAAAAAAAAATGTTGTTGACCATGTGCCTCATTTCCCCTCATTATGGTGAATGATCTCTATGTTCGGCCACACACACACACAACATGGCGACCTAAAGTCAATTCCCCGTCGTTTATGGTGTTTTCATTCAGCCCTCGTGTAGGGAACCTGAGGTCAATTCTCTTCTTACTCGGACAAGGTCCAGGGACAAAGGGAAAGCTAGCATGTAGATCATCAAAGAGGTATATATCATGTGTATGAAGTCTCAAAGAGGGATGGTCAATTCAAAAGAAAAGCAAAAGGGAAAAGAAATAAAAAAAAAGTGAAAGAAAAAGGGTAAGAAATTAGGGGCATGTCAAAGAGTGGTAGCATAGTTCCCCGCGGGACGCCCTTGAGCCCGGTCGTACGCATGCCCCCAATTCAAAAAGAGCAATAATCCCAAAGTCCCTGGACAACAGACGAATTGCACATGTGACATACCCATTGCAAATCTTACAAGCTAGTAAACCCGACCCCAAGACCAAGTCTTGTCTCATTATTAATCTTCCTATTCTCCCTAAAAGATCAAATGACTCCCACACCTGGTCTGTGTTAGAACGTCAATATTCAAGGGGCAAGAAGCTTTAGTGAGCCAAGAACAAATGCACGCCGCACATAGACATTATCCGTCAGACAAGAGATGGGGATGAGATCCATGACCAATTACTAAAAAAAAAGCAAGAAGTGTTGTCATAAAAAAATTCAAAAATAAAAAAAAATCAGAAAATTTCAAAACCCAAAAAAAAAATCAGAAAATTTCAAAAAAAAAGATCAAAAATATCAAAATCCAAAAAATCAGAAATCTAAAAAAATAAAAAAAAATAGAAATCTAAAAATTCAAAAAAAAATCAAAAAATCCCAAAAATCTAAAAAGAATGTGTGTACATACCGCTCTCCTTTAGCATGCATTGTTTATTTTCCTTTCTGCCTATTTAATAAGGCTCAGCCCCTTGACAATTATAAGTCACATTCATGTTTATTTAAGCGCAAGAGGTTGAGTCAGAGTAGATCTAACCTGTTTTGATGAGTGTGCAGCAACAGGTAATTCTAAGGGACACGTGCCGTGCTCAATATTCTCCGTCTCTCTCTCTCCCGTGTTTGAATCTCATCTCACACTCGTACCAATTACAAATCATCCATTCAGATTGACATGAAATAAAATTCCACTAAAAGATGAACCATATGTACAAAGTTGGGGAGGTGGCTCACAAGTCTCCTCAGTGTCCACCACCACTCTCCCCAGATCCCTCTTGCTTGTCTAGAGGTGGCAGCATCTCGCCACCTCTGGCACTCTGGGTGCTCGCCTCACCCTACCGGCGCCTCTCCTCCTCCTCGTTCCTCCGGCGATTGGAGGAACCCACTAAATACTGCCCCACAGAGGCGTCGGTCGCCCTGCTGGCACTTGCCCGCTCCTGCTCCTGCTCCTGCTGCGTGAACGGCCTATGTCCGTCACGATCTGTTGGAGGCTCCGCGACACGGCCTCATGCACCCGTAGCTCGGCGCGCACTCGCTCCAGCTCCTCCCGGTCCACCGGTGATCTTTGCACCTGCAGTGCCTCCAACTCCTTCGTCGCCTCTGTGACCTGCGCCTCAGCTGTCTCCGCCCGGATGCGCAGCTGGTCCCTCTCGCTCCGGGTAGTCTGGACCTCCCCCTGGAGCTGGTCCCTCTGGCCCTGAAGATCCATGGCATGCTCCGTGGTAAGCTGCAAATCTCTCTCCTGCATCAAAGCAATCAGTCAATAATCAATTGTTAAAATAATCAATCAGAAATTCTATTGTACTCACTCGCTCCTCCAGATGCCTCTGAGCCTCTCGGCCCTCAGCACCGCTACCGCCAGCTGGGCCTCCAGAAGCGACGGAGACCCCCCTGCAGCTCATGAAGAGGAAGCACCGCCTGCTCCGGTGCTCCTCACTCTCTCCAGCCCCCTCCTCTATGCGCAAAAGCACATGTCAGTTTCCAAAATCAGCTTAAAATTGTTAAGTGTTGAAGTTGGAGTAAACACTTACCAGCTCCGCGGTCTACCTCTACGCCGCCTCCCGATCTTGTACCGCTGAGTAGAGTAAGGCCCAGAGCATTATAACCTCACCAGCTATATCTACCTGCAACGCATTTCAAATCATTAACCCAATTCTATAAAATCAAAATTCACAGGGTTGTGGTTCTAGGGTCATTACCTGGTGTCGGGCGCTCTTGTATACTTTACCCCCTTACTTCAAGGCATATGCCTGGAAGTATGCATTGTCGGTAGTAAGCGTCCAACTTTACAGCCTTTCCTCGTCTTCCGAAGGCCGAGTGAGCGCTGGTTGTGGTATAGGTGTAGAGGTAGCACAAGGTTAAGTGCATGCAACCACACCGACCTACCAAAGTAGTGGTGGGCCTGCACCACCGGCTGTCCCTCATCACCCTCCCCCAGTACGACTGCCAAACCACCTGCAAAGCAAGATCATCAGTCATCGAGCAGTGAATCAAGCAATTAATCAAAAGGGAAAGATTAGGGTACTTACATCTAGGTAAGGGTAGCTGTCAATAGCCTCCTGTAGTCGCTCCAGTTGGTCCTGAGATTGCGTGAATCTCGGCGTGAATCCCAACGGCATGCAATGGGCACAAGGCCCGGCCGTGTGAGATCCCCTCTCCCGAAGGTTGGGAGGTGTAGATAGGCCCAGACCTACAACATGAGAAGCAAGTTAGGCGGCAAGTTTAAGAAAAATGCAGTTTAAATTTCAAAAGGTTAGAAAGGAAGGTGTGTACCTGAAGAAAGGGGAAGAATCCACTAGTCGACGTCTGCCGCTCGGAGGCACCCAGGATGTCGAACTAGTGTGCGAGGAAGGCTGCTCCCCAAGCGTAACCCCCACCTCACTCAGGTCCTCTAGCAGGGCAGAAGCGTAGTGGACTGCGTCGCCCCTCGTGGCAAACAAGAGTCTACCAGGAAAGGATGAGGAAGCGACGCAAATCAAGTCTGCCTGCACCCCGGGCTCGCTCGCTAGCTCCCTCCGGCTAACCCGAACCAACCTATCTAGATGCTCATCCTCACTCTCTCCTTCTCCCTTCCCCACATCAAACAACCCTAGACCCTCCTGGAGGGGTACCCTAGGAACTAGGGAAGACCTACGCTCTACAGGTAGCTCCAGAAGTCGCTGGGCTAGGTCATGGTAGCAGGGGTAGGTGTATCCGCTCACTGGTCTGCCATAAACTCTGAGCCTGTGATCCGGCTCACATCCTCGAGGCTGGGGATCATGTGTCCCCATGGGAATACGAAGGCGGTCGCCTCCGCATCCCACCTGCTCCGTAGAGCCTGAGTGAGAGCCGAATCCGCCCTCATCCTATTCATCCTAAAGATCTCCCCTAAACCCATCTCCTCTACCCTCTCTCTCTGGAAGGGGGGAAATGCCAGGAAAACAGCCAGGACCACAGTCCAGGACACTCTGGCCCTCATCTCACCCTACTGACACATTTCATTTGGTAAGCCAGTCAAGTTTGGGTGTTCGGTCGGAGTCGCGATAGCCAGGGGGGCCACGAACTTGTCGCGACAGTGCGGTGCACCGTGACCTTGTCGCGTCGCCTCCCTAGGCCGCGATAAGGTCGCGTCCACCAGTGTTGTCGCGACATGGTCGCGTCGCCCATGACCGCCACGACACCCTGTCGCGACGGGTCAGGCTGATGCGTTATCAGGACCAGACCGGCCGGAGCCTCCTTTGCCTAATCCGCTTTCCCATGGGCATCACGCCCTACAATGCCCTCTGGGGGGCTCGTTTAATATCCCTACTCATTCATTTAGAGAATTGGGGGGCGGTTTACTTACCGATTTCATTGCTTTAGCCCTTTTCTTCCTCTCCTCTTCCACGTTCATCACCGGGGCCTCCGCCTCTCTTCCTGCCTCCATCTCAATGTCGGCCACCTCCTCCTCGACCGGGGTTGCCTCCGCTCGGCGCGGGAGCCTCGCCGCTCCGCTGGCGTTTCCTCCGGATGAGCCTCGCCGGTTTCCTTCCTTCCTTCCATGACTATGATCAGGTGTTTGGGTTTGTTTGGAAGAGTTTGCAAGAAAGAAGAACGAGCAAGGAACGTTGAGGAGTTTGGAGACTAAGCTTGGGTTTGAATTTTGAAAGGTAAGAAAGGGGGAAAGAAAGGGCCATTTGCGTTTGAATCGGTCGGTTTGAGTCGCGTCAGGGCGTTTTGTCGCTCTCTGTGTCGCGTCGGCTTGGGAGGTCACGAACATGTCGCGACCGTCCTCCCAACGCGTTACAAAGGCGCCACTTATACTTGTCGTGTCATGAACCGAGCTATTTGCGCTTGCAGAAAATTCAGTCTTATTCATTCCAATTCAAATCATTACATTCCCTAATTCTTCCTACAATCAAATAAATGCTTACATCCTTTCCTAACTACCATCTGAGGGCTTTCCTACAATAAATCCTAATCAATGCTCAAACAATCCCCACTGCCGGCTGTACCTTCTTCAAAGCTTCGAGGTACTCTTTGACTACGTCCTCGTCTCCCACTACTTCAGCCTGAAGGACACCCATCGCACATCCTTTCCAGTGGACGACGGTGCTATGCGCGTCGCGCTCGTCTCTGCTCATCACCCCTCTTCCTCTCTTGGGTAGGTGGGTAGTGCGAGAGGATGGGGACCATCGTGCGCGCTGCGCCGCATTGGAGGTAGCACCGGTCTGGATTGTAGGTAACCAGTGCTTCATTGCCCAAGAGTCGTAAGGCGAGCCCGGTGCGCTGAGGTAGGTGGATCATCCGGCCGTGCATGAAGCGGGGCGCATGTCAAACTCTGCCACGGTCATCCTTTTGAAGTGATCACGCCATGCTTTCCATCCTTTCAGCTGCGCCGTCTTGCACCACGCCTTGGTGCTCATGTGTAGAGGCCCGCCCACGAAAGCCAGCGGATGGTTGAGCATTGTCTTGCACTCCGTGGCTAACTCCTCCATTGCCCGGAACTGAATATGAACGCCCATCCACAGCTCGAGGGCGATAATGGAGCCGAAGAAAGGACCTCCCATAGCTGCAGAAGATAGACCGACATAGAGGAATCCCAAAACCGCCTGGACAATGCTCATACCTTCTGAAATGGAGTCAACAATGCTGAGGTTGGCGAAGGAAATAGCCCCATCCGTCATAGGGAAGAGGATGACTCCGCAAATGCAGATCGCAGCCGCTTTGGCGATGGCCCGATAATTGCACATCTTGCGCTTGCATTGCGAGATGATCCACTACGCAATAGAGAGAAGGTGGACGTGCATCCCGCTTGTCATAGACTGCAAATCCGTCTTCCTTGTCGTGATCTCCGAAGGATGCTCCAGGAGTTGATCGGCGACACGGTGTATGAAACCACAAGTTCCTCGCCCCTTTAGTACCGCGGGAGGCCGAGCATGATCTCCAGCTCCTCCAGAAGGACGGTGGCTTCGAATGTCGGGAAAACGAACGTGTGAGTCTGCGGATGCCACCTCTCCGCTAGCGCCGTGACGCTATCCCACACGTGCACCATCTTGTCGTATTTCTTGACCAATACAAGCACGGTGAATAGCCCCCACTCTTTCAAGTGGCTGATGGACGCAGGTGGAAGTAGCTCAAGCATGGGCGCTAGCCATGGCACCCGAGAGAACCGCCTATGGCCGGGTAAGATCTGAGGAGAGGTTGAAGAAATAGGTTGAGAATGGAAAAGGAGAAGAAGGAAAAACAGGGGAAAATAGAGCAAAGTTCAGAAGTTCAGAAATTGAGAAGAAGGAGCACTTGGAGCTCCGGGCGCATGCAAATATGCCCCGGGATGGCAGAGATTTGCTGGAGAACTGCATAAGACTCTCTAGCAGCCTTTGGACCGGAGTAGGGAGGGATGTCCTCCTGAAAGGCAGAGAGACTCCTCTTCATGACTGCAAAATAGGGGGAAACTTGAAGAGAAGAGAGGCTAAGGGTTAGTTGCGGGATTAGCCCCCTAAACCTTCTTTATAGACTTTAGAGAGGTATAATCCCACTCTAATCCTGTAACTAGGTGTTTAGGGTGAGATTAGAAGAGGTTTAGGAGTCCTAGTGTTAGTCTAGATGTCTTAGGATAAGGATAAACTCCGATTTTCTGGTTTTTCTGGGTTCGGTCCAAGTTGCGATGCCGCGATCTGACGCAACCTTGTCACGACAGGGCGCTGCGACGCGACTGTATAGCGGTCACCCAGGGCGTCGCCTCTCTACCTGAGGGGTTGTTTTCATGTCTGTACTGTGTATATGTGTTGTTTGTTGGATTGTTTATAATTATTGTGTGTTTGTTATCTCCTTATGTTTGTTTCTTGTCATAAAAAAAATAAAAAAATCACAAAACCAGAAAATTACAAAAAAGGGTTGCCACAGGTAAGTCAGGTAAGTATTTCTTCTCTTACTCCCTACATTACTATATCATATTCTACTTATTATATCGTTTCAAGGACCGGCTGATTCTCAATGTGCTCTGAGATTTGAGTTCCCCTTTATCAAAAACAGTGATAATCTAGGTGCACATTGTTAATCCTTGGACAGGCTGTTGAGTTAGTTAAGACCGGGAACGATGGATTCAGGCTTGCATTGCGGTTGTGGGTAGTCTCTTGACCAGTCCTTATCTGACTTAACAATATTATCCTTGATATATTTTATGTGACGGACGGGGTATTATGCCCATTAAGGCTCCATATCCAGATCCGCCTCCCGCGAACGGACCGAAGTCTCGCAAGGGATATCTCACACACGTGTCAGTAAGAGTATAAAAGACAAACCACAAGAATATAACACAAGCAAGTACATGTGCTTATATTTATTCACAATTTGTACAACTGTCCCATTACATTAATACATGTCCAATTAAAAGAGTACACTACCTGGGGCATACCCTGAGGGAGCACAGGCTCACAGAAACGCTAACTACTACTCAACTGCTGGTGGTACAAGTCTGTCACCACACCGCTACAAGCCAACACGCGGCAAGCCTGAAAAGAACTGTAGGGGAGTGAGCCTCACAAGTCACTGGCTCAGTAGGGGCTACCCAAAACACACTGTAACCACAGACACCTCGACCCCAATGGTCTCACTGGCAACAACAATAGCCAAACCATTTCATGCTCACATTATTACAATAAATAACAATTAAACATGCTTATGAATAAAAAATAACGTCCTCAGAAGAAAAGTAGGACCACAGAACTAACAGATATCATTAATCATCCCAACTACTAAAGTGCCTAAACCACAGTCTCACTGGCACACTACCACGAACCGGTTGCCTAAACCATAAGCCACACAGGCAAGTCACTGCCCAGGCTACAAGCTTTACAGGCGAACCTCAAACACTTGAGTAACAGGACTGCTAAGAAGAGCTGGTCCTTTATACTCCAACCTCACTACGTCGGAAACTACACACCAGCAATAGGACTAGCTACCACAAGCCAATCCATACCACTAAAATTATAATTGGAATCATATCCAAGAAGAGTAAAACTCAACAAGTGGAAGGTTTCACACGGCCTCCACGGAACATAGCTAACTAAACACAATATGCCTAGGCCATAAGCCTCATCGGCAATTACCCACAAAGGTAACATAATAATAATCACAAACTAATCCATAATAAATTATAAACAAAGGTTACCTAAAACAGTTAGGATACAACAAGTGGCAAGTCAAACCACAAGACTCCTCAACACACAAGTACCCGAAAGGTTAGTACATAATGTACCACCACAAAACTACAAAGTAACCCACGAAGGAAATAGGTACCTGCTACTCTGAGGTACCACAACACAAACACCCGAACAAGGGTATAAGTAGGTGATAAACACCACACTGAACCACGATTATATTGTGCCCTCACTTAGACACAACATACAAGTGAAACCTTAATCGACGAGTCACATAAACCACAACTCAGTACAGCTGTGCCAACACCAGGGCACACCTCGAACTGGTCAAACCTCGACCACGAGTCACAAACTCACAAACTATGACAAGTAGCAAAGCACGAGTCGGAAGGGAACGACGCCACCACACGGGAATGGACTACTGGCTGATCAGCCATATCCAACCCGACAACACAACACAAGAACTACCTCTCAGCCTCGCAGTCACGGACGAAAGGTCCAACTGCTGCTCCACTAGGAAGAAGTCAACACAACTGTGGAGACCAACCAACACCACACCTGCAGACACACAACTGCAGGCCCATGCCTGGCACCTCTAGAGTCTCTGGCCGGAGCACTCTAAAGTGAGGCATTGGAAAACAGGACTAGCTGGGGACCAGTGTCGACTACTGGTGTCCGTATCCCCAACTACGGAGCGCTACAAGCGACAAAAGAACAAACTCTGGGAAGTCGCTTCCCCACTGCCGTCTTTCCCTCAGCCGGACGTACAACTCAAACTCAGGAGTGAGGGTGTCCAGGAAGACGACACAGACCTCAACGGTACAACACAAGTACCGGGACAAAACCCCGAGCACAACAAACACACGTGCCTGGCTCACAAAGAACCTGGGGTACCCGACTAGAGAGGCATTCCGGAATAGGCGCCGGACCACCACACTCGGCTAGCACAAACCACGATACTTACATATATAGCCTTTACTTATAATTCACATATACAAGTGTTAGGATTAGCTTAACATCGGTCACCGTGTGACCCCAAAGCTATCCCACACCAACACATACCTGAAACCACTAACTTGCCTATCATTGGTCATCTTGTAACCTCCAAGCTAACTCACACTAACACATATAAATCACGATAGCCAATCATATTTGGACTATCATCGGTCATGAGATGACCTTCGTAACAACACACCACTTACTTCATAAATCCATATATATTATTCGAAAGACAACAACGGACCAGGGGCTAGGTCGGTATGGACCTTCACTGCCCAAACACCACAAAGTCATGGCTAGGCTCACTCAGGAACCTCACTGCCCAGTTACTACGACAAATCATAAGAATTACATTACAACAAAGTGTGTAGTAAACACACACTCAAACCACGTAGACAATACGTGTATATTACACCCTGGATGGTGTACCACACGTCTTCCACGTAAACCGCATGCCCAACACATGGACAACGCACTCCAAGAGTGCCACGGGTGCCAACGCACCACACATACCACGTAAAGCGATTACGTACATCACACATCATTCATGTAAAACTTGCCCATTACATGAGTAGTATGCTCCAAGAGCATAACAAGTGCACTGGCTCACACCGATCATTGCCATGCACACACAAACACGTAATATTCATAATCAGAAAAGCTACATAAACCACACTGCAAGAATATATGCACAAGTTGGCGGCAACATCGACTGCCGCTTATAAGAAATAAACGGCAAGCGATCTAGCCGTTTATATCCCTGGCTGATGAGCTTGGCGACAAGAGATCTTGACGCCAAGTTCTCCGGCCTTAAACCCTGCAGAAACCCTAATCCAGCTCTACAGGTTTTCCAACCGTTTAAACTACAGAAAAACATATAAAAGCAGTTCCTTTAACATACCAGAACCCGAAACAACCCATTACAACATGCTTCATTTGCTAAATTACTCAAACCACCCATTAACCTAACATGGTGCAACTTAATCCGAAAATACAATAAAAATGCTGGTTCAAGTGATTAAGTTGTGTTTTAATGTTTCTAACAAGTTAACAGGGCTCGACCCCTAGAAACGCAATTAAACTCCCGAAGAACCTCGAATCACGCCGAAACCCGAGAAACGTCCCACAAACACCGCGCTCCAATCCATCATTCCCCGCCCGATCTGCCGCTACCACGCGCACCACGGCCTTCCCACGAGCTCCCGCCGACCGTCAGAACTCGCGAAGAAGCTCAAGGGTGAAGGTGGGGGAAGAGGAAAGGAGAAGGAGGAGAAAGAACAGAGCTCGGGTCTGCCATAAAAAACACAGGCATGTCAGGTTAACGTCAACCCTTGGGCCATTTAACCAGACCGCCACAACTAGACGTCCACAAAGCTTGACGCCAAGTTCAACAGTCGACGTCCTCATCGATGGACGCCAACACACTGCTGGTGTCCAGCAAGCTGAACACCAACACAGACTCAAACCAAACCCGGTAAGGATCTAGTAAGAAACACACAACACTAATGGGCCTCACATTGGCCACCAAACCCGCTAAACCTGGATCCACGGGGATCCGGAAAACGCGCGACGTTACATTTTATATTTCCTTTTCTTTGCATTTGTTTTGATGATTTCTTTTACTTTAACCCAACATACATCATGTAGGACTTTGAGCTTTCCTGACTCACTCCTGACTTTTGATGAGCCCTTGTTGAGTGCCCAATCATCCTCCAAATTTCCAAACAAGAAATCCCATTCTACTCCGAATCGGAAGGTTTGCCTCTGAGTGAGTTGTTCCCGTCAGTTTGACAAGAATTTCCTTGTCTAGATTACCTATCCAAATTTACCTTTTCCTTTGATCCGTTTTGGTTGCGAACCGCTCCCAGGACAGAGTCATGAGTTACCTGCCTGGCACGCACATGTCCCTCCAAAACGAAACATGCAGGCCAATCGGCTAGGGTACCTCTCAATCGAGGGGTTGATCGTCCTTTTCTTTCTCCTTTTCGTCTAGACTTGTGCTTTTCTTTACTCCTGCTCGAGCAGCTAACTCGGGGCTTGCACGAAGATTCCAGTTGCTCATTAGTCTGATCAGGTGTCTTTTTACCTTGGCTCCCACTTTTCACTCCACTCCGCATCATCTTCCATTCCGCCATCACTTTGTGATACCTCCGCTACACTTCCGCTTTGCTCCCCTGCAAAGTGGAAGCCAAGGAGGGGCAATCTGTAGACACCCGATTCTAGCTAATGGGTTGAACCATATTTCTTGTCACCTTAGTGGGCCCCTAATTGGTCACTCACCTTGAGCCCGTCATTAGCCTTGTTTTGAGCCCATTAACGATTTAAATTGCCTTGAAATCCCGCCCACATCACTTTGAGAGAGTCCTAGGAGCATAATAACTCTTATCTTTTCATATGATTGACCGACAATCATGTAAATTTCGATTTTATAGTCGCGACGCATCGTGGCGCTGTGTCTCTGAGTCGCGACGGTCTAGGCTGGCGCGATAGCCCATGCATTATCCATGCACATGGACAATACTGTCGCGATGCTCCGCCCTGTCGTGTCTCCATGTCGCGGCCCTACGATACGCTGCGACAGCAGCTGCGCATGCAGGCCTCCGCAACCACCTCCTATTTATCCTCTCATGGCTTTATCCTTATCCCTAGGGAATATCTCACCCCTTTGGGCGAGATTTGGGCCCTAGGGACTCTCCTTGAGGACCCAAGGACTCTCCATCCGAATTTGGGTAAGGATTATCTCCTATTTTAATTAATTCTCATTCTAAGGAGATATTCTCTCTCAAAGCTCTATAAAAACAAGGCCTCTCCTCAAGGACGAGGAGAGCCCCATTTCCACCCCAAGGGCTGCCGAAATCCCTGCTCATCCAACACTTAGCCTCGCAGCCATTCCTTTCCACCATTCTTCTTCACATTCCACTCCACAAAGCCTCACTCTTTCATCATCAATGGAGCATGGGACGTGAAAGAGGGCGACTCCAGCATCCTCCTGAAGCCATTGCATACCATTTGGGACTACATCCACGCCAGGGAGTCGCCCTAATGGGGCTCACCTTCTTCTTTTCTCTTTGTTTCTTCCTCTCTACATGCATTTCACGTCTTTCTAGATTAGGTTACATTCCACTTTCCACCCACGTTTCCACACACCTAGGGGTTTAAAAACCACCCCCCAGGTTCGTCCCTTCCATGTTGGTTGTTTCCTTTCATTTTTAGAATAGTTGCTACACTAATCATTTTAATAGGGATTTTCTTTGTTGTTTCCCTTTGATTGGCAAACTACAAACAAGGTACTACGAGGAGCTCTCGTCCTCTGGCCGGCCGGAGGAAGGGAAGGAGGTCTCCCTCATCATCTCCCGCACCAGAAGAGAACGCGACAGGGAAAGGCGACGCGACAAGAGATGCGTCAGCCATGGTGACCGCGTTATCAGGTATTCCTCTGTTCTCTTCCCCGCTTTCCTAGAGTAGTTAGCCCATGTTATTTTATTCATTTAGGCAATACTCTAGGTGGCGATCACATTCCTTACTTCCATACTATTAGATTTAATATCCGTTAATGTGTCGAGGGGAAGCACAATCCCTGTGATTACATCCGGCTCTGGCTTGACCTCAGACATCTTCTGTGTTTCCGTCGTGGTGTGCCACATTGTGGGGTGCGTAACTCCCAGTTTTTGTGGCTCCGCGTACGTTAGTGTCATTGTCGGACCACGAGGAAGGTCTGGCTGAGACCTAGTGGTGATAATGGATGTCGTTTTCATGTGTTGAGGTTTCTCCGCGTGCGTGGCTGTCCCTGTTGGACCGCAAGGAAGGTCTAGGTGAGACCTAGCAGTGATAGTGGATGTCGTTCCGTGTGTTGCGAATCCTCCATGAGCGTGGTGTTGCTCTGGTTCTCGTCGCTCACGTGGCTTCTTGGTTGAGCCGGTGACCGATGCTAGCTGCTGCTAGTAGCGTGAGGCCGTTCCCCTGAGTATCATGCTTGACTCTCAGGCGTTTCTTGTGTGGTTGTTGGCAACTGTGTACTTTGTCGGGTTTTGCTGGCGAAAAAGTGAGTTGCTGATCGACGTTTCTTGTTTTGCTGTTGGCAACTGTGTACTCTGTCAGGTTTACCGGCGATAGAGTAGGTTGTCGATTGGTTGGTCCCAACAGTGAGGTCTGTTGGTGGCTGCAGCCATACGGTGTTAGGCTGGCGTTTTCTATTGTTCGGGCTAGTTTTGGCATTGCTCGGCACCTGTGGGGTTGTCGTTCCATTCGGACGCCCCCGTCTGGCTAGAGCGAGCGATTAGTTTTCGGTTGTGTGCTCCACTCGTGTGTTAGGAGCCCGTTGCGTTAGCCGTTGGTTTTTCGGCTTCGTGTGCCATGCATGTTTGGCTGTGCGATTGTTGCCACGAGGAGGTCGTGTTGAGACTTAGTGGCTTATTCGCATTGGTCTTACGTTTACTCTCTATGCTTCGTTTCGTGCCTCGGGATCTTTTGGGCTTGCCCCAATTTCGAGGATGAAGTTGTTTTAAGGGGGGTAGAATGTATGACCCGGCTTCCCGGCTTTCCATCCGGTGTCTGGGATGACTGGCCACTAATGCGTCCAGGCTGGGCAATGCATTAGTGTCGCGTTGGGGGTGCCCGACGCGACAGTTATCCCTATTGTGACGCAGGTGTGCACCACGTTCTTGTCGCTTCCGGGTTGCCCGTTGCGTTCTTGTCGCGACCGGTTAGCGGGTCACGACAATGTTGTCGTGTTCCACTGTGCGGTCGTCTGACGCCTGTCAGAGTGGCAGGTGTATCAGTACAGCCTGTTGCATTGTTGCGGCGCCCTTGGGGGGCGCATTCTTGTTACGGTCCGTTGACCCGTCACGTTAAGGTTCGTAACGCGACGGGGCGGGCCGTCACGTTCTGGGTGCCGGGGGCTTAAGGCACTGGCCGGCTACCCCTTTCCCCTCTCTCTCCTCTTCTTCCCTTTCCCCTCTTCTCCGATGATGGGGAGGCTCCCCTCCGACGATCCGAGCGTGGAGCGGCCGGCGGCTCGTGGCGGAGCGTGGCAGCGGCGTCGTGGAGCGAGGAGGAGATGGCCGTGCGTCGTGAAGGTCCTTCGTGGGTTCGATTCTTCATGAAAGTTAGGGATTACTTGAACTCTTCTTGATCCGAGTGGATAGGGAGCTCTTCGTGCTTTCTAGCTAGTTTAGATAGCTTCCCATGCTCCCCTCCCCCGTGTGTGTATGCTTGTATGGTTTGTGAGCGGCCCGAGATTGAGGATCCCGTTGGTCTGCCTCCCTGTTGGTGTCGCGACGGATCAGGCGCATTGTGACATCAGAGGAGGTGTCGGCCCGGTCGGGCGTGACCTTATCGCGACGCTGTTGGCGGTCGCGATAAGGCGCTCGCGATGTGCTTCCCATTGCGACAGGGTCACTGTTGCGACGCGGTTCCGGGTCGCGATAGGGTCTGCTGCCGCGACGCCTTGCCCCGTCGCGATAAGGCTGTCACGGTGCCCTCCCCCGTCGCGATGGTGTCGCGATGGCCTTGGGGTCGCGATAGTGCCTGTGTCGCCTCTGGTGTTTCCGTGGGCCCGGTTGTGTGTCGGCGTGTGCCCCAGGGCAGGCCTTGCCCTTAGGACCTTCTGGTAGGGAACGCGGCAGGTTGCCTCCCTGCGTTCAGTGACCGAAGGTGACACCTTCGTGGCCGTGTCCTGGCAGTGGTGCCAGGAGGGTCGCGTCTGTTTAATAATCGATTGACTGGCGGTCAATCGATTATTAGTAGAGCGACGTGTTTCTGTGTTGGCTGGTAGTGTTCTGAGGCTCCGGCTTTTTCGTGCGTGTTTGGTTGACCGATGACCCTGTTAAGGGTTTGTGCGTGTTTCTCGCCTGCTAGGCTTGTCACGGTTACAAGCCAGCTGTTCGGTGTGGTTTTGTTGTGCTGCCCTGCCTGTTCGCCCAGTGCTTGGCACTTGAGGGCTTGTCCTCGATCTGAGAGGTTGTTACCATTACCTGGGACCCCTGTCCTCGTGAGCTTGTTGAGGGTGGCTCCGGGCTACGAGCGTGCTCGAGTTGGCAGCCCACGTGAGCGGACTCTGGAGCTGAGGGGAAAATGGTGGTTCGGACAGCGGCGTTGAGTCGTTTGTAGAGCTCTCTTGGCTAGGCCTGGGACACCGAGGATGGTCGGAGTTCTACCCGGTGCAGGCTAGTTAGTCTCTTGTCTCACTACCTCTCTCTGAGTTGGTTCCGGAGCTACGTAGTGGTGTCAGGCGTGAGGCCGCAGCTTGGCCAGGCTATGGTGTTGCGTGTGTTGTGTGTTTCTGTGGCAGCTCTATCTCACCCTTGCGCGGGGGTAGAGGCAGGAGCTAGGCTAGCGAGCAGAGCGTGCGGACTGCGGGTCCCCCTCTTGGCTGCTAGCGGTGGTGGCTTGGTTGCTGTTGTTGTGACGATGTTTCCTCACGACGTTTCCAAGTGTTATCCGTTGCCCTAGCTTGCACGGTAGTTATAGCCTGGCTGTGCCTAGTTTCCATGGGCATCGTTGGTCTGGCCTTGTGAAGACCCGTGCTTCTGGTGGTTTCTGCTCGGTGTCCTCCCAGTTCCGCAGTCCCACTCTTGGGTGCCAATCCACAGTGGCACCAGCGTGTGTAGCTTCACGACCTTGCAGTGTGTCTGGGGTCCGGGGTGGTTCTGCTTGTGGGCCCTTGACCCTGTGGAGGTCTGAGGTGGCCGTGCTTATGGTGAGACGTTGTTCTTACCTGGTTGTTGTGTGGTCTCGGTAGATGTGCCGAGGGTTGCTTCCGCTATGTGCTTGACTCCGTTGGTTTCTGCGGGAGTCATGTGTGTGTCCTGACCTCAGTTGGTGGTCGTGGCATTGCGTTGTTCTCTTCCGCTGCCTTGTAGTATCATGCTGTAGGTGTTACTCGCTTTAAAGCTTTCTAGTGTAGTTTCCTATTTTCGGAGTTCCTGCTGCTCTGGCCGGTGCTCACCCCCTACTCCCTTTAGCTAGGGGCTCATCGTCGTGGGAGCTCGGTGTCGGACGGGTTGCGGAGGCTACTGTGGCGCTGTGTGTTGTCAGCAACAGTGAGAGTGAGTGTTGTGAGCTCTTGTAGCCGAGTGAGCTGAGAGTTGTGCTTTGCAAGTCCTTGGGGTATGCCCCTTAAGGACTACACCGTCTTCTTGTACCTGTGCTTTTACTTGGGACACGTTGTATAGATCTTTGTATATTGTACATATTGTTATAGTTTTTTAAATTCAGTACATATCTCACTAGACTATTTCTTCTAACCCTTTCAGATCTTCGGATCTGTGGGTGGCGACGCGACCCTCGGGACCCCTGGCGAGGATCTGGGAGGTCGAGTCATTACATTAATCATTTAAAGCATGCTTGATCCTGAGATTTAAGTCCTACTGGGCGTTATCGCTCACCCTGTGTTATTGGTTATGTGTTCTCAGGTGAGACCGAGGAAGAGACTTACACTCAAGAGGATGGGAGTGACCAAGAGTGAAGTCAAGCGTACCCTAGCGTCTTAGTAGTTGTTAGAGTTTGAGTTTAGACTTTTACTTTTTTTCAATGTAACTGGGCCCTATAGAATGGCTCTGATATTAGAGGATTAGCAGTATGGAGGAAGTGAGAACAAGTTATCATACCTAACAAGCATCCAGCGATAGATCAATGCAAACCACAGGACACGATGATTTAAGGTGGTTCAGATTACACAACTCGTGTATCCTACATTCACCATCCACACACACACACACCAAACTGCTTATCAAGCAAGTTCAACACTACAACCACACACACATGGAATCTGAGATGAAGAAGATCTCAGATCAACCCACACACATGCGGATTGAGCACAAAGATTGCTCAAGCCAACATCACACATGCAAAGTGAAAGGATAAAGTGCAGGAAGAGTTTAGAGTGGAGAAAACAGATTGAATTGGTGAACTCTTCAAATCCTCCATCCTAATGATCTTTAGAATTCAAGTCGTAGATGATCCGATGTTGCTTCTTGAAGCCTTGAGGACGAATCTGCTTCAAACTTATCTTCTTAGAAGGATCTTCTTATTGTTGAGGCTTGAAGCTTGAAGCAGAGCTTTGAAAACCTTCTTCTGGTTCTCCTAGGCTTGGGATGTGATGTGGAGGCTGCTAGCTGCGAAAAGGAGTCCAAAAGATCTATATATAGGAGTGTCCTAGTATCACACAACTCTTGGGATTTGTGAGAGAAGAGGATGCCCTAATAGAGATCACATGTTTCTGACATGATGTGACTTAACTGGCGCCTGTCGACAGATGCCCATCGGCTATCGACAGATACTACAACACATATGTCTTCCAGAACCAGATTTCTGAACCATAAGCTGGGCTGTCTATAGCTGCTGCTGATTTTGGTTTTCTAGAAACTTTGAGATGAACTTCTTTAGTGACTGTCGACAGGTGACTTCTGGTATGTTGATAGGTACTGTTTTCTTTTGTTTTCCAGAACCTGATTGAAGGAATGACTTCAGTGGTTGTCGACAGGTGCAGTGGTGTTGTCACGCCCCCAATTTTTATTTTTGTAGCAGAATAAATTGGGAGACGCGACGAACAAGCCAGCATTCAGAAGCTATAGACCAATAGCTATTACAACTAGGGCCCACAATGCAATAATCAAAATTTCTTCCTTTATTTATCAAAACGAATATTACAACCTCCAATGTCAAATGAAACACTCTGTGCTCACCAATCTATCTATCTCTCCAAGAAAGGGGAAAATTACGTTAATGACCAATCTAAATAAAAAATAGGAATGAACTCCCTAAGTGTACTCCACGCTCGGCACACAAGTCACATCATTTAGCTCTACCTTCACTACCTGAAATGTTAAAGAGAGCAGGTATGAGCTTACTCGCCCAGTAGGATTTACATCTTCCAATAATGATATAAGTATTTACATTTTAAAAGCTAGAAGGTATGAACATGATATGTACAATGCATATAAAACATCAGTAGTAACACGTGTACAGTGTATCATGTAAGATAGTATGATCAAGAGATTGTAATGATCAATCTACCAATAAGGTTGTATTCAAGAGTTCAAGATATTGTGAACAATGACCTAGCAAGATGGCAACTTTATGAACAAGAGCAAGATAACATGTAACAAGATGGCCATTTCACTAGCAAGCATTTTGAGTAACCCACTCGGAGCACTCCACAAGAATATCACGCAGGATCTACTGGTGCCTCATGCAAGTACACCCTTCAGCCACTCGGGTTAAGGACCAGCACATAGTAGCAGGTAACAAGCAAGTAAGTTTATCACGCGTAACAAGTACGTGCCATGCCAAGCACTAATCATGATTCCGCACCACGCCAGGCACACGACATTGTTAGGGGATCAACCTAACAATCAACTCCTGGGGTAACGAACATATTTGGGAAAACTGAGCAATCAACACCTTGGGGTAAACAAGACTTTGTCGGGGGCGAATCCGACAATCACATCCATAGGTAACAAGACTTTGCCAGAATCTCTAGGACCAGATACGGGCCCTCAGTCAGGTTCGTATTGCGCAACTCTGGCATGTGTCCCAATGAGCACGTCGACTCATGGGTGACAAGAATGAGTTTTGAGTCCATGACTTCAATATCACTGATGTACTTCAAGAATGTATCAGAAGAAGGTAATGTGTGTCAATAAGGATAGATTGGTCAAGAAAGTTCAGGACTATCATGTCAATAGTAATGATTATCGAGAGTGTCATATCAATAATAATATAGAGCTTAAGGGTACGTTGGGAATATCGAGTCAAGAGTTCAATTTGGAAGCATAACGACACATTTACATAGATTCTATCTTTAATAACTTGGTTTCATGTGTTATACTCGATCACTCTGAGAAAGTCAGAATGAGAAGAGAAAGATCTCATCAAGAATGCCAAGAGAGAAGAGATACGTGCACACTAACTTCCGGGTACTTCATTGGTACAACTTGCTCGTCGACCATGTGGGAATCCATTGTCACGCCCCGATATTTAGCAGCAGAATAAATACCGGGAGGCGTGAACGATACAAACAGACATATCACAGTTGAGTAACGTGGAGTAACAATCACATATAACCACGCATTTCAGATCATAATAACATCATCAAGGTACTCCTTATTTCATTTCAATCCTCTATTTAAAACCTTACATAGGAAGAACTCACTGAAAAGGGTTCCAAATAACAATGTTTCTCTAATACATCAACTACTCAAATGTCTATTTCTAAACTGTCAACTCCTCATATAGCGGGTGCTCATCACTCTTGCCCGGCCCCATCGGACTCCACTGGTTCCTCATCACTACCTGAAAAAGGGCAGGATGATAGGGTGAGCGAACTAGCTCAGTATGATTTACATCTCAATATTGTACGGGCATTAATATACGTGATTAACATTTCAATTAGGCAAGATATGAACATGTATATGATGACAATGCATGCAGTACTAACAGATTGAATAGCGGAATAGAACGGATATCATATCAGATCAAATGTCGAGTTGCATATACAATGGACAGATATTTCAAGAGTAGAATCGTATCAAAAGAGATTGGCCATATTCAAACAGATATCATGCATTCACATGACCAGACGTATCATATCAAATCTTATCATATCATATCAGATCAAACTTATCATATCAAACGAAGGCACATTCTCACAAATCTTGCATATCGTATCAGTGCCATGCCACGCACCACAAGTCCATACTCCTGCGGTTAATAAGTACGTTGGGGCGCTCCTCCCCAGGACCAGACAGGGCCCCTATTGCACAGGTATTGGTCAAATGGACCGAAGTCCCACGTTGTGCCGAACAAACATATTCATATTATGGCCACAGAGTTTCAATAACAAGCTCATAGTAAAAGGAACATGATCATTCATAGAGTCAAAGTATGACAAATAGCTCAAGAGAACAAAGGTAGTATAACGACGTATCTTATGTTTCATAATTCATTAATGTCTTGACATGAGGATGAGTCTCGGATCTCTCCTAGCATGTATGCATATGGACAATTAATTAATTGAACACCGGATAACATGTAACTACTGAAACTCATATGCAAATCATGATGTTAACTTCACTAACAAGTCCCTGCTAACATGTATTCATCTCCATATTCACAACAAGTTCTTATCATTTCAATTGACAATAAGTAAGATCACAAGATAATCCAATGAACATAAGGTCAATCACAATTACACATTAGAATCATATTCGTATCATTACCATTTTTCAATGGGTTGATTTCTTTTAGGTCCATGCATACTATATAACCTCATGCACATGCTAGTAGACATCATGTAATGATCAGACCCAAGATATGCAATTTTTTTGCAAGGGTAGTGTCGACACACCCCTTACTGGTGTCGACACAATGCTTCAAACACAAGGCAAAATAATGCAGAACTGGTCAAGTAGTGTCGACACTAGATCAAGTAGTGTCGACACTAGAGACAGCTCCCAGAAACCTTCTGGGTCAATCTGGGACAGTGTGTCGACACTAGCTCAAGTAGTGTCGACACTAGAGACCTTCCCAGAACACCTTTTGGGCTGATTTGGGACAGTGTGTCGACACTAGATCAGGTAGTGTCGACACTAGAGGCCCTTCCAGAAAAAATCTTATAGGTCAAGGGTAACCTGAAAACACATCTCACATAGTGATTTACTTACCCCACTTATAACTCTCTAACGAATGACTTTTAGACAAAATATTCAACATGAAATATGACGAGGAGAACTAGTAGAAGAACTTTGATGTTGGGCGTTTGACCTAATTCAGTCTCAAATCCTGAGAAATATATGCAGAACATAAAGCTAAGTGCAGCCCGAAATCACAGTATCATGCAGTGACTCCCTTACCATGTTTATAACTCTCTAACGAAAGACTTTTGGACAAAATGTCCAACATAAAAGATGATTGTGACTACAAGTAGAAGAACGTTCATGAAGGAAGTTTAGTCTAATTCAGTATCAAATCACATGCATAATAAGAAGAACGGGAAAAGCCCTAACTGTGCGAGACTTAGGGACAACTACGAATACACAATGTATACTCCATGAAAACTAGTCAAACCAAGTGCAAATGAACCTAGACTCGAAGAACTACATGATGGTGTTGGTTTTCTTTAATCTTGGCCTGAGAACACCTACCTTTGAATGCTAATAACTCTCTGCAGATTTCTGGGTTGATGCAGAGCGTGGTTGAGGAAGACCACGTTTTCCCCCGCCGTTATCCTCTTCCCTAGCGCTCCAAACTTGCTGTTCACGACCCCAACTTGTTGCTAACCCTTCCTTAAACATTTTGTGAGGAGTCCTTATGGTTTTAGAGTTCTAATTCATGTCCCAATGGAACTAGGAAAGGGACTGTAAATTCTGCTTCCCACTTTCCAAAAATCTGGGATTCTCTCACCCAAAGGAGGTAGCAATGATTTAGGAAACCTTCTCTTAGGGTTGGGTCCGTTTTTGGCTTACCCTAAATGACTAATCACCCTTATTTTAACCCTAAATCCCTCCCTAATTACTGCATAATTACATACACGAATTTCTGGGTATTTTCTTGTCCCAATTTTCATCCTTGGGCCAAATGTGCTCCATTGGCCCAATCTTGTTAATGGGTTACATGATGTTGGAAAACTCTCCAACATGTTTACTCAACTTATGGTCAGGTTATTTTCCGCATTAACAAATTTCCCGATGTGTTTTCTCTCGTACGATAATGGTACGTGAGTTTTATCGTTCGGATAATTACGGAATTTATTTATTCTCTTTTAATTCTAAATCACTAAATTTTCGGGGGGTTACATCCATGGTTAGAGGAAACATACGGAGGCCTTGGTCAAGAGGTCACTAGTCCTACAAAAGGAATATCTGACGGAGAGCTCACCACAAGCCAAGAAGGGGCTTTCCTATCGTGCTAGAGTGTATGCGCATGCCGCGCATGAGAATCGCTCAAGTGCGTGTGTGAATCCGATTATGGAAACTCCAGATGTAGAAACTCCGCTTTTGGAAACTTCATTCTTGGAAAGTATCATGGGTGCTACATCAAGAAACACTAATCATGCACGACCAATTTTAGCAAGTACTATGTGTTTTAGCAAGTTCATTAACAAGACAATGTTGGGTTTTCATTCTAACATTTATAACAACATGTTTTTGATGATGAATAACTTCAATTGAGGTTTGATATACTTGACACATGACAAAGAACCCAATGCAATACTTGATCATTTGTGTATTCAAAATACTTAACTTTACATGTTTTATCATGTAGGTACAAATGCCCAAAGTCAAGCTCTCACCAAACAAGTGAGAAAGATCACAAAAAGCAAGAAATAAGGTCACCTGTCGACAGACACAAAAGCACCTGTCGACAGATTGCACAGGAAAGATCATCCCGAAGTCACATTGCTCAGGAAGTCTTCATCTGTCGACAGATGGGAAGTCAACTGTCGACAGATCTCACAGTCCAGATATCCAGACTTCTATCGCTTGCACAAAAGAGCATATCTGTCGACAGATGGTCTTCGACTGTCGACAGATCTCACAGAGCTGAACATCCATACTTCTGTCTTACTGTCGCTGTCGACAGATGGCCAAGACCTGTCGACAGACAGAGTACAATTCATATTACGGAAAGTTTCTAAGTTATCCTAGGAGGTGTTTCCAACTCTCACGTTTCTCCATGTGAGAACTCCTATATTTAAACACCTCTTAGAAGGAAATTTCGCAGAGAAGCAGCCACAACCAAAAACCCTAGAGCTACTCCAAGTTTCACAAGAGTTGCTGCTGCCCTGCTTCAGACTGCTACACAGAGCCCTAAAGATCCGTCTATCCAGCAGTTCCTGAAAGAAGAACATCGAGGATTCAACCTTCTCCATCGACTCAAAGCATTCAAGTTGAAGATTGGACTTCCTCAGGCGTTCTCACAAGAGTTCTTCACCAGGATTTATTCTATCACTCAGAACTCTCCCTGTTTTCATATTTCTACCATCCGTGTGTGTGTTGTGGTGATTCAAGCGATCCTTGTGCTTGAGATCACGTGTGTGTGTTGTTCTGATCGTGGGTGCACATCAGAAAACACGTGTGTGTGAGTTGTAGTCACCGAACTCGCTGATAAGCAGTTTTTCTGTGTGTGTGTGTGTGTGCCGTGGTCGTAGGATACACGATTTGTGTACTCCGAACCACGTAAATCTTCATGTGTTGTGGTTTGAACGATTTTCACGTTAGATGCTTGATAGGCACATTGCATTCACACACTAGATAGATTGCTAACTCATCTACACATCATCAACACATCTAAGTCTCACATTGTTTCTACAGAAAATTCAAAAGACTTTGTTGTGAAATTAAAAAGGGTTGTCTTCATACTTTTAATTGGTAGTAATCTATTCAACCCCCCCCCTTCTAGATTACCATATTGGGATTCCGAAAACCTTTCAATTGGTATCAGAGCCAGGTTCTCCAATTTACTGCTTTATCTGGTTGATCTTACGATCAGGAGATTCACGGTCAAATGGAATCTAGCAAGGGGTATATGGCCGAGGGACACTCAGTGACCAGGCCACCCTTTTTGATGGCACTGACTATCTGTATTGGAAAAATCGAATGCAGGTGTTTCTACGAGCACAAAATTTCAAACTTTGGAAAATAGTCAGAAAAGGAGCATATGAATTGCCTCAGGACGAGGATACCTAGACTAAGGACTAGATCGCCAAGGGGACACTCAACTGGAGCGCCCTCAACATGATGCAGTGCGCGGTCCATCTGAAGGAATACTCGAGAGTCTCCACATGCACCTCAGCAAAGGAGATGTGGGACAAGCTTGAGCTGATTTATGAAGGTACGTCTGAGGTAAGAGAATCAAAGGTAAGCAAGTTGGTTTCAGAATATGAAATGTTCAAAATGAATAATAATGAAACCATCTCTGACATGTTTGCTAGATTCATGATAATTATAAATGGATTGAAAGGTCTTAAAAAGGAATACTCAGAGAGTGACTTGGTGAGGAAGATACTTCGGTCTCTTCCATCCTCATGGAACACCAAAGCCACAGTCATTGAGGATTCCAAAGACCTCTCAAAAATGAAAGTAGATGAACTGATTGGCTCCTTGATGACTTATGAACTAAATGTCAAAAGAAAGGAAACTGAAGAAAATCCTAGGAAGTCTCTTGCCTTGAAGGCTTCCAGGAAGAGTTCTTTAGCTTCCAAAAAGGAGATAAGTCAGGAAAATAATGAGTCTGAATCGTCTAGTGAGAGTGAGAATGAAGAAATGGCCATGCTCACTAGACAATTCAAAAAATTCCTGAAAAACAGAAGAGAGGTACAGGTAACTCTAAACCTTTCCAAAAGAAAGACTTTGCTAATAAATTTGACTCTACCAAAAAGTCTGAGATTGTTTGTTATGAGTGCAAGAAGCAAGGGCACATGAGAGGAGAGTGCCCCGAGCTCAAAAAGAAGCTGAAGAAGGACAGTTCACCTTCAAGAAGGCCAAGGCAATGGTGGCCACTTGGAGTGATAAAGATGAAGACGAGGACAGTCAAGCTACCTCAGGAGATGATGAGATTCAGTGTCTCATGGCAAGGAGTGATGACTTCAAAGAGGTAAATTCTTCCTTTGAAACATATTCTATTACTGAGTGGGAAGAAGCTTATACTGTTCTATTTGAAAATTTCTGTGAATTCATGTGACGGCCCTCATTGTACCGGTACGGTTATACCAACCCACGTCGGTATAACAAGTGCTGCCACAGTGGGACATTTACCCAAACGATACATACAGCTGAGATACACGCGAATATACAACAGAGTAGCGGAAGTAAAAGAGAACTATCTCCATTCATTCATCATCCACATTAACCATACATGAATTTTCGCAATTAACACTAAGGAACTAAGAGATCACATAATTTAGATTGCTGAAATGAGATTACAAAATGTCCACATAATACATTCCTTTCATGATAATTCTAATACAATGTTCCAAATACATACTATGAAATACACAATCTCAAAGAACTCCAACAACTAGCTAGTCTCCGCGCTCGGAGTCCGTCTCTACCGTCTCCTCAAGCGGTGTCGTGTCACCAACTATACCTGTACGCCGAAGCAAGGAGTGAGTCCAAGGACTCAGCAAGCAACACTACTCATGATGTACACTTAGAAGTCCTAGTGGTTTCTACATGCACATTACAATTAGCAACACATAGCATGCTAGTCATTTCAAGTTTTCAACCTATCATGAACATTCTACAATTTTATACATAACTCATGCTTTCAGATTTCTAAAATAAACTTCACCTATCACATGGTCTCTATTCAATTTACTCATGAAACTTTAATCTTTAAAGAATCAAACATGAGAGCTATCAACATGAACCTTTACATACATGGACGGGAAACACAACTAGCATGGATTCCACATGTTCTTAAGTACATACACAACCTTTTCACATGCTTTAGGTTGCTGATTTCACATGATTCAATGGCTATAATTCTACACATGAGGGCTACAATGTTGCTTAAAACATATCATATGAACAATCTATCATGCTATTTGCACACATATTCATTAGTTGTCCCTAACATGGACTCTAAACATTTTTGCACACATAAACATAAGAATAACAACATGCATTTTCTGAATTCACATGGTTTCAGATTTAGTCTCACATGGGTTCCAATAACACATTTACACATCTAGAATTTCACACTTTTCTTTACACTAGTTTCCTCTTTTCACATGGTTACACTTTACACATACACATTCACATTGTCACTTACACATTTACACATGTACACATACACTTTACACATTTCACATTACACATTTTTAGGTGCCGTGACACATAGTCCAAACCACCAAAGAAGGACATATACACATCACATTACACATAGACGCCATCTAGGCATTCCAATGGCGACTCTTGGACTGCGCAGACCGGGAGAACAAGTCTCCACCCTAACCAGTGGTACTTGTCCACCTCCAGGATTTCCCCCTAATGCCCTTAGGGTCACTTAACACATTGAACTTTCTCAGGGGGACTTTTCCCTGATACAGCTCCACTGCCCTCTACGGAAGCAGTGTCACATTGGCACAGTTACACATTTACATATTTACCGTTTTACACTTGGTTTTACACATAACACTTCATCTCATTCACTTTCTCACTCACATGAACACCTCTGTTTTTTCCTAACATGGTACTACAGAGTTTCAAGGTTTAACACACAGTAAACACACTAATCATGCTGGGTTTAAACAAAATCTAATCACATTACAATCATATGCACGAATTATCATATTTCACAAGAAGACACATAACTTTTTATTTACTGATCCAAATGACCTGAAATTTTAACCACATGTTGTTTTCGGGTTCAAGGTCATACCCTCAATTTTTCAGATTTTTCTGAGCTAAATAGGATTTACAGAAAATAAAACGCCTAATTAGCATGCTATTAACAACTTAAGTTAACATGGGTCTAACACATTTTGCAAATTAGCCACTTGCTGTTTAAACATAAGCTATTCACATATGCATGAACTGAGAACACAAAATTCCCTAATTCATACATCTATGGATTGAACACTACAAATCATTCTTGCATGCTTTTATTTTACCGAACCAAATTTATTTGCAAATTACACAAGCATGGATAAATTACCAAAAATTTGCAAACACATATGCTAACCCACTGATCTTCATGATTAGACTAAAACCATGGCATTCATACACATTCTAATCAGGAAAACTAAATTTGTAAAATCACACTTCATGCTCACAAGTTTAAGGAACACCATTTCCCACATCCACCAACACACACCACATTCATCCACACACCACAATGCACAATATACATAGAGTATAAGGTTTACCATATATCCTCATCACGTAAAACATACCGAAATTAATGCATAAGAAGGACAGAACAGCTCACTGTTCTGTCCAGAAGAACTCGACGGCGGTCTCTGGCCGCTGACTCAGGGTCAGCGGCATGGTCGATGGACGCCAAGGATGATCTGGACGTCCAGGGACCTTGCCGTCTAACCAGGTCTGTGCAGAAACACAGACCCGAGCTCTGAATCTTGGGTGAATTGGAGGGTCTAGGACTCGAGGAAAAATCCATAAAATTCATAAAACCAACCTAGACTCATAAGGGGACATCAAGGATAGGTCACTTGCCTTTCTAAAATTCTTCTAAGGGATTTAAAGGCTTGGTGAAGACCTCCTTGGGCAGTCCCAAGAAGTTGCAGAAGTGCCTCCAAACGATCTCTCCTCCGGGCTCCTAGATGATCTCCACGCCGAGGGGATGTTGGGGAAGCCTTCCTCGTTGGTCCAGCAACCTCCTTGCAGCAGGGGGACGCCGGATCAAGGTCCAAGGGGTCGGATTTGAGGGTGCTAAAATGGGTTTTTCTCACAGGCTTCTCTAGGGTTTTTTCTTTCTCACTTCTCTCCTCTTGCAAGGGTGAAGGGAAAGAGTGGGAGAGTCCAATTCGGGTTCAGGGTTAAGGAGAGCCCCTCACCCACTCACCATACCGATTTGACAACCTGAGAGCCGTTGGGGGACATCCCCCAATGGTGGCCATGCCTTGTTTCAGAAGCTTGCAGCTCTGCTGCGCATGCAGGCCAGAGAAGTTGGCGTCCATATCGCTGGACGCCGGAGTTAGTGTTGGCGTCCATGTCTGGACGCTGACACCAGCTCAACGGCCTGGGCTTGACGCCAAGGTGGCCTTCGGCCAGAACTTTAAATTATGCAGAAAACCATGCATACCAAGCATATATACATGCAATATGTATATGGTATTGTATCCATACTATCATCATGCAATATATACATTATTTATGTTTAATATAAACACATGTACACGTAATTATACTAATTTAATGCGTACGTAAATATGTACATACATACACAAATACAAACATACACACATAAATGCAAATAATGCGACGGAAATTAGAGGGCCTTACACCCTCTCCCCCTTAAAGAAACTTCGTCCTCGAAGTTAGAACGACACTACTCAAACAAAAGGGGATACTTCTTCTTCATCGCATCCTCAAGCTCCCACGTAGCCTCCTCACGTGAGAAGTTCCGCCATAGAACTTTCACCGACGCGATACTCTTGTTCCGGAGATGCTGAACCTTCCGGTCAAGAATGGCTACTGGTTGCTCGACATACGAAAGATCTGGCTGGATCTCCACGGCTCATGACTAATCACATGAGACGGATCTCGGACATACTTCCTGAGCATAGATACGTGGAATACAGGGTGAACGCTAGCCAAAGCTGGGGGTAAAGCTAGCTCGTACGCCACGTTGCCCAAACGTCTGAGAATCTCATATGGGCCAATGAACCTAGGGCTTAGCTTGCTATGCCTGCCAAATCTGACAACTCCACGAGTAGGCGATATCTTCAAGAAGACATGATCGCCAACCTCGAACTCCAAATCCTTTCTCCTGTTGTCGGCATAACTCTTCTGCCTATCCTGTGCCGCAACAAGCCTTTTCCTGATAAGCTGAATCTTATCCGAAGTTTCCTGAACTAACTCCGGTCCGATCAACTGCCTATCACCAGTCTCCTCCCAACATAAAGGAGATCTGCAGGGCCTACCATACAACGCCTCGAATGGAGCCATACCAATACTAGCATGAAAGCTGTTGTTGTATGCGAACTCCACAAGAGGTAAATGACGCTCCCAATCATCCTTCCAATCCAGAACACACGCTCTCAACATATCCTCGAGCGTCTGGATAGTCCTCTCGGACTGTCCATCGGTCTGGGGATGAAACGCCGAACTGAGCTTAAGCTCCGAACCTAACGCATCCTGAAGACCCTTCCACAATCTCGAAGTAAATCTCGGATCTCGATCCGAAATGATCGACTTCGGCACACCATGCAATCTAATGATACCGCTAACATACAATCTAGCTAAACTCTCTACTGACTGCTTCTTCTTCATAGGCAAGAAATGAGCAGTCTTCGAGAATCTATCTACAACTACCCAAATCGAGTCATTGCCCCTTCTAGATCGAGGCAAACCCGATACGAAATCCATAGTGACAGCTTCCCACTTCCATACGGGGATATCCATCCTCTGCATAAGGCCGGATGGTCGCTGCCGCTCGGCTTTCACCTGCTGACATACTAGACATCTAGACACATAATCCGCAACATCCTTCTTCATGCCGGACCACCAAAATGATCTCTTCAGGTCTTGATACATCTTAGTGTTACCCGGATGAATAGAGAATCGCGATCTATGAGCCTCCGCTAACACATGCTCACGGACATCTACCACATCGGGGACACAAACACGGTGCTGAAATCTAATCACACCGTCCTCATCACGAGCAATGCCCGCCTTACCCACTAACTCTAACAATCTAGGATCGGCTTTCTGCTGCTCAATCACCTCATCCAAGACTGAGGATCTAAGGGATAGCTGAGCTACAAAAGCCTGACACAACGATGGCTCTAACTCGGTCATAGAGCACGCTGCATCCTCCAACATCTTCCAATCCTGCTGGAGCGAAGACCTCTTTCTACTAAGAGCATCCGCTACGACGTTCGCCTTTCCAGGATGATACTGAAGGTCGAAGTCATAGTCCTTCAAGAACTCAATCCATCTCCTCTGCCTCAGGTTTAATTCCTTTTGGGAGAAAAGATACTTCAAGCTCTTGTGGTCGGTAAACACCTCAAATCTGACACCATAAAGATAGTGCCTCCAGATCTTTAGTGCATGAACCACAGCTGCGAGCTCCAAATCATGAGTCGGATAGTTCCTCTCATGCTCCTTCAACTGACGAGAAGCATAAGCCACTACCCTCTCTTGCTGCATGAGCACACAGCCTAAACCAATCTGAGATGCATCCGTATAAATGGCAAAACCTTCTAGACCACTAGGCAATACCAATACCGGAGCAGAAGTAAGCTTAGCCTTCAATAGCTGAAAGCTACGCTCACATGCCTCAGACCATACGAACTTCTCACCTTTCCGGTCAGCTTTGTCAAAGGGGCGGCGATGGATGAGAAACCCTCAATGAATCGCCGATAATAACCAGCTAACCCAATAAAACTACGAATCTCCGAAGGGGTCCTGGGAATCTCCCAATCCATAACTGCCTGGACTTTTGCTGGATCAACTGCAACACCAGCGCCGGAGATAACATGCCCGAGAAATGAACCTCGCGCAACCAGAACTCGCACTTGCTGAACTTCGCATACAGCTTGTGCTCACGGAGAACCTCTAAGACTAACCTCAAATGCTGACGATGTGTGGCCTCATCCGGAGAATAGACCAACACGTCATCAATAAACACAACAACAAAGCTATCTAATACGGACTAAACACCCGGTTCATGAGATCCATGAACGCTGCAGGGGCGTTGGTCAATCCGAAAGGAAGAACCAAAAACTCATAATGTCCATAACGGGTTCTAAATGCCGTCTTGGACACATCCTCACTCCTAATCCTCAACTGATGATAACCAGATCGCAAGTCAATCTTGGAAAAGACTGATGCCTCTCGCAACTGGTCAAACAGATCATCAATCCGAGGTAAGGGATACCTGTTCTTCACAGTCACCTGGTTTAGCTTCCTATAATCAATGCACAACCGAAGTGACCCGTCTTTCTTCTTGACGAATAATACAGGTGCGCCCCAAGGGGAAACACTGGGCGAATAAATCCCTTATCGAGCAATTCTTGCAATTGCTTCCTCAACTCGGCTAATTCTGCAGGGCCATCCGATATGGGGCCTTCGAGATAGGAGAGGTGCCTGGAAGCAACTCTATAGTGAACTCTATCTCCCTATCCGGTGGCAATCCAGACAAGTCATCGGGAAAGACATCTGGAAAGTCCTGCACCACATCGATCTCTGCAAGAGTCAGTGACGAACCAGCATCGGGTACTAGCATAACGCTGGCAAGAAATGCGTCACAACCCTTGTTCACCATGCGCATCGCCTTCATGGCAGAGATAACTAACTTTCCCGCTAAGTTCTTTGGCAAGGGATGAGAGAACTCATCCTCACCAGGAATGCGGAAAACAATCTTCTTCCTACGACAATCCACTAACGCATAGTGCTCCTCTAGCCAATCCAGACCAAGGATACAATCATAGTCCTTCATCTTTAGCAAGAAGAAACACCCATCTAGGAATCTATCCTCAATGCACACAGGTAACGACGGAATGCACTTCCTAGTCGATACCGTACCCGCAGGGGTGTGCACAGACAAAGGGACCTCTAACTCCTCAGACTCTATGCCTGACTCTAGGGCTAACTGCCTAGCGAACCGCTCGGAAATGAACGAGTGAGTAGCACCCGTATCAAACAAAACCCGAGCGTGCACACCGAAAAGTAAAACTGTACCTTCGGTGACATGCTCCGCCTGCTCGGCGTCCTCACGAGCTAACGCAAACACTCGAGCTGGGGCTCGAGGCCTTCCTGGTCGTCCTGTAGCTGGCGCGGCTGCCGCTACTGCTGGTACTGGCGCTCCACGCTGAGCTCCTGCTGAAGTCTTGGGCAATCCTTGATCTTGTGGTCGCTGCTCCCACACTTTAAGCATCTACCCGCTACTAACCAGCACTCGGAACCTCCATGGGTCTTCCCACAATGGGGACACTCTCTCTTCGCACCGGGGGAACGTACAGAAGGTACCTGAGAGTTGCTGACTGCCATTTGTTTCTGCGGTGTCTGGTACACCGTTTTCCTCTTATCCTGCCGCTGGAAAGTCGCTGCCGGCCTCTTCTGCGACGCCTTCTTCTCCTCCAGATATTGCTCCATTTCTCCCTCCTGTCTGCAGGCTGCGCTGAGGGCCTCGTCTAGCGTGCGGTGGTCGAACGCCACGAGCCTCGTCCTCAGTGATGGTTTGAGACCCATCACAAACTTCTTGGTCTTTCTGCGCTCATCCTCTACTATATGCGGTGCATATTTAGAAAGTTCAGAAAACCTTGCCTCGTATTCCAGGACGGTCATTGATCCTTGCGATAGAGAAAGGAATTCTTGCTCCATCTTGTCCTGGATGTGCTCTGGGACGAACTTGGCTCGGAAGAGCCTCACGAACGCGTCCCATGCCACATCAACTGCTCCGTCCTCGAAGCGCGTACGCAGTAGGGAGGACCACCATACATCAGCTCTCTCCTGCAATACACCTTCATAAGCACCAACTAACAATTTCTAACTTGACAAACAACATTCAAGCATAACCAAAACATACCTGTAGCATGTAGGTGGCTAAGGTCACCTTGTCCTCGTCAGGACACCTAATAGCTCGGAAGATTTTCTCCGTCTCCCTCATCCAGCTTTCTGCTAATAGCGGATCACTCTCCCCCTTAAAAGAGGGTGGGGCCATCCTCTTGAATCGCTCCATGATGGAAGGTCCACCATGGTCCTGAGCTGGGGCCTGAGCCTGCTACATTAAACAATAACAATATACAATAAACACAATATCATGCAATTTAAATAGCAAACTACTAGGTTGTTTTATTATTCTACCTGGGCCTCCAACTGGGCCTGGAGTGCTGCCTGGGTGTGGGCCTGCGTCTGCATGGCTTGCACCAGACCTTGCATGAATACTCCATAGTCCACTGGCGGTGGTGGGGGAAGCACAGGACCCTGTGGGGCCGGGGCCTGCTGCTCCGCCCGCTCCTCACGCCTCTGCTCGTCGTCGCGAGCTGGCACACCTCCACGTCGTCCACGGGAAGCCATGGCTGTAATAAAATTTCAGCCACCAATTAGAGCTAGGTTACTAAATTCTCTAACCATTTTCTTATCTATCTTTCATTTCCTATTAGTGTTTTCTACACATGTGGACATACTTAGCATGCAATGGGGATGATGACTTAGGTATATTCATGTGCAATCTCAACCGGTCGCTCTGATACCAATCTCTGTGACGGCCCTCATTATACCGGTACGGTTATACCAACCCACGTCGGTATAACAAGTGCTGCCACAGTGGGACATTTACCCAAACGATACATACAGCTGAGATACACGCGAATATACAACAGAGTAGCGGAAGTAAAAGAGAACTATCTCCATTCATTCATCATCCACATTAACCATACATGAATTTTCGCAATTAACAATAAGGAACTAAGAGCTCACATAATTTAAATTGCTGAAATGAATTACAAAATGTCCACATAATACATTCCTTTCATGATAATTCTAATACAATGTTCCAAATACATACTATGAAATACACAATCTCAAAGAACTCCAACAACTAGCTAGTCTCCGCGCTCGGAGTCCGTCTCTACCGTCTCCTCAAGCGGTGTCGTGTCACCAACTATACCTGTACGCCGAAGCAAGGAGTGAGTCCAAGGACTCAGCAAGCAACACTACTCATGATGTACACTTAGAAGTCCTAGTGGTTTCTACATGCACATTACAATTAGCAACACATAGCATGCTAGTCATTTCAAGTTTTCAACCTATCATGAACATTCTACAATTTTATACATAACTCATGCTTTCAGATTTCTAAAATAAACTTCACCTATCACATGGTCTCTATTCAATTTACTCATGAAACTTTAATCTTTAAAGAATCAAACATGAGAGCTATCAACATGAACTTTTACATACATGACGGGAAACACAACTAGCATGGATTCCACATGTTTTAAACACATACATAACCTTTTCACATGCTTTAGGTTGCTGATTTCACATGATTCAATGGCTATAAATCTACACATGAGAGCTACAATGTTGCTTAAAACATATCATATGAACAATCTATCATGCTATTTGCACACATATTCATTAGTTGTCCCTAACATGGACTCTAAACATTTTTGCACACATAAACATAAGAATAACAACATGCATTTTCTGAATTCACATGGTTTCAGATTTAGTCTCACATGGGTTTCAATAACACATTTACACATCTAGAATTTCACATTTTCTTTACACTAGTTTCCTCTTTTCACATGGTTACACTTTACACATACACATTCACATTGTCACTTACACATTTACACATGTACACATACACTTTACACATTTCACATTACACATTTTTAGGTGCCGTGACACATAGTCCAAACCACCAAAGAAGGACATATACACATCACATTACACATAGACGCCATCTAGGCATTCCAATGGCGACTCTTGGACTGCGCAGACCGGGAGAACAAGTCTCCACCCTAACCAGTGGTACTTGTCCACCTCCAGGATTTCCCCCTAATGCCCTTAGGGTCACTTAACACATTGAACTTTCTCAGGGGGACTTTTCCCTGATACAGCTCCACTGCCCTCTACGGAAGCAGTGTCACATTGGCACAGTTACACATTTACATATTTACCGTTTTACACTTGGTTTTACACATAACACTTCATCTCATTCACTTTCTCACTCACATGAACACCTCTGTTTTTTCCTAACATGGTACTACAGAATTTCAAGGTTTAACACACAGTAAACACACTAATCATGCTGGGTTTAAACAAAATCTAATCACATTACGATCATATGCACGAATTATCACATTTCACAAGAAAACACATAACTTTTTATTTACTGATCCAAATGACCTGAAATTTTAACCACATGCTGTTTTCGGGTTCAAGGTCATACCCTCAATTTTTCAGATTTTTCTGAGCTAAATAGGATTTACAGAAAATAAAACGCCTAATTAGCATGCTATTAACAACTTAAGTTAACATGGGTCTAACACATTTTGCAAATTAGCCACTTGCTGTTTAAACATAAGCTATTCACATATGCATGAACTGAGAACACAAAATTTCCCTAATTCATACATCTATGGATTGAACACTACAAATCATTCTTGCATGCTTTTATTTTACCGAACCAAATTTATTTGCAAATTACACAAGCATGGATAAATTACCAAAATTTGCAAACACATATGCTAACCCACTGATCTTCATGATTAGACTAAAACCATGGCATTCATACACATTCTAATCAGGAAAACTAAATTTGTAAAATCACACTTCATGCTCACAAGTTTAAGGAACACCATTTCCCACATCCACCAACACACACCACATTCATCCACACACCACAATGCACAATATACATAGAGTATAAGGTTTACCATATATCCTCATCACGTAAAACATACCGAAATTAATGCATAAGAAGGACAGAACAGCTCACTGTTCTGTCCAGAAGAACTCGACGGCGGTCTCTGGCCGCTGACTCAGGGTCAGCGGCATGGTCGATGGACGCCAAGGATGATCTGGACGTCCAGGGACCTTGCCGTCTAACCAGGTCTGTGCAGAAACACAGACCCGAGCTCTGAATCTTGGGTGAATTGGAGGGTCTAGGACTCGAGGAAAAATCCATAAAATTCACAAAACCAACCTAGACTCATAAGGGGACATCAAGGATAGGTCACTTGCCTTTCTAAAATTCTTCTAAGGGATTTAAAGGCTTGGTGAAGACCTCCTTGGGCAGTCCCAAGAAGTTGCAGAAGTGCCTCCAAACGATCTCTCCTCCGGGCTCCTGGATGATCTCCACGCCGAGGGGATGTCGGGGAAGCCTTCCTCGTTGGTCCAGCAACCTCCTTGCAGCAGGGGGACGCCGGATCAAGGTCCAAGGGGTCGGATTTGAGGGTGCTAAAATGGGTTTTTCTCACAGGCTTCTCTAGGGTTTTTTTCTTTCTCACTTCTCTCCTCTTGCAAGGGTGAAGGGAAAGAGTGGGAGAGTCCAATTCGGGTTCAAGGTTAAGGAGAGCCCCTCACCCACTCACCATACCGATTTGACAACCTGAGAGCCGTTGGGGGACATCCCCCCAATGGTGGCCATGCCTTGTTTCAGAAGCTTGCAGCTCTGCTGCGCATGCAGGCCAGAGAAGTTGGCGTCCATATCGCTGGACGCCGGAGTTAGTGTTGGCGTCCATGTCTGGACGCTGACACCAGCTCAACGGCCTGGGCTTGACGCCAAGGTGGCCTTCGGCCAGAACTTTAAATTATGCAGAAAACCATGCATACCAAGCATATATACATGCAATATGTATATGGTATTGTATCCATACTATCATCATGCAATATATACATTATTTATGTTTAATATAAACACATGTACACGTAATTATACTAATTTAATGCGTACGTAAATATGTACATACATACACAAATACAAACATACACACATAAATGCAAATAATGCGACGGAAATTATAGGGCCTTACAATTCAAGTCTGAAAATAAGTCACTCAAGAAGAAAGTCAACTCCCTTATTCATAGGTCAAACAATGATGAAGAAATTGAATCCTTGAATAAGGTAATTGAAATGATGAAGAGTGATGAACAAACTCACAGTGATGAATTGGATAGCATGAAACTTAAGTTTCAAGAAGTTCAAAAGGAAAGAGATGATCTAATGAACTCTCTTGAAGTTCTTAAAAATGAGCATGCTAATCTAAAGGAAAGATTGGATCTAGCTGAAAAGGAAATAAAAGATAAGTTAAAGGATCTGTCTGGCTTTGTCAAAAGTAAACAGAATCTTGATGCAATTTTGGGTTCAAAAGTGTTTGTTGCAAGACATGGGATTGGGTTTCAAAATGCAAAGCCAAAGGTAATTGGCAAAAATCTGCTAACAGATTTCATTGATTCCAGCCCAAGTTCAAGTAAACAAACCCCTTCAAAGGGTAAGAAATAAGAACCTAAGTTGATCAAGTTTGTTCCTGGTCAATCTAAAGAATTTGTAACAAGCCCAAGACAGAACAAAAAGCATGCTCCCAAGCCCAAATTGACAAGACAACAAAAGGGAAAGATGCCAATGCATGCTCCCAAGAATATCATGCCCACTGTTTTTCACAAACCTTCATCATGCAAAGTCTGCAAAAAGGTCGGGCATAATGAAAAACAATGCTGGAACAATCCAAATAACTTGAAACTCAAACAGATTTGGATACCTAAGCATTTACTGTTTGGCTTGAATGATACAACGGCACCCAAAGTAATTTGGGTACCAAAACCTTTTGTCTGATCCACATGTGCAGGAATGCCTAGCAGCCCACAATCAAAACAAATGGTACCTGGATAGTGGCTGCTCGAGGCACATGACGGGCGATAAAGAAAAATTCAGTTTGCTTGTGGAAAAAGACGGAGGTCAAGTAATTTTTGGAGGTAACAACAAAGGTCAGATCATCGGCTCAGGTAAGGTTGGTAAGTTTGCCTCTAACTCGATAGACAATGTCTTACTTGTTGATGGCCTTCATCACAACTTGTTAAGCATAAGTCAATTGTGTGATAAAGGTCATAAAATTGTCTTTGAATCCAATTCATGTCAAATTCTTGATAAGGAAACTGGAAGTCTGAAATTTTCTGGAAAAAGATCAAACAACATCTACATGATTGATTTAGATGATCCAGAAAATAATGATCTATGTCTTGTAGCAAACAAACAGGATGAGCTTACATTGTGGCATCGTAGGCTCGGTCACGCTAGCTATAATGTATTGCACAAGATCATGATGCTTAAATTGGTGAGTGGTCTTCCTGACATTTCCTTTAACAAGAATGAAAATTTCTGTGATGCATGTGCACAGGGAAAATAAACCCGGAAATCCTTCAAATCAAAAGCATCGGTGAGTACTACTAAAGCTTATAAACTGTTGCACATGGACCTATTTGGACCTACAAGAACGTTGAGTCTCAATGGCAAACGATTTGGTTTTGTTATTGTAGACGATTTTTCTAGGTTCACATGGGTGAAATTTCTTGCTCACAAAATTGAAGCACTGCAAGTTTTTGAAGATTTTTTTAATAAGATTGAGCATGGAAATGTCAACAAAATATGCTCCATCCGCACTGACACGGGGGAGAATTTGACAACAACTCCTTTACTGAATTCTGCAGGCTCCATGGGATAGAGCACTTGTTCTCCTCTCCAAGAACTCCGGAACAAAATGGAGTGGTGGAGAGAAAGAACAGAACATTGGTGGAGATGGCTCGCACGCTTCTGGTCGAGAATCAACTAGCAAGAACCTTTTGGGCAGAAGCGGTAAACACGTCTTGCTACATTCTTAATAGAGCCATGGTAAGACCGGTATTCAAGAAAACCTCCTACGAACTTCTGAAAGGTAAGAAACCCACAATTGGGTATTTCAGAGTTTTTGGCTCAAAAGTGTTCATACATAACAATGATAAAAATGATTTGGACAAGTTTGAAGCCAAAAGCGATCAAGGTATTTTTCTTGGATACTCAGAACACTCTAGAGCCTATAGGGTGTTCAATCTTAAAACAAGAAAAGTGGAAGAAACTCCACATGTTGTATTTGATGAATCTCAAACCAAGTCTAACAATTCTAAACTTTACAGGTTTGAAGATGAAACTGAAGATACAACACTTGGAGAACTACAGAGTAAATCAAATGCAATCTCTATAACAACTGTCAAGACTAAAAGTGGATATCTTCGCAGGTATAATGATGAAGAAGATATTCTCCCGTACAACAATTCAGAAGATGTACCTGACAAAGATCCACAAGAGGAAGAACATCAACTTGAACTACCTCAAGCACTTCCTCCTCCAGAACCAACTCCTCAAATGCAAGATATTCCAGGCCCTTCAACAGTCATGAATGTGAGGTATTCAAAGATCATCCTCTTGAGAATGTGATAGGAAATTTAAATGAGTCGGTTCAAACTAGATCAAAGGTTAATCAAATAGTTGAACATGACCATTTAGCTTTTGTCTCTCAAGTGGAACCTAAGAATGTTGAAGAAGCCTTAAAAGAAGATTCATGGATTGATGCTATGCATGAGGAGCTTGGGCAATTCCAAAGAAATAATGTATGGAGTTTAGTTCCTAAAACCCCTGAAATGTCTGTCATAGGTACAAGGTGGGTCTTTAGAAACAAACTCAATGAAGAGGGTAAAGTGGTGAGAAACAAGGCTAGACTGGTTGCAAAAGGATATAATCAGGAATTTGGTGTAGACTTTGAAGAATCTTTTGCACCAGTAGCTAGGCTAGAAGCAGTTAGAATCTTGTTAGCATATGCATGCTCAAACAAATTTAAATTGTATCAAATGGATGTCAAAACTGCTTTCTTAAATGGCTACATAAAAGAGGAAGTCTACGTTTCTCAACCACCTGGCTTTGAGGATTATGATAAACCACACCATGTATTTAAATTGCACAAAGCTCTTTATGGTTTGAAACAGGCACCCCGAGCTTGGTACGACAGGCTGAGCACATTTCTGGTAAGCAAAAACTACTCAAGAGGTCAAACAATTAGAAGACGGATTCTTCATCAACCAAGAAAAATATGTCAAAGAGCTACTGAAAAAGTTTTAGTTTGAAGAAGCTAAACATGCCTCAACACCCATGAGCACAAGCATTAAGCTAGAAAGTGATGCGAAAGGTAAATCAGTAGATGCCAAACAATTTCGAGGTATGATTGGCTCACTCCTTTATCTTACTGCAAGTAGACCAGACATCCAGTTCAGCGTTTGTCTTTGTGCTAGATACCAATCTAGTCCAAAGGAAAGCCACTTAATTGCCGTTAAGAGAATTTTCAGATATCTCTCAGGTACGTTTGATTTGGGTCTTTGGTATCCAGCAGGTAGTAGCTTTGACTTGGTTTCATATTCTGATGCTGACTATGCTGGATGTAAAATTGACAGGAAAAGCACTAGTGGCTATTGCCAAATCCTTGGCAGTTGCATGGTTTCGTGGGCATCCAAGAAGCAACATTCGGTTGCACTATCCACTGCAGAGGCAGAATATGTTGCTGCAGGGAGTTGTGCGGCTCAAGTGTTGTGGATAAAAAGTCAGTTGTGTGACTATAACATTGATATTGGATGCACACCTATCCTATGTGACAACACCAGTGCAATCAACTTATCAAAGAATCCCATTCAACACTCTAGGACAAAACACATAGAAATCCGTCACCACTTCTTGAGAGATGAGGTAGCCAACAAAAACTTAGAAATCAGTTTCATACCCACAAAAAACAATTGGCTGACATCTTTACCAAACCTCTAGCTGAAGATAGATTCACCACTTTGAGAAGAGAATTGGGCTTGTGCAAATTGCAGTAAAACTTATCCATATACTGAGCATATGTCTCTTGTGTGCACCAACTGTGAGGTATATCAAATAGTGTTTGTGGAAGAACAAGTAAAGCTTGTTTGGAAACTTCCACTATGCGTAGAGGAAAGATCCTCCGCCACGTATCCATAGTTGACATGCATGTAAGGGGTATGTACTTCATATAGGGATGAGTTTCTTTACAATTTGCCCATTCTCCTCTTCAGTGAAACATTGACAATCTTAACAATCTATCTTCCTGAAAGCTTGATGTGCTCACTGATTGGTCCAGTTGTAATAGTGTGTCTTGAATACTCAATTGCTTGCTTTCACATGAGCACACACTATGGGGGAGCAAGTCTAGGTTAGATGTCCTTCATGAAAAGGAGGATCACTCATTCAATGTGTATTTTCAATTCCCTCATTTGTCATGATCATCTCACTCTTCATTCTAATCTTAAACCAGCTTTGCACAGGCATCTGTCGACAGCTCCCACTACATCTGTCGACAGATCAGGCCTCACAGAACTCTATTTCTTCTGTCTGTGCAATCTGTCGACAGACGAACACTTATCTGTCGACAGATCTCACAGGTTCTGCTCTGCCCGAACTGGCCTTTCTTCTGTCTATGTGATCTGTCGACAGGCACTTCTCTAGCTGTCGACAGACACCATCTCTTCAAGTAATTCATGCCTATTTCACATACTACTTGTTCAGCAGGTTCACGAACTTTCATTAAGGTGTTTATTGGGTGGATATACATGTTTAACTACCTCATATATACATGATATTGATGCTATCCCCTAAACCACTATGATTTGGACATACTACTCATGCTTGGGTTTATGTTACATCATTTTGAAAACATTGAACTATCTTCGAGGATTAACACTTAAACTCCGTTGAATAATTTCCTTGTAGGCTCACACCATTCTTAATACAATTGAAAAATCTTATGGTTATTGAACTTTATGTTTTAAACTGAAGGATCATCATATACGTCTCCTTGATCTTAAGTTTAGCTAAAATGGAGAAAAGCTACCTATTTCAGAAAAGTATATACAACGTCATTTAAAAAAAAAAATGGGATAAAGGTAGAGCTATGATGGGTCTTGCTGAGTAACCGGGGAGACGGGCATCACAAATGTCTGCCCTCGCGTCAAAAACAAACTCATTATCTCTATACAACGGTATAATGGAAACTTCGACTGAGTAACTGGGGGTACGGGCACTTGTCATGTCTATCCTCATGTCAAAAGGTGTGAAGTTATCTTGAATATCACTTTTCCCATTGAATTCTTGTCTTGAAAGCAAAAAAAAAATTGAAATAGTGTGAAGCCTCCACAGTGTCTCAAATCTAAAGGTCATGTACTGTCTATGGCTATCCAGAAGTTTAGACATTTATTTCAATCATCATTTGATCATCATAAACTTGGGATAGTGTTGGTCTACAATGTCCTTAATCAACCAAGGGTAATGGTGTCCTTTCTCAACGAATGGAAAATGTTCTCTTCATGCTTTAACTTTAAGTCCCTTGGGTATTATGCTTAAATCATCCAGGTAAGTGGGAGAGCCTTAATGTCCATGAAAATGATAGGTTACAATATGTGTTTACCCATGTTACACCTTACAAATATGACTCATGTAACCATTGCTCCCATTTCTTTCTTCAAAAGCCACATCAAACATCACTGGCAGAAACTATGCAGGATCTGTCGACAGATCCCCAATCATCTGTCGACAGCCGGCGGAAGACCCAGTTTGGGAAGTCCAACGGGCACGCCGTTTGGGGCTTTTTTGGTGGGGCTTGCCTTTTCAAATCACCTCCTCTTTCTATAAAAAGGCATCCATAGGAACCCTTCTCCTCCTACCACCAAAACCCCTCTCTACTTCCCCTCCAAATCTCCATCCCCTGTTCTGGACGGGAAAACCCTATCTTCCTCCGGTCTTCCTTCCTCTCATCCGAGACCTCAACCACATCTCTTTCTCACGCTCATCCTTCTTCTTCTAGCCTTCCTCATGTCTTCCAGGCCGTCCAAGAAATTGGCTTCTCGCCGCCGTCCCTCTTCTCGGGCCGACGGGGCTGAGGCTGAGCACAGGACAAAGCATCGGGATGATCGTCTTCCTGAGCTTGTGGTGCCTCCCCGTCTTCATCTCACCCACTCAAAGGGGACGCATACCAAGTTTGTCCAAAAACGGTATGTAGAGTTTGAGTCCTTGGCCGTCATGTTTCCTAATCTACAACCCCTATTCGACAGTCAGGGCTGGACTCCATTTCCCTACCATCACAAACGGTATTCTTCTTCCGCCGTTCGTGACTTCTACAACAACCTTGGCTACACTTCAGATAATCGTTTCTATACCACCGTCAAGGGCACTACATTTCAACTTACTAAAAATCTTTTTAGCACAGACCTTCAAATCCCCAATTCTGGAGTTGATATTCTAAGCCACAAACCCGATGCCTCAGTCTACTACCCTCTCCTTACACTTGAGGATTATGATGGCACCAAGAAAATCTCTAAACTCAATGCAAATTCATTTCCTCCATTAATCAGGATGATCCACCACATATTCACTACCATGATTGCGCCTAAACATGGCAGTCGGGAGTTGGTCACCGATGTTCACAAATCTCTCTTCACCTTCTTTCTCAAATGTGAACCCATTAATCTCCCACTTCTGATGCTTCGTCTGATCCTCAAAACCTTCTACCAACCCCGGAGATCGATGCCTTTTGCCTGTCCACTTACCTCCCTCATGAGGTTCATCGGCATTGACATTCCAGACAGCGAGTGCATAGTGCTAAATTCTCGCAACAGCTTTGATCTAACTGCAGCACATCGCATGGGATACAAGCTTGTTGATGGAATTGTTACCCGGGAGCTTAAGGGTAAAGCACCTGCTGATGCCGTAGAAGAGAATGTTGAAGACGAAGATGAGAATGTTGCTGATGATGCTGAAGATGAAGAAGATGAAGATTCCCAGTCTGAATCACATGGTATGCCGGGAGTTGAGATTGTTAGTGATGCTCCAACTCAACCATCCATCAGAGAATTGATTGCACAGTTACAGCAACAGATGACCACTGGATTTGAGAACCTCAACACAAGATTGGATACAGTGGACTCGAGTCTGGAGTCACTTGCGGACAATCAAGTCCAGCTCCAGCTCCGTATCACCAGACTTCAGAAAGAGATGCACGATACACGTCAGGCTCCAGCTCCGCCCGCAGATGATGCTGCTTAGATAGGTTCTATGTCTAGGAGTGGGTCATCACGTAGTGTATGTGTCTTCTCATGTCTGAGTCCTGTGCTAATTTGCTTCCACTTTGTTGTCATGTACTTTCTTTCCCTTTCAGTCAAACAACTTTTTGTACTGTGTATGCTTATTTCATATCAATGAATTCACAGTGCCTTGCTCTATGTTGTCTCTATGATTGACTGATATGCATGCTTTTCGATGTTGTCAAAAGGGGGAGAAACCTCAATGCATTAATTGAATAATTTTGTCATCATCAAAAAGGGGGAGAATGTTGGGTTTTCATTCTAACATTTATAACAACATGTTTTTTATGATGAATAACTTCAATTGAGGTTTGATACACTTGACACATGACAAAGAACCCAATGCAATACTTGATCATTTGTGTATTCAAAATACTTAACTTTACATGTTTTATCATGTAGGTACAAATGCCCAAAGTCAAGCTCTCACCAAACAAGTGAGAAAGATCACAAAAAGCAAGAAATAAGGTCACCTGTCGACAGACACAAAAGCACCTGTCGACAGATTGCACAGGAAAGATCATCTCGAAGTCACATTGCTCAGGAAGTCTTCATCTGTCGACAGATGGGAAGTCGACTGTCGACAGATCTCATAGTCCAGATATCCAGACTTCTGTCGCTTGCACAAAAGAGCATATCTGTCGACAGATGGTCTTCGACTGTCGACAGATCTCACAGAGCTGAACATCCATACTTCTGTCTTACTGTCGCCTGTCGACAGATGGCCAAGACCTGTCGACAGACAGAGTACAATTCATATTACGGAAAGTTTCTAAGTTATCCTAGGAGGTGTTTCCAACTCTCACGTTTCTCCATGTGAGAACTCCTATATTTAAACACCTCTTAGAAGGAAATTTCGCAGAGAAGCAGCCACAACCAAAAACCCTAGAGCTACTCCAAGTTTCACAAGAGTTGCTGCTGCCCTGCTTCAGACTGCTGCACAGAGCCCTAAAGATCCGTCTATCCAGCAGTTCCTGAAAGAAGAACGTCGAGGATTCAACCTTCTCCATCGACTCAAAGATTCAAGTTGAAGATTGGACTTCCTCCAGGCGTTCTCACAAGAGTTCTTCACCAGGATTTATTCTATCACTCAGAACTCTCCCTGTTTTCATATTTCTACCATCCGTGTGTGTGTTGTGGTGATTCAAGCGATCCTTGTGCTTGAGATCACGTGTGTGTGTGTTATGATCGTGGGTGCACATCAGAAAACACGTGTGTGTGAGTTGTAGTCACCGAACTCGCTGATAAGCAGTTTTTCTGTGTGTGTGTGTGTGTGTGTGCCGTGGACGTAGGATACACGATTTGTGTACTCCGAACCACGTAAATCTTCGTGTCTTGTGGTTTGAACGATTTTCACGTTAGATGCTTGATAGGCACGTTGCATTCACACACTAGATAGATTGCTAACTCATCTACACATCATCAACACATCTAAGTCTCACATTGTTTCTACAGAAAATTCAAAAGACTTTGTTGTGAAATTAAAAAGGGTTGTCTTCATACTTTTAATTGGTAGTAATCTATTCAACCCCCCCCCCTTCTAGATTACCATATTGGGATTCCACAAACCTTTCAGACAAGAAAGTGAATAATCGGTAGGTAGAGAGCATGATCATGAACTTAAGATCAATTAAAAATCATGTGAACATGCTTTAACTTTCATATGGGTTGTTAAATGCATGATAAGGCTTTTTAGAACCTTCCTAGAATAGATCAAACTCACACATGCAAGGAACGACGCAAAACGACGAAAACCAACATGTATACCCCTTAGAAGGCCAATGCAGTCCCATCCCTTCACTTCCTCAGGTTATACTCATTGATTTTTTATTCAAATCTCACACATGAATATATCATATTGAAGCCCTCTTAATGAGGAATCCAGCATAGAAAATGACTCGTCAATCTGAGGTTTATAGAAAATGTTATGGCCGATCAAGTGGACATCTGAACATGAAGGCGACAATCATCTTGTCGCCTGATGAAAAAGACCACGAAACTATCTGCATTTTGGTATGGGTCGTGACCATGATGTTGTCACATTCTGGTAGCGGCGTGTCGACATGTCGCCACCTGAATATGACGTTTATGTTGCTTTTTCTACCTATTTCCAACTCTGACTTGGATTGGGTTTGAGACCTGTGGGTTTGAAAAATCAAAACAAATGCTAGTGTGAACCAAATTGAATGAAACCACCTCTGTTAGTTAGATTACTTCCAATACTTTGTACAGTAATGAAAAATCGAGAAACAAAAGTCGTTTGATTGGGTAATAACACGTATTGTGACTGTCTACATGAATCTAAAATAATGCTCATGTTCGAGATAATACTCTCAGTACAGTCAACAAAATTGGGGAAACCAGTTCCAAATGACAGTAGACTCATAGGGTAACAAGTTCTATGTTGAACTCTCGGTCTAAAAATGACTCCATACAGAGTTATGAAACTCGTAAGACAAGTCAAGGGTAAATCAGGACAGTACATCGTTAAGATCATGCAAGATTTAATTTGTAATCTCTCAAGATAAAAATTGGGGAAAACAGTAAGAACATGATCTATACATATGAATGCAAGCATGAACGAATTTAATTAGAGTTTGGCATGGAGATGACCTACCTTTTAGGTAAATGAAAGTCGTGCTCCCTAAAAACCCTAGTTTTGGCAGTAGTGCAAAGATCTTCTTAATACGTCCAACACACTGTGTACAAATTGGGAAAAATAGTTTTATCTGAAAGTAGACTTGAAGGGCTTTCTATGGGTATATTATTTGTTTGATTTGATCGAGATTTTACTAACCTTTGGTGATGATCAATCTGACTCTTGTGTGCAGGTCGTTGTAGATCCGAGTTGGGAAGAGCATGTGGTTCTCCTTGCTCCAGCCTTCTCCTCGAGATCTCCAGTGACCATAGCCTCCAAGCACGCCTCCAATAACCCTAGGGATCGTCCTATGGGAGAGAGAGGTCTTTACTTGCCTAATTAGATTAGGAAACTTTTAGGGACGCATTTGGGTGTATCCTTTTTTAAATTGGAGATTCCTCTCCCCAATTCTTGATGGAATTGATATAGAAACTTATTTTAGGTTGTAACCACAAATTGGGCTCAATTTGAAGTCCAATAAGTATGTATTGGATGAGTATTTAACCTTTTAATCTTGATTAGTTAAGATTTTCAAATTTTGGGGTTATTTTTCTACTTGAATTTATTTGTGGTCCAAAATATATATTATGGCCTGATTCTTTCATTGAGTTGTCAATACCCAATGTTTGAAGTCCATCCATAATTTTTATTTTAATTTATGACCCCTTTATGTATATGTGATAATGGTTTTTCGACTTATTCCTTAATTAAGATAATAAGTCACAATAATTATTAAACTCAATCCAAAAGATTTTTTCCCCCCAAATTTCTTTATGGGTCACTAGAGAATAATATTTAAAGTCTAACTATGATTTTTACAAAAAATTTTGATGTGTTTTTACATCTGGGATAATGGTGCGTACGTACTTAACTAGTATTATATTAGTAAGTGGTCATATTTTCTATTTATCTCAAAATTTCAGTTACTGAAATTTTCGGGGTGCTACATCCTCCCCCACTTAAAAGAATTTGGTCCCCAAATTCATAGGACAATTTCTTCTTTCTAAACTGCGTTGAGTCTCCCCCACTTAAGATTATGCATGTAGAGGAAATTTTTCAAGTAGATTACTTTGAGGTTATTGTATTGGTATGAATATATTAATTCTTCTCAATTATGACTTGATCAATAGGAGAAGACGATACTAATGAGGAGATTTAGAAGAATCACCAAGATTACATGATGCTTGTGATGACAATGTGAGTAGATCTACCTCATGCCGCTCTGCCCCTTCTATTCTTCCAAGAGCGTTCCTTTCCTGTTGTTACTTGAAGCCGACCTTGATGTTGAAATGCCTTCTTCTTCAATTGAGAGCAACCACTGATCTGATGACCCACACTTCCATATCGCAGACAAGCCCCATCTTTCTCCAACACTCCTCGGTCTTATGTCCCATTCGACTACAGTGCCAACACTTCTCCTTGATGGTTGGATTGCGTTCTGTGGTTGATCTCCTTTCTTAGGCTTCTTATTCTTTAAGTGACACTTGTCTTTATTTAACCTCTTCTTACGGCTTTTAGGTTGATAATCCTTGAAGTTAATGGGTTGTCCGTCCATTGGGGTGGACTTCCCATCATCTTCCTTGGTCATTTCTATGGCGTCTTCTACTAATTGAGCTCGTTTCACCATCTCGTTGTAAACTTGAATGTCCATTGATGTCAATAGGGAAATAAATGTTGGATTTAATCCATTTAGGATTCTTTTTGCCTTCATCTTCTCTTTCCCGACTAGGTGTGGTGCATAGTGTAATCACGGGGATTGTGCCCCCCTTCAACACAAGCATGTACTAAAACTAGTAGTATGAGAAGTAGGAATGTGATCGCCACCTAGTAAGTTGCCTAATAAGTAGAAAATGACACGGGCTAACTTAACTAGGAAATGAAAGAGAAAGAAGGCGGACCTGGTGTCGCGGCAGCCTTACCTGTCGCGAGGACGCTGGTAACACGTCGCTGCAGCCTGACGCGTCTCTTGTCGCGTCGTCCTCCGCCGTCACGTTCTCTGTGTGCGGGAGATGTCGTGTGTGGACCTTCTTCCCGTCCTCCAGCCGGCTGGAGAACAAGAGCTCCTCGTGGAAAAAGCTTGGGTGCCTGCCAAAACAAAAGAAGAAACAAGAAAAAGCCCTATTAGAACATATTAAGCGTAGTATCTATTCTAAAAATGAGAGGAAATGGAGAATCATGGTAAGAACGCACCTGGGGTGGTTTTAAACCCCTTTGGGTGTGTAAAAAAAATGTAGGTATGTGGTGAGTGTGATCTAACTAGAAACAACATAAAAATGCATGTAGAAATGAAGGAGGAAGAGAGGGGAAGAAGATGAGTCTTATTAGGACGACTCCCTGGCGTGAATGCAGCCCCAATGAGTGTGCAAAACCTTCAGGAGGTAGCAGGAGTCATCCCTCTCACGTTCCATGCTCCATAAATGGTGAAATGAGGGTGTTTTGGTGGAGGGGAATGTGAAGGAAATGGTGGAAACTGGTGGCTGCGAGACTAAGTGTTGGTCAGAGGAGATTTCGGCAGCCCTTCGGGGTAAAAATGGGGCTCTCCTCGTCCATGAGGAGAGGGCCTTGCTTATATAGATTTTTGAGAGAGAATATCCCCTTAAGGTGAAAAATAATTCAAATGAGAGATAAAGGCCCCCCCAAAATCGTATGGGAGAGTCCTTGGGGTCCTCAATAGAGTCCCTAGGGCCCAAATCTCGCCCAAGGAGTTGAGATATTCCCTAGGGATAAAGATAAACCCATGGGAGGACAAATAGGAGGTGGTTGCGGAGGCCTGCATGCGCAGCTGCTGTCGTGGCGTATCGTAGGGCCGCGACCTTGGAGACGCGACGGGGCGGTGCGACACGACAGTATGCCCACGTGCATGAAAATGCATGGACTGTCGCGGCGGCTGGCATCGACGCGACACCGAGACGCGGCGCTACGATACGTCGCGACTGTGAAATTGAAATTTATGTGAATTATCAGCCAACCACATGAAAAGATAAGAGTTATTGATGCTTAAGGACTCTCTCAAAGTGATAATGGGCGGGATTTCAAGGCAATTTAAATCGTTAATGGGCTCAAAACAAGGCTAATGATGGGCTCATGGTGAGTGACCAACTAGGGGCCCACTAAGGTGACATGAAATGTGGCTCAACTCATTAGCTAGAACTGGTGTCTACAGATTGCCCCTCCTTGGCTTCCACTTTGCAAGGAAACGAAGCGGAAGTGGAGTGGTGGTGTCACGAAGTGACGACGGAGCGGAAATGATGCGGAGTGGACTGAAAAGTGGGAGCCAAGGTAAAGAGACACCCAATGTAACCAACAAGCAATTGGAATCTTCGTGAAAGCCCCGAGTCAGCTGCTCGAACAGAATGCAAAGAAAAGCACAAGTCTGGATGAGAAGAAGAAAAGAAGAGGATGATCAACCCCTCGATTGAGAGGTACCCTAGCCGATTGGCCTGCAGGTTTCGTTTTGGTGGGACATGTGCGTGCCAGGCAGGTAACTCATGACTCTGTCCTGGGAGCGGTTTTCAACCAAAACGGATCAAATGAGTAGGATGAAAAATTGGATAGAGGATCCAGACAGGGAAATTCTTGTCAAACTGACGGGAACAACTCACTCGGAGGCAAACCTTCCAATTCGGAGTGGAATTGGATTTCTTGTTTGGAATTTGAAGGACGATTGGGTACTCAACAAGGGCTCATCAAAAGTCAGGAATGAATCAGGAAAGCTCAAAGTCCTACATGATGCATGCTGGGCTAAATAAAAGAAATCATCAAAATAAATGCAAAGAAAAGGAGAAAATAGAAGATATATCAAGGATAATATTGCTAAGCCGAATAAGAAACGGGTCAAGAGACTACCCACAACCGTAGTGCAAGCCTGAATCCATCGTCCTCGAGCTTACTCAACTCAACAGCCTATCCAACGATTAACAATGTGCACCTAGATTATCACTATTTTTGGTAAAGGGGAACTCAAATCCCAGAGCACATTGAGAACCAGCCGGTCCTTGAAATAATATAATAGCTAGAATACCATATAGTAATGCAGGGGGTAGGGGAAGAAATACTTACCTGACTTACCTGTGACGACCTTTTTTCTTTGATTGATTAATTGATTTTTTTTTGACAATAAACGGACATAATAAGCACAAAATAACAATATATAAACAAACATAATCAAACAAATAAATATACTAAGCATAGACATAGGAAACTGCACAATAGCTAGAGAGGCGGCGGTCTAGGTGACCGCGACATGGTCGCGGTGCCTCGCCATGTCCCGTCATATCGTGGCGTCGCGACTCGACCCGAGCCCTGAAAACGCAGAAGACTCGAGTTTATCTTCATCTTAGGACTTCTAGACTACCACTAGGACTCCTAAACCTCTCCTAATCTTATCCTAAGACTTAGAAACAGGATTAGACTGAGTTTGCATTTACCTAAGCTCTATAAAAGGAGGATTTGGGAGGCTAATCCCGCAGCTAACCCTTTGCTACTTCTTTTCTTCAAGTTTCTCCCCTTTTGCAATCATGAAGAGGATTTTTTCTGCTTTCTTGGAGGATATCCCTCCTTACTCCGGTCCAAAGGCAGCTAAAGAGTCGCATGCGGATCTCCAGCAACTCTCCGCCATCTCGGGGCACATATGCATGCGCCTGGAGCTCCAAGTAAGTGCTTTTCCTTTTCTGAATTTCCTGAACTTTGCTCTGTTTTCCCCTATTTTCTTCTCTTTTTCTTCTTCTCCGCTCTTAGACTCCTTGTTCTTCTATCTCCCCTTAGATCTTACCCGGCCAGAGGCAATTCTCCCGGGTGCCATGGCTAGCTCCGATGCTTGAGCTTCTCCCTCCTTCATCAATTAGTCATTTGAAAGAGTGGGGGCTATCCACTGTATTCATTCTTGCCAAGAATTATGACAAGATCGTGCACGTGTGGGACAACGTTACAGCGCTGGTGGAACTATGGCACACCCAGACTCATACGTTCGTCTTCCCCACATTCGAGGCCACAATCCTACTGGAGGAGCTGGACATAATGCTCGGCCTCCCACAGTATCAAAGGGGCGAGGAGTTGGCGATTTCCTACACCGTGGAGCCCATCAATTCATGGAGCATCCTCGCGGAGATTACCACAAGGAAGACTGACCTGCACTCTATGACCAGTGGGATGCACGTGCATCTCCTTCCTATTGCGCAATGGATCACTTCCCAATGCAAGCGCAAGACAGGGAATTACACGGCTATCGCCAAGGCGGCTGCAATCTGTATTTGCGGGGTGATTCTATTTCCAGCGATGGACGGCGCCATCTCGTTCGCCAACCTCAGCATAATCGCTTCAGTTTCTGAAGGTATGAGCATTGGCCAAGCGGTATTAGGATATCTATATGCTGGATTGACTTCTGTAGCGACTGGAGGCCCTTTCTACGGCTCGATCATTGCTCTCGAGCTTTGGATGGGTATGCACATTCAGTTCCAGGCGATGAACACCTTGGCCACGGAGTGCAAGACCAATCTCCACCATCAGCTAGCTTTCGTGGGCGGGCCTTTCCAGATGAGCACCAAGGCATGGTGTAAGACCGCTCAACTGAAAGGGCTGAAGGCATGGAGTGATTATTTCAGAAAGATGACCGTATATGAATTCGATATGTGCCCGTGTTTCTTGCACAACCGGGCGATCCATCTTGCTCAGCGCACCGGACTGGCCTTGCGACTGCTGGGCAATGAAGCGCTGGTACTTTATAATCCAGATCGTTGCTACCTCCAGTGCGGCGGGGCTCGCACAGTTGTTCCCTTCCTTTCACACTTCTCGCCTATTCAAGAGAGGAAGAGGGGTGACGAGCAGGACGAGTGCGACGTGCGTAGCGCCATCGTCCATTGCGAAGGATGCGCATTGGGTCTTCTCCAAGCCGAGGTAGAAGTAGACGAGGACGTGACCAAAGAGTACCTTGAAGCATTGAAGAAGATTCAACCGGCAGCAGGAGTCATTTGAGCATTGATTGATTTGATTGATTGTAGGAAAGATATCAGATGGTAGTTAGGAAAGGATTTTAGCATTTGTTTGATTGTAGAAAGAATTAGTGCATGTAATGACTTGAGTTGAATGAATAAAATAGAATTTTTGTTTGGCGCAATGGGCTCTATTGATGTCGCGACAACCTTTAAGACCGCTTTAAGAATGCATCAAGGCGGATGGTCACGATAAGGTCGCGGCCACCCAAACCGACGGGACAAAGACGCGACCCCCCGCACTATTGCGACTCAAACCGAGTATTCAAAACGCAAAGGGTGCCCTTCATTCCCCCTTTCCAGGCTTTCAAACTCTCGAGCTTGAATCTCCCAAACTCCCTTGCAATCTTGCCTTCCCTTTCCAACTACTCTCTTGCTTGAACCCAACCCAAATCTCCCAATCATAGACATGGAAGGAGGAAAGGAATCTGGCGAGGGCTCGTCCCGGGGAAAACGCCACGCGGAGAGATGGAGCTCCCGGCTTCGGGCGGAGGCCCCCCTGGTCGAGGAGGTGGCTATGGATATCGAGGCGGCGGAGGAGGAAGAAGTGGAGGCCCCCATCATTGACGTAGAAGAGGCGAGGAAGAGGAAGGTCAAAGCAATGAAATCGGTAAGTAAATCGCCCCAAAACCTTGAATGGAATGTGTAGGAAGGGTAGGCGGAGCCCCTATGGGGCTAATGTAGGGCGTGAAGCCCGTGGGAAAGAGGATCGGAGAAGGGAGGCTCCGGCTGGTCCGGTCCTGAGAATGCGTCAGCGCGACCCGTCGCGACATGTTGTCGCGACGGTCGGGGGCGCCATGACCATGTCGTGGCCATGCCTGTCGACGCCACCTTATCGCGGCCTAAGGAAGCAACGCGATAAGGTGGCGGTGCACCGCACTGTCGCGACAAGTCGCGCCCTCCATGGCTGTCGCGACTCCGTCCGAACACCAAAACTTGACTGTTTAACAAATAAAATGTGCATGCAGGGTGAGATGAGGGCCCATGTATCATGGACAGTGGTATTGGCTATCTTTCTGGCATTTCCCCCCTTCCAGAGAGAGAGGATAGAGGAGATGGGGTTTGGGGAAGTATTTAGGATGGAGAGGATGAGGGCGGATCCGGCTCTCACCCAGGCTCTGCAGAGCAGGTGGGATGCAGAGGCGACCGCCTTCATATTCCCATGGGGATATATGATCCCCAGCCTCGAGGATGTGAGCCGGATTACAGGGCTCAGAGTTTATGGGAGGCCGGTTAGCGGGTTTACCTACCCATGCTATCATGACTTAGCCAAGAGACTTCTAGAGCTACCTATAGAGCGTAGGTCCTCCTTAGTTCCCAGAGTAGCATTGCAGGAGAGCCTAGGTGTATTTGAGGCCGGGAAGAAAGCAGGGGAGACTGAGGACGAGAATTTTGAGAGGCTAGTTAGGATTAGTCGGAGGGAGCTGGCGAGTGAGCCAGGAGCGGAGGCGGACCTGGACTTGCGTCGCTTCCTGGTCCTCTTTCTTGGTAGACTTTTGTTTGCCACGAGTGGCGACGCAGTCCATTGCCGCTTCCTACCTCTTCTGGATGACTTGGCGGAGGTAGGGGGGTACGCCTGGGGAGCAGCCTTTCTAGCACATCAGTTCGATAGCCTGGGTGCTTGCGAGCGGCAGACTTCGACGAACGGGATCTTCCCCTTTCTTCAAGTACACATCTCCTCCTTAACTCTTGAATTAAAACTGCAAATTTGCTTAAAACTGCCACCTAATCCGCTTCAAATTTTGCAGGTCTAGTCTTACCTACACCTCCCAGCCCTGGGAAGAGGGGATCTCACACGGCCGGGCCTCGTGCCCCTTGCACGCCGTTGGGATTCTCGCCGAGACTCGCGCAACCTCGGGGACCAGCTCGAGCGCCTACAGGAGGCCATCGACAGCTACCCTTACCTGGATGTAAGTACCCTTAACCTTTCCCTTTAATTAATGCTTGATTTCATTGCTGGATGACTGACCGAATTTTGTTGTACAGGTGGTTTGGCAGCCCTATCTGGGGGAGAGCGATGAGGGATAGCCCTGGTTGGTGCAGGCCCTCCCCTACTTCGGTAGGTCAGTGTGGGTGCATGCACTCAACCTGGTGCTACCTCTTCACTTGTTCCTATGCCAGCGCTCACTCGGGCTTCGACAGAGTGCAGTAGAGTTCCCCGTCCGAGACTGTTTTCGCCGAGCGGGTAGGAGTTTCCGGGGGCTCCACGACACTACAGATTGGCGTGAACGGGCAAAGGAACAAATCAGCGACTGGGAGCGCAAGGGGAAAGCAGTAAAGTCGAGTGCGACTACCGACGACTCGTACATCCAGGCATATGCCTTGAAGTACGGAGGGAAGGTGTATAAGAGCGCCCGACACCAGGTAACAACCCTAAAACCACAACTCTATGAATTTGAATTTATAGAATTGAGTTAATGATTCAAAACGTGCTGTAGGTAGACGTAGCTGGTGAGGTTGCATCGCTCCGAGCTTTACTCCACTCGGCGATGCAGGATCGGGAGGTGGCGCAGAGGCAGACCGAGGAGCTAGTAAGTACTTACTCAGACTTCAGTACTTAATTTTATAGCTGATTTTGGAAAGTGACATGTACTTTTGTGTGTAGAGGAGGGAGCTGGAGAGAGTGAGGAGCACCGGAGCAGGCGGTGCTTCCTCTTCAAGAGCAGCAGGGAGCTCTCCATCGCTTCTTGAGGCTCAACTGGCAGGAGCGGTGCTAAGGGCCGAGGAGGCACAGAGGCACCTAGAGGAGCGGGTAAGTACAACAGAACTCCAGATTGAATCTTTATTTCATGAATTGATATTGACTGAATTGTTCTTTTGCAGGAGAGGGATCTGTGGCTCACCACCGAGCACGCGATGGAGCTGCAGGGGCAGAGGGACCAGCTGCAGGGGCAGAGAGACCGACTGCAGGGTCAGAGAGACCAGCTTCATGGGGAGATCCAAACCATCCGAGGTGAGAGAGACCAGTTGTGCATCCGGGCGGAGGCACTGAGGCACGGGTCGCGGAGGTGACGAGGGAGTTGGAGGCCCTACGCATGCAGGGGTCGTCGGTAGATCAGGTGGAGCTGACTCGATACGCGCCGACCTACAGGCGCAGCAGGAAGTGTCCCGGAGCCTTCAGGAGATAGTGACGGCCATAGGTCGTTCACACAGCAGGAGCAGGAGCGTGGCGAGCGTTAGCAGAGCGACGGGCGCCTCTGTTGGTTAGTACTTGGCGGGTTCCTCCAGTCGTCGGAGGAATGAGGAGGAGGAGAGGCGCCGCCGAGGAGAGGCGAGTGCCCAGAGTGGCGGAGGTGGTGGTGAGATGTTACACCACCAGATAGACAGGAGGGATCTGGGGAGAGTGGTTGTGGACAGTGAGGAGATTGTGAGCCACCTCCCCTTTTATCCTTTGTACATATTGTTCATCCCTTAGTGAAAATTTTACTTTGTGTCAATCTTTATGGAATGAATGAATGTGAGATGAGATTCAAACACGGGAGAGACAGAGAATACTGAGTAGAACGCTGCATGTCCCTTAGAATTACCTGTCCCTGCACACTTAGCAAAACAGGTTAGATCTGCTCTTTGACTCAGCGCTTTGCGTTTAAATAAACATGAATCTGACTTTGTAATTGTCAAGGGGCTAAGCCTTATTAAATAGGCGGAAAGGAAAATAATCAATGCATGCTAAAGGAAAGCGGTATGTACACACATTCTTTTTGGACTTTAAAGATTTTGATTTTTTTTTTACTTTCTGAGATTTTATGATTTTTTTGGATTTTTGAGATTTTTTTATTTTTTTTTATTTTGAGAGTTTCTGATTTTTTTGGGTTTTTTTTTTAGATTTTCTGATTTTGTTTTTAGATTTTTGAGATTTTTTTTTTGGATTTTTGATAACAACACCTCTTACTCTTTGAGTAATTAGCCATAGACCTCATTTCCATCTCTTGTTTGGCGAATAACATCTATGTGCAGCGTGCAATTATGTTTGGCTTACTAAGGTTTCTTGCCCCTTGAATATTGATGTTCCAACACAGGCCAGGTGTAGGGGTTCTTTGGTCTTTTTAGGGAGAATAAAAAGATTAGTAATGAGACAAGACTTAGTCTTGGGGTCGGGGTCACTGGCTTGTAAGACTTGCAATGAGTATGTTACATGTGCAATCTGTCTGTTGTCTAGGGACTTTAAGGTCATTGCTCTTTTTGAATTGGGGCATGCGTACAACCGGGCTCAAGAGCATCCCGCGGGGAACTGTACTGCCACTCTTTGACATGCCCCTTATTTTCTCATCATTTTTCTTCGCTATTTCATCATTTCATTTTGCTTTTCTTTTGAATTGACCGTCCCTCTTTGAGACTTCATACACATAATCTATACCGCTATGCTGGTCCATATGCTAGCCTCCCCTTTGCCCCTGGACCTTGTCCGAGTAAGAAAAGAATTGACCTCAGGTTCCCTATACGAGGGTTGAGCAGAAACACCATAAACAAAGGGGAAATTGACCGGTCGCCGTGTTGTGTGTGTGTGGCCGGACACAGAGGTCATTTACCACAATGAGGGGAATGAGGCATATGGCTAACAACATTCTTCTGCAAATTGGTGTTGTTATCAATATTAGGGATAGAATCTTTTAAGATACAACCCATTCCATGGGTGAGAGAGCTCCTCACCATTGGCATTAACTAGCCTATACGTGTTTCCGGGGTACACTTCCTTAACGACGTACGGCCCTTCCCAGTTTGCTGACAATTTGGACCTCGGACCTCCAGGTTTTTTAAAAATTCGCTTCAAAACCATGTCTCGTTCTTGAAATTTGCGCTCAATCACTTTCTTTTGAAAAGATCTTGAGAGTCTGTTTTGATATGAAAGTACATGATCGGCTGCAGCTAAACGCCGTTCGTCTAAGAGTTCAAGCTGTGTAAGCAATGCCTCCCGATGTTCATCGGGATTAAGTTCCTTGTCTAGCTGAACCCTTAGAGAAGGAATGAGGATCTCGTGTGGACATACCGCTTCCATCCCATATGTAAGTGAGAACGGAGATTGCCCGGTGGGCGTGCGGACGGAGGTGCGGTAGGCCCACAGAGCCTCGACCAATTTTTCTGGCCAATCAGCAAATTAATTAGACTCACAGGTTTTCTTTAGAAGTTTCAATAGCATTTTATTTGTGGCTTCGGCCTGGCCGTTGCCCTGCGAATAGTACGGAGACAAATGATGCAAGGAAATGTTGAATTTCTTACAGAGATCCTGAAGCTCTTGAGATATGAACTGTGGTCCATTGTCGGTGACGAGGCTGCTTGGCACTCCGAACCGTGCGATGATGTTCCTCATGATGAATCTGCACACAGTTGAACCTTTGATTTCTGCAAATGCCTCAGCTTCGGCCCACTTGGCGAAGTACTCAGTAGTAGTGAGAATGAAGGATTTTGTTTTACTTGAGCATTAGGATCACCAAGAGGTCCAATGATATCAAAGACCCACATGGAGAAAGGCCAAGGGGAAGAGAGCGGGTGCAAAGAGGAAGAAGGGGCATGGATTTTATCGGCATAGATCTGGCATTTGACACACCTACGAACGTAGGTGGCACAGTCTTCTTCTAGGGTCGGCCAATAGTATGCCTAAGAATTTTTTTAGCCAACATTTGGCTATTCACATGCCCTCCGCATTCACTGGAATGGGATCCTTCCACTACCTTCCAAGCTTCTTCGTCCGTCAAACATCGGAGGAGCATTCCATTTATAGCGCGTCTGTAGAGCACTTCACCAATAATGGTATACCTTAACGCCGCTCTACAGATGGCTCGCTTGTCCTCTACTTCAGCTTCTTCGGGGAAGGTACCGTCTCTGCAATATTGCTCAATTTCGTGGTACTAGGGCCTTTCTTCTTCCATCATTTCTCCTAGCTCCACAAGTAATAACTCCTTCGCTTCTTTTCTCTCTGCCTTCAAAACTAGAGAGCTCCTAAGGTTAACGAACCAAGGATCCTGAGTGGAGGGAGCCTCTAGCCTTTGAACAGTGATTGTCTCAGCTATGCGGCTGAGAGGGAAGGAGAGAGAGGAGGCCAGGGATGCGAGGGCATCGAGCAGGATATTTGAGAGCGAGGAGTATGAATGTAGATGAGTGACGGAATTGCTTGGCCAGGAGTGTGACCAGATCTTGATAGGGCTTGAGTTAGGGTCACGAGTGCGGTAAGTAGAAAGGACTTGCGAAGGACGAGTTGAGAGTCTCCTGATCTTGAGATGACGCGCGCCTAAGAGGTAGGCAAGCTTAAGACCGGCAAGGAGAGCCTCATACTCGGAGATATTGTTGGTGGCATAGAATTGGAGCTGATAGGCTAGAGGAATGCTGATCCCTTCTGGGGTGAGCAAAACAGCACTATGCCCCGTCCCCTAGAATTAAGAGCTCCATCAAAGTGGAGTGACCAGAAGGGATCGCGAGAGATAAGTGACAGGTTTTCATTGGGGAATTCCTCTTGAACCGTGTCACTGTGAGGGAGAGGAAGGTGAGCAAGGTGCTCAGCAATGGCATACCCTTTTATGGCTTTCTGAACTATGAAGGTGATATCGAATTGAGAGAGGAAACTTTGCCAGCGTGCTAGTCTGTCGGCGAGGACTGGCTTCTCCAGGAGATTCCTAATAGGGTCCATTCTAGAAATCAAACTCACCTTATGAGCTAGGAAGTAGTGCTTCAATTTCTGCACTACCCAAACTAACGCCGCACATGTTTTCTCCATCGTGGTGAGTTTGAGCTCAGAGGGATTGAAAAGCCTAGATAGGTAATAGACTGCCCTTTCTTTGCCAGATCCGTCATGTTGAGCAAGGATAGCTCCTAGGGAGTCCTCAATAGTCGACAGATACAGGATCAAGGGTTTCCCAGGGATAGGCGCCTGAAGCACGGGCGGATTCATGAGATAACTTTTGAGCTCATCGAAGGCCTCCTGGCACTTAGCGTTCCATTCAAAATTGACTCCTCCTTTCAACAGTTCATAGAAGGGACGACATCTTTAGGAATGCTGAGATATGAATCTCCTTATAAACTAAAGCCGACCAATTAAACCTCGAAGCTTAGATATGTTCTTGGGAGGAGGCATTTCATTTATTGCCTTGGCCTTGTACGGGTCTATCTGAATCCCCCGTTTGCTAACTATGAAGCCTAACAACTTGCCTGAAGAAACCCCAAATACGCACTTCTTCGGATTCATCTTCAATTGGTATTTGTGCGATACGAAAAACCCTGGCAAGCACGGAGGAGTGTTCTTTTCTGGTCTAAGACTTCACCACGATATCATCCACGTATACCTCAACATCAATATGAATCATGTCGTGGAAGATAGCTAGCATTGCCCTCTGATAGGTGGCACCGGCATTCTTTAATCCAAATGGCATGACCACATAGCAATAAGTTCCCCATGGGGTGGTGAAGGAGGTTTTCTCTTGATCCTTCAGGGCTAGACGAATCTGATTATAGCCTGAATACCCATCCATGAAAGATAGAGTTTCAAACCCTGCGGTGTTGTCGATCAATACGTCCAAATGAGGTAATGGGAAATCGTCCTTTGGACATGCCCTATTCAAGTCCTGGAAGTCTATGCAAATGCGCACCCTTCCGTCTTTCTTCATCACCGGGACTATGTTCGCCACCCACAATGGATAGAGGACTACACGGATGAATTTGGCTTTGTGTAGTTTATCGATTTCTTCTTTCATCTTCAAAGCAATGTGGGGGAGGAACCTCCTTAGCTTTTGCTTAATGGAAACTGCCCCTGGCATTAAGATTAGCCTATGTTCTACCAATTCGGGGTCAATGCCAGGCATGTTGTCATAGGACCAGGCAAAGGAATCCTTAAACTCCCTCAACATTTCTATGAGCACCTTTTCTTCTTCAGGAGGGAGATTGGAAGCTATGGCCAAGAGCCTTGGGTCCTCTTCTGTTCCCCCGTTTACCTCTTTGGTGGGTTCGTCTACTACCGAGGTGGGCTCATCGAATCTTCTCATGCCGCTTGCATACATCTCGGCAGCATCCTCTATCTCACAATCATTTTCCTCCAATGGGTCATCTTTAGCTAAGATCTCATATACTCCGAATCCATCGTCTAACCCTTCCTCTTTGCCTAGATCATCTAAGTTCAAGATTACTGCTCCTTGGACGAACTCTTCGACAGCTAGAAGAGCGCCACACCTTTGCACTAGGTCTTGAAGATACCTACGGGGTATGCCACTACCCTTCTTCTTCCTAGACTGGGACGGGGACTTGCTAGATCCTACCCCTGAATCTAAACTAGGCTTGATATTTACAGAAGGCTCTGGAGGAGTATCCGGAGATTATTGGAAAGGAAAGGAAAGGGTGCGGTAGGGCAGCGAAGGTCCTCCGATGGGACTAGAGGAGGAGGCGGGCCACCCGAGCTCAAGGTGCCTGCAGCAGAGTTGGGGTGCAGGGGAACAGAAGGCCCCTCACCTAGATCGCCTAGGACGACCATGTTGGTCGTCAGGCGAAAACACAGCTTGAACAGAACGGGGAGAAAGGCGGGGATCGCTGCCCAGGAGAAAAAGGGAAGTGATGGGGATCGCTGTCGAGGCAGAGGGTGATGGGGAGTGCCGTCGAAGTAAAGGGGAAGCGCGAGGGTGACGGGGATCGCCGTCGGGGAAAGTGTGAGAGCTAGACAGCGGAAGGCAGAAAGCGAGAAGGGTGAGTCAGAAAAGAAAAGGAGGACGGGGATCACCGTCTGACGAAAAGGAGAGAGGAGAAGACGGGGATCGTCTTCCGAAGAAGAAAGGGAAAGGAGAAGGAGAGAGGAGAAGACGAGGATCACCGTCCGAAGAAAAGGGGCAAAAGAGAAGGCGGGGATAGCCGTTGTGAAGAAAAAAGGGGAAAAAGATGAATGGGGAATACACACATTTTTTTTATTTTGATTTTGATTTTTTTGATTTTTGATTTTTTTAAATTTTTTGATTTTGAGAATGAAAAGAACTACATTACATTATGAGGCTTCAGAAAAGGGACAGGACCGAGCCATTAAAGAAAACGGTGAAGATGGGTGAAGGGTGGATTAACGCTTCAACAGCGTCGGGAGAGAATTGGAGAATGAAAGGAGGAGACAAGGGAATGAAATCGAAATTATAAACAATGATGGATGAAATAAAATGACTGGGGGGCCGGGAAAACCCTGGCCAGAGCTCCTTTGTTTGAACGGCTGAACTGACTATCTCATCTTCCTCACCAAATCCAAGCAACAATCGCTTGTTGGCGGCTACTGATGCTGATAATGCTGCTGCCTGAGACTGTGGCTCGTCATCCTCACTGAATAAGTGGCTGAGATCCTCTGATTCTGGCTCTTCTATTTCGGCTTCCGGTTCCTCAAATAACAGGTTGAGTGATGAAATCAAATCTTCATGATCAGGTGCTTCTGTATCTGTCTCGGCTCTGTTCTTCTTTTTGGGTCATTGTGCTTCCAAGGCTTGGTATGCTGACTTTGGTGCTTCTTCTACTGTAGTATTGTACCCAGGCTGCACAGGCCCTCTGAAAAAATGTTCATACAATGTTCAGGTGAGTGGGCCATGGTCTGACTGCGCAGAACATGAGAACGCAGCCCATTTTGAGTATCCTAGACCATGTTTTGTGAACTTCTTTGTGCTGGCCACTGTCTTGGTCCTCCCTTGGAGATGAGCACCTAAACCTTTTCCTGACTGATAGCCGAGCCTGAACATAATATCCCAACCTTTCGTGTTCGTGGTCATATCCCTCCTGACAGCTATCACTGATGGGGACCCAATCGGGCAGTTAGAATAGAAAGTATAAGCCCATGGGTAGTTCACATCAAGCACCGAGATAATGGGCTTATTCGACGGCCAGACTGATGGCAATACCCTCTCAACTGCTTCCACTGTGTGGGTCGTTGCTACGCTCTTAACCTTGACTATCCGCCCTTGGAAGGGGAATTTCAAACATTGATGTGCCGTGGAAGGTACTGCCCCTAGTGATTCGATCCACGGGTGCCCTAGGATGGCCTTGTAAGTGTGATCGATGTTCAACACATAAAATTCAATTGACATGACAAGTGGCCCCAACTCTGCTTGCAATGTGACAATCCCATGATAGGCACGTCGTGAATTGTCGTAGGCAGCTATGGTGGTGGGGGTAGGCTGCAATTGGTGCTCTGAGATGTTGCATGCTCTTAGGGTGCTCAACGGGCATAAATTAATGGAAGCCCCTATATCTGTTGGGTTGAGTGTGTTTTGGAATTTCGAAAGTTGCATTTTAATGATAACCAATGAACATCACTCATACTTTGATTTTGATGATGACATATCATTATTTTAATGATGGCATATTGTTATGTTAATGATGACATATCATGATTTAATGAGACATCATTATTTTAATGACATATTGTGTTAATGATTATCATGATTTAATGATGACATACTTTGATTTGATGATGACATGTTGTGATTTCAATGCTTAATGGGTGGAACATGTTAATGTTCAAACAACATGTTTTTGATGTTTAATATCTTATATTTTAATGATAATATCTTGTACTAATGGCTTATGTGTTAAATTTTCAGGAATATCCAGTTTTTGTCAGGCAGTGTCGACACTAGTCCCAGGCAGTGTCGACACTAGTCCCAGTCTCTAGAAGACCCAGTTGCCTGACTGGGAGGCAGTGTCGACACTAGTCCCAGGTAGTGTCAACACAGTCCTAGGCAATGTCGACACTAGTCCCAGGCAGTGTCGACACTAGACCCAGTTCCCAGAAGAATAGTTTTGCAGAAATGGGACAGTGTGTCGACACACTCCCTGGTGGTGTCGACACACTCCGGCTGAAAGTCAAAATCGTGAATTTCTCTGGACACGTGGCTGCTTGGGAATTAGGGGATTTGAGATAGGTTTCCATGCCCATGCACCCCAAGGCACTTTATGGACATATGGGGCTATAAATACCCATGCTCCTTGTACCCCAAAGGTAAGAGAGCCCATACACTTCCTGAAGAACCTTTTTGGCGGTTGGAAGGGGTTTTCCAGATCTTGCTCCATCTCCAGAAGCTGCAAGCCATCCTTTCAAGAGGAAGGACAAGGGAATCAAAGGGAATCCTTGGAGAGAAGGTTGCTGTGCAAGGCAAGGGAGCAGATCCAACTGAAGAGGCGCAGGAGAAGAAGGATTTCTGGCATTTCAGATGCCATCAAAGCAGAGCATCGCCAATTGAGGAGAATCTCCATCGATTTCCATCAAGGCTCCTCAATTGAAGCGTCTGCAAGGCCTCTTCATCGAAGAACACTCTTTCTACATCTATTTGCCTTATTTCTGAGTTTGTTCTTCCTTATTTTGTCAATGAGATTTGTGCATGAAGTTCTGCACAAATTTCTGTGTACGAAACTATTTTGAATCAGATCATTGCTAGAGGATCTGATCTCTTTTGTGTTTGATCTAGCTTTTGTACTGTGAGTCGTCGTGCTCAATTTGGAGTCGTCGTACTCCAGTTGTTGTTTGAGCCGTCGCGCTCAGTTTGTGAGTCGTTGAACTCAAGGTTGTGTGTTGAGCCGTCGTGCTCAAGGTTGTTTGGAGTCGTCGTGCTCCAGTGTGTGTTGTACTCAAGGTTTTGAGTAGTGTGCCCTCACTGTGTGAGGGGTGGATGTAGGAGTCACTGGAGGTGATTTCCGAACCACCTAAAAATCCTCTGTGCAATGGTTTGAATTGTGGTTTGACTTTGTATCTCGCTAGATGCATGCATAGAGATTTCGTTCACACTACTAATTGATTTGCTCACACACACTAATCACACTTTAGATCAGTAAATTGTTTGGGTGATTTGATCTCTAATTCGAAGTAATTTTAAATTGCTTAAGCTTTCGTGTTAATTGGTGTTAGATCTATTCAACCCCCTTCTAGATCTAATCCATCCACCCATCCGATTCTAACAGTATCTACTAGTGTTGCGTCAATAGCCACCTTGTTTATAGTGAGTGTCACACACAAAGGCATCTTCCTGACTTCAGGGGTAGCTAATTCACCATCAGAAAAGGTAATAGTGGGTCCCCTGTTCACAATAGAAAGTACTGAAGGCAGGTTGTCGGGGCTCATGTCCTCATTGACCATGACCCTTTGCAAGAAGGCCCTTAGGGCATCTTGGTGAGTCTGTGACCTTTTGATCAGCTCTAATATGGAGATTTTGGCGAGGGTTTAATCCAAATGCTTCAGAATGTCATATTGGGTCCCCGGGACCGGGTCTATCTCTTCCATATCTTGTTGCTGTTGAGTGCTGGTTTGTTGTGCTGGTTGACCTGGCATGGATACGGACGCATTAGGGTACATCCGATGGAACATCCGCCCGCTCCACAGGGCGAGATTATGGTGGAGTGGAGGAGGTGAGGTGTCAAGAATGGAGGGGTTGGCTAGTAATGGTGCTGGTGTAGGGGAGAGAGAGAGATGTTGCTGGATGAAGGTATAATGGGTGATATGACTGGGGGGTTATAGGACGATGAGGTGATGGTGGCAATAGTGGGTGCGAAGGATGGAGGCCCAGTGGATGTAGGCGTGGTGGCAGGGGGTGTGATATAGGAAATAACCAAAAGCTGGCCCACTTTATGTTCATCGTCGAAGGCCCATTGAGCTTCTGGTGGTGGGTGGTGGATGATTGGGTTAACATGCGCGGGGTGGAGGAGGTGGCGGAGCAGGTTGGGGATTTGGAGCAGGCGGGTGTTGAGGCATGGAGTTGCAGATTGTGCCTAGGTCATTTTCCGGCTGCTGCGGCTGCTGTTGTTGCTGTTGCTGGTACTGCTGTTGGAAGGGTTGGAACTGTTGTTGCTGTTGTTGTTGTTGCTGCTGCGGCTGCTGTCGCCTCTGCTGTTGCTGATGTTGCCTCTGACCCTGTTGGTCCCTCAATGTCTGGATTAGCCTCTTCATTTCTACCCAATCAATTTGGTTCTGCTCATGAAGATCATATATTATGTCCCAGAATTTGAAACAATCCGACACATTGTGGCCTGGGTGGTGATGATAGACACAATACTTTGTTTGATCCGCCGCCATATTCCAATTTGCCTTCTCAGGAGGGAGTCTAAGGGCATTCAAGGACATGAGGGCTGCAAAGACATCGGCCAAAGATTTGGGCAGAGGGGGATATTGGGCTCTTTTGGGTCAGTTGGGCTTTCTAGGGGCATAACCATTCTGAGGAGGAGGAACTTGGGAGTACTGGCGCTGATCTTGTGGAGGGTTCTGACCTTGGGGAGGTTGCTGCCTATTGTTACTCCATGGCTGCTAAGGTTGCTGGGTGTATGGAGACCTACCTACGGGCCTTGGGGGTTACTGACTGCACCCACTTGCTCATTGGTTTGGATCCCCTCGGTGACTGGGCCTTGAGGCTTCTTGGTGTAACGGGTTTTAGGGGTCTTAAACATAGAATGTATAGGCGAGTCCTTAAGTTGGGTCTGAATGAAACGGGCTCAGCTGTATAGCTGGTGCATGGTAGTAATGTCATTCATGGTTAAGATGGCTCGGTAGGTTGGTGTAGCATTGGAGATCAATAGCTTGACTTTCTCCTCCTCCGGCATGGGGCAACGGACCTTGGCGGCCAGTGAACGCCACCGGTCAACATAAGTTGAGAACTCCTCTTCGGGCTTCATCTTTTCAGCTACCAAATCTACAAAGGAGTATTCGGGTCCGACCCGATCTTGAAACTTCTATAAAAACCTTTCTTGAACAATTTGTCTTGGCAGCCTCGCGAGGCAAGTCGGGGTCAGGTTGGGAGGCCTGGGTTCATAGCTCGGACGGCTGCTCCATCAGCTCTGCCACCTCACCCCTGCCAGCGTCACCTAGGTGATGCCACCTTGAAGCTCAGCGGTCTACACAAAGGAGAACACACGTAAGTCACAAATCATTCAATTTCATATATATTATTGTGAAGAACTTACCCGTGTAGTGAGGTCATGCTCTGCAACCTCCACACGAGCCACTGTCGCCGCCAGCTGCTCTCGGAGAGAGGCCACCTTAGGATCCGGCTCACTCATGCTCGTGGAGGGACCCGCAGGGTCGGTGCGCTCCACAGTGGCTTGCTCCGCACACTGCACACATCAAAAGTTTGGTCAGTCCATGAAAAGGTAAGGAAAACCAAAGGTAAATAATTTGAACTTACCAAAGTTGTCAGGGCCGCGTGTGCCTTTGCTAGCTGGGCCTCCATGCTCGCCAGCTGGGCCCGTAACGTCTCGATCAGGCCGTCCTGAGTGTCCTGCACATGAACACATTCATAAGCAAATCATACACATCATAATGAATAAGGCAAGTTTAGAAGTGCATACCCTGGCCGGCCTCATGTAGTCCTGATCTCGTACACCTCCGGGTAGCATTGGAGGTAGGCGAAGCTGTCCGTGGCGTCAGACTCTACCAGAACACCCCCTCGTCACCAGTCGGCGTATTGGTCGGGGAAGCAAAGGCACCAATCTACCTTCTTGGCCTTCACCCATGTCCTCCTACCGATCCCCCTCGGCTCCACCTCCTCGGACCACACCTGGTGCAGCCCTAGAGTCCTCATGGCGAGCCTCAAGCGGAGAGGCTCGATCTCATTCAGGCAATGGACCCGAAGGTCCTGCCCAAAACGAGGTCGCCCACTCTCCAACCAGGGCTGGCCATCGTCTGTCATGCCCGCGTAGGGCTGCCAAATCACCTGCATCCATGCACTCATAATATCACATATCACATCACATCAGAAAAAAATGCATGAGATAAGGTAGGACACAAACTAGAAGGGCTAGGAAGTCCCAGATGTCACGGCATAGGGTGTCTAGCTAGAGGGAGGAGGAGGCTGCCATTGTAGACACGTCATTTTGACAATGTATCGAGTACATTTCATGTTATACCACAATGTCTCAAAATGTCTCTCTTCAATTAACCGCTTGAGTAATTTTTCTATTTTTCCAGATTTTTCTAAGCTTTTTAGGGATTTTTCTATGGGTTTGAAGGGGTCTGTTGTGCATAAGTGATTCACGACGGACATAGTGGTCGCGGTTTAGGATGTTTGATCCGCGACGGGTCAAACCGTCGCGTATCACACTTCATTTTCTGGCACTTACCACATTTTGAATTGCGTCCGTTAGGGTCATCGCGTTTAAGAGTTTCCAATTTTGAATTATGAAAAATTCCAAAATTATTTTTGGAAAGATTTCTTGTTAATTAGAATCGCGTCCACATGGTCCATCGCGTTTCTAACCTTCCATCATATGAAGATCGATTACCATTAGAAGACCGATTCTGTTCAAATATGCGACTACTCAGGTTGTCGCGATTCAATATTTCCATTTATTAAATTTGGAAAGAATCAATCGATATTGGAAGTGTTTGAAACGTGTCGGGCCATGTCGTCGTGATTCTTAAACCTGCTATAATCGATGTTTGGAAAGGCTTAATCGGAGCAAGTTGATCTTTTGAAACGCGACGCTTTAGTCGGTCGCGATTCACATAAATAGGCGACTTCTGTGTCTGTCGCGATTCAAGGGATTTTCCCCAATAAAAAGACCCCCGAGGCCATGGATTTAAATACAATCCAAGCACTACGGCGAAGCCCTGCTGCACTGGAGACTCAACTCCTGAGCTAAGAAGGAAAACTCTCACATCCAAGCTACCTCAAGCATCCGTTCTTCGGAGTTTGTTTCTCCACCATCTCACGTGCATCGGAGCGAGGGGGGAGGAGCTCTCTTCTTCCACTTTGGCCATTCAAGCAGCGGGCTTCTGCCCATCATATTTTTCATCTCCCTTCTTCATTTCTTAGTTTCCATTTAGTGCATTCATCACACAGCACTCACACACACACTTCATTTCCATCACACCCACATTTTTAGGGGCTTAACACCACTCCCACGAGGTGTGTTCAAGCCCATGTCATTGCGTTTTATCTCACTTTCTTTGATTTTGGTACCTCACATCATAGTCTAATTTTCTCTTCACTTGTTTGTGTGTTTTCTCATCTTGTAAGATAACCACGAACTAAAGTCTTCTTCGTCGGCCAGCCGGTTGGAGAAGTAGAAGTCAACCCACCATCATTCCATCTCCTATGATCTTTGGGTGAAGGTAAGTATTCTCTACGCCTCTTACCCATCTCCTTCGGTACCCTCGTGTACCTGGCGATCACCTTTCCCTCTCGTGCACACACGCACTCTTTTCTTTCCCTCTTCTTTCGCCGTTCATATTTCTTCAAAAATTTCTTTTTTAATTAATCTTTGTAGAATGTTTTGAATAAAAAAACACATTCACAAATTGGCGATCACGGTGGGACATCTTTCATTTTAGTTGTGGTTACCTTCTCCTCCGGCACCCACGTGTGCCCCTCTTTCGACACCCATATGTGTCCCTCCCTTCGTACCCCACGCGGTACAACTCCCCTCTCCTCGTACCCCACGCGGTACAACTTTGAGATCCCCCCCATCATTACCAATTTGTGTTAGTGTTATTTTTCTGTCCCTCCATAAAGTTTAATTAAAAAAAAAATCATCATCTTGCTCCCCTCCCTGTTTACTTGCTTTTACCTGAAGAAAGCATCTTAATTTGACTTCTATTTTCATCAATTGGTTGGTTGAAAAGCATGCTGGCTTGATTTACTGCTTTGATTGAACTCTCGAGTTCCTTTTGATTCGCGACGTGTTCAGACGTCGCGGTTTGTGTTATTGTGCGACGGCTTACCCCATCACGATTCTGTGACAGACGCCGGAGGGAGTTTTCGTGGCTCTTACAGCTTCTGCGAGCTATCAGATCTGTGACCAACTAAACGATCGCGATTTGCATTGAAGCGTGATGACTGAACTCGTCGCGATTCAGCCTGTTCACAAAGAGCAGGGGTTTTCTGTCATATCTTGCATCATTTGCATTTGCAAGGCATACTTCGACTGAGGGAGCTCCTTCCCTCCTTACACTAGGATCCAAACACCTCTCTCAGTGAGGGCTATCTCTCCATTGGGCATTCCGTCTCATTGGACTAGGGAATCCTCGCCGGGACCTCCGTAAGTCTCTATACCCCATGAATTCTCTCACGGTGGACTGAGCAGGTTGTACCACATTAGAGACCCGTGTTAGTATATCCCATCATTGAGAGAAAATGTGCTTAGTGAAACCCGGAGTTCTCATCATACCTACCTAAGTTCATACCCATTTAGAGTGACATTTTTCAATAAAATCCACATTGAACTATACTGAACAATTAATTGGACGTAAGCATCCCCAAGTGTGTGATTAAAAGCCATTAACTTCTTCTCTCAAAATTGTTTGAGTAGTTGTTTGTTAATCAACTTTGTGTGTTTAAATTTCATGTTGCTTCGTTCAAGCAAATCTCTCGGGATGGCCGAGTACGAGAATATGGGTTACCATGAGGATGTTTATGATGAGGTCTATTACTCAATGGAACCACTTGCACAACTCCCCAATGAACCCCATGCTGGTCCATCCATTTTGCATGTCCATGCGGTGGATTCACAGTCTCTTCACCTTTCACCGAGGCATGACACCGCAAATGCCTCTACTTCTATTGATTTGTCCCAACCTGTGGACCTTCTCCAGAACCTCCAACCCTCTCAACTTCAGAAGGTTCAAGCCTCTTTGAAGGGAAGTCCATCCCCGAACCCATTCAAACTCTCCACCCAAACACGGGTGCTTTCTATATTGAACCCACTCACGACCCGACAGTCTGAGTCTCCCCTACCCCCTTACGGGCTAATTCCATTACCCATTCTCGCCCCCTTAGCCCTGTTGGGAGGCCCTCCATTGTCCAGCCAAGCCCCACCGCGGCACGGCCCACTTACCCTCTTCGGGCTCCGGCCCACACTTCCGCGCCCACCGGCGCACCTCCTCGCTCTAATTTTGTTCAAGTGAGTGCACCCCAACCTCATTCTTCCTAGGTTCTCCACAAATCATCCTTCGATCAACTCACCTAAGCTCTCTTGGCGAAGGTGAGTCGTCTAGAACAAGATTTGAAAAGGGTGTCCGCACCCAAAGATTCTTTTGAGCTGGCTCTCCCTTCTATGCTAGTCTTTCATCTTCCCCCTTCCGACCTGCCGGTCTACCGCCGCTACAACGGCACCGGAAATCCATTTATACACATCAAAGAATTCATGTACGAATCTTCCTTATAGCAGAATGAGAATCGTGCCCTTGCTTTCCTCTTTTGGAGATCATTAGATGGGCCCGCCCTCGAGTGGTTCTACTCTTTAGAGCTAGCTGTATAGGGACCGGGTTGGTCCTTCATTATCTATTACTGATATGATGGCTGAGAAAATGAAGGCAAATGAGGATTTCGTGCACTACGCTGATAGATGGAGAGCACTGGCTGAGAGGTTGAGGGATCCATTGTTTGAGCCAGAGCAAGTAAAGATGATCACTACGAATGCCACGCCACAGTTTAGGCATATCCTGGCAATGAATAAGCTGACAACTATGGAGGAGTTGTATGAGAGAGCCCACTATATCCAGACCCAGCTAAAGGACTCTCCTATTATGGCTATGTTTGAGCGAAGGCTTTAAGAAGAGTAATGGTACTCCTCCGACTGGTGGTCCAACAACTGAAGGGGTTTTACAACATGAACAGGTGAGCGCTATGGGCAACCCAAACTCCTCCACCTACCACCCCAACCCAAACCCTAGGCCTCAACAACTACAACAACAGCCAGCCTTTAGGCCAAATAATCCCCCAATATTTAGAGCACCACCCCATCAACCCCAACAGCCTCAGCAACCACAACAACAATAGCCCCCAACCCAGTACCATCAAGCTCCTCCTCTACCTCCTCAATACCGTCCAGCCCCACAGCCTCAGTATCGCCAACCTCCTCCTCAATACCAACAACAGCCTCCTCCTCCTCAACAACCTCAACAATACAACCAAGTCCCTCCTCCAGGCACCTACGACCCCCAGCAACCCAGACGCCCCCCTGGCCAAGAAGAGCCCATTACCCTCCCCTACAGGAGACTCTCCCTGATATCTTCAACGCTCTTATGGCCGCCAATGCGCTCACCTTGCCAAGGGAACGACTACAATGGCCTCCCAATGCTGACACCTCACGCTATTGCGCTTTCCACCGGGGACCAGGTCATACATTGGAGGCGTGCTTCCACATCAAGGACTATATCTATGACTTGAATGACAATGGAGGCATTGATTGGGAGGAGATGAGAAAGTACATTGCAGAAATGAAGGTAAGAAGGCCACCTAGGTAGGATCAGCAGCAACCACAGCAACAACAATAGCAGCAACCCCCGCAGAAGTCCCAGGCACCCCTATAGTAGCAGCCCAATATGGGCATTATCCAAAACCCAGTCCCGGAGCACCAGGCTCTGAATCAACAAGTGAACGCCCTCAGAGCGTCTCCCTACACTGAAAGCACATCCGGCAAGGCGATGGAAGTACCCTCCACCTCCACCTCCCATCCTCTTTTACTCTACTCCCCTTCATCCGTACACCCACTCCCTCCAACCCACTACCATCCTTCCTCTGCATTCATACAACCGTCACACAACGTCCACCACCCTCAAGCCAGTCACACAACCCCCCACTCATCCGCCAACCACCCGTAACCACCACAACACAACCATCAAATCCTCAAGCCCCCTTTCTACGCAACACCGCTACCGTACCACCTCAACTCAATCACCCACTCATATGCCAACACCCTACTATCCCCACCTCGCAACCATCATCCAACCCACCTCTCCTCCGCACACCACCAACTACCCCATTACCACCCCTAACCCCCAAGCTCCCTTTCTACGTACCCCTACTTCACCCCCAAATGCGGTAGGTCTTCAACTACCGCACTAGATGTTCAACCCCCAACACTCCAACACCCATTCATCATCCACTCTGCTAGCCATGGCACCTACAGTGGGAGACGAAATAGAGGAGACTATGGTGCTCCAGAGCGAGCACATATTCAACCGCATATTTCCACAGTAAGACCAGGCACCCTTACCCCAAGAAGAAGAAGCACCAGTTGAGGAGTCCATTCCCGGGACTCCATTTCCGGGACTCAATATGATCTACTCAAGCATCTAGACAAGACACCGGCTAGAATTTCTATTCTCAAACTGATCAAGAGATCACCGGTACATCAGGAAGCCCTCATGCATTACTTGCAAAAGGTCATGGTGAATGAAGACCTTCCAGTCACGCAGATTAGCGTAGTATTGACCCCCACGAGGCAGCACCCGGCAATAGAGTTCCACGAAAATGAGCTAGCACCCATGGAATACCAAAGATATGCATTGTGCTTAACTGTCAAAATCAATGGCATCCGTGTTTCTTAGTGTTTGGTGGACACCGGGGCGTCAATCAATGTTGTGTCTTTGGACACGTTAAATTCTTGTGGAATCACACTACAGGCAGTCCGACCCTCCTCTATCACTGTCACAGCCTACGACAACACTAGTAGGCCGCCCAAAGGAGTGGTCGCGTTGAAGGTGGGGCTGGGTCCATCCGTTACTGAGATGGATTTCCACATTCTGGACATGGACCCAAGCTTCCGAATGATCCTGGGCTGGCCATTTATTCAGGCACTTGGCGTCATCACCTCCACTATTCATCAATGCCTCAAGTTTCCATACAAAGGGCGGCTCGTCAAAGTTTCCAGTAAACCAACAGTTCTGGAAGTGGACATAATGACTGATAACTCTGTCCCTTCTATTTGGCCAAGTAATCAGCCGTTAATGTCGGTGCTGGACATGTATGGTATGCAGTAAGGCACAACCAGTTCATCATCTGTTAGTGCAGCAAAGAGGAGCAAAATCATAACTGAAAAGGGGTGGCACATTATGCTGAAAATGGGGTACCAACCAGGCAAAGGGCTGGGTGTACATTTATAGGATAGGACTAAGGCTATAAAGGACAGTAAGACAAGACCTAGGGCAGGACTGGGGTACAAGCCGAGCAGGGCAGACCAAAACAGGGACAACCGCTTACTTGGTCCCTATACCAGCACTTCAGGAAGGGGCCGTTGCAGCCAGGGAGTGAACAAACCTCAACCATCGCGTCAGAACTCTCTCATACTACCTCCCTGGCAACATACAAAGCTGCTGAAAATCTCAGGCCCCAGAAACAGAAGAAGAGGGGCGAGACGGAATCAGATTGGCACCGGTGGTTTGACTTGAGTGACATCACTACTTCTCTAAGTCAACTCTTCACACCGGAAGATACTAAGCAACTGGAAGCAACCACAAGCAGGAGGCAGCGCGTAGATGAAGCCGAGCTAGGCACGCACTCTGAAAAAGCTCCCACAACAACTAGGCTCAGGGCAAACCTCTTTTCTCTGGGCATCGCACCCTCTCTCCTCCAGGCCATCACGTGGCCCTTCTTTATTTCTTTAAGCATTCCTCGGGCACCGACGCCCCACCTTACAATCTCTCTCCACTCCTCTGAGTAGACGCTCACTCTTCAATTCCCTCTTTCCAACAATCTCCCTCCACTCGAGCATACACTCATTTCTCAACTTTCTAGATTGGCGATCTCACCTCGCCCTCTTTCGCTTTGCATGATCAATAAAACCAAAAAATTTTGAATAACCACAAAAATCTCAAAAAAAAATGTCAATTTTCCAATGGTTGATTCCATCGTCTCCGTCGAGGAAACTTCTTACCTTTCCTCCGAGTGTGCCCCAACCTATGGGCCACTCCTCCCCAGTCCAATGACCAATCTACTGTTTCCCTCCATGCAGGGACCTCTTCCCCCACCACGCAGGAGACCTTTACTATTTTTCCTCCTTACCCACCTTCCCCCATGCAGGGAAATTCTTTTACTCCTTTAAATCCCCCTCCATCTTCCCCCACGCAGGGATCTTCATTTACCGCTTTTCCTACTCCTCCACCCCCTGCTGTAGATTCTGGTAATTGTAGTGAGAGTCTAAGTCAGAGTAGCAATAAGCTAGGGGTAGTATCCAAGAAGATATCCAAGGATAAGAGGGTTCCACACCACTTTCTCGATGATCTAGCCCGTAGGTGCAAGGCATGTTTAGCAATTACAGAATTCATTGAAGAGCCTTTGCAGTTGCTGAATATAGAATATGAGTAGTCGTTGTGCTTCATTGATGACGGGTTCGGAGTCTATAAGATCATGGATGATGATGACCCAATTAAGGAGGGTGATGAAGAATTTGAGGATGAGGCTGACGCGTTCGCAAGCAGAGTCAGAAGATTTGATGAACCGTCAGCTGCCGTAGAAGAAACCACCAAGGAAATCAATATGGGAACTGAGGAAAATCCTAGGACCGTCCTCATAAACAGTAACTTATCACCAGTTGAAGAAGAGGCAATCATTAAGGTTCTCAGAGAGTACAAGGACACGTTCGCTTGGAGCTATGAAGATATGCCAGGCTTGGACACCACGCTCGTTGAACACCATCTTACCCTTAAGCCGGGATCCATTGCCATTAAGCAGCGGTTGAGGCATTTCCACCCACAAATGGCTTTAAAAATGAAGGATGAGGTCGACAAGCTCCACAAAGCCAAATTCATTAGAGTCGTACTTTATCCGAATTGGGTGGCGAACATCGTCCCGGTCATGAAGAAGGACGGAAGAGTCAGAATCTGTATCGATTTCTGGAACCTCAACCGCACGTGTCCTAAGGATGATTTTCCTTTGCCTCACCTCAACGTGCTCATAGATAATACAACTGGGTATGAAACCCTCTCCTTCATGGATGGCTTCTCAGGGTACAACCAGATCAAGTTGGCTGAGGAAGATCAGGAGAAGACATCGTCCATTACATCATAGGGAACATACTGTTATGTGGTTATGCCATTTGGGCTTAAGAATGCTAGAGCTACTTATCAAAGAGCAATGATGGATATCTTTCTGTTGATATGGTTATTTAAATAACCATACTCACTAACTTGATCATTGCTTTAATCTATTTTTTATGACGACTTAATTCTGGTCAATCATGTTAACCACACAACTTCAAACATATTTGTATTTTGATGATGACATTTTGTACATAATCTGATGTCATATTGTATATATGTGGAAGATTCTTGAGTTGTGTATTCATTTGGATAATGACTAAAAACCTTCATGTTGATGATGTCTACACACATACTTTGATTTTAATGATGACATTTGGTTGTATATGATGTCCAAACACTCATACTTTGATTTTGATGATGACACATTGTACATATTACAATGATGAGTGAACAACATATTTTTAATACTTAATATTTCATATTTTGATAATAATAACATGTTTTGATAGTTCACACTTCATATATACAGGTTCACATAATTCTGTCAAAGTTGTGTCGACACAAGATGTCAAGTGTGTCGACACACCCTCTACATCTAGAAAGCAGTAAAGAGAAAAGAAGCCAGTTGTGTCGACACAGGTCCATTGTGTGTCGACACATCCATTGCTCTCCAGAAAGCAGTCAGAAGAAAAGAGCCAATTGTGTCGACACAAGTGAATTGTGTGTCGACACATGTTAACTTCCAGAGCCAATTGTGTCGACACAAGTCAATTGTGTGTCAACACACTTCGACTGAAGCTCAAAAATGGGAATTTTTTGAACACGTGTCTGCTTGGGAATCAAGGGATCTGACATAGATTTTTGTGCCCACGCACCCCAAGGAACCTCATGGACACATGGGGCTATAAATACCTATGATCATCGTACTCCAAAGGCAATCCAGCCTATACAATTCTCAGAAAAGCTTTTGGCGGCAAAAGAGGGTTTCTCTAGTTCCATGCTCAATCTCCAGAAGTTGTAGACCAGCCTTTCAACATAAAGGATGTAGGAATCAAGGTCAAGCTCTGGAGAAAGAAGTGGTGTGCTCAGGAAGGAGCAGATCTGGAAGAAGTGCAGCAGAAGAAGAAGAAGAAATCGCAATCCAGAAGCTACTGAAGTAGAGCAGTGCCGATCAAGAAGAAGAAGAAGAAGAAGGAAAAGAAGAAGAGGAGCAGTAGCAGAATTAAGGAAGAAACATTATGGATCTATGATCGTGGTGATCAGATCAATATTTGAAGGGATATGTCTTTCCTCACTCACACCTTTTCTCAACTCAATTCATATTTGTGTGTGTGTGTGTACTGAACTGATCGTGGATTCTATATGGATGTTTGTTTTCCGATTTGTAAAAGTGCTTAGTACAGATCATAGTGTGTGTGTTGTGATCTGTGTAGGTTTGTGCACAGATCTGAATTGTGTGTGGTGTGTAGATCAGATCGAGGCTAGAGGATCTGATCTTGTAGTACCCTAGAATTTCCTTGAAATTATTCTGTACAATGTGTGTTTATTTCTGCATAATTTGAATGTTGTTGTGTGTAAGAACTAGGCGTCAAGATCGTTTGACGTTAAGGCTTGTAAGCGGCAATATCGTATGCCGTTTATATGGTGTTAACGACAATAGGTATTGACGTTTAATATATTTTCTGAATTATTTAATTATGGGCAAGACTATAAACGACATCATCAATGGACGTTTATATTGGGGGAAGACGGCAACCTATGTTGACGCTAACCTGACTTGCCTGTTTTTGAGCTTTCCGTTCCGGATTTAAGAGATCGGCCGTTTCGGGAAGGTTTTAATGGGCTGATCCGATGCGTTTAGATCTGAGGGTCAGGATTAGGTTTGGTCGTTGCTTGAGAGGTCTTTATAAGACCAGATCTCGCAGAAAGAAAAGGGGGTTTTTGCTTTGGTTCTGGAGGAGAGAAAGAGGGCCGAGGAAGGGATTTGCAGAGCGATCTGGTGCTTGTTCGTGCGGTTCGAGGGCTTCTACACCGAGGAGATACATAGGACTTCGTGCCCAAAAGCTCATCCAGGCGGAGGAGCTTCATCGGAGGAGGTTTCGGAGTGCTTGAAGACGGAGGAAAGAACTGTCTCCCTGGCGAGACGGGCTTCTTCGAGCTCGGATTCGACACTCCATTAGGAGGGATTGAGGCAAGTTACATGGGGGATTAGTTTAGGATATGATATATTACGTATTTAACAATTTTTTGTATTTTAAAGCATGAAAACAACCTACGGGAAGGGTTAGAAACGCCGTTATTTCATGCAGGTTTCTGTGTTTTCTGTGTCTTAGAACTAGACGTCCAGGGTATTGCCGCCTATAATATGTAAACGGCAATATCGACTGCCGTTTAGTTCATCCGAAATATATATGTATTTTCTGTCCTTACTATATGTAAACGGCGCTATGTGCCGCGTCTGTTTGTGTTAACGGCGCTATGTGCCGCCGTCTATAATTACTTAACGACAACGTTTGTGGACGTCGACCATAGTAAACGTCGTATGATGGACGTCAAGATTATCAGAATCATGTATTCCCTGAAATCTGAGTGAACTTGTTTAAATGTATAATTTATGAATGTATGCGTTTCAGCCATGAAATATTTGAGCATGTGGTTGCTATATTATGGACTGTCTATTGCTATAATGTACAGGTTACATATATGTATTAATGAACTTGCATAATTACATGACAACGATCAATGTTAAGTTAGTAAAAGATAAAGTATAATGATTTAAAAGAAAGCATGTTGATTGATGTTTAGATTACTGCAATAGATATGATATGTCAGTAATCCCTGTTCCATGTGAAAATTGTGAGCTTTTCTCAATATTAAACCATGTTAGTTAGTTGATTTAATAGAGTTAATTTCATGAAAAATAGTTGCAGAAATCAGAAAATTATGAAATTTGGCATGTGTATTGTAATTACTGATTTCGAATTTCTGTTAAAATTTCAGAATTTTCAGACATGTGTACGTTCTGTTATGAATTTCTGAACAATATATTACACATAGAATTGAATAAATATGAATGAAAATGCAAGAATGAATATTAGTATCATGATAGCGATCTGTTGTACAGTAAATAGGATTTCAGAACTGAAAGTGTTGTACTTTGAAATATTGCATTAACACATGTTAAATAGTATGAAATGAAATGTCACTATCTATTATACATGTTAGTGTATGCATTATAACAATGATGCCAATAAGACATTGCTATCTTAGAGATTCCTACAAGGAACTACACCGTAGATGCCCCTATGGTAATGGTTCACCTACATGTAAAGAAATGAATCCGTGGGCAACGGATTGAAATCCTGGAGGTAGACTTGTTCTACTGGTCAAGGTGGGAAGGACTTTCCCCGGTTTTGCGCAAATACTATGACTTCATCACCGCATTGCCTAGGTGATAAGTGAATGTTAAATGACTACTGATCTCTAATTTAGTGTGGGCTATGTCTTGGCAACTATATGAAAATGACTACATGCTACAAGTTACATATCTACATGCTACATGTTACATGCCACAAGTTACATGTCTACCTGTTCTACATGCTACATACTACATGTTATATGCTTACATTCTACACATGAACTTGTTCAAAGGATTTCATGCTACATGTCAATGTTTTAATATTACTACATGAAAATTGTTGTGTAAAAGAATAGTGCATGCATAAATGAGAAATTGATACATGAGAATTGTTGTAGGTCACATAACATCGAATAGATTCCATGAATAAGTAATTCTATGCTATATGTGAAACATGTTTTATTTCCGAATAGTTAGAATCACTATGAAATGAATGATTGCCAATGGACTTAGAACTATCGTAAGAAAAGTATATGATATCAATGAATGGAATGCTAATGTACTACCATGTTTTAAAACTAATATAATGTTAATATCTTGAACTGTCTTTCATGTGATTTGCTGGGTCTTGTAGACTCATACTTGCCTAACATTTCAGGAGAGCCAGAGGATACAGAGGAGTTAGTGCAAACTGACTCAGAGCGTGAGGACGTGGAGACTTAGCTTGGCATAGAGAGATTTAGAGTGAATCTTGTATGTGAGGATCTTATGTAATTTCTTTTATGAAGCTGATCTTTGAGTTGTAATAAACTTTGGACTATTGCTACCCTTTTTATGCATTAGATTTGCTTTTGAATAAATGCTGATTGCAAGTGTTTAATTCCATATTCGGTCATTTATCATTGGAATTGAATAGTTATTTGTGTATATTTCAACCTGTATTGTAATTGTTGGATTCGTTCCACTGTAATACCTCTATTAGATCCAATGTGAGTTGGTGTAACTGTACTGGGTCTAAGAGGGGCGTTACAGAGATTGGTATCACAGCGATCCAGGTTGAACATGTACATAAATAGAATATCAGTATTGTATTCATATTTCAAGTCTGCATAAAGAATTAGTCCAAGTTATGTAGAATGATAGGTTATTAAATAGGATGCTTATTTTGTAGGCTATGGCGACTCGTGGACGTAGAGGAGCTGGCCCGGCTCGAGGTGATGAGTCAGCAGGTGATCAGCAGACTCCAGCACAGCAGGCTCAAGACCAAGCGGGTGTACCTTTACCACCCCCACCACCACCTGTAGACTACGGAGCATTGATGCAAGGATTAGTGCATGCGATGCAGACTCAGGCTCAGACTACAGCGGCATTGCAGGCGCAGGTTCAGGTCGGTAGCTGCAAGAATTATTCAAGGTGCTAACTGAAGAGTTGTTATCTAAGGAATGTTTTGGATTGTGGGCACGAGCACCAGCTCAGGATGCAGTTTTTGGAGGAGTGCCTATGATGGAAAGATTCAGGAGGATGACCCCGCCTTTCTTTAAGGGAGAGAGTGATCCCATTCTTGCGGAGAGTTGGCTTAGAGAGACGGAGAAGATCTTTCGTGCCCTTCGTTGTGCGGAAGAGGAGAGAGTGACCTTAGCTACTTATATGCTGCAGGTAAAGATAGATTTTAAGGAGCTTATGGGTATTGTTTGGAATATATCTTAGATATACTTACCTTCTTTTTCAGGAGCGTGCCGATGTGTGGTGGTCCTCTGTACTACGCACACAGTTTGAAGATGGTGCTATGGAGGTTGCATGGACTGAATTCGTCCGCTTGTTCAAGGTGAAGTATATTCCAGAGCACGTGCAGGACCGCATGGAGCAGGAGTTTTTGACGTTGACCCAGGGGTCAATGAGTGTACTTGAGTATGAGGTAAGATTTGTGGAGCTGTCCAAGTATGCGCCTCACATAGTAGCAGATGAGCGGAGGAAGGTAAAGAAATTTATCATGGGGTTGAAGCCGTCCCTGAGGACGAGACTGGTGGCATTAGGACATCGTTCCATGGAGGAAGCTTTATCAGCAGCTTGCATGCAGGAGGCAGAGATGGAAGTTTACCTTGAAGAGAAGAGGGCTTCTTTGAAGAGGCCAGCATCAGCTTTCCAGCGACAGGATAAGAAGAAGAAGATTCCAGCTTTTCAGCAGAGAGCAGTGGTTCCAGCAAGAGCAGCGGCACCGACTCCAGGCGGAGGTATGATTGCAGAGAAGCCAGTGTGTACCCAGTGCGGGAAGCGTCATGGAGGCGAGGTGTGTTGGGTGACTTCCGGGAGATGCCTGAGATGTGGTGATAAGAACCACAAGATCAGAGACTGTCCGAAGATGGCGCAGCAGACTGCAGCGGCAGCAGCACCAGCAGCAGCGAGACCGGCACGAGAGCAGCAGGGAGACCGAGGGCTCCGGCTCGAGTGTTCGCCTTGGCGAGAGACGAGGCAGAGTTGGCAGAGCACGTCACTGAAGGTACAATTCTAATTATGGGAATGCATGCTAGAGTCTTGTTTGATACCGGTGCCACGCATAGTTTTATTTCCGAAGGATTTGCCAAAGTCTTGATAAAGGAGAATGGTCTAGTTCCAGAAAAGTTGGAGGTTCCCTTGTCTGTGCATACTCCAGCAGGAACTATCTTGACCGAGCAGTGTTTTTCGTTGCTTTCTGTGTGCATTGAGGAGCAAGTTTTGCCTGGTAATTTCTATTTGCTGAAGATGAAGGATTATGATGCTATCTTGGGCTTTGATTGGCTTGAGGAGCATTATGCTTTGATGGATTGTCGGCGGAAGCTTATAGTTTTTCGAATTCCTGGAAAGGAGGAGTTTGTTCACCCTTTGCCCAAGGTCATGTCGGGTAAGTTTGTGATTTCGGCTTTGAAGGCAACTCGGATGTTGAGCATGGGTTGTTCTGGTTTTCTGGCTAGTGTGGTTGTGACCGAGGATTCGAAGAAGGTTCTATCTGTCGAGAATATTGAGGTGGTCAGAGATTTCAGCGATGTCTTTCCTGAAGATTTGTTGGGTTTGCCACCTGCAAGGGAGTTAGAGTTTGGCATTGAGCTCGTACCCGGCACAACACCTATTTCCATTGCACCTTATCGCATGGCGCCAGCGGAATTGGCAGAGTTGAGGAAGCAGCTGCAGGAATTACTTGATAAAGGCTTCATCAGGCCGAGCGTTTCGCCATGGGGAGCACCTGTTCTTTTTGTGAAAAAGAAGGATGGATCGATGAGGTTGTGCATAGATTACCGTAAGCTTAACCAGGTAACTGTTAAAAACAAGTACCCTTTACCTCGTATTGATGACTTGTTTGATCAGTTGCGAGGAGCTTCTGTATTCTCTAAGATTGATCTTCGTTCTGGCTATCATCAACTCCGAATTAAGCCGGAAGATTCTGCTAAGACGGCTTTTAGGACAAGATATGGCCATTATGAGTTCCTTGTCTTACCCTTTGGCTTGACAAATGCTCCAGCAGTTTTCATGGATTTGATGAATAGAGTTTTTCGGCAGTATCTGGATTCTTTTGTGGTAGTCTTCATTGATGATGTGTTGATTTATTCGCCCGATGAAGAGACTCATAGGGAGCATCTGAAGATTGTGTTGGGTGTCCTGAGGGAGCATAAGCTGTATGCTAAATTCAGCAAGTGCAACTTCTGGATGAAAGAAGTCCATTTCTTGGGTCATGTTATATCGGGAGAAGGTGTGTCTGTAGATCCAGCTAAAGTGGAAGCTGTTCTTGATTGGGAGACACCGAGATCTTCAGCTGATATCAGGAGTTTTCTCGGTTTGGCTGGCTATTATAGGAGATTCATCGAAGGATTTTCTTCTATTGCGGCGCCTTTGACGAGGTTGACAAGGAAAGGAGTCAAGTTTGAGTGGTCAGAGGCTTGTGAAAAGGCGTTCCAGGAATTGAAGGCTCGTCTGACCTCAGCGCCAGTGCTTGTTTTGCCCAATGATGTAGATTCTTTCTCTATCTACACAGATGCTTCGAAGATTGGGCTTGGTTGTGTTCTGATGCAGGGTGGTCGAGTTGTGGCGTATGCTTCTAGGCAACTTAAGAAGCATGAGCGCAACTACCCGACCCATGACTTGGAGTTAGCAGCTGTGGTCTATGCTTTGAAAATTTGGAGGCACTATCTATATGGAGTTAGATTTGAGCTCTTCTCAGACCACAAGAGTCTCAAATACTTGTTCTCGCAGAAGGAGTTGAATCTGAGGCAGCGGAGGTGGATAGAATTCATGAAAGACTATGATTTTGATCTATCTTACCATCCAGGGAAGGCCAATGTAGTAGCAGATGCGTTGAGCAGGAAAAGACAGATGATGAGGCAAGACTGGAAGATGCTAGATGACGCTTCAAGTTCTTTAGCTGTTCTAGAACCTCAATTGTGTAACTTGTTCATGGCACAGTTGTCTTTGAGATCTTCTATTCTTGATCGGGTCATTGCATTGCAGAAAGATGATCCGTTGTTGCAGGAGTTGGTTGGAAAGAGCGGAATTGCCAGAGACGAAGATGATGTGATTCGCTTGAATCTTAGGGTATGTGTCCCTAATAATGTTGATCTGAGAAAGGAAATTTTGGAGGAGGCGCATAGATCTCAGTTCTCTATTCACCCAGGCAGTGGGAAGATGTACAAGGATCTGAAGCGTTCTTTCTGGTGGTCTGGCATGAAGCGAGATGTGGCTGATGTTGTGGCAAAGTGTCTGATTTGTCAGCAAGTGAAGGCAGAGCGTCAGCGACCTTCAGGCTTGATGCAGAAGTTAGATATCCCTCAGTGGAAGTGGGAGCAAGTGACCATGGACTTTGTATCCGGATTGCCTAGATCGGCTAGAGGAAATGATTCTATTTGGGTGATCGTTGATAGATTTTCGAAGAGTGCTCATTTCCTTGCCATGAAGAAGAAACAGTCCGTTGAGAGCTTGGCAAGATTGTATATTAATAGTATTGTGAAGCTGCATGGGATTCCGAAGTCGATTATCTCAGATCGTGATCCGAGATTCACTTCCAGGTTTTGGCAGAGTTTGCAGCAGGCTTTTGGCAGTCAGTTGAAGTTGAGTTCGGAATTTCATCCACAAACGGATGGACAGTCCGAGAGGACTATTCAGACGTTGGAAGATATGCTTCGAGCTTGTGTTTTAGAATGGAAAGGTGATTGGGAGCGCCATCTATCTCTTGTGGAATTTGCTTATAATAACAGTTTCCATTCGAGCATAGGAATGGCACCTTTTGAAGCTTTGTACGGAAGACCCTGTAGATCCCCATTGTGTTGGGAGGAGTCAGGAGATCGACATCTGGTTGGACCTGAGGTAGTGCAAGAGACTTCAACAAAGATTCAGATGATTGTGCAGAGAATAAACGAGGCTCAGGATCGTCAAAAGAGTTATGCAGATGCAAGAAGGAAGGATTTGGCATTCGAGGTTGGAGACCATGTTTTCCTTAAGGTTTCACCAACCAGAGGTGTAGTAAGATTCGGGAAGAGGGGTAAGCTGAATCCGAGATTCATTGGACCCTTTGAAATTCTGAAAAAGATCGGGAATGTGGCATACCAGTTAGCTTTGCCACCATCTTTAGCAGCGGTGCATCCAGTATTTCATGTATCCATGTTGAGGCAGTATGTTAGAGATCCGGCTCATGTGATCAGTTATGAGCCGATTCAGTTGCAGCCAGATTTATCTTATTCTGAACAACCTATGGAGATTCTGGACAGGAAGGTGCAAGAATTGAGATCAAAGTCCATTCCATTTGTGAAGATTCTATGGAGGAACTTCTCACGTGAAGAGGCAACGTGGGAGCTTGAAGAAAGAATGAAGAAGCTTTATCCGTCCTTGTTCGGTGAGTAACTTAACTCAATCTTCGAGGACGAAGATTATTTTAAGGGAGAGAGGATGTAGTACCCTAGAATTTCCTTGAAATTATTCTGTACAATGTGTGTTTATTTCTGCATAATTTGAATGCTGTTGTGTGTAAGAACTAGGCGTCAAGATCGTTTGACGTTAAGGCTTGTAAGCAGCAATATCGTATGCCGTTTATATGGTGTTAACGACAATAGGTATTGACGTTTAATATTTTTTCTGAATTATTTAATTATGGGCAAGACTATAAACGACATCATCAATGGACGTTTATATTGGGGGAAGACGGAAACCTATGTTGCCGCTAACCTGACTTGCCTGTTTTTGAGCTTTCCGTTCCGGATTTAAGAGATCGGCCGTTTCGGGAAGGTTTTAATGGGCTGATCCGATGCGTTTAGATCTGAGGGTCAGGATTAGGTTTGGTCGTTGCTTGAGAGGTCTTTATAAGACCAGATCTCGCAGAAAGAAAAGGGGGTTTTTGCTTTGGTTCTGGAGGAGAGAAAGAGGGCCGAGGAAGGGATTTGCAGAGCGATCTGGTGCTTGTTCGTGCGGTTCGAGGGCTTCTACACCGAGGAGATACATAGGACTTCGTGCCCAAAAGCTCATCCAGGCGGAGGAGCTTCATCGGAGGAGGTTTCGGAGTGCTTGAAGACGGAGGAAAGAACTGTCTCCCTGGCGAGACGGGCTTCTTCGAGCTCGGATTCGACACTCCATTAGGAGGGATTGAGGCAAGTTACATGGGGGATTAGTTTAGGATATGATATATTACGTATTTAACAATTTTCTGTATTTTTAAAGCATGAAAACAACCTACGGGAAGGGTTAGAAACGCCGTTATTTCATGCAGGTTTCTGTGTTTTCTGTGTCTTAGAACTAGACGTCCAGGGTATTGCCGCCTATAATATGTAAACGGCAATATCGACTGCCGTTTAGTTCATCCGAAATATATATGTATTTTCTGTCCTTACTATATGTAAACGGCGCTATGTGCCGCCGTCTGTTTGTGTTAACGGCGCTATGTGCCGCCGTCTATAATTACTTAACGACAACGTTTGTGGACGTCGACCATAGTAAACGTCGTATGATGGACGTCAAGATTATCAGAATCATGTATTCCCTGAAATCTGAGTGAACTTGTTTAAATGTATAATTTATGAATGTATGCGTTTCAGCCATGAAATATTTGAGCATGTGGTTGCTATATTATGGACTGTCTATTGCTATAATGTACAGGTTACATATATGTATTAATGAACTTGCATAATTACATGACAACGATCAATGTTAAGTTAGTAAAAGATAAAGTATAATGATTTAAAAGAAAGCATGTTGATTGATGTTTAGATTACTGCAATAGATATGATATGTCAGTAATCCCTGTTCCATGTGAAAATTGTGAGCTTTTCTCAATATTAAACCATGTTAGTTAGTTGATTTAATAGAGTTAATTTCATGAAAAATAGTTGCAGAAATCAGAAAATTATGAAATTTGTCATGTGTATTGTAATTACTGATTTCGAATTTCTGTTAAAATTTCAGAATTTTCAGACATGTGTACGTTCTGTTATGAATTTCTGAACAATATATTACACATAGAATTGAATAAATATGAATGAAAATGCAAGAATGAATATTAGTATCATGATAGCGATCTTTGGTACAGTAAATAGGATTTCAGAACTGAAAGTGTTGTACTTTGAAATATTGCATTAACACATGTTAAATAGTATGAAATGAAATGTCACTATCTATTATACATGTTAGTGTATGCATTATAACAATGATGCCAATAAGACATTGCTATCTTAGAGATTCCTACAAGGAACTACACCGTAGATGCCCCTATGGTAATGGTTCACCTACATGTAAAGAAATGAATCCGTGGGCAACGGATTGAAATCCTGGAGGTAGACTTGTTCTACTGGTCAAGGTGGGAAGGACTTTCCCCGGTTTTGCGCAAATACTATGACTTCATCACCGCATTGCCTAGGTGATAAGTGAATGTTAAATGACTACTGATCTCTAATTTAGTGTGGGCTATGTCTTGGCAACTATATGAAAATGACTACATGCTACAAGTTACATATCTATATGCTACATGATACATGCCACAAGTTACATGTCTACCTGTTCTACATGCTACATACTACATGTTATATGCTTACATTCTTACACGTGAACTTGTTCAAAGGATTTCATGCTACATGTCAATGTTTTAATATTACTACATGAAAATTGTTGTGTAAAAGAATAGTGCATGCATAAATGAGAAATTGATACATGAGAATTGTTGTAGGTCACATAACATCGAATAGACTCCATGAATAAGTAATTCTATGCTATATGTGAAACATGTTTTATTTCCGAAATAGTTAGAATCACTATGAAATGAATGATTGCCAATGGACTTAGAACTATCGTAAGAAAAGTATATGATATCAATGAATGGAATGCTAATGTACTACCATGTTTTAAAACTAATATAATGTTAATATCTTGAACTGTCTTTCATGTGATTTTCTGGGTCTTGTAGACTCATACTTGCCTAACATTTCAGGAGAGCCAGAGGATACAGAGGAGTTAGTGCAAACTGACTCAGAGCGTGAGGACGTGGAGACTTAGCTTGGCATAGAGAGATTTAGAGTGAATCTTGTATGTGAGGATCTTATGTAATTTCTTTTATGAAGCTGATCTTTGATTGTAATAAACTTTGGACTATTGTTACCCTTTTTATGCATTAGATTTACTTTTGAATAAATGCTGATTGCAAGTGTTTAATTCCATATTCGGTCATGTATCATTAGAATTGAATAGTTATTTGTGTATATTTCAACCTGTATTGTAATTGTTGGATTCGTTCCACTGTAATACCTCTATTAGATCCAATGTGAGTTGGTGTAACTGTACTGGGTCTAAGAGGGGCGTTACAGATCTTCTGTGAACTTGATCTAGCATGTGTGTGTGTCTGAGCCTGAGTGCTCGTATGTGTTTTGTACTCAGTTCTTTGAGTAGTGTGTGCTTCATTGTGTGAGGCACTGGATGTAATCTCTGAACCACCTAAAAATCCCTTGTGCATTGTGGTTTGATTTGTGGTTTGAATTGTATTGCGCTAGATGCATGCATAGGGATTTTGCCTACACACTAACTAATTTGTTCACACACGTTAATCACATATTTGAAATTTAAACTGTTTCATAAAGTGTTTCTCACATTTTGATAACACACAATGAATCAGATCAGAGGGGTTTTAATTGAGTAGATTCTTTATTTCGAAGTAATTTTTAGATTGCTTAAATTTCCGCTGCAAATCTATTCAACCCCCCTTCTAGATTTGCCATTACTGAAAATTTGATCCTAACAATTGGTATCAGAGAAGGTTAATGTCTGATTCTGATATAATTTGATTGCTTCTGTTTGATCTTAATGAAACATTATCTGATCTGTTTGAATTGCTTGATTGCTTGAATATTGAAATCTTGCTTGATCTGTTTGATCAGATTCATCGCTTCATCTTTATTAACTTTGCAGTCTTGAGTAGATTAGGTGATTGTTAATTAGTGTAATCATTTGAATCAAACTCGGTAACATGACTGAATTATCAAGTATCATAAATAGACCCAAAATTGTTGGGTTTGATCACAATGATGATAACATCAAGTTTGATAAATTGCAAGACTTTTATATGAAGACAAAGATGATTGGAAAGAAATCCAAGGACAAATACTTCATGGCTCATGGCAGCTCAAAAGGTTCTCACAGCTCAGACAAATATGAAAAATCACATTTGTTAGAAAAGTCGAGAAAGTCTCAAAAATCAGGTAAATCTGGTTCAGACCTATTTGATAGATCAATGTTTAATACTAACTCAGAGAATGATATATCTTTTGATGAACTGATAGAATGCTATGAGCACATGTACAAACAGTTTAAAAGGGTTAATTATCAAAACAAGAAGCTGAAGGATCAATTGGAGATAAATGAGATGAAAATTGATAACCATCAAGTATTATATGAAGAAAATGAAGAACTGAAAATTGAGAATGAAGATTTAAAAAATGAAATTGAAAAGTTAAATTCTGAGAAAGAGAATTTGAAAAATGAAGTCAAAAATTGTGGAAACAAGTTGTCGAAATTAAAAGAAAATCATGATCAGTTGGAAAATGAAAATCTTGATTTGAAAGATGAAAATGAAAAATTGATTGATCATAATGAGAATCTTAAATTTGACAATGATCAATTGAATAAACAAATTTCCAACATAGCTCATGATCATCAGATAAAAGAAAAATACAAATAATTGGTTGAGGAAAATAGTCATATGAAAAAGAAGATTAAATACTTATATCATGACAGACCATTAAATGATGAATGTAACAATTCTAAGAAGAAAATTGTTGACCTGGAAAATCAAATTGTTCAATTTGAAAATGAAAAAAACAAGCTGAAAAATGATCTGGATATCATGCAAAACAAACTTCAAATTTCAGAAAAGAAAACTGCGGCATTGAAAGCTGAAAAAGAAAAATTGACAAATGAACTTGAAGATGTGGTTAAACAAAATCAAAATTCTGAAAAGAAGATTTTTGAATTGAACATAACTGTTGATAGTTTAAAATCTACTTTATCTAAGTTTGTTCAAGAAACTCAGAATTTAGATAATCTTTTTAGAACGAAGGTTAATTTTCAAAAGGAAGGTTTAGGATTTAACCCCTTGAACAAAAAGAATTTTCAAAACAAAATAAAGACCTCATTTGTGAATGTTTCTATGAACAAGAATTCTATTGCACCTAAAGAAAAATCTGTTAAGATTCATGTTCAGAAAAATGTTCAAAAACAAAATGATAAATTGAATAAAATTGTTGAAAATAGGAAGAACTCTGTTTCAATTGGAAATCGGAAAAAAAAAAAAAAATAGGATTCTACAAGGTCTCCACACCTCCTCCATCAGCCCAGAAAGATCCAAGGTATTCTACAACTCCACATCATGTCAAAAGCTACCAAAGGGTACCACCTCCTCCCTTTCAACCTAAGGATAATCAAAGATACTCTAGAGGGATTCAGAGCTTCCAGCAAATGCACTCATACTATGGTAAGCTCCAAGTAAATACTAAACCCATTTGCTTTAATTGCAATAAACCTGATCATTTAGCCAAATTTTACTGGAATAGAGATCAACATTTTCATAAATATGCCAAACCAGTTCAGTGCTTCACATGTCATAAAGTTGGGCATATTTCTAAGAAATGTTGGCATATAATTGATAATCTTTTGCATGCTCCCATGTTTCATGTTAATGTACATAAGAATAAATATCATGTTCATGCTGAAAACACTCAGGAATTCTATGTACATGAAAATAGAACTGTTGCACAAAAGATCTCTTCTGAATTTCATGTTAAAAATTTCAATGATAAAAATCTAAAAAATAGGAAACAAAATGTTCAGTATGTTAATGGTGCATTCTATACCAAAAACTCTAAGATTAGAAACTAAGATTATTGTGTTTCTAGTCTTCAGAAAAATGCACCTAATATAAAATCCTTTTGGATTCAAAAATCATTGTTGCAGATTCATGGAAGATCCTTAGGACCCAAACAAGTTTGGGTTCTGAAATGTGCTGCTTGAATGCTACATGTAGGGATCCTTGTAGTCAATTTCAAGATGAAGGCTTCATGACTAAGGCTACACGAAAAGTAAGTGGAGAGAATGAAAGAAAATGAAAATCTCACCAGGTAAATACTTTTGAGAGATTCCCTGCTAAATAAAAACTTCTTGTTGATAAAAAAAATCTCTTGAATAAATTGTTTGATGAGTGAAATTGAGTGTTAAAGTGTAATCATGCTTGAATTACTTGTAAAAATTTTCACATTATGCACATGTAATTAAAAATCATGATTCTGTTGAAAAAAAGAACTCAGAAACTCCATGTGAACATAAATTGAACATTTCATGAAAACATAGGTGCATTAAACAAAGAATAATTATGTTATGGAACTACTGCTGCTCATAATTCCATTAATGACAAAAGTGCATCTATTCCAAAAAGAAAATTCTCTTGGATTCAAAAAGTTCACTGCTGCAATCTAACTCTTGCTCAACTGCAGGACCCAAGTAGGTATAGGTCCCAAGGCCAACTTCATCAACAAGTTGATGAGCCTTGTAGTCATACCTTTTCCATCTAAAATCAAAACAATGGCTATGCATGGCAAGAAAAATTGGAAACCACAAGTAAAATTCAAATGCAGACTGTTCAGGTAAAACCTCATATCATTTCCAGATTGAACTGCTTAAGTTAAAGAAAATTCTTAGAGTCTTATCTGAATAATGAAGAGTGTGTTTTGATGTTACTCCCAATAATAACTTTGTGTCATAACAATTAGAATCATGTTTGTATTATCATGCTCGCTTAAATGTGCCTATGATTCTGTGTGCATATCAACTGCTTTGATTTTTTGGTATATCAAATGATGACATGTGGAAAAACAAGTTATGCTTGTTTGGAAACTATCATTATGCGTGAGTAAAATACTCCGCCAAGTACCAAAAGTCATGTTATACCTAAAGCTAATTGTGTGTATAATCATGTGTGAATTGCTTGCTAGTTTTTTCATTCCTTGCAGATATTAATGGAGAGTAAATTTGAAAAAGTGCAAAAATGTTCTTGAAAATGTAATGAATTTCATGCTAAAACTCAAGAATAATTGACATTTTCTGCAGTGACTATGTGATATATCAAATGGTGAAATGTGAAAGGACAAGTTAGGCTTGTCTGGAAACTATCATTATGCGTGAGGAAAATTCTCCACCAAGTATCAATAGTCTTTTCCTGTATAAAGGTCATCAAGGAAAATAAAAATCTCAAAAACTTTATTTTAATTCTTTGAAAAACTTCCCTCTTTCAATAAATTGTATGTTGATGTATGCTTGATCATGTTCATATTCTTTTTGTGCAAACTAGTTTGGAATGAACATATCTGAATTACTTAAATGATCATTTCATATCATGCATATCTTATGGGGGAGTAAGTCAAAAGAATCTTTGAGTGAAATGCTGGAGAAATATTCTTTCATATCTAATTTATCGACAACTCCCATTCAGTTTGTTGGCAAATGTTCTTGCAAAGCTGCTTAATGAAAGTCAACATTTGTTAAACCATTGAAAAACCCATAAAAAATAACTTTGGTCATGCTCAGGTCGACATATATCTTCTCTTGTGTCGACACCAGTTGTTTTTTTATCATGATCAGGTCGACACATAGTTGCTTATGTGTTGACACTAGTTGTTCACTGCTACTCTATTCTTGAGAATTCTTGTTCTTGTGTCGACACACTAAGGATTTTATGTTGACACATCATCATCTATCTTTTTGAAATCTTCACATACTCAGGTGGAGCTGATTCTTTCATAAGTCATCATGATAACATCCACTCAAACTCATGCTTGAGAATCAGTGTCCATTTATTTCTTGATTCTATCTCCTTGATATATCATACCTTTTATTCAAGTCTTGCATCAGGATAAATGAGTCTTTATGATATTCCTATATGAGAGATTTCATACATAAAGACTAAAATAATTGTGCACTCAGTTTCGTCTTAAAGATATGATCTAAGAACAAGTTTATATCAATTTTTAATGCTGAACTCATTTAAACTGAGTTGCAAAACACTTGTAGGCATATGAGTAGCTTTAGTGTTTAACATGTGAATGTTTTGAAGCTTTATCCTTAACACATGTTAAGAATAATCTATCTACACTCATGATCATGTCTACTCTAATTAATATAAGTTTATTCTTAAAAACATTTTAATAAAATATTTTCAAAAAAATAGAGAGATACAAATAGAGCAATGAAAATGTCACTTTATTACGTATTGAGTAACCGAGTTCATTTCACCTAATCAAGTGTTTTAGCTCGCGTCAAAAGATGACAAACAAGTTGTTTCAACTCTGTATAAGGTAATGAAGGTTAAACTACTGAGTAATCAGGTGGTCTTGCATTGGGTAAATGTGACCTCTTGCATTGAAGGGTGTGATTTGACCAATTTACTCTTGTATTCTCTCTTACAAAATGAAAAGAAAATATAAAAAGCTTAAAAAAGAACAGCATGTACATTGACCTACATGAAGTTCATGTTAATTGAGTTTAGAGTTATTATTCTACATTGTGTTAAATGTTTAGCTACTAAACTCATGTGATAAACACTTTTGTGAACTCATATTTTCATCACATTTGCTTCATCTTTTTAAATGCATTCAAGTTATTAAAAGTTTAACATATGTTGTGATTGTATGTGCCTTTGTTATTAAACTTCGTTGCACAATCTAAAGACACATAATTTTTCTCTCATATTTTAATATCAAATATCTTATTGATTCTGATCATTTCTAATCATTCATCTCTCAATTCCACCCCTTGCTTACATGTCAGTAATACCTTGATCTCCATCCATTGATGTTCTTTGGTATCATTTTTTCCTACTTATTTCATTGACACCATCATAGGGGGAGAGTGTTATACCAAAAGGGGTGACTATACTTGTTGTTGATTGAAGGGGAGAGAGAGTCTTTATGTTGTTATCAAAAAAGGGGGAAAATTTGAGGGGAACAATATGATTGCAACGACAAGCTTCTGTAATGATTGCAATTTTTTGAATGAAAACAATCCATGCTATCATTGTTGTCCATGATTGCAAATTTCATGATTATTCATCTCAACAAATGTTGTACATAACCATTGTGCTTTCGTGACATTTATATGTTTCTCTTCATCTTTTTGATGTTGTAAAAAAGAGAGAGAAATATGAATGTATATTTTGTCATCATCAAAAAGGGGGAGAATGTTGAGTTATGGTTATTTAAATAACCATACTCACTTACTTGATCATTGCTTTAATCTATTTTTTATGATGACATAATTCTTGTCAATCATGTTAAACACACAACTTCAAACATATTTGTGTTTTGATGATGACATTTTGTACATAATCTGATGTCATATTGTATATATGTGGAAGATTCTTGAGTTGTGTATTCATTTGGATAATGACTAAAAACCTTCATGTTGATGATGTCTACACACTCATACTTTGATTTTAATGATGACTACAACATTTAGTTGTGTATGATGTCCAAACACTCATACTTTGATTTTGATGATGACACATTGTACATATTAGAATGATGAGTGAACAACATGTTTTTAATACTTAATATTTCATATTTTGATGATAATAACATGTTTTGATGATTTACACTTCATATATACAGGTTCACATAATTCTGTCAAAGTTGTGTCGACACAAGATGTCAAGTGTGTCGACACACCCTCTACATACAGAAAGCAGTAAAGAGAAAAGAAGCCAGTTGTGTCGACACAGGTCCATTGTGTGTCGACACATCCATTGCTCTCCAGAAAGCAGTCAGAAGAAAAGAGCCAGTTGTGTTGACACAAGTTAATTGTGTGTCAACACATGTTAACTTCCAGAGCCAGTTTGTGTCGACACAAGTCAATTGTGTGTCGACACACTTCGACTGAAGCTCAAAAATAGGAATTTTCTGAACATGTGTCTACTTGGAAATCAAGGGATCTTACCTAGATTTTTGTGCCCACACATCCCAAGGCACCTCATGGACACATGAGGCTATAAATACCCATGATTCTCGTACTCTAAAGGCAAGCCAGCCCAAACAATTCTCATAAAAGCTTTTGGCGACAAAAGAGGGTTTCTCTAGTGCCTTGCTCAATCTTCAGAAGTTGCAGACCAGCCTTTCAACATAGAGGACGTGGGAATCAAGGCCAAGCTCTGGAGAAAGAAGTGGTGTGCTCAGGAAAGAGTAGATCTGGAAGAAGTGCAGTAGCAACAGAAGAAGAAGAAATCGCAATCCAGAAGCTACTGAAGCAGAGCAGTGCCGATCAAGAAGAAGAAGAAGAAGGAAAAGAAGAAGAAGAGGAGCAGTAGTAGAATTGAGGAAGAAACATTATGGATCTGTGATCGTGGTGATCAGATCAATATTTGAAGGGATATGTCTTTCCTCACTCACACATTTTCTCAACTCAATTCATATTTATGTGTGTGTGTGTGTACTGAACTGAGATCAGTACGTGGATTTTATGTGGATATTTTTTTCCTGATTTGTACAAGTGCTCAGTACAGATCATAGTGTGTGTGTTGTGATCTGTGTAGGTTTGTGCACAGATTTGAATTGTGTGTGGTGTGTAGATCAGATCGAGGCTAGAGGATCTGATCTTCTATGAACTTGATCTAGCATGAGTGTGTGTCTGAGCCTGAGTGCTCGTGTGTGTTTTGTACTCAGTTATTTGATTAGTGTGTGCCTCACTGTGTGAGGGGTGGATGTAGGAGTCATTGGATGTGATCTCTAAACCACCTAAAAATCCCTTGTGCATTGTGGTTTGATTTGTGGTTTGCATTGTATTGCACTAGATGCATGCATAGGGATTTTGCCTACACACTAACTAATTTGTTCACACACGTTAATCACATATTTGACACTTAAACTGTTTCATAAAGTGTTTCTCACATTTTGATAACACACAATGAATCAGATCAGAGGGGTTTTAATTGAGTAGATTCTTTATTTCGAAGTAATTTTTAAATTGCTTAAGTTTCCGCTGCAAATTTATTCAACCCCCCCCCTTCTAGATTTGTCATTACCGAAAATCTGATCCTAACACTTTCATGATATGATTCACATCTATATTGAGGTGTACGTGGATGACCTGGTGGTAAAATCAAGAACATTGGCTGAGCATCCTGGGGTTCTAACAAAGGTTTTGAAAAGGTCAAGAGAGTACCAATTGAAAATGAACCCTAAGAAGTGTGTATTTGGTGTGTCATCGGGTAAGCTCCTAGGGTTCATCGTGAGCAAGAGGGGTATCGAGATTGATCCCAATAAGGCGAAGGCAATAAGAGAGATGCCCCCTCCCAAGAATTTGAAGGAAGTTCGAGGAATAATCGAGAGGTTGCAATTTATTCGCCGATTCGTCTCCCAACACTTGCAGAGGTGTAGACCCTTCTATGACCTCACCAAGCCGGGAGTCGAATTTCATTGGGACGAGAAGTGTCAGGCGGCTTTTGATAGACTAAAAGAGTATTTGGCTAATCCCTCTGTCCTTAGGCCACTGACTCCAGGAAAACCACTCATTGTTTATGTATCTGTCTTGGAAAACTATGTAGGAGCTATCCTTACACAAGTGGATGAAGAAGGCAAGGAGAGGGCAGCATATTACTTGTCTAAGCTTCTCAACCCCTTCTTGATGCTCGCCTGGTAACTGTTGTTATAGGCGAACTCGATAAGAGATAGGTGTTCGTTCCAATATCTTTGGAAGTCTATAGTGCAAGCTCTCAACATGTCTTCCACTATTTGGTTGGTTCTTTCAGTTTGGCCATCAGTTTGTGGATGGAATGAGGTACTAAAGTTGAGTTTAGTACCCAGTGCACTTTGCAGTCCTTTCCAAAAATAAGATGTAAATCTCGGATCTCGATCTAAGACAATAGATGATGGAACTCCGTACAGTCTTACTATCTCCTTGACATATAGGGCAGCTAGTACCTCCACCGACCACTTACTCTTTATAGGCAGAAAATGGGCGGATTTGGTTAGTCGGTCCACAATGACCCATATCGCGTCGAGTCCACCACGAGTCTTGGGTAAACTCATGATGAAGTCCATGCCAATGCTTTCCCATTTCCATTCCGGAATATCTAGCGGTCTGAGTACACTAGCAGGGCGCAGGTGTTCCGCTTTTACTTGTTGGCAAGTAAGGCAGTGAGCGGCATGTTCAGCTACCTCTCTCTTCATGTTCGGCCACCAAAATGTTCTTTTGATGTCCTGATACATTTTGGTACCTCCAGGATGAATAGTGTACTTTGTCTTGTGAGCTTCGTCCATTAGATTCCTCTTCAGTGCTTCATTGTCGGGGACGCATGTCCTCCCTTGAAAGACAAGCCTTCCATCTTCGGTCATAGCAAAGTCTGGTCTTTCGGCTAGAGTTTCCTTGACGCGAACTAAGAATGGATCATCATCTTGTTGAGCTTTGATCTCCTCTAGCAGATCAGATTGAATCTTGATATTGGCAACCAAGACTCAATCATCCCTATGTTCAATATTTAAGTCTAACCTTGCGAATTGTTCCAGTAGTTGCATCTCGCCAAGGACTAGACTTGAAACAGGCACCATTGGCTTCCTACTAAGAGCATCAGCCACAACATTACCCTTGCCTAGATGGTATTGGATGTTGAAGTCGAAATCCTTCAGATATTCTAGCCATCTTCTCTGTCTCATGTTGAGTTCTTTTTGGGAGAATAAATACTTCAGACTTTTATGGTCTGAGTAGATAGTGAACTTTTCTCCGTAGAGGTAATGTCTCTAGATTTTTAAGGCGAAGACCACGGCAGCCAACTCAAGATCATGCACGGGGTAGTTGACTTCATGAGTCTTCAGTTGTCGAGAAGAGTAGGCGATGACTTTTTCCTTTTGCATCAGTACACACCCAAGCCCAATTCCTGAGGCATCGGTGTAGACAGAGAAACCTTCTCCCTCTATTGGCAGAGCGAGAATAGGTGCGGAGGTCAGGCAATATTTAAGAGTTTGAAAACTTTTCTCACACTCTTTACTCCAGGAGTATGGATCCTTTTGTGTCAGCCGTGTGAGAGGAACAGTGATCTTGGAGAAGTCCTTGATAATCTGCCTGTAGTAGCCAGCCCATCCTAAGAAGCTTATTATCTCGGTGACGTTGGTTGGTGTCTCCTAGTTGAGTACAGCTTTGACTTTGGAGGGATCAACGGAGATGTCGTCCTTTGAGATGACATGGCTCAAGAAGGACACTTCTTCGAGACAAAATTCACACTTGCTAAGCTTTGTGTACAGTCTGTTGTCTCGCAAGACTTGAAGTTCTATCTTCAGATGTTCTTCATGCTCTTCTTTGGTCTTTGAATATATGAGGATATCGTCGATGAAGACGACCACTATATCCTCATATATTCAAAGCCTCATCGATCCATCTTTCTTCTTGATGAATAGTACAGGTGCTCCCCATGGGGAAGTACTTGGTCTAATGAACCCCTTCTCTAATAGCTCCATCAGCTGCGTCTTCAACTCTTTTAGCTCGGCAGGTGTCATCCAGTATGGTTGACGTGATACCGAGGCAACTTCAGGGATCAACTCTATGGCGAAGTTGACATCACGTTCCGGGGGAATCCCTGGCAGATCTTCAGGAAACACATCGGGGTAATCTTGGACTATGTGGATGTCTTCTATCTTAGAACCCTTCTTTTCAACAACTACGGCTGCTAGGAAAGCAATACACCCTTTCCTTATCATGTTATGGGCTTTTATGGCGGAGATTAGAGACATTCGTCTCTTATGTCTAATCTCAGAGAATGCCAATTTAGGAAAGTCACTAAAGGTAACCTTCCCTTTCTTACAGTCGACACTTGCCCCATAAGTGGACAACCAATCGGCTCCCAAAATTACATCATAGCCTTCCATGGGCATACACACCAGGTCGGCTTTTAGGTTATGGTCTCTGATCATTACATCGGCAGAGGGAAAGTATTTGTTCAATTTCTCCTTTTCTCCTAGTGGCATTGTGATAGAGAACTCACAACCCATGGATATATGTTTTGCAGTCAGGGTATCAGCAAAGTTTTGAGATATAAAGGAATGAGTTGCTCCAGTATCAAATAAGACAAATGCTAATAAGGAGAAAACTTGTAGAGTACCTTCTACCATGCCACTGTCCATAGCGGGTTCCTCATCCTGCAGGGCTTGCAGTCGGCCCTGTTTCTTAGGCGCATTAGGGCGCCTCTCATGTTATTTCAGCAGTGGGCACTCGGGAATGCGGTGCTCGCGACTTCCGCAGCGTAGGCATGCGCCGACTTTCCTCCAGCACTCGTCCGCGGTGTGACCGGGCTTGTCACAGTGCTTGCAGTTGCTCTTGGCTGGAGTGTTGGGTGCGAAGACCTTTGGTTTCCTTTCTTGGCTGGATCCCTCCATGATGTTGAAGGGACGCTTCTTGCTGTTGCTCGGCTTAGCAGATGACTGGCCCGAGGTCATTTCCTTTTTCACGAACTTCCCTTTTATACGGTCGGTGAAGTCCGTAGCATCTTCCAGTAGCTGTGCTTTCTTCACCATCTCGGCGTAGGTCTGGATGTCGAGAGGTGCTAGTTAAGTAATGTATTGAGGCTTAAGGCTGTTGAGGAAGCACTTAGCCTTCATTCTCTCCATGTTCACTAGGTGTTTAGCATATCGTGCCAGTCTTGAAAACTGGGCTTCATACTCGGCCACAGTCGAGCTCCGTTGTTTAAGAGCAGCGAATTCCGCAGCCTTCCTTTCTTGGACACGCTACGAGAAGTATTTGGAATTGAAGGCTTCTTTGAACTCGGTCCATGTGAACTGACCATTAGCTCTGGTCCCTTCAACAGACTCCCACCAAGTGCGGGCGTCCCTTTCTAGTTGGAATGTGGCTAGCAGCAGCTTATCCCCCGCTGCACATTGCATGACGCGGAAAATTCTTTCCATCTCTTTGAGCCAGTGCTCAGCTTCATCCGGATCCGTGGATCCACTGAACTTAGGCGGGTTCAGACTCCTGAAGTTGCGATGCAGGTCGCCTGCACCATGATTTCCACCCCCTTGGGTAGCTTGCACAATGACACGTCAGTTCTTGGATGGTTTGTTGCATGCCCCTCATTTGAGCACGTTCAGCAGTCATCTTTATTGCTTAGTTCCTACAAAAATAACTTATTGTCATGATATTGACGTAGAATTTAATTCGTGCATGTGTGAGTTCATTTTAGCTAGTTACCCATGGCTCTAACCACAACTCACATAGGTAGGATAATTGACTCTAGTCGAGGCTGGTCAACCTAGATCATCCTATACTTAAGAATAACATAGGCTCTGATACCACAAAACTGTCACGCCCCGACGCGGAATATCAGAACGCGAGACAGTTGCAAGTAAACGGGTATAGAGCGAGTACTAGACATCAAACCATTGCACAATAAATAATACTAAAGTAAATTCTTCTCATTAACAATTTCCAATATTTAGTTACAACCACTAATATCAGAGCCATTCTATAGGGCCCAATTACATTGAAACAAAAGTAAAAGACTGACTAAGACTCTAACATATTGCTAGGACACTAGGGTACTCGTGACATCACTCTTGGTCATTCCCGTCCTCTTGAGTGTATAGTTCATCCTCGGTCTCACTTGAGAACACAATGACAAATAACGTAGGGTGAGCGATAACGCCCAGTAGGACTTAAATCTCAATAGTCAAGCAGGCTTTAAATGATTAATGTATTGAAAGGCATAGTAACTAATGATAGAGCGAGAGAGTCAAGTAAAAGATAGCAGCATAGCACGTGAACAAAATAGCACAACTTTCCAAATATAGCAAGAGTGTCGAGTATAGCACAAAATAGCAAGATGGCCATAGCACAACAACACAAAGTATAGCAATAGCACAACGGGTATAGTATAGCACTTTTGTCAATAGACAACAAGAGAACATAGCACTTTTTGATTGTCATTTGAATAGTCGAGATAGATAGCACTCGAGTGTAATGCCAAACACTCTGATCATTTAACTCCTATGGGCACTAGCACTTTCGGTTGCACATCCCAGGACCAGATCGGGCCCTTTATATATTGCCAGGCATTGGTTATATTGTTTATCTTTAGACAATCAGTCAATGGCCAATATAGAGTACCAAGAAAAAGAGGAGAACACTAGATGAATAGATGAGATAGTAGAGTGAACGTGAAAAGATGAGCGAGTAGGGCATAGATGAGAGCTAGTGGACATTGTACGTAACACGTCGAGTAAACAAGCGATAGTAACAGTTGCACAACACGCGCACGTAGTGTTGGCAGTCAGGTGGAACTCACTACCTTTCCACTGGCCATGTTACGCACAGGTCCAGAGGTCCGGCGTGATTCAAGATAAGAGCAAACTTCTAATAGCCGTTTGGATCATGTTGATCCCTAAAGGGTATCATAGGTGTTAGGGTACAACCGGTTCGTCGACCATGTGGGAATTCATGGACAGAGGAGACTTACGGAGGCCTTGAACGAAGACTCACTAGTCCGGCAGAAGGAGTATCCGACGGAGAGTTTGTCCAAGCCAAGAGAGTGTATATATAGAAACGAGTGCTCGACGTTCTAGAGGAATTCTAGAACAGTGGGGCGTTGATATCGGTGTTCCAAAACATTGCGATAAACGTACACAAGTATATTTAAGAATGAGGCAATTTAATGACATCATTTACCAGATGATTTATGTAACATGTTCATGCCAATTAAGCCATATTCAGATGGTTCAAAGTGTGTGTGCATGTGAATAAGAAAATCATGGACAAGATAGATCATGTGATTGACTTAAATTAATTAAAAATATATTCCATATTTACAACTTCGTTTTTCAGTGTTTAACACAGTTAACAAGATATGGGAATAGCTAAAAAATAACAAGGCTTGCAAAAAGAGGGGTTTTCCTGCAAAAAGTCAGATCGCCACACACCCTAATGAGGGTCGCGACAGGGTCTGCTGAGATCGCGACGGGGTCTGGTATAGGTCACGACGGGCTCGACGTTTCGGGCAGGCAGGTCGCGACGGGGTCATGTGAGGGTCGCGACGGGCTCAACAGACCGGGCAGCCAGATCGCGACGACCAGCCTTGTCATGATTAGATCATGACGGGATGCTCTGTTGTGATGCCCCTGTGAATGTGGCCTATCGGGCCCTCGCGTTCACAGGGTCTGTGCCCAAGTTCGACAGGGAACAAACATTACATGGGATTGCGAGCCAGAACTTACTTTATTTGACACATGGTGATTCCGAAAATCATAACTAATTATACAAGCAACGAAAAATCATGAAATCAATTGCAATTGTTCTAGACATGCATGGGTACCTACAGTAAATAGGAATTGGAAAACAAATAGGGTTTCGACATGCTTTGGTAATGGTATTCATGAAGTACTTATAACAGTACACAGATGAGATCAACGAATTAATTCGCATGATAGGATGAATGGAAATTAGGGTTTTTAGGGGCAAAAGAAGCCTAACATCCATCAATTCTTATAGTAAAAATCTCATGGCATGAGGACGAGTATACATGAAGATATGAATTTAATAAGAGGGTTCAGGGTCATGAAGTTCACAGAACTTTGAAAATTGAGAACTAAAGATTTTCTCGATGGAAAAATATAAAACCAAAGGGCTTTGGTTCCTGATAGGGGAAACATCCTACAGATAAATTTTCATGGTTTATGCTCATGAGAATGCCTACCTTTGACTCGTTTTGTCTTCTAGGGTTAAGAACTTGAAGAACTCGGGGAAGACTTGAGAGTTCCTCCTTCTCCACGAATTCTCCTTTCCCTTGGCTCCTTCCCACGTCCAGAAAACCCTTGGCACGAGATAGGGCCGGCTATGGGGGTTTTAGAGGAGTATTTAAGCATCTCCCCATTCTATTTCCTATTATTACTCTAATTCCTATTTATTCTGAATTTCTTATTTCCCTCTCCTCTTTTTAGGCAAGAGATCTCCTAATCGGGTTAGGATGGGAGCTAATTTCGTGGCCAACCCATTAGGGTAGGTTTAGGAATCTCAATCCAACTCAAACTTCCTTTTTAATGCATTAAATGCCCCTTTTATAATTAAGCATTATTTTAGTTACGAATTTAGGATATTTTTTTATTATTCCCCTTTTAAAAATTCCTATTTTGGCCCACTAAATTCTATTGGGTCAATTTAATAAAGCCTATCACTTCTTTTCTTTTAATGAGTTTTAGTAAATTCTCTTTCCATTAATTTCCTATTTAATTTAATTTATTTATTTAATTTTCTAATAAATTTAATTAGTTTTATTTTTATATTATTAAATTTTTATTTTTTGAAAAATCCAGGTTGCTACAATTTGCCGGTACAACGATTTACTTAAACAACGATTTGTTTATACTTGTACAACGATTTGCTTGAACAACGATTTGTTTATGCTTGTACAACGATTTGCTTATATCTGTACAATGATATGCTTGTACATCGATTTGTTTATGTTTGAACAATGATTTGCTCAAACAACGATTTGTTTATGTTTGAACAATGATTTGCTCAAACAACGATTTGTTTATGTTTGAACAATGATTTGCTCAAACAACGATTTGTTTATGTTTGAACAACGATTTGCTTAAACAACGATTTGTTTATGTTTGAACAACGATTTTCTCAAACAACTATTTGGTTATGTTTGAACAACGGTTTGCTCAAACAACGATTTGTTTATGTTTGAACAATGATTTGCATAAACAACGATTTGCTTATACTTAAACAATGACTTGTTCACACAACGATTTCATAAGTTGTCCAACTATTTCTTTGTCATAACGACTTCATGGATTACATCATTTTAACACATGATATTTAATTATATCTTTTCAAATATTGTGAAAGTCAAAGTCTTCCCGCGTACATCACTAATATCTTTACATTTAATGAGATTGTACACGTCTCCACACGTTGCATATCTGGGTGCCTTCTATTCCTATGTTTCTATAGCAAACACTTTTCAGGATAGCAGAATGGCATTACTATTTTGCTGTATGTTCTTACTGCATGGTTTCTAACGTTGACTGACAAGCATAGAGACAGTCTAGCTGTCTGTGCTTCGACATTTATTGTGTGCAAGTATTTGCCAATATCATACCTTACAACATTGGACAACCAGAAGCTGAAGAATATCTGGATGAATCTTCTCTTTGCGTGCATGGCTCCAGAGCATTAATTGGCTGCAAGCTTACCTGTCGCGCACGATGGACCATGCAGTCTAACGAGCATTAATCTTAGAGACAACGGTCTCTTCAACGGCTACTTTGTTAAAGTGAAGATATATATACAAGACTGAAGACTCTAAAAAAAAAGGGGTTCGACAATTCGAATCTTTGTGTGACAGAGCCTTCAGGAAAGCCTTCAACAACGAAGAAGAGCTTCTTGCTTCACTCCTTTCATTCCTTAGCTCGTAGCTCTCAGCCTTTCATTGTCTAGACTTTTTCGAGAGCTTGTAGTTCTGAGAGATTTTCTCATTGTTAATCTTTCTCTCTCAGATTTTGCCTCAGATCAAGCATTTCGTTGTAAGCTTGGTCTAGGGGCCTTTCTCTTTCTTTCACATCTGTTATGAAGTTCCTCTTCGGGTTGTGAAGAGATGACCTGTTGAAAACAGGTGGTTTGTGTTCCCTTCATTAAGGAAGGAAGACCTGAGTATCAGAGTAATTTGTACCTCTTCGGGGTTAGAAGAGAAGGCCAGTTGCGGCTGGATGTGTAAGGGTCCTTAAGGGGGACAGTACCCTTGGTTAGTGAAATCCCAAGTTGTTGCTTGGGGACTGGACGTAGGACTCCTTGCGATAGGAGGTCCAAACCAGGATAAATTCCTCTGTGTCATGTGATTGTTTCTTTGTGTGTTTGTCTTCTTTATCTCTAACACTAACCATCGATCTCAGTGCTTTTCTATTGAGCATTTTTGTTGATAGGTTTTTCATCTAAAACGAATTTTTAAAATCCCATTCACCCCCCCCCCTCTGGGCTTGCTAGCTGGGAAACAAGTGGTATCAGAGCCAAGTCTCTTCGACAAAGAAGATCTCGCGATCTGAAGAGCAAAAGATAAATGGCAGCTCAAGGGTATGCCAAAGGTCAGTCAGTCAACTAACCCCCTCTATTCGATGGAGAAGATTACAACTATTGGAAGACCAGAATGGAGTTTTTCCTACAAGGTCTCGATTTCCAACTGTGGTCCATCATAGAAGAAGGAGATCTAGTAGTTCTAAACAATAAAGAAAATTGGACATACGATGATAAGAGGAAGATATCGTTAAACTGCAAAGTTAAGAGTATATTATGTTGTGCTCTTAGTAAGAAAGAGTTTAATAGAATTTTAGCATGCAAATCAGCAATGGAAATGTGGGAGAAACTTAGAAGCACATATGAGGGAACAGACAAAGTCAAAGAAACAAGGATAGACATCTTGGTAGCTCAGTATGAGCAATTTCAAATGCAGCCAGGGAATCAATTACACAAATGTACAGTAGATTCACAGATATTACAAATGGTTTGGCTGGTCTTGGAAAGAACTACGATATGGGAGATATGGTAAGAAAGATATTGAGATCTCTACCAGCCTCGTGGACTCCAAAGGTGACAGCCATAGAAGAAGCAAATGATTTAAGAAGGATGTCACTGGAAAAACTTGTTGGGTCACTAATGGCCCACGAAATAAACATGGAAAGGCTTGGGGAGTCCTCCAGCAGAAAGAAGCACAACAACATTGTCAAAGCTGCAGAAGGCACATCTGATGTGATAAAAGCATTGGGAGCAGTGAAGATGAAGAAGCTTTCCTATCCAGAAGATTGCAGCGTATACTTGCCAAGAAAAAGTATCAGTCTGGAAGAAGATACTTCAAGAAGGCCAAAGACTTCAAGAAACCTGAAGTTAAGGATGCCAAGAAGTCGGAACCCATTTGCTACGAATGCAAAAGGCCTGGACACATCAAGGCAGAGTGTCCAAAGCTGAAAAAGATGGAGTTTAGAAAGAAGGACAACTCCAAGAAATTCAAAAGGTACAAAAAGAAAGCCATGGCAGCTGCTTGGAGTAATGACAGCGACTCGAATAGCGAGTCAAGCTCCAGTGAAGAAGAAGAAGAAAAGGCTAACCTGGCCTTCATGGCAAATACTGATGACAAGGTAACCTCTGATTCTTCATTCACTTCTTGTAATGATTCTGGTTCAGATAGTTTAGAAGACGCATTTAATGAATTATATAGTAAATATAAAGATGTATGTAAATTATTAAAGGTCACCAAGAAAAGTCATGCATGTTTAGAAATTACAAACTAAGATTTAAAATAAAAAATGAGCAGTTGGAAAAACAAATTTTCGAACTAAAAATGAGAAATGAATTGTTATATGAAGATCTAAAAGCTAAAAATGAACAAATAACAAATCTGGAAAATCAGGAGACTTTAAATAAACTTAAGAAGGAAGTTGATACACTGGCTAAGGAAAATGAATATTTAACCAATACAATAGAAAAGTTTACAAATGGTAAATCAACTTTAATATTAAAAGCAGCTAGAAGATCAGGAAAGAAGAAGCATGGTTTAGGATATACTCCACCAGATAATGAAGAAACAATAATCCATCCTAAAATCTATCCAACACCAAAATTTGTAGCTGAACAAAACATTGAATATAAATCCAACCTTAAGTACATCCCAACTAAAAAAATAAGTAGAATATCTTGCTTTAGTCATTGTAATAAATTAGGACATACCAGAACAACCTGTACAACAAAACACCTAAAATGGATTCCTAAAAGGAAAATTGAAGAAACTAACCATCAAGGACCCAAAAGAACTTGGGTACCTAAATCTTAGTGTTTTCATTGCAGGGAAGCCTTAGAGCATCAAAGTGGTACCTGGACAGCGGGTGCTCAAGGCACATGACAGGCAACAGAAAGCTATTCTCGCACATCAAAGATGAAGAAGGCACAATGACTTATGGTGACAATGGAAAGGGTATAGTGATCGGCTGTGGTTCGATAGAAACTCAAGGCAGAATTCTTATAGAAGATGTGTTATGTGTTAAAGGTCTTAAGCACAATTTGATCAGTATCAGCCAGCTGTGTGACAAGGGTCACCAAATCAGGTTTCAAGAGTCAAAGTGCGTAATTATGAAAGATGGTGTAACAGTATTCGAAGCATGCAAAGAGAAGAACCTATACGTACTGCACCTAGAAGAATTAAAAGATCAGGATGTATGTCCTGCAGCAAATAAAGATCAATCAGCTGATCTATGGCATAGAAGATTGGGTCACTGCAGTTTGGATGGAATCAGAAAATTGATCAAGCGAAATCTAGTGGAAGGTTTGCCCAAAATAAGCTCAAAAATAGAAGGTGTGTGTGAACCTTGTGCAAAAGGGAAACACAAAAAATCATCTTTCAAGTCAAAGATAGTAGTAACCTCCTCCAAACCATTAGAGCTACTGCATATGGATTTATTTGGGCCGATGAGAACCACCAGCCTTGGAGGAAAGACTTTTGGATTCGTAATAGTGGATGACTATTCAAGATTCACATGGGTATCTTTCTTAGAACATAAAGATGACACCTTTGATAGTTTTGTTAAGTTCAGTAAGAAAATTCAGGAGGACAAGAAGTTCAGTATAATATGTATTTGATCAGATCATGGAGAAGAATTTCAAAATGAAAAATTTGTAGAATTTTGTGATGATCAAGGAATTGAGCATAATTTCTCATCACCAAGGACGCCACAGCAGAATGGAGTAGCTGAGAGGAAGAATAGGACACTACTGGACATGGCCAGAACAATGTTGTCAGAATACAATCTTCCTAGATATTTCTGGGCTGAAGTAATCAACACAGCATGTTACATAATAAATAGAGTGATGATCAAGCCAATCTTGAAGAAGACAGTTTATGAACTTTACAAGCAAAAGAAGCCCAAGATCAGTCACTTCAGGAAGTTTGGATGCCCTTGCTTCATCCACAATAATGGTAAAAGAGATATTGGTAAGTTAGATTCCAAATTTGATGAAGGAATATTCATGGGGTATGCTTCTAAACCTAAAGGTTATAGAGTCTTTAATAAACAAAGTTTATTAATTGAGCAAACTGTCCATGTTATTTTTGATGAATCTAACCCTTCCTTGAGAAAGGAAGTAGATAGTGATGATGATGATGCAGAAAAATTATCCAAGAAACTGAAGGACACATCTATCAAGGATAATGAAGATCCACCCTTGGAAGAATTGCAGCAAAAAGAAATATCTCATAATGATCTTCCAAAGGAATGGAGATACAAGAAGGATCATCCAAGAGACAACATCATTAGAGATCCATCTGTTGGGGTAAGAACAAGAGGTAATGTTATTCCATGTGATTACTTGACATTTGTTTCTCAAATTGAGCCAAAGACAGTCAATGAAACATTGTCTGATGAATCTTGGATTTTAGCCATGCAAGATGAACTTAATCAATTCAAGAGAAACCAAGTTTGGTCCCTTGTTCCGAGACCATCAGATCATCCTGTTATTGGCACCAAATGGGTGTTCAAAAATAAATTGGATGAAACTGGTGTTATCACTAGAAACAAGGCTAGACTGCTTGCTCAAGGCTATTCCCAAGAGGAAGGCATAGATTTCGATGAAACCTATGCACCAGTGGCTAAACTAGAGGCTATTAGAATTTTACTTGCATATGCATCTGCATTAGATTTAAAGCTTTTTCAAATGGATGTAAAATCTGTATTTTTAAATGGCTATATAAAGGAGGAAGTCTGTGTAGAACAACCTCCTGGTTTTAATGATGAATAATTTCCAAATCATGTTTTTAAATTGCATAAAGCACTATATGGTTTAAAGCAAGCACCTAGAGCATGGTATGAAAGGCTTAGTGCATTTCTATTAAACCATGGTTTTATCAGAGGACAGGTAGATAGCACTTTATTTATTAAGTCAAAAGTAAAAAATATATTGCTTGTACAAATCTATGTGGATGATATAATATTCGGATCTACTGATGAATCTCTGTGCAAGTACTTTGAAAAGCTTATGCAGGGAGAATTCGAAATGAGCATGATGGGGGAACTCAATTATTTCCTTGGACTTCAAATCAAACAAGACACACATATCTGCCAAGCGAAATACACCAAGGAATTATTAAATAAATTTAGATTTGATAATGCAAAACCACTGTCCACACCAATGAGAACATCTACAAGGTTAGACAGTGATAAAGATTGTAAGAAAGTAGATCAAAAGCTTTACAGAGGTATGATATGATCATTAATTTATTTAACTGCTAGTAGACTTGATATTTTATTTAGTGTATGTATGTGTGCAAGGTATCAGGCTGATCCTAAGGAATCTCATTTAATATCTGTTAAAAAGATCTTTAGATATCTAGCTAGAACTCATAATCTAGGCTTATGGTATCCAAAATCATGCAAAACTAGTTTAATTGGATATTTTGATGTTGATTATGCTGGATGCAAGGTAGATAGAAAAAGCACCAGTGGTAGTTGTCAATTTCTTACAGGATACTTGATTTCATGGTCCTCAAAGAAACAAAATTCAGTAGCACTATCAACAGTTGAAGTTGAGTGCGTGGCTGCTAGAAGCTGTTGCACACAACTCCTATAGATAAAACATCAACTTGAGGATTATGGATTGCACATCAAGACCATTCCTTTGCTGTGCGACAACACAAGTGCAATAAATCTTACCAATAATCCAGTTCAGCACTCCAGAACCAAGCATATAGATGTTAGGTATCATTTTATTAGAGATCATGTAGAAAATGACAATATAAATATTTCTTTTATAGATACTTTAAATCAATTGGTAGACATCTTCACAAAGGCCTTACCTGAATAGAGATTTACGTCTCTTAGAAGGAAATTAGGCATGTGTAATTTGTGATAGATTTTTCTGCACATAACTGAAATAATAATATCTTCAGAATAATGCTTATTCTCTCCCCTAGAGTTAACTTCTTAAATTGCTTGCGTCATTACTAGCTTTAACGGTTCGTTATTTTATGACTTTACCCTTTGCGAAATAGTTTCTGTTTTTGTCATTTTTCGCATTTATTGCAATGTCCTTTCAAAAGCAACTTTAAGTCCTACTTTTAATCCTGTAATCTATGCCATATCGATTTCACCTTTGTCTCTCCTCTCGTTTGACTCGCCTGGAACGATAAACCCTATCGATTCCGGCATCCTCTCTTTGTGATTTTGAAAGAATCCCTCTGTTCGCGCCAAAATCTCTTGAGGGCTTTTGTTCCACTCCTTCCCACGATCCTCCAAACCTTTCCTTGTTCAAATCCATGGTGGTTTCTGGGATCTCCGGCACTGTTGGCGATTACAGCACCACGTTCCTCACAGCCGAGCAGCAGGAACGGTTTGTAACGGTGAAGACAAAGCTCTGTGGTAACAAGGCAGTGGATGTGGCTGATTTGGAGAAGAACGGGATGCACAATGTGGTAGCAACAATGCAGAGGATGAAGTGGACTAAGATGGTGACTATTTCAGAGGCAAGCTATCCATATTTGGTGAAGGCTTTCTATACCTGTTTGAAATCCGAAGCGGACGGGTCCCTGACCTCCACAGTCAAAGGTATTCCTATCCACATTACATATGATCTGTTGGAGAGTCTGTTTGGAGTGTCTACCAGTGGTCGCAGTGAGGTAGACAGTGTCGACATTCATGTCAAGGGTTTAGGAATTATTGGTACTGAATACAAGCTGAAGGATGGAAAGATTGACATTAATCAGTTGAATGCCTTCAACTAGATTCTGCACTTCATTATTTGCCAAATTCTAGTGCCTAGGAGTGCTACTTTCTCCACATGCACTAAGGCAGACTCCGATATGATGTTCTGGGCGATTCAGAACCAAGATATTAATATGGCAGAAGTGATCATTGAGAGGATGAAGTATGCATCTGCAATCATTTGAGACACGAAGAACAAGCTCAACGTTTCTCTTCCTTATGCTCACCTACTGACAAAACTTTTTCAGCACTACAGTATAGCTTTGAATGGTGAGGTGTCCGAGAAGATGGAGCAGGCCATCAGAAGCAGAAATCTGAAGAAAAGTGTCTTCTCATTAGTAGCTGGTGTTTGGACCAAGACCTCAGTCGCTGAAGGTGAGGCTATCATTGGAGAGGGTCCAGAAGTTCCTCCTGTTCAAATAACATAGGCAGAAGCAGAGGTACAGTTAAGGGTTAAAGCCCAAGCAGCTGAAGATCCAGCAGTCCAAGATCTGCAAGAAGAAATCAGAACAAAAATCCCAGTGGTCCAAGAGGAAATACCAGTAGAAATCAGAATTGAAGTACTAGTGGCTAGTTCAAGTAGAATTGAAGAAATACCTTCTGAGCTCATTGAGCCCTTTGGGCAATCATCAGAGGTTGAAACCCCCACGACAGTTATTGCATCTATAATTGAAGAAGTATTGGAAACTGTCGCCAGTATTCAGGGGGAGCAGGAAGAAACTCATGAAGATATCACTTCAAGTGTTCCTACTATAGAAGTTGCTATGGAAGAAGTTGTTCCGGAAGTTGTGGCACCAGGCCACAGTGATGTTCAAATGATGGATGCTCCTCCTCAGGGGGAGTCTGAAGTTGAAGAGGCAGCAGAGATTCAGGGGGAGCACACAGCTAGTGCCCCTGCTGATATGTTCCAAGAAGGGGTTGTGGAGAGCCCCTCAGATGAAGATGTTGATCATGTGGAGCCAGTTGTTGGCACTAGTGTCAAAGGCATGGGTGTGGCCACTAAAATTCCTCTCCTTACAAGGAAGGCACACTGAAGGTCAAGGAAGAATAAGGTCCATGTGCACTTGAAGCCAGTAATTAGAGGTTAGATGCTCAAGGACAAATTTTGTGCTCTGTTCAATCTAATATTTCATCAATTTTCATTAGCCAGAGCACTAGTGAGAAAGAAATGGGAATGGTGAAGGCTGTACTAAAAGGAATGAAGGATGAGTTGGTAAGCATGAAGCAAATGATTTCAACTCTTTCAGACTTAGTGAGGGCACAAATATCTACTTCTGCCCCTCCTGCTCCCACTCCTGCAGTACCAGAAAGTAGCTCAGGGCCATCAGGGCCAAGGAATGAGGAAGCAACAGTCCGGCCAGCAGGGCCATCTGTTGAAGAAGTTCAGCCATCAGGGCCAGTTGGTGTTGAGGATTCAGGGCCATCAGGGCCAAAGGTTGTTGAGGAATCCAGTCAGGATTAGCCAGCACAGGATGCATCTGGGCCACCAGGGCCATCGATTGAGCAGGCAAGGCCATCCGGGCCAGTGGAATCTCAGGATGAGCATGGAAGTGTTGAAGCACCTATAGAAGAGGCTGTACCCCAGAGCCCCCTACTTCTCCTCTTCAAACTCCAGCCCCTCCTTCTCCACCTTCATCTACCACTGCTCCTCCAGCTCCTGTCACCTTTAAACAACTTCTTCCCAAAAACATTTCCACTCCTACACCATTTCCTACCACAACCTCCTCCTCTCCTGCCACCTCCACATTCATTCCTCCTCTTCCTTCTGAGGCACCTCCAGCATCCTCCTCAGCTGGAGCCTCATCTTCTGGTCCTTCATCAGCTACACCATATGTACCACCTCCCTCTACCTCTTATTCTTTCCTTCATCTTCCTACTCCTCCCTCCTTTGTTACCATCATTCCAGAGGGTGCCCAACTTGAAGGTCACTTTCTCCAGGCCATTAAAGATGAGTTTGAAGAAGCAATTCTTCGCTCAGTCTTGGCAGTTGGTACCCATGTTCACAGGACTGTTGCCCAGCTAGCAAGCCCAGAGGGGGGGGTGAATGAGATTTTTAAAATTAATGAGTACCTTAAACCTGTTCACAAAACAGTCACACAGAACACACTTCGATGGGTGTTAGAGTTAGTAAAGAAAGATAGTAAACGCAAAGCAAGCACACCGACTACACAGGGAATTATCCTGGTTCGGACCTCCTCTCCACAGGAGTCCTACATCTAGTCCTGAGCAACAACTCAGGATTTCACTACCTAAGGGTACAGTCCCCCTTATGGACCTTTACACACCCAGTCACAGCTGGTCTTCTCTTCACAACCCGAAGAGGACATACACCACCCAAGATACTACCAGGTCTTCCTTCTACTCGAAGGGAACACACACCCTGGTAACCCCATGTCTTCCTTCAATACGAAGGGAACAAACACAAGAAAAGTGTTAATGAAAACAAGCCCCTAGATCAAGCTTAAACAATGCTGGATCTGAAGCTAAAACTGAGAGGAAAAGATCTACAGTGAGGGACACTCTTAGTTTTCAGAAGCTCTCAAGACTAACACAATGAACGCAGAGAGCTAAGAGCTAGATAATCAAAGGAGTGAGGCTTTTTGCTCAATCAGATGCTCACAGAAAAGCTTGTTAAAGATTGTTGTAAGAGTTCTATAGTTTCTGGAGCTTCAGTCTTCTTTATATATCTTCTATTTGAAATTCGAACGTTGAAATGTCCGTTGTCTCTAGGCTTTCGTTTATGTTAGACTGCATGGTTCTGTAGAGCTTCTTATTCAGCAGTCCTTAGCTTTCCATGCACGCAACAAGAGAGAGGATCTTCGATGATGTTCGGTATCTTCCGTACTATCCAACGTTGTATTGAGGTGCATTGTCAGAGTCCTACACGTATTTAAATGCTAAACAATAGACAGCTAAGATGTCTCTTGTTGTCAGTCAATGTTAGATTGATTTTATACAGAAGTAGAAGTTCCATTCTGTTCTTCTAAAAAGATGTTTACAGAATAAGCATGAGAATAGAAGATATCGATTGCATGCACTGCAGTGATACGTTCAGTCATAATAAATGCATGGTTGTCAGAAGGATATATGTGAAGACTTTGACTTTTCAACGAACTCAGAGACGAGTTCAAATATCAAGTCGTTATATTCCGTGAAATCGTTACATGTATGACTTATGAAATCGTTATGCAAATGAGTTGATGTTCATGTAAACCCTTGTGCTCTCATAAGCAAATCGATGCATATATAAATCGTTATGCATTAATAACCAAATCGTTGTAGAGACAAATTGTTGTGACTCCATAAGCAAATCGTTATGCACAAGTCGTTATAATCAAATCGTTGAAGATAATATGAATGAATCGTTGTTTGCTGTATCGAATCGTTACAGTGACCAAGTCATTATGTAACTTAATGAATCGTTACAGTATCAGAGTCGTTATGTAACTTATCGAATCGTTACGGGAATCAAATCATTTTGAAACTTGATGAGTCGTTGTGACACTGAAATCGTTGTTCTCACTTATCAAATCGATGTGAGAGCAAATCGTTGTTCTTTCTTAAGAAATCGATGTGATCACTTATCGAATTGTTATGGAAGCGAATCGTTATGAATACTTAACGAATCGTTATGAAAGTAAATCATTATGATCACTTACAAAATCGTTGTGAGGGCAAATCGTTGCGATCACTTAATGAATCGTTGTGAGGGCAAATCGTTGCGATCACTTAACGAATCGTTGTGAGGACAAATCATTGTGATCACTTTAACAAATTGTTGTGAGGGCAAATCATTGCGATCACTTATCGAATCGTTGTGATGGAAAATCATTGCGATCACTTTAACGAATCGTTGTGAGGGCAAATTGTTGCGATCATCGTTGAGATCACTTGTCAAATCGTTATGAAGATGGACAGTAATAGAATAGCAATGACTTATGAAATCATTATAGAATCAAAATCGATGTGATTGAGGAAATCCTTATGATTCAAAGGAAATCGTTATAGCAACTAACGAGTCGATGTGAACTTAGAAAATTTCATGCTTTGAACTTACATTGCTATAGAATAAATACTACTTACCCATTTAGCTTGATATTCCTTGTTTCATTTCATGTACTCAAATCTCATAGAAAATATGTTAGATTAAACTTTATATAGTTTTGTTAATCACCAAAATAGATATGTAATTAATTTAAATTACATGGGGATAAACTGATCATCAATCTCCCCCTTTTTGGTGATGATAAAACTTAAAAATGAGCATAGATGATCTGAAATGAATCTAAACGAAATTGCGGAAATATAAGAAATATATTTGAAAAGTACTATATTTATCCCCATTTTTGTCATTAAGCAAAAAGATACCACAAGGTGAGAAAGACAGAGAGAAAAGATAGTAAGAAAATAAGAGAGATATATTTAATTGTCCTGAGGAGTTACAGTGATGTAAAAAGTAGGAGACAAAAGAGAGACGTGCCAACGAATAATGGGCAAGGCCTGTCGTTCTTGCTCCTCAAAATAAGCCTGAAAAGCCCCAGAAGAAATGGCGTAAGATGGTCCCATGTCAGGCAACATCCTTTGAATATGAAGTTGCCGCTGAGTACTCAGAAAATTGCCATATTCATTGGTGCCAAGGGAAAGTTTGTAGGTACTGAATGAACCAAAACTGGCGAATCGAAGAAATTGGTTGATCTTGATAGGATAGAATAACTTATGCTGCAGAAGATCTTGCTTCAATGCCAAAAATAGCTTTTACCGCTCAATCCATTGAAGATACGAGTCCTAAACTAAATTGATAGAATTCAGGTCCAAGAATGCTTCAACTATGAGAGTAGGCTTGCCAGCCTTAAACAAGGAGCTGTTCAAGGCTTCCAATTGAAGAGCTGACTGATTATAATGCTTTTCCCAGTCAGTGGGAGAAAGCCTTTCACATTCTGACAGCAGAGGAGCAAGGACTTCAGAGGAAATATGGCCTATGTGAAATTCTCTGAAGATGAACCTTTGGAAGGATGGAAGTCGACCCTGTTGAGATGATATTCTTCCCATGACGCGAGCGAATCTCTCAAAGATAACAGGACCTACTGAGGAGTCCATGACCAAGGAATGCAGCTTAGGAAGGAATACAGAGTCTGGAATTTGCAGGGTGGCGAAATCCACTTTGAAAGAGTAGTTGACTGGATTTGCAATTTTTAATGAAGCGACTGCTCCCTGGAACTGTCCCAACTGGACTTCAGGTAACTTGTGAAGATACTGGTAATCATTGAATAACTGTAAGTACCTGATGAGCTTCACTTCCTTTTGAATGAAAGGGGCCCAAAGGGATTTATGATGAATGACAAACCACTCAGAGAGAGTGAGTGGAGAGTCCCTGGGTGGAAACCTATCTGACTTTGCAAGAAGATATTTCATATAGAGAACCGAGTGCCCTTTGGCCCACTAATCTTCAGATTTTCATTCAGGCATTTTGAAGATTTTGGATTGATCAGCTTTTGAGAAGTGGTTGTAGGGAAGGACAACATTTAGGAGATTGGTCAGATTTAGAAAAGGAACACCAAAAATGGTGGCAAGAATACATTTTTGAAGATATTCTCGATAGAGTGGTTTCCTCCAATTTTCAATAGTGAGGGAAAACCAAAGAGGAGGAAATTTAGGTTCGGTGGGAAGAGCAAGAGCAGTGGAGAGTGTCCTCTTTTTAGAGACAGGACTAGAGGAGTCAGTCCTGTGGACATGAGAGGCAACTGACAGAACTATATGGATGGTGGAGATTTCCAACTCATCCTCAAACTTTTCTAGAAATGGACCTTCGAGTTGAGCACCTTCAGGAATGAAGGTGACAAAGGAAGGAGGAGTAGGAGGATGGAGAAATGTTTGATGAGTAGAAAAAGGTGAGATGGATGGTCCATCTAAAGAAGGAACAGAGGAAGAGGAGGCTCCAAAAGATGATGAGGCTGGAGGGTCTTTGGAAATGAGAGGAGGTGGAATGGATGTAGAGGGGGCAGGAGGAGAGGTGGATTGAGATGGAAAAGGAGTTGGGGAAGAGATGGTGCGAGGCATGGGTTGTTTGAAGGTGATGGGAGCTGGAGGTACTGTAGATGAAGAGGGTGGTGAAGGAGGGGCTGGTGTTGCAAGAGATGAAGTCTCATGGGCTTTGGGAGCAGTTGTAGGCTCTTCTACTCTTAGAGACACATCCTCGGAGATCATTGGCCCTGGTGGCCCTACCACAACCTCAGGTGGCCCGGATGACCCTGCTAGTTCTACTACAATTGGCCCTGATGGCCCTGCACTTTCTTCTGCTGGCGTTGGCCTTGATCGTTGCTAATCGGTTCCGCAAGTGAGTGAGCTGGAGGGGCAGAGGTGGATTGCTCCCTCGAAGAGATAAGCTTCTTGACACTATTGAACTCACCTTTCATTCATCTGCATAATTGCTTGAACATTTTAAAATCATCTCTCAAGTTGTGTACCTCAGTGGACAAGGCTTCAATCTCGCTTGCTTCTGAGGTTTGGCTGATAAGGATAGACTGAATATCAGACTACAGAGATGTGAGAGTCTTTCCTTGCTCATTCAGCCTTGAAATAACTGGCTTCAACTGAATCTTCAACTGCTTCTCCTTGGGCTTCCTATGAGCTACTCTTTTCCTTTTTCTATGTGCCCTTGCAATGGGCTCCTCGAATTCAACATGCTCTTCATTATCCATGGGGACACTTTCAGTGTGTTCCCCCTGAGGAGCTGCCTCCTCATCAATAGATTGCTCCCCCTCAATAGGAGCATCTTCCACTGATATTTTTTCATGAGCAACTGCTTGCTCCCCCTGACTGGGAGCTTCCTCCATGATGATCTCATCAGTGTGGCCTGATGCCACAGCTTCTGGAGCTACTGATTCACTGAATCTCTCAGGCTCCCCTTGAGTGCTAGAGATGGATTCCAGCACATCTCTAAGAATGGATGCCACAATAGTGGTGGGGTTTAGATCTTCAGATGTTCCCACAACTGGCAAAATATTCTCTGGAGGAATTTCTTCAATTAGGCTGCCAATGGCCACAGATTCTTCTACTCTGGCCTCTGCTGCTGCTGGTTGATCTGCTGCTGCTTGAGTCACTGCTTCTTCTGCTAGTGCTGATGTTGGTGCTGCTGCTACTGATTCCTCTTGAACCATTGGGACTGATGCTGCTACAACTGCTTCTCCTAACTCTTCTTGGACTTCTTGGGCTTCGCCAATGATGGCCTCACCCTCAGCCACTGAGATCTTAGTCCATAGGCCGTTTACAAGTGAAAATTCGCTCCTCCTTAAGTTCCTGCTGCGGATTGCCTGCCCCATCTTCTCAGAAACATCTCCTACCACACTGATGCCATAATGCTGAAATACTTTGGTCAGGAGATGGGCATAGGGTAGAGAGACGTTCAACTTGCTCTTCTTATCCCATACCTGCTGTAGACACCCATTTCTGACCCATAAGTTGAGTCAAATTCCTTGTCATATCATTGATGCCCCATGTTGGCTCATCATCACCAAGTTGGCTTTCTCCGATCATGATATCCTTTTCATTAGTTCATCGCCCTGGTGGGTTCTTCTTGGTCAAAACAGCCCAATCATATTCATCATTTCGTAGCTCCCTGGGTTAGGAGTCCGTCACATCAAACCGTACGTCAATATGATGCCCGTGCAAGGAGGTTGGACACTTTGTATGGCCATAAGCTGAAGAGTCCCTGAAGGCGACAACTCCCCTATCATTTTCTCATTCTTAAGGCGACACCCCTCATGTCGCTATCCGGCCTTGTAATGATTTTTCAAGTCAGAGTCAATTTCCTTCAGAAGGCGACACCTCGATACGTCGCGTTCATAAATTGGCATTTTTATTCCTTGAAAAATCGCCAGAAAATACTTTTAAAAACCCTTCCTTGAAAGGAAGGCGACGTATAGAGGCGCCGCTATCTTAATCGCGACCATGAGGCCGTCGCGTTCTGGACTCCATACAGCTTACCCTTTCCGAAGAGGATTTGGACACTTGCTATTCATGGATATTCCGTCTTTTGATTGGCCTAGACACGTCCAAATTCTACCAAAATTGGAGGAGATCTTCTTTAATGAATCCTTTCCGAGATCCAATCGCCCTTGCGCGGGCATGCTTGCTTAAACCCGGACTATTGCCCATTATTCCCTGATCAGCCCTTCCAAGAATAATCACCTATAAGTCTCTCCATACAACATCGTTTTGGGGGAGACCGGCGTCTGCTTCTTCGTTTCCAAGAGAGCTCCAACTTCTCAGAAGGGTGCTCCGCCTCCAGACGACCAGGAAGTGCCTTCCAGGGCAATTTCTCCTCGACTATGCTTTCTCTCTCCAATTTTCTTCCAATTTTCTTCCAATTCATGCATGCATAGAATAGTTTTCTTCGTAGATCTTCATTAAAACACTCCACACACACCGTTTTTAAACACCCAAAGGGGTTAAAAACCCACCTCACGTGAGTTCCCTCCAAGTTGTTTCATGTTTCTTCATTTTTTTGGAGTAGATTCTTCACAAACGAGTTCTCTAATGGGTTGTTTATCGTTTTGATGTTCTTGGAAAGCGTTTGAAGACATTACAAGCACGAGGCTCTTTCCCCTTGGCCGGCTGAGGAGTAGGAAGAGAGAAACCCACAGTCTTCATCCCTTGAAGAAGAAGGCGACCATCCTGCTGTCGCGATCCAGAAGACGACAAGAGGCCCGTCGCATTCTGTTCAACAAAAAGCGGCCCCAACCTTGTCGCATTCACAGGGATCAGGTACGTCTTCTTTCTTCTCTTCCCTTTCCGAAGTAGTTAGCCTTATTCATCCGTCTATTTCTCTTGGCAACTGCTTTGGTGGCGATCACGGTCAGTTTTCCTATCTTTTCATCATCATTTTTGGGGAGCAAATCCCGTGATTACACCCTTTGGCGATCACAGTGGGACCTCTAATGCCCATCATGCTTGTTTCTGTCTTCCCCTGTCTTTCCTAGTCGTCCATGTGTGTGGTTGTTTCATGAATATTTGCATTTTTTTCGTTCACTTTTACCGCTCTTTTGAGTTCTGCTGCTCTGGGTGAGAAGGCGACATTGTAAGAGTCGCGATAAAGGTGGCGACAAGGTGAGCGTCGTGATCAGGTCAGTACATCACCGTTTGTTTTTTATGCTATTTTGGTGTTCTGCTGTCCTGGTCCGGAAGGCGGCGTTGAAGGTGTCTCGATAAGGAAGGAGACCGTGAAAGCGTCGCGATCAGGTATGTGTTGTCTGCCCATTCGTTCGTTCATATTATTTTGAAGTCTTGTGTGCTGGATAAAAGGTGACGCTGCCAGAGTCGCCATCTTGAAGGCGACTGTAGACACCCAGTTTTGACTAATGGGTTGAACCACATTTCTTGTTGTCTTAGTGGGCCCCTAATTGGTCACTCACCTTGAGCCCATCATTTGCCTTGTTTTGAGCCTTTTAAGCCATTAAAATGCCTTGAAATCCCGAAATTTATCACTTGAAAGAGTCCTTGGGGCATAATAACTCTTGTCCTATCATTTAGTTGGCTGATAACTCTCAAATAATCCGAATTTATTGTCGCGACGCCTCGTGGCGCCGCGTCTCTAGTCGCGACAGTGCGGGCGGTCGTGACAGCCCATGCATTATCCATGCACGTGGGCAGTAATGTCGCGCCCTCCCGTGCCGTCGCGTCTTAGTCGCGACCCTACGATACGTCGCGACAATGACCGAATTCTCTGGCCTCCTTAACTACTTCCTATTTATCCTCCTTTGAATTCAACTTAATCCTAAGGATTATCCCTACCCCTTGGGGCGGGATCCTAGCCTTAGGGACTCTTGTGAGGATCCCTAAGGACTCTCAACCCGATTTTTTATAGGGCTTTATCTCCTATTATGATTTTTAAAACCTTTTTGAAGAGATAATATCACTAATTCTTATCCCAAGCTCTTTATAAGCAAGGCCCCTCCTCAAGGACGAGGAGAGCCTCATTACCACCCCGAAGGGCTGCCGAAATCTCCTCTGACCTATACTTAGCACCACAGCCACTCATTTTGGCCATTTCCCTTCACATTCCACTCCCCAAAGCCACTCTTCCACCATTAACGGAGTACGGAACGTGAAAAGGGCGACCCCGACGACCTCCTGGAGCTCTTGCACATCCTTGGAGCCACACTTACGCCAGGGAGTCGCCCCAACGGGGCTCATTTTCTTCTCCTTTCTCTCCTCTTATTTCTACATGCATTTTTGCGTTATTTTTAGATAGAGCACTTCCCTATCTACCCACTTTTTTCCCACACCCATAGGGGTTCAAAACCACCCCAGGTGCGTTCCTGCCATGATCTCCCATTTCTCTCCATTTTTAGAATAGATACTATGCTTCACATATTCTAATAGGGCGTTTTTGTTGTGATTTTCTTTGGATGGCAGGCAAACAGGTGAAGTCTACGAGAAGCTCTGGTTTTCCGGCCTGGAGGACGAGAAGAAGGTCCCTACCTTATTTCTCCCGCATTCAGAGAACGCGACGACCGAGGGTGACGCGACCATAGACGCGTCACCGAAAGCTGACACGTTACCAGGTTATCGTGGCGCCAATGGCGACCGCGACATCAGGTCCGTTTCTGTTCTCTCTCCTTTTCCTAGTTTAAGTCAGCCATCATCTCATTTTCATTCTTAGGCCATGCTATCATATTTGATATTCATGTCTGTGTTGAGGGGGGTACAATCCCTGTGATTACACCTTTGGCGATCACGGTGGGACATTCAGTGCTACCCTCGTAGATCTAACTTGCTTGCTTGCCATGTTTCTTCCCTTTTTTTTTGTTTTGTCCTTTTGATGCCCTATTAGTCTTTTTTTGTTCTTAGTTTCCTTTATTCTGTCCCTCGGTTCGTGTCGCGACGTATCGCGGTGACGCGATAACGTCGCGTCGCTTGCGAACGATGCGATAGCAGGTCAGTGTTTTTCTTCTCATATCTGCCTTATCCTGCTTCTATAAGATCATGCATCCCTGTTCCATGTCTTTGTGCCATGTATTGTCGTGTATTTGGATGTTAGAATCTTGTTAAGGTTTGGGTTTCCCTTTTATTTTTTATTTGTAAGTTTTCAGGTCAGGTCGCGACGTAGCGCAAGGACGCGACAAGGTCGTGCCACGGGTGAGCGTCGCTTCAACAAGTATGCTCTGTTTGTTAATGCTTCCATCCATGAATCGGTTTCTGGGTGCTTCCTGATCCATGCTGTATTAATTTAGGGATTTGGCGCTTTTATCATCTGGTAGGGTAGTCTGTTTGAGTTGGGCTGGTGATTCACTGTGTCTTCGGGCCTCTGTCATTATCGCGGCCGGCCGCACCGTCGCGATAGGGTCGCGGCGTACCCGGCCGCCGCGACTCAGCCCGAGACCCATCTGGTCGCCCTGTTTGCTTCTCATCTATCACTTGTGCATACATTTCGGGCATTTGGGCCCATTGCATACGCTGCTAAACCCATTTGATCAGGTTCCCCCTTGGTTGAGTGAGTCCTCTCACCTACGAGCACTCGTAGGCTGACTCGGGCCCGCCTTCCGAGGACCTCCGTAAGTCCCTGTGGCCGTACGCACGTTGCGGTTCGTCGGGCTGGTTGTACCCGTTGTACCTTTAGTTTGAGCCACCCTCATGTGAGTGTGTACCACCCTTAGTCATACCGGAGCACTTGAGTCCATTCCTATTAGGGACCACATGACCGAGTGACATCTCTTTAATCAATTCATTTAAAAGGTCAAGTTTGAATCTTAAGAAATTTGTGTTTTAAGCATAATAACTTGAGTGCCTCGATCCCCCTTCTTATCTCTGTCTTTCTTGTCGTGATAGAGTTTAGGTGTGTCGGTTCCCCCCAATTTGGTTGGGGGGTGTATGCGTCATTGTTTAGGGAGATCGAGTCAGTCTCCTCCGACCCTTGTGCTATATCATAATCCCCTCTTCGACATGGACCAATTCCGGGTCCTTGCCGACAATGCCCTTCCCCTCGGGTTGTTCGAGGAGGTAACCCAACCCCCCATGACCGTTCTCCCGGGGCATATCCAGCCTCCCTCTATCACCGGGATTCGATCCCGTCCTCCCTCTCCTCCTGGGGGTGATGACCCCCATTCTCAATTCAGCCAGCTCCTTCCTCACCTCACTCCGGACCAAGTCCGAGAGTTCATAGCTGCTGCCAAGGGGAAACAACCTTTATCTCCCCGGGGTCAAAATCCAGCCCGACCGGCGGATTCCTCCGTCCACGTCGCTTCAGCCCCCCACCTTTCTTCGTCTAGGGCAGACCCTACACCTCTCCGTCCTCGGGCCATTCATTTTTCAAAACCAAGCTACCTCCCCCCACGAGATGTTTGACCTCGGTCTCCTCCCACTACATATTATACGGCCGAACCAGCTCCGCTTCCTCGCGAGAGGTCTCACTCCTTTGAGCAGCCACGCTCCCTTGTCCCTACGCATCAGATCCAATCTTCTTCCGATTTCTTGGCGGAATGGACAAGTATGAAGAAGGAGCTTCATGACCTCCGGAGGCAAATTGATCCTCGGAAGGTAGCCGACATCGCCCTCCCATCCTTCCAATACCTCCGGGTGCCTCCCCAGTCTGAGCTCCCTGTATATCGTCGATACTCTGGGGTGGGGGACCCCTATGTTCATTTGAAGGATTTTGTCTATGAATCAGCACCGCACAAATATGATCGCCATCTCATGGCATATCTGTTCAAAAAATCATTAGATGGTTCAGCCTTAGAGTGGTTCTATTCATTGCCTCCCGAGGAAGCCGAGGACTTCCAAATCATCCAAGAAAGATTTTTGCAGCAATTCCAAGATCAGGTGGGACCCGAATACTCTTTCGTGGATTTAGTAGCTGAAAAGATGAAGCCAGAAGAGGATTTCTCCACCTATGCTGACCGATGGCGCTCTTTGGCCGCCAAAGTCCGTTGCCCAATGCCTGAGGAGGAGAAAGTAAAGCTATTGATCTCCAATGCCATACCCACCTACCGAGCTATTTTGGCCATGAACGACATCTCTACCATGCACCAATTATATAGTCGAGCCCGTTTCATCCAAACCCAACTCAAAGACTCGCCTATACATTCCATGTTTGAAACCCCCAAAGCTCGCTATGCAAGAAGCCGCAAGGCCCAGTCACCGAGGGAATCCAGACCAACGAACAAGTAGGCACCGTCAGCAATCCTCAAGGCCCGGTAGGTAGGTCCCCCTATACTCAGCAAACCCAACAGCCTTGGAACAACAACAACAATAGGCAGCCACCTTCCCAAGGACAAAATCCTCCTCAAGACCAACGCCAATACTCCCAGGTCCCTCCACCTCAAAATGGCTATGCACCCAGGAAACCCAATGGGCCCAAGAGAGCCCAATACCCTCCATTGCCCGAGTCTCTAGCCGATGTCTTTGCAGCCCTCATGTCTCTAAATGCCTTAAGACTCCCTCCTGAGAAGGCAAATTGGAATATGGCGGCCGATCAAACAAAGTACTGCGTCTATCATCGTCATCCGGGCCACAATGTGTCCGATTGCTTCCAATTCCGGGACATGATATACGATCTCCATGAGCAGAACCAGATTGATTGGGTAGAAATGAAGAGGGTGATCCAAACTTTGAGAGACCAGTAGGGCCAGAGGCAACAGCAGCAACAACAGAGGCGACAGTAGCCGCAGCAACAACAACAGCAGCAACAACAACAGCAACAGCAATACCAGCCTTTCCAGCAGCAACACCAGCAACAGCAGCAACATCAGCAGCCGCAGAAGCCGGCGAATGATCTGGGCATAATCCGTAATCCCATGCCGCAACATCAGCCCGCTCCGAACCCTCAACCAGCTCCACCACCTCCTCCACCTGCACATGTTAACCCCGTCATCCACCATCCACCACCAGAAGCCCAGTGGGCCTTCGACGACGACCATGAGGCAGGCCAGCTTCTGGTTATTTCTCACGTCACGCCCACTGCTCCCGCACCTACGTCCACCATGCCTTCCTCCCTTACACCCCACATTGCCACCATCACCTCGCCATCATATTCTCCTGTCATATCGCCCATCATTCCTTCACCCAACAACGTCCCTTTCTCCCCCACACCAGCACCATTACTAGCCATCCCATCCATCCTTGACACCGCTACCCCTCCACTCCACCACAATCTTGCCCTCCAGAGCGGACAAATGTTCCATCGGATGTACCCTAACGCATCCGTGCCTATATCAGGTCAATCAAGCCAACAAACCAACAATCAGCAGCAACAAGATACAGAAGAGATTGATTCGGCACCAGGAACCCAATATGATATCCTAAAGCACCTGGATCAGACCCCCGCCAAGATTTCCATATTGGAGCTCATTAAAAGATCTCAGACTCACCAGGACGCTCTCAGGGCTTTTTTGCAAAGAGTCATGGTCATCGAAGACATGAATCCGGACAATCTACCCTCAGTGCTCTCAATAGTGAACAGGGGACCCACCATTACTTTTTCTGAGGGCGAGTTGGCTGCCCCCGAAGCCAGAAAAATGCCCTTATGTGTGACACTCACCATAAACAAAGTGGCCATCGATACAGCTCTGGTGGACACAGAAGCCTCCATTAATGTATGTCCACTAAGCACTCTTAGAGCGTGCAATATATCAGAACGTCAACTGCAGCCCACACCTACCACCATCGCTGCATATGACAATTCACGACGTGCCTGCCATGGAGTCATCACTTTGCAAGCAGAATTGGGTCCTCTCGTCATGTCTGTGGAGTTCTATGTGTTGAACATTGATCACACCTACAAATCCATTTTAGGGCGCCCATGGATCGAGTCATTAGGGGCAGTGCCATCTACAGCGCATCAGTGCCTGAAATTCCCCTTCCAAGGGCGAATAGTCAAGGTAAAAAGTGCGACGACAACACATACAGTAGAAGCTGTTGAGAGAGTGCTCCCGTCGGTATGGCCATCCAACAAGCCCATCATCTCGGTGCTTGATGTCAACTACACTTGGGCCTATACATTCTCTTCCAACCGCCCAATTGTGTCTCCACCTGTAGCGGCAATCAGAGAGGGCGTAAACGCAAATGCAAAGGATGGGATATCATGTTCAGGCTGGGTTATCAGTCCGGAAAAGGTCTAGGTGCTCATCTTCAAGGGCAAACCAAGACTGTAGCCACCGCCAAGAAATTCACAAAACGTGGCCTTGGATATTCAGAATGGGCCGCTTTCTCATCCCCTTCACAATCGGACCATGGTCCACTCACCTGGTCCTTATATGAGCACTTTGTCAAAGGGCCCATCCAGCCCGGATATAACACCACAACGGAAATACCCAGATCAGCTTATCAGGCCTTAGAAGAACAACGGCCCAACAAGAAGAAGAGAGCTGAGGAGGATACTGAGGATCCGACCAAGATGATGCCATCTCATCAGTTAGTCTGCTGTTTGAAAAATCGGAGGTTGAGGAAGAAAAGTCAGAAGATCCTGTTTCTGCGGTCAATAGATTGTTCAGCGAAGAAGATATGCCGCAAGTGGCAGCGCTATCAGCATCAGCAACCACCACCAGGCGACAGTTGCCTGGATTTGGTGAAGACAGTCGGTTGGATCATTCACCCATACAGGAGCTCTGGCCAGGGATCTCCCGGCCTCCTACTCTTTTTATTTCATCCATGCTGAATTTTAGTGTTGATTTCATTCCTTTGCCTCCCCCCTTCATTGTCCAAATCTCACCCACCGCCGTTGAGGCATTCGTTCGTCCTTCACCCCGCTTCATCATTTTCTTTAACGTTCGGTCCTGTCTTTTTTTCGAAGCCATTTAATCTAATGTAATTCCTTTATTCAAAAAAATCAAAAAATAAAAAAATATATATATATTCAAAATCTAAAAAATTCAAAAAAAAATCAAAAAAAAAAACAAAAAAACAAAATATATAAATAAATTCAAAAAATGTGTGTCTTCTGCTCTTGACGCGATCCCCGTCACACCTCTCCTGCTCCTGCTCTCGACGGATCCGTCACACCTCTCTGCTCCTGCTTCCGACGCGATCCTCGTCACCCCCTCCTGCTTCCGACGGCGATCCCCGTCACACCTCTCCTGCTCCTGCTTCCGACGGCGATCCCGTCACCCCCTCCTGCTCCTGCCTGACGGGATCCCCGTCACCCTCTCCTGCTCTCCTTCTTCCGACGGTGATCCCCGTCACCCCCCCCTGCTCCTGCTTCTGACGGCGATCCCGTCACCCCTCTCTGCTCCTGCTTCCGACGGCGATCCCCATCACCCCCCTCCTGCTCCTGCTTTCGACGGCAATCCCCGTCACACCTTCTTGCTCCTGCTTCCGACGGCGATCCCCGTCACCCCCCTCCTGCTCCTACTCCCGACGGCGATCCCCGTCACACCCTCTTGCTCTTGCTCTCGACGAGATCCCCGTCACCCCCCTCCCGCTCTTGCTTCCGACGGCGATCCCCGTCACACTTCTCCTGCTCCCGCTCTCGACGGTGATCCCCGTCACGACTGCTCCCCGGCGGCCATCGTTGTCCTTCTTTCGCTCTCTTCGTGGTCAGACATGGCCATTTTGAGCGATTCGGGTGAGGGGCCTTCTGCTCCCCTACACCCCGATGCCCTTGCCGGCACCCTGAGCTCGGGTGGCCCGCTTCCTCCTCCAGTCCCATCGGAGGACCTCTGCGGCCCTGCCGCACCTTTCGTTTTCCTTTCCAATAAACCTCTGGACGCTTCTCCAGAGCCTCCTGTAAATATCGAATTTAGCTTAAATTCAGGGGTAGTTTCTAGTAAGTCCCCGTCTCCGTCTAGGAAAAGGAAGGGTAGTGACATACCCCACAGATATCTCTTAGACTTAGTTCAAAGGTGTAGCGCTCTTCTAGCTATCGAAGAGTTCGTCAAAGAAGCTGTGGCTTTAGACTTAGAGGAGATGCCTATAGAGGAAGGTCTAGACGATGGCTTTGGGATTTATGAAATCATAGCCGAAGAAAACCCATTAGATGAGAATGATGGTGAGATGGAGGATGCTGCTGAGGCATATGCTAGCGGTATGAGGAGATTCGATGAACCTACCTCAGCAGTCGACGAACCTACTAAGGAGGTAAACGTGGGAACAGAAGAGGACCCTAGATTCTTAACCATAGCCTCTAACCTCCCTCCCGAATAAGAAGAAGTACTCATAGAGATGTTGAGGGAGTTCAAGGATTCATTTGCCTGGTCCTACGATGACATGCCCGGCATTGACCCCAATCTGGTAGAACATAGATTAATTTTGAAGCCAGTGGCAGTTGCCGTTAAACAAAAGTTGAGAAGATTCCTCCCCCACATTGCTTTAAAGATGAAAGAGGAGATTGATAAACTACACAAAGCCAAGTTCATCCGTGTAGTCCTCTATCCTTTGTGGGTGGCGAACATCGTCCCGGTCATGAAAAAGGACGGAAGAGTGTGTATCTGCATAGATTTCCGGGACTTGAATAAGGCATGTCCTAAAGATGATTTCCCCTTACCTCAGTTAGATGTCTTGATCGATAATACAGCAGGGTTCGAAACTCTATCATTCATGGATGGGTACTCCGGCTATAATCAAATTCGTCTAGCCCCGGAGGATCAAGAGAAAACCTCCTTCACCACCCCATGGGGAACATATTGCTATGTGGTCATGCCGTTTGGATTGAAGAATGTCGGCGCCACTTATCAAAGGGCGATGTTAGCTATCTTCCATGACATGATTCATATTGATGTTGAGGTTTACGTGGATGATATCGTGGTGAAGTCGCGAACTCGAAGAGAGCATTCCTCCGTGCTTGCCAAAGTGTTCCATCGCGCACAAGAATATCAATTGAAGATTAATCCCAAGAAGTGCGTGTTCGGAGTTTCCTCAGGAAAGTTTCTAGGCTTCATAGTTAGTAAATGGGGGATTCAAATAGACCCGCACAAGGCCAAGGCAATCAATGAGATGCCTCCTCCCAAGAACATATCCGAGCTTCGAGGTTTGATTGGTCGACTTCAGTTCATAAGAAGGTTTATATCTCAGCACTCCCAAAGGTGTCGTCCTTTCTACGAACAGTTGAGGGGAGGAGTTAATTTTGAATGGAATAATAAATGCCAAGAGGCCTTCGATGAGCTCAAGAGTTATCTTATGAATCCGCCCGTGCTTCAGGCACCTATCCCTGGGAAACCATTGATCCTATATCTGTCAACAATTGAGGACTCCCTAGGAGTTGTCCTTGCTCAGCATGACGAATCCGGCAAAGAAAGGGCAGTCTACTACCTATCTAGGCTCTTCAATCCTTCCGAGCTCAAACTCACCACAATGGAGAAAACCTGTGCAGCGCTAGTCTGGGTGGTGCAGAAATTGAAGCACTACTTCCTAGCTCATAAGGTGAGTTTGATTTCTAGAATGGATCATATTAGGTATCTCCTGGAAAAGCCAATCCTCGCCGACAGATTGGCACGCTGGCAAAGTTTCCTCTCTCAGTTTGATATCTCCTATATTGTTCAAAAAGCCATAAAAGGGTATGCCATCGCCGAGCATCTTGCTCACCTCCCTCTTCCTCATAGTGATACGGTTCAAGAGGAGTTCCCCAATGAAAACCTATCACTTGTCTCTCATGATCCCTTCTGGTCACTCCACTTCAATGGAGCTCTCAATTCTAGGGGACGGGGCATAGGTGCAGTCTTGCTCACCCCAGAAGGGATCACCATTCCTTTGGCTTACCAACTCCAGTTCTACGCCACCAACAATATCTCCGAGTATGAGGCTCTCCTAGCCGGTCTTAAGCTTGCCTACCTTTTAGGCGCCCGTCACCTTAAGATCATAGGAGATTCTCAGCTCGTTCTTCGGCAAGTCCTCTCTACCTATCGCACTCGTGACCCCAAGCTCAAGCCTTAACAAGATCTGGTCACGCTCTTAGCCAAGCAATTCCGTCAACTCATCTACATTCATACTCCTCGCTCTCAAAATATTCTGGCCGATGCACTGGCATCGTTAGCTTCGTCTCTCTCCTTCCCTCTCAGCCGTAGTGCAGAGACTATCACTATTCAGAGGTTAGAAGCTCCCTCAACCCAGGATCCTTGGTTCTTAAACCTTAGGAGCTCCCTAGTGTTGAAGGCAGAGAAGAAAGAAGCGAAGGAGTTGTTGCTTGTTGAATTAGGAGAATTGATGGAAGAAGAGAGGCCGTGGTACCATGAGATTGAGCAATTTTGCAGAGACGGTACCTTCCCAGAAGAAGCTGAAGCAGAAGATAGGCGAGCTATCCGCAGAGCAGCATTAAAGTATACCCTCGTGGGTGAAGTTCTTTACAGACATGCTCTAAATGGAATGCTCCTCAGATGTGTGACAGATAAAGAGGCTTGGAAAATAGTGGAAGGATCCCACTCCGGTGAATGCAGAGGGCATGTGAATGGTCAGATGTTAGCCAAGAAGATCCTTAGACAGGGCTACTACTGGCCAACCTTAGAAGAGGACTGTGCCGCCTACGTTCGTAGGTGTATCAGATGCCAAATCCATGCCGATAAAATCCATGCTCCGTCTTCCTCTTTGCATCCACTATCTTCTACTTGGCCTTTCTCCATGTGGGCCTTTGATATCATCGGGCCCCTTGGTGATCCTAATGCTCAGATAAAACAAAAATCATTCATCCTCACCGCTACTGAGTATTTCACCAAATGGGCCGAAGCAAAAGCATTTGCAGAAATCAAAGGTTCGACTGTGTGCAGATTCATCATGAAGAACATCATTGTGCGGTTTGGAGTACCTGGCAGCCTCGTCACCGACAATGGACCCCAGTTCATATCACAAGACCTTCAAGATCACTGTAAGAAGTTCAATATTTCTTTGCATCATTCATCTCCTTATTATCCACAGGGCAACGGCCAGGCCGAAGCCACGAATAAAACACTTTTGAAAATTTTGAAGAAAACTTGTGAGTCTAATAAATTCGCCGATTGGCCAGAAAAGCTAATTGAGGCTCTGTGGGCCTACCGCACCTCCATCCGCACGCCCACGGGGCAAACTCCTTTCTCACTTACATATGGAATGGAAGCGGTATGTCCACACGAGATCCTCATCCCTTCGCTAAGAATTCAGCTAGACAAAGAACTTAATCCCGATGAACATCGGGAGGCGTTGCTTACACAACTAGAACTCTTAGACGAACGGCGTCTAGCTGCAGCCGATCATGTGCTTTCATATCAAAATAGACTCTCAAGGTCTTTTCAAAAGAAAGTGATTGAGCGTAAGTTTCAAGAAGGAGACATGGTTTTGAAGCGAATTTTCATAAAACCTGGAGGTCCAAGGTCAAAACTGTCTGCAAACTGGGAAGGGCCGTACGTCATTAAAGAAGTGTACCCGGGGAATGCATATAGGCTAGTTAATGCCGATGGTGATGAACTCTCTCACCCATGGAATGGATTATATCTTAAAAGATTCTACCCCTAATAAACAGTCTTTCGATAATAACACCAATTAACAAGTAGCCATTTGCCAAGTGTCTCGCTCCCTCTCCTATTGGCGGGATAATATTTATGCGCAATCGCATACTCGGCATGGGTAACCTAAGGTCATTGCCTCTTCATGCATGATGTTCTCGCTTGGCCCTCATTCAGGGAAGCAAAGGTCAATTCTCTCCTTACTCGGACAAGGTCTAGGGGCAAGGGGAAGGCTAACCTGTAAACCTGCAACAGTATAAACCATGTGTTTGAAATCTCAAAGAGGGACGGACAGTTCTAAGAAAGCGCATACAGCACAAACAAAATAGAGTGACGAAATGATAAAATGAAGGGGCATGTTAAAGAGTGGCAGTACAGTTCCCCGCGGGACGCCCTTGAGCCCGGTCGCACGCATGCCCCAAGCAAAAAAAGAGAAAATACTATGGCCCTAAAGTCCCTGGACAACAGATGAATAGCACATGTAGCATACTCGTTGCAAGTCTTACAAAGCGGCAACCCCGACCCCGAGATTAAGTCTTATCACATTTATATTCTTCCTATTCTCCCTAAAATGACCAAAGAATCCCTACACTTGGTCTGTGTTGGAACATTGATGTCACAGGGGCAAGAAATCTTAGCAAACCTAAGATGGATATGCGTTGCACATAAATCTTACTCGCCAAAGTGAGGTAGAGGTAAGGCTTACGGTTAATCGCTCAACATTAAGAAGTGTTGTTATCAAAAGAATTTTCAAAAAATCCAAAAATCTAAAAAAAATCAAAAGATCCCAAAAACCCAAAAAAAATCAAATTTCCAAAAATCTAAAAAAATCAAAAGATTCCCAAAACCATAAAAATATATAATTTTCAGAAAAATAAAAATGTGTACATATTGCTTTTCTTAGCATGCATTATTTTCATGGTCTTTTCGCCTATTTAATAAGGCTCGGCCCCTTGACAATTACGGAGTTAGATTTATCATTTTTAGCGCAAGGGGCCGAGCCTAAGAACGGATCTAACTTGTTCTTCTAAGTGTGTGCAGGAACAGACATTTCAAAGGCAGAGTACAATATCACACTCAGAACTCTCTATCTCTCTCGCTTGTTTGAAACTCGCCTCTCACTCGTGTCAATCAAACCATTCATTTATCATAAATATTGGCATAAAAGTAAAATTGCACTAAGATATGAACAAAACGTACATAGATAACGGGGAGGTGGCTCACAAGTCTCCTCACTGTCCACCACCACTCTCCCCAGATCCCTCTCTCCTATCCGGAGGTGGTCGCATCTCACCACCACCCCTGCCATCATGGGCGCTACCCTCGCCCTGACGGTGCCTCTCCTCCTCCTCGTTCCTCCGCCTGCTGGAGGAACCCACTAAATACTATCCGACGGAGGCGCCGGTCACCCTACTGACGCTCGCGCCACTCCGACTCCGACTACGTGAACGGCCTATATCCGTCACGATCTGCTGAAGGCTCCGCGCCAGCGTCTGCTGTGCCAACAGCTCCGCACGCAGTTGGGTGACCTCCTCCAGGTCTCCGGGCGGCCTCTGCACTCGCAGCGTCGCTAGCTCTCTCGTCATCTCCGCCACCTGTGCCTCAGCTGCCTCTTCCCGGATGCGCAGCTGATCCCTCTCGCTCCGGGTGGTCTGGGCCTCTCCCCGGAACCGATCTCTCTCGCTGTGCAACTCCATGGCATGCTCATGAGCAAGCTCCAAGTCTCTCTCCTGCACAACAAGCAATCATTCAGCATCATATGGAAATGATCAACTCAAGCCTTTTTTAGTGAACTTACACGCTCCTCCAAGTGCCTCTGAGCCTCCTCGGCTCTCAACACCGCCCCTGTCAATCGAGCCTCCATGAGCGATGGAGAGCCCCCCGCGCTCCGAGAGGAGGAAGCACCGCCTGCTCCGGTACCCCTCACTCTCTCCAGCTCACTCCGCTGCACGCAAAAGGCATGTCAGTTTCAAAATTTTTGCTTAAATCAAAGGGGCTGAAAATGAACGCGGTACTTACCAGCTCTGCCGTCTGCCTCTGGGCTGCCTCCCGATCTTGCATCGCCGACTGGAGCAAGGCTCGGAGCGACGCGATCTCACCAGTCACATCCACCTGCAAGGAAATGCCAAATCATCAGTTCTAATCATTAAACCTGAATTCTTTGAGCCATGGTTTAGAAGTTTTACCTGGTGTCGGGCGCTCTTGTATACCTTTCCTCCGTACTTCAAGGCGTACGCCTGGAGGTAGGCATCGTCAGTGGTCGCGTCCGATCTGACCCCCTTGCCTTTTCGCTCCCAGTTTTCGATCTGCTCTCGCGCGCGCTCACGCCAGTCTGTCGTGTCGTGAAGTCCCCGAAAGCTCCGACCCGGCCGGTGAAACCGGTCCCGGACGGGGAACTCCACAACACTCTGCCTGAGGCCCAGGGAGCGCTGGGTCAGGAATAGGTTCAGAGGTAGCACAAGGTTCAGCGCATGCAACCACACCGACCTACCGAAGTAGGGGCGGGCCTGCGCCAACCAAGGCTGTCCCTCATCACCCTCCCCCAAATATGGCTGCCAAACCACCTGCAAAAGAAAAGTAATCAGTCATTTCAAGCAAATAATTTAAGGAAAAGGCAAGGATTAAAGGTACTTACATCCAGATAAGGGTAGCTGTCGATGGCCTCCTGTAAGCGCTCCAGTTGATCAACCAGGTGGCGGGTGTCTCGTCGAGAGTCCCAGCGGCGTGCAATGGCACGAGGCCCGGCCGTGTGAGGTCCCCTCTCCCCAGGGCTGGGAGGTGTAGATGGGCCCAAACCTGCGAGATGAAGGACAAGTTAGATGGCAGTTTAAGTAAATTTGCAATTTAGGGCCAAAAGAGTTAGAGGAGAAGGTGTACCTGAAGGAAGGGGTAGAAGCCACTCGTAGACGTCTGCCGCTCGGAGGCACTCAAGCCGTCAAACTGGTGCACTAGGAAAGCTGCTCCCCAAGCATACCCCCCTACCTCACCTAGGTCCTCCAGCAAGGGCAGAAAGCGGCAGTGGACTGCGTCGCCTCTCGTGGCAAACAAGAGTCTACCAAGAAAGAGAACGAGAAAACGGCGCAAGTCCAAGTCTGCCTGCGGCCCGGGCTCGCTCGCAAGCTCCCTCCTGCTGACCCTAGCTAGCCTCGCCAGGTACTCATCCTCACTCTCCCCTGCGTTCTTCCCCGCCTCGTACAAGCCCAACTCTCCTGCAATGCTACCTTAGGCACTAGGGAGGACCTACACTCTACTGGGAGGTCTAGGAGGCGCTCAGCTAAGTCATGATAGCAGGGATAGGTATAGCCGCTCACTGCCCGCCCGTAGACTCTAAGCCCTGTGATCCGGCTCACATCCTCCAAGCTAGGGATCATGTGCCCCCATGGGAATGCAAAGGCACTCGCCTCTGTGTCCCACCTGCTCCGCAGGGCCTGGGTGAGGGCCGGGTCCACCCTCATCCTCTCCATCCTAAAGATCTGCCCGAACCCCATCTCCTCTACTCGCTCTCGCTGGAAAGGGGGGAAGGCTAGGAAAGCAGCTAGCACTAGTGTCCATGACACTCGAGCCCTCATTTCACCCTGCAAAAATTCGTTCAAGTTCAATTTCAGTTTTTTTTTGTGTGTTCGGGCAAAGTCGCGACAGCTATTGCAGCCGCGACCTTGTCGCGACGGTGCGGGACACCGCGACCTTATCGCGTCATCTTCTTAGGTCGCGATAAGGTCGCGTCTGCCCTAGACGTCGCGACACTGTCACGACGCCCCGCCCCGCCGCGACACCATGTCGTGGCGGGTCGTGCTGACGCGTTCTCAGAATCAAACCGGCCGGAGCCCTCTTTGTTTGATCCTCATTTTCATGGGCGTTTCGCCCTACATTCGCCCTCTAGGGGCTCCGTCTACCTCTATTCTACTACCATTCAAGGTTTGAGGGAGGGGTACTTACCGTTTTCATGGCTTTCGCTCTTTTCCTCCGCTCCTCCTCCACATTCATGACTGGAGCCATCCCCTCCTCCTCCTCCTCTCCCATTGCGACCTCAGGCACTTCCTCCTCGACCGGAGGCTCCTCGACCCGTCGTCGTGAGCTCCGACGCTCCACGTGGCGCTTCCTCCGCGATGAGCCCTCGCCGATCTCTTTTCCGCCCTCCATCGCAATATGAGTTGTTTGGGGTGAGTTTTGAGCTAGCAAGAAGGTTGGAATGCAAGGGAATTGGGGGAAAGATTCGAAGGTTTGGAGGTTTGGGTTTTTGAAAACCGGAAAGGAAGAAGGAAGGGGGGCCGTTTGTTTTTGAATCGATCGGTTCATGACACGACGCAGCGGGCGGTCGCCTTCATGTCGCGACCCTCTAGGATGCCGCGACAGTGTCGCGTCACCCCGCTTGGCCGCGACATAAAGGCGACACCCCTGACTGTCGCGTCATCAACAGAGCCCTTCCGTTTGCAGAAAATTTCATTCTATTTCATTCAAAAGCAAAATCTGTTACATGCTCTAATTCACTCTAAGCAATCAAAACAATACTTTCAAATCCTTTCCTAACTACCATCTGGCTTACAATTCAAATCAAATCAAATCAAATCAAATGTTCCCTCCCACAGGCTGAAGTTTCTTCAAAGCTTCAATGTATTCCGTGATTGCTTCGTCATCTTCTTCCACCTCGGATTGAATCGCGCTCGTCGCACATCCTTCCTAGTGGACGACGGCGCTGCGCATGTCGCGCTCGTCCTGTGCATCGCCCCTCTTCCTCTCTTGGATAGGTGGGAAGTGTGATAGAAGTGGTACGACCGTGCGAGCCGCACCGCATTGGAGGTGTCAGCGGTCCGGGTTGTAAGAAACTAGCGCCCCGTTGCCCAACAGCCTCAAGGCGAGCCCGGTGCGTTGAGGAAGGTGGATCGTCCGGCCGTGCATGAATCGGGGGCGCATGTCAAAATCCGCCACGGTCAGACTTCGGAGGTATTGGCGCCAGGCTTGTATGCCCTTCACTTGAGCCGTTTTGCACCATGCCCGAGGGCTCATGTGAAGCCGTCCACCCACGTACGCCAGTGGGTGGTTCAGCATTGTCTTGCATTCTGTGTTCGGATTCTCCGCCGTCCGGAATTGAATATGCATCCCCATCCATAGTTCAAGGGCGACGACCGATCCATAGAAAGGACCCCCGAGTGCTGCAGAGGTCAGGCCAGCATATAGAAAACCCAGGACGGCTTGCCCAATTTTCATACCTTCGGAGATGGAGTCAATGATGCTAAGATTGCCAAAGGAGATGGCACCGTCGGCTTCCGGGAAGAGTATGACGCCGCAAATGCATATGGCAGCCGCCTTGGCGATGGCGGTGTAGTTCGTGGTCTTCCGCTTACACTGGGAAGTAATCCACTGAGCAATTGGGAGGAGGTGAACATGCATACCTCTAGTCATGGAGTAGAGATCGTTCTTCTTTGTGGTAATGTATGCCAGGATGCTCCATGAGTTGATCTGGTCCACAGTGTAGGAGATTGCAAATTCTTCACCCCTTTGATAGCGTGGGAGGCCAAGCATGATCTCCAACTCTTCCAAAAGGATCGTCGCCTCGAATTCTGGAAAGATGAACGAGTTGGTCTGTGGATGCCATAGCTCCACCACGGCTGTGACACTCTCCCACACATGCACCAACTTGTTGTAGTTTTTGGCCAGTACGAAGATAGTTGACAGCCCCCACTCCTTCAAGTGACTAATAGACATGGGCGGCAGTAACTCGAGCATGGGTACCAGCCATGGCATCTTTGAGAATCGCCGTTGGCCGGGGAGGATCTGAGATAGGAGAAGAAGCATGAAGAACGGAAGGCAAAGAGGAGAAAAGAGAAGAGCAAAACAGAGCAAAACAGAACAGTGCAGAAAGTTCAGAATCTCAGGAAGGAAAGGCCACTTACTTGGAGCTCCGGGCGCATGTAGATGTGCCCCGGGATAGCGGAGAGTTGCTTCAGATCGGCGTACGTCTCCCTAGCAGCTTTTGGGCCAGAGTAAGCGGGGATATCTTCTGCAAAAGCTGAATAATTCCTCTTCATGGTTGCAAGAGAGGAGAAGAGAGCTTGAACTTGAAGAGCAGAGGATGCCAGGGGTTAGCTGCAGGATTAGCACCCTCAACCCTCTATTTATAAAGTCTTAAGAGTTAGAAACCCACTCTAATCCCGAGACTAGGTGTTAGGATAAGATTAGAAGAGGTTTAGGAGTCCTAGTGTGGGTCTAGGTGTCTTAGGATAAGGGTGAACCCCGGTTTCCTGGTCCTTCCGAGCTCTGTCCGAGTCGCGACGCCGCGATATGACGCGACCATGTCGCGACAGGGCGCTGCAACGCGACATGGTCGCGGTCGTTTCGACTGCCGCCTCTCCACCAGAGGGGCTGTTTTCATCCTTGAGTTGTGTATATATGTTGTTTGATTGTTTATAATTGTTGTGTTTAGTATTCCATTGTGTTTATTTCTTATTAAAAAAAAAATCAGAAGTTCAGAAAATCAAGAAAGATTTCGTCACAAGTAAGTCATGGTATTGTATTTCTTCCCTACTCCCGGCATTACTATATGATATCCTATCTATTATATCATTTCAAGGACCGGCTGGTTCTCAATGTGTTATGGGATTTGAGTTCCCCTTTACCAAAAATAGTGATAATCTAGGTACACATTGTTAATCGTTGGACAGGCCGCTGAGTTGCTTAAGTTTGGGGACGATGGATTCAGGCCTGCACTGTGGTTGTGGGTAGTCTCTTGACCCGTTCTTACTTGACTTAGCAATATTATCCTTGATCTATTTTTTATTTTCTCCTTTTCTTTGCATTCGCTTTGATGATTTCTTTTACTTTAGCCCAGCATGCATCATGTAGGACTTTGAACTTTCCTGACTCATTCTTGACCATTGATGAGCTCGTGTTGAGTGCCCAATCATCCTTCGTGTTCCAAACAAGAAATCCAATTCCACTCTGAATCGGAAGGTTTGCCTCCGAGTAAGTTGTTCCTGTCAGATTGACAAGAATTTCTCTGTCTGGATTCCTTATCCAATTACCCATCCTACTCCTTTGATCTGTTTTGGTTGCGAACCGCTCCCAGGACAGAGTCATGAGTTACCTGCCTGGCACGCACATGTCCTTCCAAAACGAAACCTGCAGGCCAATCGGCTAGGGTACCTCTCAATCGAGGGGTTGATCGTCCTCTTCTTTTCTCCTCTCGTCCAGACTTGTGCTCTTCTTTGCATTCTACTCGAACAACCGACTCGGGACTTTCACAAAGATTCCAACTGCTTGTTAGTTAAACCGGGTGTCTCTTTACCTTGGCTCCCCGCTTTTCAGTCCGCTCCTCGTCATCTCCGGTCCGTCGTCACTTCATGACATCTCCACTCCACTTCCACTTCACTCCCCTGCAAAGAGGAAGCCAAGGAGGGGCAATCTGTAGACACCCGGTTTTGACTAATGGGTTGAACCACATTTCTTGTTGTCTTAGTGGGCCCCTAATTGGTCACTCACCTTGAGCCCATCATTTGCCTTGTTTTGAGCCTTTTAAGCCATTAAAATGCCTTGAAATCCCGAAATTTATCACTTGAAAGAGTCCTTGGGGCATAATAACTCTTGTCCTATCATTTAGTTGGCTGATAACTCTCAAATAATCTGGATTTATTGTCGCGACGCCTCGTGGCGCCGCGTCTCTAGTCGCGACAGTGCGGGCGGTCGCGACAGCCCATGATTATCCATGCACGTGGGCAGTAATTTTGCGCCCTCCCGTGCCCTCGCGTCTTAGTCGCGACCCTACGATACGTCGCGACAATGACCGAATTCTCTGGCCTCCTTAACTACTTCCTATTTATCCTCCTTTGAATTCAACTTAATCCTAAGGATTATCCCTACCCCTTGGGGCGGGATCCTAGCCTTAGGGACTCTTGTGAGGATCCCTAAGGACTCTCAACCCGATTTTTTATAGGGCTTTATCTCCTATTATGATTTTTAAACCTCTTTATAAGCAAGGCCCCTCCTCAAGGACGAGGAGAGCCTCATTACCACCCCGAAGGGCTGTCGAAATCTCCTCTGACCTATACTTAGCACCACAGCCACTCATTTTGGCCATTTCCCTTCACATTCCACTCCCCAAAGCCACTCTTCCACCATTAACGGAGTACGGAACGTGAAAAGGGCGACCCCGGCGACCTCCTGGAGCTCTTGCACATCGTTGGAGCCGCACTTACGCCAGGGAGTCGCCCCAATGGGGCTCATTTTCTTCTCCTTTCTCTCCTCTTATTTCTACATGCATTTTTGCGTTATTTTTAGATAGAGCACTTCCCTATCTACCCACTTTTTTCCCACACCCATAGGGGTTCAAAACCACCCCAGGTGCGTTCCCGCCATGATCTCCCATTTCTCTCCATTTTTAGAATAGATACTATGCTTCACATATTCTAATAGGGCGTTTTTGTTGTGATTTTCTTTGGTTGGCAGGCAAACAGGTGAAGTCTACGAGAAGCTCTGGTTCTCCGGCCGGCTGGAGGACGAGAAGAAGGTCCCTACCTTATTTCTCCCACATTCAGAGAGCGCGACGACCGAGGGTGACGCGACCATAGACGCGTCGCCGAAAGCTAATGCGTTACTAGCTTATCGCGGCGCCAATGGCGACCGCGACATCAGGTCCGTTTCTGTTCTCTCTCCTTTTCCTAGTTTAAGTCAGCCATCATCTCATTTTCATTCTTAGGCGACTATCTAGGTGGCGATCACATCCTATTCTCCATGCTATCATATTTGATATTCATGTCTGTGTTGAGGGGGGTACAATCCCTATGATTACAGCGACAAGTTGATCGTCGCGATAAGGTCAGTGCTTCTTATTCAATCTCTCTCTATGTTGGGCTTACTTCAAGTACTTCATCCATATTTTGAGCCATCTGATGCATGTTCCATGCTTCTGAGAGTCTGTCAGTCCTCCATGCTATAGGGTTGTTTTGGTTTTTGTGCGTAACCAAGCCCATCTTGCTCTCTGTCCACTGCGAAGAGGAACGTGATCGGCTTCCTGTCGCGATCTTGGTCGCGACAGGTTACCTGTCGCCTTCTGCTTCTGAGAGCAGGTCGGTCTGGTTTTCATTTTGTTAGTCTTAGGTTAGAATTTGCATGCACTCCAGTGCACATAGGATTTGCATACATATTTCCATATTTGTAGTTTAGATTGTCTTCCTCGACGACGCCCGCTCTCTCGGCCACATATTCCTTGTGTCCGACTAGAGCACTCACTTGAGGGCCTCCATAAGTCCCCGCTGTCCGTGGATTCCCACACGGCCGCCGGGCTGGTTGTACCTGTTGCCACCTAGATCTAGGATTCATTCATTTGGTAAGTTTGAGAAACCCTAGTCACACCCGAAGTTGGAAGCCTTCTCCCTTTAGGAAACCTTCCTTTTGAGAGAACTTGCTAAAAAATCAAACTCATTAAAAGGCAAACTTGAACCAAATAAAAGAAACCATCATCATTGACAACTGCTTGCTTTGGGTGAGACATTTTCTCTTTCTTTTGTTTGCATAGGATTGTCTGTTTAAGAAACTAGGTGTCTGTCTAGGTTAGGTTGTTTCTTAAGTCTGGACAGGTTTTCCCATCTTGGTGCGCCAACTTTCCAAAAATGGAGTCCTATCTGAACCCGGTTTATGATGAGAATCAGGACACCGCGTTCTATACTTCCCAAGACTACGAGGAATCTCTTCCTCATGATCTCTTCGGGGAGTCGACCCGCCCTTGGGTTGCCACAGTCCATGCCAGTGAGAGTCACCATCACGACGATGGTTGCCCGACACTGAATGCCCATCTTCCTCAGGCAGACGAAGAAGCTGATCAGCTCCTGCGCCTAATTCCTCAGCTCGATCAATCTCAAATCCAGAACCTCATGACGGCCCTCAAAGGAAAGACCGTCTCATCACCCTTACCCAGAGCGGGCGCCTCACGCCCCATGGCATCTACCTCCGGCCCTCGTATCATCACGGGACAAGGCGACAATACTCCCATCCGACTGCAGACCATTCGATTCACTCTCTTTGAATCTGAGCATTACCATCCACGTAAGTCAAGTCCCCGGTCTCCCCCATATCATCCTTGCTACTCGCCTCTTCCTCTTGAGCCACGTGCCAGGCCGACATCTCGTGCCTCCTCCTTATATGCTCAACCATCCGCCGCTCCCGACATAATGTCCGAGTGGGCATCCATTAAGAAGGAGCTCCAAGGGCTTCGAAAGCAAGTCGACCCTAGGCAACACCATGATGTCCACATGCCTAACTTCAATGGCCTATGGGTCCCCTCCCCATCTGAGCTGCCAAAGTACCGCAAGTACAATGGCTCTGGAAATCCATACATTCACATCAAAGATTTCATCTATGAGTCCGCACCTTACCAGCATGATCGCCACTTGATGGCATATCTATTCTGCCAGTCGTTGGACGGGCCTGCCTAGATTGGTTCTATTCCCTGCTACCCGAGGATGTGAAAGACTTCGCCATAGTGAAAGCCAAATTCCTTGAACAATTCCAAGATAGGGTTGGGCCAGAGTATTCTCTCACGGACCTCATGGCAGAAAAGATGAAGTCAGATGAGGAGTTCGCCACATATGCCGACAGATGGAGGCAGATGGCCACACGAGTTCCAAGGTACCTTCCGGAGGGAGAAAAGGTCAAGATCATCATTGCTAATGCAACCCCTACCTATAGAAACATCCTAGCAATGAATGATATCACCACCATGCACCAACTCTACAGTCGGGCCCGGTTTATCCAAACCCAGCTCAAAGACTCCCCCATCCATTCCATGTTCGAACCCTAGAAGTCCCGTTTCCAGAGAAAGCCTCAGGGGCCAGTCACCGAGGGTGTCCAAGTAAATGAGCAAGTGAGTGCATTCAACCCTACCGGCCAGAACCAAAATCGCCAACCCTATACTGCCCAGGGTCAGAATCCCACCAACCCTCCACAAGGCCAACAGCCACCCCGATACAATCAAGTACCACCTCCTGATGGCTCCCAGCAAAGGCGTCCCTTAGGTCCAAGGAGAACCCACTACCCACCACTTCCTGAGACACTCTTCGACATCTTCTTGGCTTTGGTCTCCACAGATGCTATCAGACTCCCTCTGGAAAAGCCATTGAACCCAAGTGTGGATCAAACAAGGTACTGCGTGTTCCATCGGCAGCCGGGTCATACCATTGAGCAGTGTTTCACTTTTAAAGATCTGGTATATGACTTACATGAGCAGAACAGACTAGATTGGACAGATCGGAGATATCAAAGAAAGGCAGAGGCAGTAACAGCAGTAGAGGTAGCAGCGCCAACCACCCCCTCAACAACAACAACAACCGTTGCAGGACCTAGGCATCGTTCACAACCCCTTGCCAAACCATCCACCAGCTCCTAACCCACCACAGCAACCAGCCCAGGTGAACCCTATCGTCCACCACCCCCCTCCTCAAGCGAACTGGACGTACGATGATGAACTCGATGTCCAGCAGATGATGGCCAATAACCACCAGCACCCTCTACAACCCCAAATAATACAACCAGCCAACATGGCTCCTCAATCAATCTCTCCCTTAGTTTCCTTGGCCAACGTCGTCATACTGCCCATCGGTTCAACACCTGTGCCAGTCGCTACGCCATCCACTCTCCTACTGCCTATCATACCTCTCGCTCCACCTGTCACCATACCACCACCATCCGTCATATCTGCTTCCACACCCATCATCCTGCCACCACCTGGGCTGGACCAACCTTCCTCCGCCAGACAACCCCTTAACCAACCCACTACCCTGCGGAGCGGACGAGCCTTTCGCCGCCCGTATCCACCTATCTCCACTACCTCCACTAGCCAAAGCAACCCCCAACAGGTCCTGCAACCACCCCAACAACAACCTCAACAACAACCACAAGACGAGGGGGTGATTGAGCCATTACGTGGAACACACTATGATATCCTCAAGCATCTTGATCACGTGCCAACCAAGATCTCCATACTAGAGTTGATAAAGAAATCCAAGGAGCACCAAGAAGCATTGAGAAACTTTCTGCAGAGGGTAGTGGCGAATGAGGATATGCTGGCCGATAAATTGCCAAGTGCACTAGCCATGGCGACTCGTGGGCCGGCGATTACATTTGCTGAGAATGAACTAGCACCCCCTGAAGCCAGGAGGCTCCCGCTCTATGTGACCCTAGTCATCAACCATGTAGCAGTAGGGGTAGCACTGGTCAACACGGGGGCATCAATTAATGTCTGCCCATTGAGCACTCTGAAAGCATGTGACGTGTCAGAAGGGATGTTAAGATCGACACCAACCACCATAGCCGCCTATGATAACTCCATAAGATCTTTCCATGGCATGGTGACTGTACAAGCTGAACTGGGGCCGCTCGCTGTCACCGTAGACTTCTATGTGCTTGACATTGACCCCATGTTTAAGGCCATTCTGGGGCGCCCATGGTTAGAAGCACTGGGAGCCGTACCGTCCACTGCACATCAGTGTCTTAAGTTCCCCTTCCAAGGATGGATCATCAAAGTCAAAAGCATAGCCACTGCTCATTCAGTCGATGCCATCCATGACACCCATCTCCCAACCGTATGGCCCGCCAACAAGCCTGTGGTTTCAGTGCTTGACGTCAACTACCCCTGGGCCTACTCATTCCATTCTAAACAAGAGGCCAGTCCAGCACAAGTCAACGCAGTCAAAAGGAAGGAGCCACTAAACACAAAGGGGTGGCAGATCATGATGAAGCTAGGATATGAAGAAGGCAAGGGTCTAGGGGCAGAGTTGCAAGGTATTGTCAAGCCCATCCCAGACATTGTAATGAAAAGCCGATGGGGGCTTGGTTACAGAGAAAAGTCCAAGTCATGGTCATCTAGCACGTCCACCTTAAGAGCCGACCGCGAATCGCTCACGTGGACACTTTGGTGTCATTTTGTTAGAGGTCCAACCCAACCAGGATACAACACTGTGGTGGTCGAGGCAGAGCTGTCACAACATGAGGTGCACGGCAGGAACTTCTCTCGGCACATGGCCCCAATGCTACATACACGGCGCTGGAAGCACTCCGCCCAGGAAAGAGAAGGAAGATAGGGGACCCAGAGGCTGAATGGTACCACTGGTTCGACATGGAAGATATCACCATATCTTTCAGCCGTCTATTCTGGGAAGAGGAGAGAACATGGCCGCCAGCTGCAGCAGAATTGCTAGATCCGCCCACATCCATCACTTCCAAGAGGCAGTTAATGCATGAAACCACAAACATAGGAGAGCCAGACATCCCCTATGAAGAGGGGAGGACAATAGACGAGTTGTGGAGAGGCACCTACCTAGCCATCCACCCATCACTCTTGAGCTCCCTCCTTCCCAGCCTTGTCCCTCCGTCTCCTCCCCTACTCATTCAGCTGTCTCCCCAGCTCCTGGCGGCTGCACACAACATCCTCACTCCTGATCTCCCCTCCTCAGTCCTCTCCGCTCTGCAATCCAATCCGAGCGACCACGAGGTCACTCTCTCATGCTACATGCTCTCCATCGACCTCCAAAAAAAAATGCCAATCTTCAAATGCACCTTGAGGTCGAGGAGCCGGCATACCTCCTTCACCCTCCTGATCAGGGGCACCCCTCGACTGGGACTTCCCCTCCTGCTCCTTCATTAGGAGCCATCCTTTTCGAGGACACCATGTCCTCCACCAGTCCTGTAGAGTCATCTAGTCAGGAAAAGTCTAGGGTAGAAGAGTAGAGTCTTAGTTTAGGTGAGCCTAGGATAGAGAGTCAGGTCAACCCAGCACCCACTAAGTTCAAACATCGCCCTAGAAAATAGAGGGGCAAGGCTATTCCCCGAAGATATCTTCAAGAGTTAGCTCGGCGATGTCAGGCGTTACTGCTAATAGAGGAATTCACAAAGGAAGCATTGGTGTTAGAAGAGGAGATTAAGCAGGATGGGGTGTTCGTAGATGACGGTTTTGCCGTCTATGAGATCATGAATGATGAGGACCCAATTGATGAAGAGGATAGCGAAGTAGATGACGCTGCCGAAATGTACGCAAGTGGTATAAGGAGATTTGATGAACCTACAACGGCAGTGGATGAACCTACTAAGGAAGTCAACCTCGGAACAGAAGAAGATTCCAAGATTGTGATAATTTCAGCGAACCTCCCTCCTGATGAAGAAGAGGAACTGGTGAAAATTCTGAGGGAGTATAAAGACACATTCACCTGGTCATATGAGGACATGCCCGGTCTAGACCCCTCACTAGTGGAGCATCGACTTGTATTGAAAGAAGGGGCAAAGGCCATAAAGCAAAGACTGAGAAGGTTCCACCCACTCATGGCCCTGAAGATGAAAGACGAAGTGGACAAGCTCCACAAGGCTAGATTCATCAGGGTAGTACTCTATCCGAATTGGGTGGTAAACATAGTCCCAGTCATGAAGAAGGATGGAAAGGTCAGAATTTGTATCTACTTCAGGGACTTAAATAGGGCATGTCCAAAGGACGACTTTCCGCTTCCTCACATTGATGTGCTAATTGATAACACTGCTGGGTATGAGACCCTTCATTCATGGATGGATACTCAGGCTACAACCAAATCCGTCTAGCTCTTGAAGATCAAGAGAAAACATCCTTCACCACGCCCTGGGGAACATATTGTTATGTAGTCATGCCGTTTGGGCTAAAGAATGCTGGGGCTACCTATCAAAGGGCGATGATGGCCATCTTTCACGATATGATACATGTCTATGTAGAAGTATACGTGGATGACATTATGGTGAAGTCTAGGACCAGGAGAGAACACCCCGAGATCCTCGCCAAGGTGTTGCAGAGGTCAAGGAAGTACAAACTGAGAATGAACCCAAAGAAGTGTGTGTTTGGGGTATCATCAGGAAAGTTTCTAGGGTTCATAGTTAGCAAGCGGGGTATTGAGATTGATCCAAATAAGGCCAAGGCTATAGCGAAAATGCCGCCTCCAAAGAACATCTCACAACTAAGAGGGCTGATTGAGCGTTTGCAGTTCATTAGAAGATTTATATCTCAGCATTCGCAAAGATGCCGCCCATTCTATGATCTTTTGAAAGGAGGGGCAAAGTTCGAATGGAATGACAAATGCCGAGAAGCCTTTGATGATTTGAAGAGGTATCTCATGAATCCCCCTGTTTTGCAACCTCCTGTACCATGGAAACCACTAATCCTATATCTCTCAGTCATTGAGGACTCCCTAGGTGCTGTCCTTGTACAACACGATGAATCTGGGAAAGAAAGGGCAGCATACTATCTCTCTAGGCTTTTCAACACCGCAGAATCCAAGTACACCACCGTGGACAAAACTTGTGCCACGCTCGTGTGGGTAGTTCAGAAACTCAAGCATTACTTTCTTGCCCACGAGGTCAAGCTGATCTCGAGGATGGATCCACTCAGGTACCTTCTAGAAAAGCCCGTCCTCTCTGATCGGCTTGCGCACTGGTAGAGCTTCCTCTCACAGTTCGACATTTCCTTTGTGCTCCAAAAGGCCATCAAAGGATATGCCATCGCAGAGCACCTTGCTCATTTGCCACTCCCTCACAGCGATTCCGTCCGAGAAGAATTCCCCAATGAAGAGCTCTCGGTCATCATCAAAGACCCCTTCTGCCTCCATTTTGATGGAGCACTCAACTCCCAGGGACGGGGCATTAGAGTCGTACTGCTCACCCCGGAGGGCATTACCATCCCCATCGCCTATCAACTTACCTTTTCCGCCACTAACAACATGTCTGAGTACGAGGCTCTCCTCGCTAGTCTCAAGCGTGCTTATATCTTGGGTGCATCCCACCTTAGAATCATAGGAGACTCTCAGCTTGTTCTGCGGCAGGTGCTCTCAACTTACCGCACTCGTGATCCAAAGCTTAAACCCTATCAAGATTTGGTCACGCTGTTGGCAAGGCAGTTTCGAAAGCTTATCTATATCCATACTCCTCGCTCACAAAATATCTTGGCCGACGCTCTGGCATCGCTAGCTTCATCTCTATCCTTCCCTCTGAGTCGCTGGACCGAGACAATCATCGTCCAACGGCTCGATGTCCCATCCATCTAGGATCCTTGGTTCGACGACCTTAGGACAACCTTAGAAGAGAGGGCTAAGAAGAGAGGAGCACAGTAAGTCATGCTAGCTGAGCTCGAGGAGATCTTAGATGAAGAGGAGCTGCCTTGGTATTTTGAGATTGAGTAATACTGCAAGGATGGGTCATATCCCGAAGGGGCAAATATGGAGGATCGTAAGGCCATAAGAAGAGCCACCTTAAGATACACAGTCATGGGAGAAGTCCTATACAGGCGGGCTCTTAATGGAGTTCTTCTAAGATGTCTGAATGATGACGAAGCTTGGAGAGTGGTGGAAGGAGCCCATGCTAGTGAATGCGAAGGACATGTCAACAGTCAAATGCTTGCTAAGAAGATCATTAGGCAGGGCTATTATTGGCCAACCCTAGAAGAAGACTGTACCATCTACGTCCGTAGGTGTGTCAAGTGTTAACTCCATGCTGAAAAAATCCATGCTCCTTCATCCTCACTTCATCCACTCTCCACACCTTGGCCATTCTCGATGTGGGCTTTTGATATTGTTGGCCCCCTTGTTGATCCTAATGCTCAAACCAAACAAAAAGCCTTCATCCTAACAGCAACTGAGTATTACACCAAATGGACAGAAGCAGAAGCGTTTGCAGAAATCAAAGCATCCACAGTGTGCCGCTTCATCATGAAGAATATCATCTCGCGGTTCGGAGTGCCAAGCAGCATCGTCACGGACAACGGGCCACAATTCATCTCACAGGAACTCCAAGACTCTATAAGAAATACAACATCACTCTGCATCATTCATCTCCATATTACCCACAAGGAAATGGCCAAGCTGAGGCAACTAATAAAACCCTTATTAAAATCTTGAAGAAAACTTGTGAATCGCATAAATTCGTCGATTGGCCAGAAAAGCTAATAGAGGCTCTATGGGCCTATCGCACCTCCGTCCGTACTCCCACGGGGCAAACCCCGTACGCTCTCACTTATGGGATGGAGGCGGTAGTTCCATACGAGATCCTGATCCCTTCACTAAGAGTCCAATTAGATACGGAACTTAATCTTGACGAACATCGAGAGGCGTTACTAGTCCAATTGGAACTCTTAGACGAAAGGCGACTCATGGCGGCCGATCATGTACTCTCATATCAAAAGTGAATCTCAAGATCTTTTGAAAAGAAGGTAATCGAATAGAAATTCCAAGAGGGTGATATGGTTTTGAAACGCATTTTTATCAAACCTGGAGGTCCGAGGTCTAAGTTGCAACCAAACTGGGAAGGTCCGTACGTTGTGAGAGAAGTATATCCAGGAAATGCCTATCGTCTAACTAATGCTGAGGGCGTAGAGTTATCACATCCGTGGAATGGGTTGTACCTTAAAAGATTTTATCCTTAGGTCTATAGGTGTGAGGACACAATACTTAGACAAGGGATGACCCCATGTTAAGAGTCCGAAATCTCCTCCCCAGTCGTCAAAGGTTGACCTAAGTTAGGATCAACACACACACACACGGCAAGCCCAGGCGATTGCGCTTAGTAGATACCGTGGCTAGGTGGGTCCTACTTTAGCGATGTGATGATCATTCTCTTCCAAATCGGTCGAGGTGTAGGGGCAAGAGTCGCAAGGGTGATGGTGGGGACATCCGAGCCTGGAACCGGGCTAGTAGGTGCAAGTCTATCAAAGACGGAGGCAATGTGCAGCAACGACGGCATCCATTTGGCTTGACGATGTGCTTTTGGACCACTAGTTTATTTTCTTTTATGAGTTTGAGTCTTTAGTAATGTAATAAGGCCCATATGAGGCCCAATTGAGCTCTTTTTATTTTCTATGTATTTTCGGGTCCGATTTTGGGACCTATTTTTTTAGGCTTGGGGTTATTTTGGTCTTTGGGTGTTTAGTGAGGACCATTAGGGTTCCATCACTATAAAATATGTAATCTCCTGTTTTAGTGGTTAATGAAGATTTGAAGAGCTTTTGCTGCGCAGCTTTCCTGTCTTCTCCGGCAGGGTGGAATCCCCAGGGTGGAAGCCCTTCTTCAGCGGGGTGGATTCCCCAGGGTGGAAGCCCACGGTTCTGGTGTTCCTTCTCCCTCCCTACAATCTCGCCACCTCCTCCACGCTGTCCCGCATCAAATTGGTATCAGAGCCAGTCGGCTTCTTTTTAGGAGCCCGTCCGGTCTTCCCCTTCCATCGCCCGGAGCCGTCGTCAACCCTCTGCAACAGGCGCCCCTGCGCACAGGAAAGCCCTCGAGCGAGGGCCCCAGCCACCTACACCCACCCCACTCACGCGAAGAACGCCCAGCGACCCCCCCCCTGCGCGCTCTACCTTCCCGCGTCGTCGCCTCGATCAGGCGCCTCAGGACCGCAGCCGCGGCGCCCCTGCTCTGCTGTCCTCCCGCACGCCCACGGCACGCGTCCGCGAACGCCGCGCCCCCAGCGCCTGTGACCCCGCTGCCACGTTCGCCGTGGTCGCTGAGGCCCTGCGTTCTTACCTCTCCAGCAAGCCCGGCGCCTCCCCGCACCCTCCCGTCCACGCCTCCCACGCGTCCACGGCCCCACGCATCCACCCCCCCCCCCCCGCGCGGCCCGGCGCAGCCCACCCCGCCTCCACGGCCCGACGCGTCCATGTTCCCCTGCTGCCCCACTCGCACGAGCAGGCACGTGGCCACCCCGCCTCCGCGCCCTCCGCACCTGGCCGCACCCGTGAACACCTTCCCCCGCACCCACCCCGCCTGGTGCCCTGCTCACGCGCCCCGCGTCAGCCACACGCCAGCGCCGCCCAGCCCCGCATCCTAGCCGCCTCGCCACAGCACCGCGCCGCCCCGCCTCTGCAAGCCACCCGCGGCCCTTCCTCGTTCGCACCGCGAGCCCACGTGGGCGCCGCGACCCCGCCCCGCGAAACCCTCCATGCCGTGAGCTCGCCACGCCTCAGCCCGGCCTCCCATCTGCCCTGCCGCCGCACCGCGCCAGCGCCCTGGCCTCGCTGAAGTCTCTGCTGCCAGCCCCGCCCTCCGGCGCCACCGTCGTTGCCACGAGAGCCATCCGCCGGTGCCGTCGTCGGCAGCTGCTCTCACCACCTCCGCGGCCTCCTCCCTCCCTCCTGATCTCTGTTCTCTCGCTCTCTCTGTTTGCCCTTCCCGGGCTGAGAGAAGTAGGAGGAGGAACCAGGAGACCCGTCCACTCAAAGTGGACCGGGTCAACCTTATTTGACCCGTGCTACAGTGCCCCGTGCAATAGTGCCACGCTACAGTGCCCCCCAGTGTAGCAGCGAGGCAGTAACCACTCTTGTTAGCAGTCAGCAAATTTGTGAGTCTTCAGTCCGTATGATTCTCGCACGTTGGGGTTCCGATCAACATGGCCGTTTATTTCTCTGTATCTTTGGATATGATGCCATGTTTTGCCGAGACAAGTGTGTGTATACCAAATGGTCAGTTTGTCCGTATGTTGCTCGAACCTAATCAGCCAGGTAATTATATCTCCCAAAGTGTTGTGGATTTGTTATCTCGAACAAGAGAGATTATCATCTATCCAGACATTGCTTTTTGTGGAGTTCTCTTTTGATTGTCGTCTTTGCGATACCCTCCAACGGTGTGTTTATTCAGACGGCGCATGGGTTGAGATCTATCCATCTAATGAGTTGTTCATCACTCTTGGGGCTGAGTGGTTAGTGAAGCGACATGTTGATTTGAGATTCGGGACGACATCATGTGTTCTACGACCACCACCCGAGGCTTGCATAGTCCCTTATGGTGGCTTCACCAACGTCTCGGAGTTGCCACCGAAACCTGTAGCACAGGACATCTCGATGCAGGATGTGATTCATGAGGACATCCGAACAGGCAGGTAGGAACATAATTTATGTGTTGATTCTGGATTTAGACGTGAATGGGATCAACGTTTCATGAGAATAGATAATCTTCTTCAACGATTATGTGACGAGTTGGCCAAACAAGAAGAGATTGTCTATGAGGCTGACTCCTCGATTATTAAGGAGTCTGAAAGCCAACTAGTCGAAGTATCTTATGAAGCAAATGAATCATTGATAGATGAGTATTATACACAGCCTGAGTCTGAGATGTTTGGTGCAGATGATTTTATTAAGGCGAATGAGATGACAATGGAAGAAGTAATTGAAGTTGTGGTCGAACAGCCAACGGTTATGCGGGATATCATCAATTTGGATGACTTTGATCACATATGGAGTGAAACTAAGGCACATTTCTCTACTCCAGACATGGTTCTTTGCTTGATGGACCTACATGTTTTCGAGATGTGTCTAGTGTTTGCTCCTTACCTCATCTTCATCTCCCTTTGGATATTGCCCTACTTCAAAACTCGAGGACGAGTTTTTTCGAATCAGGGGAGAATTGGTGGGGACATCCGAGCCTAGAACCGGGCTAGTAGGTGCAAGTCTATCGAAGACGGAGGCAATGTGCAGCAACGATGGCATCCATTTGGCTTGACGATGTGCTTTTGGACCACTAGTTTATTTTCTTTTATGAGTTTGAGTCTTTAGTAATGTAATAAGGCCCATATGAGGCCCAATTGAGCTCTTTTTATTTTCTACGTATTTTTGGGTCCGATTTTGGGACCAATTTTTTTAGGCTTGGGGTTATTTTGGTCTTTGGGTGTTTAGTGAGGACCATTAGGGTTCCATCACTATAAATAATATGTAATCTCCTGTTTTAGTGGTTAATGAAGATTTGAAGAGCTTTTGCTGCGCAGCTTTCCTGTCTTCTCCAGCGGGGTGGAATCCCCATGGTGGAAGCCCTTCTTCAGCGGGGTGGATTCCCCAGGGTGGAAGCCCACGGTTCTGGTGTTCCTTCTCCCTCCCTACAATCTCGCCACCTCCTCCACGCTGTCCCGCATCAGGTGAGGTAGTCAACCTTAAGCATACCCTGATGAGAGGAAGCCTCAAACAGGGACGGTCAAATAAAAGGGGCAAAAAAAAAAAACAAAAGCAAAAGAAAGAATCAAAGATACATGGCGGAATAGGGGCATGGCAAAGAGTGGCAAAGTCCCTGCGGGATGCTCATGAGCCCGGTCGTACGCATGCCCCAGTCAATGCAAATGCATAGAAAATACCACAAAGTCCCTACGCAACAGGCCTAATCTTTGAAGGGTATGCTGCGGGAAGAAGCTGAACCCAACGTCCTTAAACCTGCATTAGACTTCCCTCAAGTAGTCTTCCATTTCCCCCTATAAGATCAGACCATCCCTTAAGTATGGCCTAACTAGCCGCACTATCATCTAGGGGCAGTCACCCATGGCATGTCACCCCAAACACACGTCCTACCTTGGTAAGGTCTTTGGCGAGAGGGGGAGGTGATCAAGACTTCGAACCAGTGGTTCGGACTAGTCTATGTGTTATGGCCCGAGAGGGCGAGTGCCTTCCGTCTCGCGCGTCTTATTTTTAGGAAGGGCTAACGGCGGCTTTAAGCGTCTTTCAAAACTCCAAAAAAATCATATATTTTAAAATTCCAAAAAAATCAAATATTTCAAAACTACAAAAAATCAAATACTTTGAAACTCCAAACAATCAAATATTTCAAAACTACAAAAAAATCAGATATTTCAAAATTCCAAAAAAAAAATCAAATATTTCAAAACTACAAAAAATCAGATATTTCAAAACTTAAAAAAAATAGATATTTCAAAACTCAAAAAAAAAAAAGATCAGATATTTTAAAAAATTCCAAAAACAATCAGATATTTCAAAAACCCAAAAAATTAAATATTTCAAAACCCCAAAAAAGCTTTCAAACTTCCAAAACTGCTTTACTCATTCTTTCATGCATGTCATTTATTTATTTATGTCTTTTCGCCTATTTAATAAGGCTTAGCCCCTTGACCATTTATCAAGATTGGTCACTCGTCATACTTAAGGCAAGGGGCTAAGTCTAAGAACGGATCTAACTTGTTTCGTGGTTTTCTTAAGTGTGCAGGGCGCAGTAGAAAGAAAGAAAGCGGCACTCACATCTCACCCGCCACTCTCACACAAACCGCGATTCACAAACCAAAAAAATCTAATTCCATTCCATGCTATATGCACTGTACATCACCATCATCATGACAAAAGGGGCAAAGTACAAGCCCTCAGTCACTCTCCCCTGTACCCTCAGGCGGGCGGGAAGGTGGAGGGGCCATCTCTCTCGGTCCCGTCGCGCTCCCCTCGGCTGCTCCCTCGCGCCGTCGTGCCTCCTCCTCGTTCCTCCGTCGTCCGGAGGAACCTGTCAGATAGTGTCCAGCAAACCCGCTCGGGACGCCGCTCCTGCTGGCCGAGGTACGGCTGCGCCCAACCAACGCCAAGGCTCTCTCGAGCCCCTTCATCTCTGACCTCAGCAGCTCGTAGCGATGTCGCTCGCTCCCTAGCTGCGAGCGGAGCTCGTCCGCCTCCCGGCGGAGTCCAGTCGCCTCGTCTGTTTGGGGGCGTAGGGGCATCTCTGCCATCTCCTTCTCTAGCGCAGCTGTCCGAGCCAGAGAGGCCCTCAGATTTGCCACCTGCAAGTCAAGACATTTGTTAAATAAGGGAAATAAAGTGCAAGGGGCATGTAATCAGTGACTCACCCGCTCCTGCAGCTCTGCCGTGGCCTCCTCCGCCCGTCTCACCGCTGCTGCTAGCTGGCCCTCCAGCACGGAGCGGCCGGGTTCGTCTCGAGAGGTGGAAGCGCCTCCCACCATCTGCTGCGCCCGCTCCAACTCGGCGCGCTGCAAAGGAAAAACGGAAGTCAGTCAACTGAAACTAAGGGTAGAAAGGATAGAAAGTAGAGTACTCACCAGCTGAGTCACGGTCCACTGGAGGTCGTCCCTCTGCTGGATCATGGAGTGAAGAACACCCTCGAGGGAGGCGATCCTGCCCTCAGGGTCAAGCTTCAAGCACAAGTCAGGTTAGACAAAGAATTAACAATTAAAAATATTCAAAAAATGGCTAGGTTAATGACACTCACTGGTCGTCGGGTCCCCTTGTATACCTGGGCCCCGTACTTCCATGCGTAGGCACGGAAGTAGTCCTCATCGCTGGTGGCTTTAGAGGTCACCACCCGGCCTCGCTGGCGCCAGTCCTCCAGCTGCTCCCGAACGCGTACCCTCCAGTCCGTGACCTGTTGGAGGCCCCGGAAGCTGCGACCTGGCCTCTCCCATGGTCGCTGATGCATCGGGAACTCCGCCACAGCCTGATGAAGTCCCAAAGTCCTCACTACCAGCCGCAGGTGGAGTGGCACCACCGTGTTGAAAGCATAAAGCCAAATCTCCCTACCAAAGTAGGGGCGGCCCTGCTCAACCCACGACTGGGCGGCATCGTCCTCCCCAGCATAAGGAGTCCAGTAGACCTGCATCACAGATAGAAAGCTTGTTAATGAACTGTCTGTGGCAAAAGAAGGAAAAGGTGCTAGTGTAGAAGTACTCACATGCCCGAAGGGGACAGTGTCCAATGCATCATGGATGAGCGTCACCTGAAGGCACAGTGATCGCTCATCGCGGTGGAACCGCCAGCACTGCAGTAGCGGCACAGCACCCGGCCGCCTCGGCACTCCCCGGCCCAGGGAGGGGAGGTAGAGATATGCCCACGCCTGCGAAACAACACAGTCAGCACCACAATTAATCAACATAAGCAGGAAAAGCACTAAAAGGTAAGGGTGAGAAGTGTACCTGAAGTAGTGGGAAGAACCCGGCCACCCCTGTCTCCCTACTAGAGGTGCCCAGACTGTCAAAGAGGTGGGCCAAGACGGCCGCACCCCATGCGTAACTCCCCACCTGGGTCAGATCCTCCAGCAGGGGCAGACACCTACAGCTCACTGGGTCCCCTCTGGTCCCCAGGATCAACTTCCCGATCACAAGGATCAGGAAGCGTCTCAAGTTGCGGTCTGCTGCTGCTCCCTCCTCCTCCGCCAGCACTACTCTGGCGTCCGCTGTTAGCTAGACCATATACTCCACCTGGCCCTCTCCAGTCTGGTGGCGCGTGTCCGCCACTCCAAGGATCGCCTGCAGCCTCGTCCTCGCTACTAGGGATGACCTCTCCCTCATCACCTCCATCCCCAAGAGTCGCTCCACTATCTCCTGGTAGCTCGTGTATGTCACCCCTGTCACTGCCTGGCCACCTACCCTCAGGCCGGTGATCTGTACCACGTCCTCTAGTGTGGGGATCATATGACCCCACGGGAAGAGGAAGGCGTGGCACTCAGGGTCCCACAGCTCCTTTAGGGCCTGGATCAGCACCACGTCCGGCGTCAACTCATCTAACCTCAAAAAGGGGCCGAACCCCATCTCCTCCAGGCACATCCTCTGAAAATCCGGCAACCCCTGGTAGATCACCTGGACGACGGCCCATCCCAGTCGAGACCGTAGCTCGCTCTGTAAAACAGCCACAGCAAAAGCACAAAATCAATCAAGTTTCACAAAATAATCAATCTGATCACATCGCGACAATGGGACATGTCGCCTTCTGAAGGCGACAGGAAGAGCGTCGCATTCTGCTTATGAAGGCTACAAGAAGGGTGTCGCGTCCATGTTCTGAAGGTGACAACATGGCATTGCGTTCAGCTTCTTCTGAAGGCGACACGCTTCATGTCGCCTTCTCCCTGGTAATGCGATAGCCAAGCTGTCGCGTTCACAGGTGACCGGGAACGGGCAATATCCATTTCTCGGCCTTTCACCTTTGGAAAAAGCCCTACATGGGTTCCTAGCACCCTCTTCCCTTCCAATTCACACATTCAATCGCACGAGGAATAAGGTTTTAACGCCTACCTTCTTGGAGCCGACCGGGTCATCCTCACCCGGGGCTTCCGCGAATTCCACCTCCATGGGAGCTGCTGGAGCCATCTCCTCCGCCTCCGTGGATGGACCCTCGTCCGTCTACCGCCGGCAGACAGTCCTCTTGAACCCTCTCTTGTGCCGGTCCCCGCCATCGCCGCCTTGATCACCGCCCTCCATCGCCAAGGCCGCCGGAGAGGAGAAAGAGAGAACGGAGAAGAAGAAGAGAAGAGGTGAGAGGGGGGGTGACAATGGCCGCCACCGGTCGGGGTTCGCCGGAAAAGAAAGGGAGAGTTTGAAGGCCCTGTCGCCGGAGGAGAGAGTGAGAAGTGAGAGAGAAGAAGAGAAGAGGGAAAAAGAGGAAGGGGCGTTGGGCCCCAATTTCAAACCCGCTCGGTCCTGTCATCGCGACATTGAGACTATTGCGTACTGTTCAGGTAGCGACAGGGACCTTGTCGCGTTCAGGTAAAAGGTCACGACCGTTGAGCTGTCGCGTTCTAGGTTGCGACGGCCAGGCCGTCGCCTTCACAGTCTGTGCACAAAACCTTCATAAAATTGAATTTCCATTGCAAATCTCCAATGCTTACATCAAATAAAAGGCTAAAAATCAAAATCAACATCACTTCCTCACTCTCATCACATCAAATCTCTCAAAAAAACCTCAAAAATACAATCATGTCTCTCTCTCTCTAGCTCACGGTCCCCGCATGGCTGGATTCCCTCGTACTCCTGGAGGTACGCCTGGTACGTCTCGCGCTCCTCATGCAGCGTAGGTGGTAGGGCGTGGGTGGCACAAGCACGCCATATTGACAAGGCGCTCCGTACAGCCTGCTCGTCTTCCGGATCTCCCAAACGTCTCTTCTTCATAGGAGGCAGGTGAGACGGCTAGAGTAGCTTTGTCCTTGGCTTCCCGATCTGAAGATAACATCGTTGTGGGTTGTAGAGCACCATCGCCATGTTTCCCACAAGCTGTAGGTCCAATCCACGCCCAAGGGGAAGCCGGATTTCCACTTCACGTAGCGCCACTATGCCTAAGGAGAAGTGCTCTACCGGAAGCGTGTTGAAGTAGTGGCACCATGAACTCCATGTTTTCTTGTCCGCCGTCCTGCAAATAACCCGATCGGGGAATGTGGCCGCCCCGCCAATGAAGCACAGTGGCTGGCACCCAAAGATCCGGCTCTCGGTAGTGGGATTTTCCAAGGGTTTGAATTTTATCCTCACTCCCAACCAGCACTCCAGGAGAATCATAGAGCCGTAGAGTGGCCCCCCCATAGATGCCGAGGTGAGACCCGCATAGAGGTAGGCTAGCACTGCATGGGAGAGAAAAAGTCCTCGCCATACCCCACTAATGGCACTCAAGCTCACGTAGTCTATGAGGTGATCTCTGGATGAGAAAAGTACTACCCCGCACAAACATACAGCCACGGCTTTGGCTATCTCCCGGTGATTCCCACACTTGTTCTTGTAGTGAGATATTACCCACTTAGACAACGGGACTAGATGAATGTATTGAGGGCTAATCATGGTATAGACATCCCCGGGATCCATCATGAACTCACCTAGGATAAGCTTTGGGTTTATAGGCTCAACGGTATAACAAATTTGCTGCTCGTCCCCCCGTTTGGTCTTGGGTAAAGCCATGAACGCCTCGACCTCTTCAAGAAGGACGGTCGCCTCAAATTTTGGGAAAAGGAAAGTATGGGTTTGTGGGTGCCAAAGTTCGATTAGGGCGGTGATGCTATGCCAATCAAATGATATTTTGTGGTAGTTGTGGGCCGCTATCAACACACCCCCCAATCCCCACTCTCTCAAGAAACAGATCACATACATGGGTAAGGCTTTAATCATGGGTGCTATCCATGTAAGCTTAGAGTATCGGCGGGAGCCGGGAAGAGCTAGAGGAGAAGAAGGAAAGAAAAGAGAAGGGGAAGAAGAATAACAAGCATTAATGAAGAAATTTGAAGTTGAAAATCATTGAAAATTGAAAAGACCAAGTTACATACCTCTCTCACATCCCCATTGTTGCTCAGATGATTGGGGACGTCCGTCAACCTCAGGAGATCGCCATAGGACGTCCGGGCACGCTTGAGACCTTCATAGGGAACCTCCTCACCCATGGGAGCACTTGGAGCTCTCTTCATGGCCATTGAAGCATGAAAGCTTGAAGAGAAGAGGAGGAGGGTAAGAGCTACGAGTTTGGACCTCTCACCCCTTATTTATAGAGGCTTAAGACTCCTATTCATGGTGGGAGAAGGTTTAGAAGAGCTAATAGGAGTGAACTTCGATTAGAAAGCTCTAAGAATCCAAGTAGGAGACAAACATAAGGTTGGCAGGTTGTTGTTTGTGCTCTGTCCACAATTCCTGTGGTCGCGACACATCGATACGTCGCCTTTAGGTAGCGACAGATTAGGCGTAGAGTTCTGACTAGGGTAGCGACCATTCTCTTGTCGCGTTCTATGTGTGCACTTTGCTGCCTATTTCTTTCACATGATTATTGATTGCCATTCCAAGATGTGTATGCACTTATGTTAAATTCTTCCATTATTTTGGTGCATTTCGAGTTTGTATCCTGTTCTTTATTGCTTATTTATTGAAAATCCATAAAAATCAGAAAATACATAAAAATCCAAAAAAATCAGAAAATAAAAAAATCCAAAAAAAAACAAAAAAAAGAGACGACGTGTCAGGTAAGTTCAGGTAAGTATTTCTAACCCTAATCCATCTGCATTACTATATGGTATCTACGCTATTATATCATCTCAAGGACCGGCTAGTTCTCGGTGTGTTCCGAGATCTGAGTTCCCCTTCACCAAAAATAAGGATGAACTAGGTGCACACTGTTAATCGCTGGATAGGCCGTTAGATGATATGACTCGGGAACGATGGATTCTATCGCACGCCGGGGATGCGAAGTGTCTTGACCCCTGCTCATTTTGTCTATCAATATCATCCTTCAGTATTTGTTATTTTCTCATTTTCTTTGCATTTTATTTTATGATTTCTTTTCTTTTAGCCCAACATGCATCATTTAGGATTTTTGAGCTTCATGCTTCATGATTTGTCAAAGCCAGCTTCTCAATGATGTTTTAACCAGATTTTCATTCCTCAGACAAGAATCTCGTTCCGTTCTAAATTTGAAAGTCTTCTTCGAGCTAGTTGCTCGATCCGGTTTGCCAGTATGGTTCCTATTCAGGATTCCTCTCATCCCCATTCCTTATGACAGTCAATTCCTTTTCCCTCTGATCCTCTCATTAGTCACGAATCTCTTGAAGGCCAGAGTCGAATCGACCCACCAGGCAGCACCTATCCCCTAATGAACGAAACCTGCAAGCTAAAGAAAGCCAGGGTACCTCTTGAATCAAGAGGTTGATCATTTCTTTTCTTTTGATCTTTATTCGTCCAGATTGGAACCATCCTTGCACTCCATCTCCAGCCATGTTCGAAGATAGCCGGATAATTCCCGCTGCTTATTCGTACAGAATGGGTGTCTCTTTACCTTGATGCCCGCTTTTCATCTCATTCCGCTTCTGTGACGGACCAGTGTATTTATGCCTAATAAGGCTCCATATCCAGATCCGCCTCCCGCGAACGGACTATAGTCTCGCAAGGGATAGCTCACACAAGTGTCCAGTAAGAATATAAAAGACAACTACACAGTATAAGACACAAGAAAGTACATGTGCTCATACCTGCATACAACAATTTACAACTGTCCCATTACATTATTACATGTCCAATTAAAAAGTACAACTACCTAAGGCATACCCCGAGGGAGCACGAGCTCACACAACACTAACTACTACACTACTGCTGGTGGTACAAGTCTACTAGAACGTTGCTGCAAGCCAAACACACGGCATGTCCTGAAAGAAACTATAGGGGAGTGAGCCTCAACAAGTCACAGGCTCAGCAGAGGCTACCCAAAAATCTCAACAACTAAACAGAAGAGACCTCAACCCCAGAGGGTCTCATTGGCAACACTAATAGCCAAATCATGACATGCTCACAACAATTGAATTTAAATTGCAGTTAAATATAAACACATTAACTATTCACAACTTCGGAAAGTAAGAGGGAACAACAGGACTAGCTCCACACCACTAGTCCGCTCAACAACAGTAACGCCTAGGCCTCAGGCCTCACAGGCAAACCACAGTCACAACCAATCATTTAAGCTATAAGCCACACACAGAATGGCAGGGTTGGCTACAACGGCCAATCCTTCATACACAAAAACCATATATGGAAGCTTACTCGAGGAAGGGTAAAGCACATTGAGTGGAAGGTCACACCACACGACCTCCACAAAACACAGTTCCACGACAACACCATAAAAGACTGATATACAACGTACCACCACAAATCATTACCCACACAGGGTTCAGGTACCTATCACCACAAGGTACTAGCACGAAAACCGCAAATAAACTAGTGTCGTAATAGGGCACACCATAGCGAGCTAAACCACATTTGGTGAGTCAACACTCACCAACCATAACCAAAACTGTGCCACCACCCGGGCACACCACAAGCCACAACTACAGTCACAACTGTGCCAACACCAGGGCACACCTCGACTCGACTACGAGTCACAAACTCACGAACCACAGCCAGTGGCAAAGCACGAGTCGGAAAGGAACGACACCACCACATGGGAACAGACTACTGGCTGATCAGGCAAGTATCCAACCTGGACAACACAACATAAGAACAACCTCTCAGTCTCGCAGTCACGGACGAAAGGTCCAACTGCCGCTCCACGAGAACAAGTCAAACAACTGTGGAGACCAACCAACACCACTCCTGCAGACACACAGCTGCAGGTCCATGCCTGGCACCTCTAGGGACTCTGGCCGGAGCACCCTAATGTGAGGCACTGGAAAACAGGACTAGCTGGGGACCAGTGTCGACGACTGGTGTCCGTACCCCCAACTACGAGCGCGCTACAAGCGACTGCACACCCACAAACACAAGCCGCTTCCCTACTGTCGTCTTTCCCTCAGCCGGACATACAACTCAAACACAGGAGTGAGGGTGTCCAGGAAGACGACACAGACCTCGATGGTACACACAGTACCGGGACAAACCCCGAGCACAACAAACACATGTGCCTGGCTCACAAAAAACCTGGGTACCCGACTAGAGAGGCATTCCAGAATAGGCGCCGGACCACCACACTCGGCTAGCACAAATAACGATATATACACTAACACTTTCTATTACCAATTACGGTACATATGTTAGGAATAGCTTGTTCCAGTCACCTTGTGACTTACAAGCTAACCTACACAATCACACACATAAACCATATTAATAATAACACCACAGCTTGTCATTGGTCACCTTGTGACCTCCACTGCCACACTAAACACAATACACGATATTCACATAATAACCATACTTATACTTTACTAATTATCTATCGAGGATAACTTATAAAAGATCCTAAAGGATCAAGGCTAGGTTCAAATGTGAACCTCACTGCCACAACACCATGGACTAACACAATAATTAAGATACAATAAACACAATAACGTACGATGTGCCATGCGCACACAAACCACATGCACGGCATCCAAACCACGTAGACACCACGTGTATAATACACCAGCCAGGTGCACCACACGTCATTCACGTAAACAACATGTCCAACACATGGACAACAGGCTCCAAGAGTGATACGGGTGCCAACGCACCACACATAACACATTAACCACGTAAAATATGCCCACCTTGTGAGCAACATGCTCCGTGAGCATAACAAGTGCACTGGCTCCACCTGTCATTGCCATGCACAACAAATACAAATAATCATTTAACCACAACAATAAAAGTATACATGTCCAGACCTTTCAGCTGAGGTCGCGACAAGGGGCCAGGTCGCCTTCAGAATGCGACGCCCCAACCTGTCGCAATGGGAAACCCTATCGTGACGGGTCGGCCTGTCGCGACCTTGTCGCGACGGCAAGGTCTGTCGCCTTCACAGGCGCAAACCCTAATCCAAACGAAACTCCACGGATCACCATTCCAAACCATTCAAAACACTATTAATTCTCATTTTACATGCTTTAATGGATACCCTAGCATGGTATCTAATGTTCTTTAAGCTTTAAACGAATCAAATCCACACCACGAGCATTCCACACAATCAAACGAGGTAGAAACACCCTACCTTCGCGAAGAACGCGAAAATCGGAGTTCTCTCGGCATTTCCCCCGCTCCACGCGATGTTCTCGCAGCGAGAACACGCCCCACGCATCTCCAAAACCTCGAACCATCTAGAAAAACCCCGCAGCAACTCCCCCTGGCCGAGCTGAGCTTCCCCTGCTCTGTTCGGCTAGGGTTCCTTAAAAACGCACAGCAGTTGAGAACGCGACGCAGACCTACGTCGCTACCTGAATGCGACATAGGCGACCGTCGCCTTCTCAAGCCCGACATCAGCAGGTCACCCAGCACACGACACTTGGCGCGCATGCAGACGTCGCCGCTCAACAGCGGTAACAAGAACGCGACCACCAGGGTTGTCACGTTCAGAACGCGACACACACCCCTGTCGCGTTCACAGGCAGAAAACCTGTGAGCGCTTTGGGCCCAATATGACGGCCCACCAAGCCTCACAACGTGCGTAACGCCTGAAACACGCACTAATGGGCCACACTTTGGCCACCAAACCGACTAAGCAGGGATCCGCAAAGATCCGAAAAATGCGCGATGTTACATTACTATCACCTAGAAAGAACTGTCGTCCTCGACAATCAACACAAACCACAATAAACCGGACTATCACCTAAAAAGAAATAAAATCGTATACAGAACAAGAAGGATACTCTTTCTCTGCATCAGCCTTTCAATTCATCTCCGCTAACTGATTCATCTGTCCATTTCCATCCTTGCTTTGTTCTTTTCTTTTCTTTCAATTCATTTCACAATTACTCTGTTCTGTCGATTCCATTACCTTTCCTTACCTTTCAATTGTAGGTGATTCTATCTTGCCAATGGCGCTTTATCTCCTTGGACTGAACCTACTTTCACATTTTCTGGGCTGTGTTTACAACATTTCTTTCCGGGCCATTTCTTTCTGCTCAAATCCTTTCATTTTATTCCACTACCTTTGGATGTTCTTTCGTGCTAAACCTTGCTTAAATTCTCGAGTTTCTTAATGCCATTCCATTACTTACTTGTCATTGCTAGCCATTTTCCTGTTTTATCTGCATTCACATACTTAACTGTCTGACCTATGGGTTGCGGTCCCACCACGCTTCCGCTGCGCCACTCTGATTATACAAAATATTTGACAAAATATTTCATAAATTCTGCTTCCATTACTATCCACAATTGCTACGCACTTTCACCATTATTCTGATTCCGGTTAATTTCAATACAGATTGCTTTACTTGCTCAATCAATACTGGAAAACAATATCAAAATTTTCAAACTACTTTCTCCAATACTTCAATTCTAATTGTGCCACAACTTTTAAAAAATACGAATTCTACCATACCATTACATTACTAACATACTTTATTTTTCATATTCCTTTTTGATTTCAATCTATATCCTCTAGCTGACTAACCACATTATTTCCATCATTTCTCAAAACATCTGCTTTCATCTTTGTGGCACTGCATTCTTATTTCAAGAAAATTACGCTGCTTAGCTGACTTTAGGCATATTAACTTTATTTCAATCAGGTGCCATCTGACCTTAAATCGTTCACTGTTTATCTGATTGCACTCTTTTTTTTCTATGCCTGACGGTTTCAATTTCCATTCAGCCATGCTCAGATCTGCACACTATTCCTTAACTGTCCTACCTTTTTTTTCTTATATCAAATTTTAAAATATTGCCTCGAGAAAATACTTCTGCTTAAACTAACTCACTTTCCGTGTGCTGCCATGCAAACTCTTACTGATCGCATCCTCAGTCCTTCAATTACATCTGTTCCATAATCTATCATACTCTTTCTTTTCCAAATTAATAATCTGCCAACTGTGCCCCCCCCCTTTTTTGTTTGCCATGTATCCTTCTCAATTATTCTATTATTTAGCTATTCGTCCTGTACTGTACCATTCACACAACAGTTCATATAAACACTCTTCATTGACGACTGCCAAAGCTATAATTTGAAGTCAATCTCTTTAAATATCGTAACTAGCTCTGCCTGATTTCTCTATACCACTTAGCTTAATATTGCTCAACGGCTTCTTAGCTAATCCATTTCTTTGCATTCTGACCCGCATAACTCTATCTTGCTCTGAACATTCTTAATTTTAGCTTCAATCTTTTTCAAACATAAACTTTACCTTTTCTCTGCTCAAACTATAATCAATTGCTAATCAATAATAACCTTATCTATAACACTGTATTCCTTAACGAACCAATCTATGCAATTCTCATAAACTGTTACTTGCCAAACTAATATCTTTCTTACGGAGTTGTCAGAAAAGTCCACTATGCACTGATCTTTCTTTTACCCTCTCTTTGCTTAACTGACCACCTCTGCTCAGACCTCTAATTATCAAAACACCCTTATCCTCATCGGACGATCATAATTCTTTGCTCTTCTATTTACCCACACTCCATTTGAAGTCAACCTGTCTCACTTAATCATTCTCAACTTGCCAGAGCATTAATCACATTATTACTCAAGCTACTTCTCAATTCTTACTAACACAAATCTCAAACAATACCTCTGCCAAGGCCCTCATCTGCAACTTATCACACACACACTATTCCTTACTAGTAACATTCTGCTGATCTATCGGAGTAACACCCTATACCTGTCTTCGTTAACTCTGTACTTTACTAACATATATCAGGCATATCCCTCTCAGGACACTACTTTACCTTTCTCCTCCAAACTCTGCAACTAAAAACCTTTAAACACTATACTTTAACTGCACTCTGGCACACTGGTGCAACCACACAACTTATGCCACTATCCACGATGTGGCTCAAAAACTGCTCACAACTGCCAATTTAACAAACAGAAACACACGGTTTACGTGCCAAAGGCTCACGTAAAAACTACTTTATATCACACAAAACCACAGACTCACTACCAGCAGTGGACATTAATCCATGTATTGGGACATTGTAACTTCAATGTCTTTTCATATTCTAACTGAACCACGCTCTGATACCAACTGTGACAAACTAGGGTATTTATGCCTAATAAGGCTCCATATCCAGATCCGCCTCCCGCGAATGGACCGTAGTCTCGCAAGGGATAGTTCACACAAGTGTCCAGTAAGAATATAAAAGACAACTACACAGTATAAGACACAAGAAAGTACATGTGCTCATACCTGCATACAACAATTTACAACTGTCCCATTACATTATTACATGTCCAATTAAAAAGTACAACTACTTGGGGCATACCCCGAGGGAGCACGAGCTCACACAACACTAACTACTACACTACTGCTGGTGGTACAAGTCTGCTAGAATGCTGCTGCAAGCCAAACACACAGCATGTCCTGAAAGAAACTGTAGGGGAGTGAGCCTCAACAAGTCACAGGCTCAGTAGGGGCTACCCAAAAACCTCAACAACTAAACAGAAGAGACCTCAACCCCAGAGGGTCTCATTGGCAACACTAATAGCCAAATCATGACATGCTCACAACAATTGAATTTAAATTGTAGTTAAATATAAACACATTAACTATTCACAACTTCGGAAAGTAAGAGGGAACAACAGGACTAGCTTCACACCACTAGTCCGCTCAACAACAGTAACGCCTAGGCCTCAGGCCTCACAGGCAAACCACAGTCACAACCAATCATTTAAGCTATAAGCCACACACAGAATGGCAGGGTTGGCTACAACGGCCAATCCTTCATACACGAAAACCATATATGGAAGCTTACTCGAGGAAGGGTAAAGCACATTGAGTGGAAGGTCACACCACACGACCTCCATGAAACACAGTTCCACGACAACACCAGAAAAGACTGGTATACAAAGTACCACCACAAATCATTACCCACACAGGGTTCAAATACCTATTACCACAAGGTACTAGCACAGAAACCGCAAGTAAACCAGTGTCGTAACAGGGCACACCATAGCGAGCTAAACCACATTTGGTGAGTCAACACTCACCAACCATAACCAAAACTGTGCCACCACTCAGGTACACCACAAGCCACAACCACAGTCACAACTGTGCCAACACCAGGGCACACCTCGACTCGACTACGAGTCACAAACTGACGAACCATAGCCAGTGGCAAAGCACGAGTCAGAAAGGAATGATGCCACCACACGGGAATGGACTACTGGCTGATCAGACCAGTATCCAACCCGGACAATACAACACAAGAACAACCTCTCAGTCTCGAAGTCACGGATGAAACATCCAACTGCAGCTCCACGAGAACAAGTCAAACAACTGTGGAGACCAACCAACACCACTCCTGCAAACACACAGCTGTAGATCCATGCCTGGCACCTCTAGGGACTCTGTCCGGAGCACCCTAAAGTGAGGCACTGGAAAACAGGACTAGCTGGGCACCAGTGTCGACTACTGGTGTCTGTACCTCCAACTACGAGCGCGCTACAAGCGACTGCACACCCATAAACACAAGCCGCTTCGCTACTGTCGTCTTTCCCTCAGCCGGACATACAACTCAAACACAGGAGTGAGGGTGTCCAGGAAGACGACACAGACCTCGACGGTACACACAGTACCAGGACAAACCCCGAGCACAACAAACACACGTGCCTGGCTCACAAAGAACCTGGGGTACCCGACTAGAGAGGCATTCCGGAATAGGCGCCGGACCACCACACTCGGCTAGCACAAATCACGATATATACTCAAACAATTTCTATTACCAATTACGGTACATATGTTAGGAATAGCTTGTTCCAGTCACCTTGTGACTTACAAGCTAACCTACACAATCACACACATAAACCATATTAATAATAACACCACAGCCTGTCATCGGTCACCTTGTGACCTCCACTGCCACACTAAACACAATACACGATATTCACGTAATAACCATACTTATACTTTACTAATTATCCATCAAGGATAACTTATAAAAGATCCTAAAGGATCAAGGCTAGGTTCAAATGTGAACCTCACTGCCACAACACCACGGACTAACACAATAATTAAGATACAATAAACACAATAACGTACGATGTGCCATGCGCACACAAACCACATGCACGACATCCAAACCACGTAGACACCACGTGTATAGTACACCAGCCAGGTGCACTACACGTCATTCACGTAAACAACATGTCCAACACATGGACAACACGCTCCAAGAGCGATACGGGTGCCAACGCACCACACATAACACATTAACCACATAAAATATGCCCACCTTGTGAGCAACACGCTCCGTGAGCATAACAAGTGCACTGGTTCCACGTGTCATTGCCATGCACAATAAATACAAATAATCATTTAACCACAACACTAAAAGCATACATGTTTAGACCTTTCAGCTGAGGTCGCGACAAGGGGCTTCGCCTTCAGAACGTGACGCCCTGACCTGTCGCAATGGGAAACCCTATCACGACGGGTCGGCCTGTCGCGACCTTGTCGCGACGGCAAGGTCTGTCACCTTCACAGGCGCAAACCTAATCTAAGAGAAACTCCACGGATCACCATTCCAAACCATTCAAAACACGATTAATTCTCATTTTACATGCTTTAATGGATACCCTTGGCATGTTATCTAATGTTCTTTAAGCTTTAAACGAATCAAATCCACACCACGAGCATTCCACACAATCAAACGAGGTAGAAACACCCTACCTTCGTGAAGAACGCGAAAACCGGAGTTCACTCGGCGTTTCCCCCAGTCCACGCGACGTTCTCGCGGCGAGAACACGCCCCACGCATCTCCAAAACCTCGAACCGTCCGGAAAAACCCCGTAGCAACTCCCCCTGGCCGAGCTGAGCTTCCCCTGCTCTGTTCGGCTAGGGTTCCTTAAAAACGCACAGCAGTTGAGAACGCGACGCAGCCCTACATCGCTACCTGAATGCGACATAGGTGACCGTCGCCTTCTCAAGCCCGACATCAGTAGGTCACCCAGCGCACGACACTTGGCGCGCATGCAGATGTCGCCGCTCAACAGCGGTAACAAGAACGCGACCACCAGGGTTGTCGCGTTCAGAACGCGACACACACCCCTGTCCCGTTCACAGGCAGAAAACCTGTGAGCGCTTTGGGCCCAATCTGACAGCCCACCAAGCCTCACAACGCACGTAACACTTGAAACACGCACTAATGGGCCACACTTTGGCCACCAAACTGACTAAGCAGGGATCCGCAAAGATCCGAAAAAACTGCGATGTTACAGCTTCATTCCACTACATCGTCATTTCATGCCATCTTCACTCCACTATCGCTCCACTCCCCTGCAAAGCAGGCATCAAGGAGGGGCAATCTGTAGACACCCATTTCTGACCCAGAAGTTGAGTCAAATTCCTTGTCATATCATTGATGCCCCACGTTGGATCATCATCGCCAAGCTGGCTTTCTCCGATCATGTTATCCTTTTCATTAGTTCATCGCCCTGGTGGGTTCTTCCTGGTCAAATTAGCCCAATCATATTCATCATTTCGTTGCTCCCTGGGTTAGGAGTCCGTCACATCAAACCGTACGTCAATCTGATGCCCGTGCAAGGAGGTTGGACACCTTATATGGCCATAAGTTGAAGAGTCCCTGAAGGCGACAGCTCCCCTGTCGTTTTCTCATTCTTAAGGCGACACCCCTCCTGTCGCTATCCGGCCTTGTAACAATTTTTCAAGTCAGAGTCGATTTCCTTCAGAAGGCGACACCTCGATACGTCGCGTTCATAAATTGGCCTTTTTATTCCTTGAAAAATCGCCATAAAATACTTTAAAAAACCCTTCCTTGAAAGGAAGGCGACGTATCGAGGCACCGCTATCTTAATGGCGACCATGAGGCCGTCGCGTTCTGGACTCCATACAGCTTACCCTTTCCGAAGATGATTTGGACACTTACTATCATGGATATTCCGTCTTTTGATTGGCCTAGACGCATCCAAATTCTATCAAAATTGGAGGAGATCTTCTTTAATGCATCCTTTTCGAGATCCAATCGCCCTTGCGCGGGCATGCTTGCTTAAACCTGGACTATTGCCCATTATTCTTTGATCAGCCCTTCCAAGAATAATCACCTATAAGTCTCTCCATACAATGTCATTTTAGGGGAGACCGGCGTCTGCTTCTTCGTTTCCAAGAGAGCTCCAACTTCTCAGAAGGGTGCTCTGCCTCCAGACGACCAGGAAGTGCCCTCCAGGGTGATTTCTCCTCGACTATGCTTTCTCTCTCCCCTTTTCTTCCAATTTTCTCTTCATTCATGCATGCATATAGTAGTTTTCTTCATAGATCTTCATTAAAACACTCCACACACACCATTTTTAAACACCCAAAGGGGTTCAAAACCCACCCCACGTGAGTTCCCTCCAAGTTGTTTCATGTTTCTTCATATTTTTGGAGTAGATTCTTCACAAACGAGTTCTCTAATGGGTTGTTTATTGTTTTGATGTTCTTGGCAGGCGTTTGAAGACATTACAAGCACGAGGCTCTTGCCCCTTGGCCGGCTGAGGAGCAGGAAGAGAGAAAACCACAGTCTTCATCCCTTGAAGAAGAAGACAACCATCCTGCTGTCGCGATCCAGAAGACGACAAGAGACCCGTCGCATTCTGTTCAATAGAAAGCGGCCCGAACCTTGTCGCGTTCACAGGGATCAGGTACGTCTTCTTTCTTCTCTTCCCTTTCCGAAGTAGTTAGCCTTATTCATCTGTCTATTTCTCTTGGCAACTGCTTTGGTGGCGATCACGATCAATTTTCCTATCTTTTCATCATCATTTTTGGGGAGCAAATCCTGTGATTACACCTGCGAGCTTGAAAACTTCATCCTTTCAATCATAATCTCTGTTATGTTGATTTCCTAGTTCTAGATGGCCCAGAACATCAAGTCTGAGTCCGCCTTGGTACAAGTTGAAAAGGTAGCACTTCGGGGGATCAAAATTTGATAGATAATGAAGTGCAGAAGGCGATTAAATGCATTTAACTGGTTGATATCTAACTTGCCATCCTTCAATCTGTATTCGGAACCAACAATCCCTAATCCTTTCGTCTGGATATCCACAGTATGAACTCCACTGTGACCGGAAGTAGTCACACCAAAGAGTGATGCTAATAAATCTCGTGTGACCCTAATCTGGGTACCCTTGACCATGGAAGTCAAGGTCCCATCTTCCTCTATCTTCAGACATACATAGAATGCCTTTACTAGGTCAGGGTAACTTACTTCTGAGAAGGTGGCCATCTTCGTCCACTTCAATCTGTCCAAAGCTGCAGTCACGCTACCCATGCCATTCTTCTGTAAATCTGCCACATCTACAGCCTTATGTCCGCACAGCTTGGTCTTTACGGACGCAAACCTTTCTTGCTGCTCGGCGGTGAGAAATACAGCTCCATAGCCCCCTACGCTACCAGATACACCAGAAGAGGCCATGGTTTTGAATGGGAAGAGTTTCTGGAGGACTGGAAAGAGGATTGGAATAGGAACCCTCAAGAAATTTTCGGCGGGAAGGAGTTGGAAACTTTGAAATCTCAGAGAGTCAATGCCGAAGTCGATGGGGTATCGCCTCAGACGGTGGACGAGAAAGGTAAAGCTAGGAGGTGAATCGTTCCCACACAAATTTCGAGATAAATCAGAGGAATAATGATTTTTTAAAATTAGAGGCTCCAAAATAGTAGAAAACGACAAAAAAAAACGAGTTCGATAGGAATAAACTCTTATAAAATAACGAACCGTCAAGACAAACTTAAGAGGATAGGCAATAATTGAAATTTTACTCAAGTTTTTTAGAGGAAAAATAATTTAAATTCTGAAAATTAATATTTTAGTTTTATACAGATGATTCTTTCACAATTTACACATGCCTAATTCCCTTCTAAGAGAAGTAAATATCTCTTCAGGTAAGGCCTTTGTGAAGATATCTGCTAACTGATTATTAGTATCAATAAATGAAATATCAATGTTGCCATTTGCTACATGATCACGAATGAAATGATATCTAACCTCAATGTGTTTAGTCCTTGAGTGCTGTACTGGATTCTTGGTTAGATTTATAGCACTGGTGTTGTCGCATAACAATGGAATTGTCTTGATATGTAACCCATAATCCTCAAGTTATTGCTTGATCCATAGGAGTTGTGTACAGCAACTTCCAGCAATTACGTACTCAGCTTCAGCTGTTGACAAAGCTACTGAATTTTGTATCTTTGAGGACCATGATATCAAGCAACCTGCAAGGAATTGACAACAACCACTGGTGCTTTTTCTGTCTATTTTGCATTCAGCATAGTCAGCATCAGAGTATCCTACTAAATTAATTTCACATGATTTTGGATACCATAAACCTAAGTCATGAGTTTTAGCTAAATATCTAAAGATCCTTTTGACACTAATTAAATGAGATTCGTTAGGATCTGCCTGATACCTAGCACACATGCATACACTAAACAATATATCAGGTCTGCTTGTCGTCAAATGGAGTAGAGAATCTATCATACCTCTGTAGATCTTTTGATCTACCTTCTTACCATCTTTGTCATTGTCCATCCTTGTTGATGTGCTCATAGGTGTTGATAATGGCTTGGCATTTTTGAATCCAAACTTCTTTAAGAGTTCCTTGGTATATTTGGCTTGACATATGTGTGTGCCTTCTTTTCCTTGCTTGATTTGCAATCTAAGGAAGTAGTTGAGCTCCCCCATCATGCTCATCTTGAATTCTCCCTGCATAATCTTCTCAAAATACTTGCAAAGAGATTCATCAGTAGAGCCAAATATTATATCATCAACATATATTTGAACTATCAAAATATGTTTAACTTTAGATTTAACAAATAATGTACTGTCTACTTGACCTCTAGTGAAACCATGATCTAATAGAAATGCACTTAGCCGATCATACCATGCTCTTGGTGCTTGCTTTAATCCATATAGTGCTTTGTGCAATTTAAATACATGATTTGGAAAATCAATGTCATCAAAACCTGGAGGTTGTTCTACATAAACTTCCTCCTTAATGAACCCATTTAGGAATGCAGATTTTACATCCATTTGAAATAATTTCAAATCTAATGCAGATGCATATGCAAGTAATATTCTAATAGCTTCAAGTCTAGCTACTGGTGCATAGGTTTCATCGAAATCTATGCCTTCCTCTTGGGAATAGCCTTGAGCTACCAATCTGGCCTTGTTTCTTATGATCACACCAGCTTCATCTAATTTATTTCTGAACACCCATTTGGTGCCAATCACTGGATGATCTGATGGTCTAGGAACAAGTGACCATACCTGGTTTCTCTTGAACTGATTCAGTTCATCTTGCATGGCTAAAATCCAAGATTCATCAGTGATAGCTTTATTGACTGTCCTAGGCTCTATTTGAGAAACAAAAGCTAAATAATCACATGGAATTATGTTACCTTTTGTTCTTACCCCTACAGATGGATCACCAATAATATTTTCAGGAGGGTGATCTCTCTTGTATCTCCATTCCTTTGGAAGATTCTTATGTACTATGTCCTTTTGTTGCAGGTCTTCCAGAGGTGGATCTTCCTTGTCCTCAATTGATGAGTTCTTTAGCTTTTTGGACAATTCATCTGCATCATCATATCACTATCTTCTTCCTTTCTCAAGGAGGGGTTAGTTTCATCAAAGATAATGTGTACTGTTTGCTCAATTAATAAAGTACGCTTATTAAATACCCTATAGCCTTTAGGTTTAGATGCATACCCCATGAAGATGCCTTCATCTGATTTTGCATCTAGCTTACCAATGTCTCTTTTGTCGTTGTTGTGGATGAAACATGGACACCCGAATGTCCTGAAGTGACTAATCTTTGGCTTCTTTCCTTTGTACAATTCATATGTTGTTTTCTTTAGAATCGGCCTGATCATCACCCTGTTGATTATGTAACAGGCTGTGTTAACTGCTTCAGCCCAAAAGTACCTTGGTAGATCATATTCTGACAACATCGTTCTTGCCATATCTAATAAGGTTCTGTTCTTTCTCTCAGCAACTCCATTCTGCTGTGGTGTTCTTGGTGCTGAGAAATTGTACTCTATTCCTTGGTCATCACAGAACTTGGCAAATTTCTCATTTTGGAATTCTCCTCCATGATCTGATCGGATTCCAACAATGCTGAACTTTTTGTCTTTCTGAGCCTTTTTGCTGAAGCTCACAAAACTTTCGAATGTATCATCTTTGTGTTCTAGAAAAGACACCCATGTGAATCTTGAATAATCATCTACTATAACGAATCCAAAATTCCTCCCTCCAAGACTTGTGGTCCTCATTGGCCCAAATAAATCCATATGTAGGAGTTCTAAGGGTTTAGAGGTTGTTACCACAGTCTTTGACTTGAAAGATGACTTGGTGTGTTTTCCTTTTGCACATGGTCCACAGACACCGTCCATCCTTATGCTGACCTTTGGTAGACCTTCCACTAGGCTTCTCTTGATCAGCTTTCTCATGCCATCCAAACTGCAGTGGCCCAATCTTCTGTGCCACAGCTCAGTTGACTGCTTCTTACTTGCTGCTAAACAGATATCCTGATCCTTTAATTCTTCCAGGTAAAGTATGTACAGATTCTTTTCCTTGTTAGCTTCGAAAATCACTGCTCCGTCCTTTATGATGCTGCACTTTGACTCTTGGAATCTGATTTGATGTCCTCTGTCACATAGCTGGCTTATGCTGATTAGGTTGTGCTTCAGACCTTTTACGCATAGAACATCTTCAATAAACATTTTCTCTTTATTGCCAACGGATTCGCATCCTATCACTGTTCCTTTTCCGTTGTCTCTATATGTCACTGTGCCTTCTTCAGCTTCGAGGTAAGAGAACAGCTTTCTATTACCTGACATATGCCTTGAGCATCCACTATCCAGATACCATTTTGATGCTCGAAGGTTTCCCTAAAATGAAAACATCAAGCTTTAGGTACCCAAGTTCTTTTGGGTCCTGGTTGGTTAGTGTCATCAATTTTTCTTTTAATTATCCATTTTTTATGTTTGGTTGGAGAAGTTATTTTACTGTGACCTAGCCTGTTGCAATGGCTACAGCATGTTGTTTTAGTTACCTTTTCATACGGAACGTACTTAAGGTTTGATTTATATGAAGTATCTTGTTCAGTTACAAATTTAGGAGTTGGATACATTTAGGATAAACTTAAGTTTCTTCGTCATCGGGGAGAGTATAACCTAATCCATGTTTCTTTTTATCTGATCGTCTAGCACCTTTCAATATTAATGTTGTTTTGCCATTAGTAAATTTTTCTAGTGTGCTTGATAGTTTTTCATTTTCTTCTGTTAGTGTTTTAATTTCCTTTTTCAATTCGTCTAAGGTTTCTTGTTTTTATAATTTTATTATTTGTTTATTTTTATCTTTCAGACATTCGCATAACAGATCATTTCTTCTTTTAAGTTCAGTGATTTGTTTCTCCATTTGCTCATTTTCTGATTTTAAATCTGAATTGGTATTTTCTAGGCAAGCAACATTTTTCTTACTAGCTTTTAGTAATTTTGATACTTCTCTATATTTACTATAAAGTTCATTAAAAGCTTCTTCCAAATTATCTGAATTTGAATCTTTACAGGAAGAGAAAGATGAGTCTGATGTTACCTTTTCTTCAGTGTTGGCCATGAGTGCCAAGTTGGCTTCTTCTTCTTCACTGCTTGAGCTTGACTTACTGTCTGAGTCACTACTGTTGTCCCAAGCCGCTGCCATAGCTTTCTTCTTGAATCTTCTTGGTTTTCTTGAACTTTCCTTCTTTCTGAATTCACTTTTCTTCAGCTTCGGACATTCTGCTCTCATATGTACGGGCTTCTTACACTCATAGCATGTAGGCTCAGCTTTCTTTTGATCCTTTCCTTCTGTCTTCTTAAAGTCATTGTTTTTCTTGAAATATCTTCTACTGGACTGATACTTTTTCTTTTTTGCTAGTATTCTTTGTAGCCTTCTTGATAACATCGCTTCTTCATCTTCGTCATCTTCATTGCTTTCATTATTGTCTGAAAATTCTTCTGATAAGTCTTCTTCAGCTTTGAGTGCGTTGGAGTGCTTCTTTCTACTAGAAGATTCTCCTAACCTTTCCATGTTAATCTCATGGGCCATAAGGGATCCAATGAGTTTCTCTAAAGACATTCTTTTCAAATCATTTGCTTCCTCTATTGCTGTCACCTTGGGAGTCCAAGAGGATGGTAGGGATCTAAGGATTTTCCTTACCATGTCTCCCATCTCATAGATTTTTCCTAACGCTAACCCATTGGTGATGTCTGTAAATCTGCTGAACATCTGTGTAATAGTTTCTCTTGACTGCATCTGAAACCTCTCGTACTGTGTCACCAGAATGTCTATTCTGGTTTCTTTTACTTTGTCAGTACCTTCGTATGTGATTCTTAGCTTCTCCCACATCTCCATCACTGATTTGCAGGCTGAAACTCTATTAAATTCTTTCTTGCTAAGTGCACAGAATAATATGCTCTTAGCTTTACAGTTGAGAGATATCTTCTTTCTATCATCTTCTGTCCAATTGTCTCTGTTGTTTAGAACAACTAGATCGCCTTCTTCCACTATGGACCATATTTGAAAATCGAATCCTTGTAGGAAGTATTCCATTCTTGTTTTCCAGTAGGTGTAATCTTCTCCGTCGAACAGCGGTGGCCTGTTGACTAATTGACCTTCGGAGTAACCTTGTGCTGCCATTTGATCTTTTCTCTTCAGATCGTTGGGTCTTCTTCTTTATCGAAGAGACTAGCTCTAATATCACTTGTTGCCCAGCTAGCAAGCCCAGAGGGGGGGGGGGTGAATGGGATTCTTAAAATTAATGAGTACCTTAAACCTGTTCACAAAATAGTCACACAGAACACACTTCGATGGGTGTTAGAGTTAGTAAAGAAAGATAGTAAACGCAAAGCAAGCACACATACTACACAGGGAATTATCCTGGTTCGGACCTCCTCTCCACAGGAGTCCTACGTCTAGTCCCTGAGCAACAACTCAGGCTTTCACTACCTAAGGGTACAGTCCCCCTTATGGACCTTTACACACCCAGTCACAGTTGGTCTTCTCTTCACAACCCGAAGAGGACATACACCACCCTGGATACCACCAGGTCTTCCTTCTACTCGAAGGGAACACACACCCTGATAACCCCAGGTCTTCCTTCAACACGAAGGGAACAAAAACAAGAAAAGTGTTAATGAAAACAAGCCCCTAGATCAAGCTTAAACAATGCTGGATCTGAAGATAAAACTGAGAGGAAAAGATCTACAATGAGGGACACTCTCAGTTTTCAGAAGCTCTCAAGACTAACACAATGAACGTAGAGAGCTAAGAGCTAGACAATCAAAGGAGTGGGGCTTTTTGCTCAATTAGATGCTCACAGAAAAGCTTGTTAAAGATTGTTGTAAGAGTTCTGTGAGCTTCAGTCTTCTTTATATATCTTCTATTTGAAATTCGAACGTTGAAATGTCTGTTGTCTCTAGGCTTTCGTTTACGTTAGACTGCATGGTTCTGTAGAGCTTCTTGTTCAGCAGTCCTTAGCTTTCCATGCACGCAACAAGAGAGAGGATCTTCGATGATGTTCGTTATCTTCTGTACTATTCAACGTTGTATTGAGGTGCGTTGTCAGAGACCTGCACGTATTTAAATGTTAAACAATAGATAGCTAAGCTGTCTCTTGTTGTTAGTCAACGTTAGATTGATTTTATACAGAAGTAGAAGTTCCATTCTGTTCTTCTAAAAAGATGTTTACAGAATAAGCATGAGAATAGAAGATATCGATTGCATGCACTGCAATGATACATTTAGTCATAATAAATGCATGGTTGTCAGAAGGATATACGTGAAGACTTTGACTTTTCAACGAACTCAGAGACGAGTTCAAATATCAAGTCGCTATATTTCATGAAATCATTACATGTATGACTTATGAAATCGTTATGCAAATGAGTTGATGTTCATGTAAACCGTTGTGCTCTCATAAGCAAATCGATGCATATATAAATCGTTATGCATTAATAACCAAATCGTTGTAGAGACAAATCGTTGTGACTCCATAAGCAAATCGTTATGCACAAGTCGTTATAATCAAATCGTTGAAGATAATATGAATGAATCGTTGTTTGCTGTATCGAATCGTTACAGCGACCAAGTCGTTATGTAACTTAATGAATCGTTACAATAACAGAGTCATTATGTAACTTATCAGATCGTTACAAGAATCAAATCGTTTTGAAACTTGATGAGCCGTTGTGACACTGAAATCGTTGTTCTCACTTATCAAATCAATGTGAGAGCAAATCGTTGTTCTTTCTTAAGAAATCGATGTGATCACTTATCGAATTGTTATGGAAGCGAATCATTATGAATACTTAACGAATCGTTATGAAAGCAAATCGTTATGATCACTTATGAAATCGTTGTGAGGGCAAATCGTTGCGATCACTTAACGAATCGTTGTGAGGGCAAATCGTTGCGATCACTTAACGAATCGTTGTTAAGGGCAAATCGTTGCGATCACTTATCGAATCGTTGTGATGGCAAATCGTTGCGATCACTTTAACGAATTGTTGTGAGGGCAAATCATTGCGATCACTTGTCGAATCGTTATGAAGATGGACTGCAATAGAATAGCAATGACTTATGAAATCATTATAGAATCAAAATCGATGTGATTGAGGAAATCCTTATGATTCAAAGGAAATCGTTATACCAACTAACGAGTCGATGTGAACTTAGAAAATTTCATGCTTTGAACTTACATTGCTATAGAATAAATACTACTTACCCATTTAGCTTGATATTCCTTGTTTCATTTCCTGTACTCAAATCTCATAGAAAATATGTTAGATTAAACTTTATATAGTTTTGTTAATCACCAAAATAGATATGCAAGTAATTTAAATTACATGGGGATAAACTGATCATCAAGGACAGGCTCCTCTAGTCCTGCTCTTAAGAAAAGAAAAGTCTCTAAGGACCTTGTTTTATCCTCTAAACCCAAATTCCCTCCTCTATGGTTCTCCATCACTGTTTAAAATCGAAGGAGATCCATCTATTGTGAATTTCTTCAAAAATGTGCATTTGCTACCCTTTTTGCTCTTCCCCATCTCAATCTAACCGACCACCTCCAAATTGTACTTCCTTATTGCCAATTCTCCAAAGTTGATCAGTCCAAAATCTTCTCAATGGCTGAGTCCAAGAATGAAGATCAGTGGGCTAAGGGTCACAAGTCTCTCTACAAAAAGTTCTTGCTTGCCAAAACTGCCAGATTTCCACCTAGGGATCACCCCTTAACTTTATCGGAGTGGTTTGTCATTCACCACAAAGACTCTTGGGGTCCCTTTATTCAGAAGGAGATCAAGTTGATCTGCTATTTCCAGATGTTCAATGACTATCAGTATATCAATAATCTCCCAGAAGTTCAGCTTGGGCAATTCCGGGATGCTATTGCTGACTTCAAGACTCAAAAATCTAGTAAACACCTCACTTCAAGTAAATTTTGCCACCCTGCAGATCCCAGATGTTGTGTTCCTTCCCAAGTTACACTCCTTGGTCATGGACTCATCAGTGGGTCCTATCATCTTTGAGAGGTTTGCTAGAGTAATGGGTCGAATTTCAGCTCTAAAAATCATCTTCTTTCCTTCCCAAGATTTCTTTTCTGGGAATACCACCGGTGCTATATAAAGTCTGATGTCCTTGCCCCTCTGTTGTCTGAATGTGAAAGGCTTTCTCCAAATGATTGGGAGAAGCACTACAATCAATCTGCTCTTCAGCTGGCAAGTCTAAACAGCTCTTTGTTCAGATCTGGAAAGCCTCCTTTGTCTGCGGAAGCCTTTTTGGATCTAAATTCCCTTAATCTTGTTCAAGAGCCTTTTGTTCAGTGGGTCGAACGCTATAAGGTTTACCTTCAGTTGAAAAAGGAATTGAAGCACCAGCAGATCTTCTACCGCATTTCCATTGATCAGTTCCTCCAACATGCTAGCTTCGGTTCTTCCAGCACCTACAAAATGTCTCTTGGCAAGGATGAGTATGGAAATTTTGTGGAAGCTCAGAGGCAATTACACATCCAGATGATGGCTTCTGTTATGGGACCTTCCTACTCTATGGTTTATGGAGCCTTCCAAAATTATTTTGAAGAGTAGGAACGCAAGGCTTGGCCGATCATTACTCACCATGCCTCTCTCTTATCTCATGTTTTCTACATCTCTGTACCCCCTCAGTAATGTAATGCAATGTTTCTTCTGGCTCCCATTTATCTTTCCTCTACTCTTTCTTGTGTATTTTGATTCTTTTTGCTTAATGACAAAAAGGGGGAGAAAGTAAAATGTTCTGAAATACACTCTTTAAATTTCTCTAGCAAATTTACTTAGATTCATTTCAGAAGCCTTATATCTTTTTGTTATATTTTGTCATCACCAAAAAGAGTGAGATTGATGATCAGTCCATCCTCATATAATTTTATTTAATTATATATAATTTTGGTGATTAACAAAACCCTAAAAATTATTTTCTAACAAGTTTTTATGAAGTTCATCCACAGGGAATAAATCAAGCCTAATATGTAAGTAATTCTTACATTGTATCATTTAAAGTTCAGAGCATGCATTTCCTTTAAGTCCATATCGATTTCCTTTATGGCATAACGATTTCATAAAAAAAAGAACGATTCTATCGCTACAACGATTTCATCTTATAACGATTTGATAAGTGAGTATGAACAATTCTATCGTTTCAACGATTTTGGTCTCACAACGATTCGTTAAGTGAAACAACGATTTCAATCTCACAACGATTTTGTAAGTGAAACAACGATTTCGGTCTCACAACGATTCGTTAAGTGAAACAATGATTTCAGTCTCACAACGATTCGTTAAGTGAAACAGCGATTTCGGTTTCACATCGATTTCATAAGAAAAACAACGATTCAGTCATCGGTTTCTTAAGAGAAACAACGATTTGATTGTTGTAACGATTTGATAAGTAAAAACAACGATTTGATTGTTGTAATGATTCGATAAGTGAAAAACAACGATTTGATTCTTGTAACGATTCGATAAGTGAAAACAACGATTTGATAGCTAGAACGATTTGCCTTTACGTTAGAACGATTTGCTTGTACAACGATTTACTTTCTCTTATACAATAATTTGCTTAAACAACGATTTGTTTATGCTTGTACAACGATTTGCTTGAACAACGATTTGTTTATGCTTGTACAACGATTTGCTTATATCTGTACAACGATTTGCTTGTACATCGATTTGTTTATGTTTGAACAACGATTTTCTCAAACAACGATTTGTTTATGTTTGAACAACGATTTGATCAAACAACGATTTGATTATGTTCGAACAACGATTTGCTCAAACAACGATTTGTTTATGTTTGAACAACGATTTGCATAAACAACGATTTACTTATACTTAAACAATGACTTGTTCACACAACGATTTCATAAGTTGTACAACTATTTCTTTGTCTTAACGACTTCATGGATTACATCGTTTTCACACATGATATTTAATTATATCTTTTCAAATATTGTGAAAGTCAAAGTCTTCCCGCGTGCATCAATAATATCTTTGCATTTAATGAGATTGTACATGTCTCTGCACGTTGCATATCTAGGTGCCTTCTATTCCTATGTTTCTATAGCAAATAATTTTCAGGATAGCATAATGACATTACTATTTTGGTGTACGTTCTTACTGCATGGTTTCTAACATTGACTGACAAGCATAGAGACAGTTTAGCTGCTGTGATTCGACATTTATTGTGTGCAGGTATTTGCCAGTATCATATCTTACAATGTTGGACAACCAGAAGCTGAAGAATATCTAGATGAATCTTCTCTTTGCGTGTATGACTCCAGAGCATTAAATGGCTGCAAGCTTACCTGTCGCGCACGATGGACCATGCAGTCTAACGAGCATTAATCTTAGAGACAACGGTATCTTCAACGGCTACTTTGTTAAAGTGAAGATATATATACAAGATTGAAGACTTTAAAAAAAAGGGGTTCGACAATTTGAATCTTTGTGTGACAGAGCCTTCAGAAAAGCCTTCAACAACGAAGAAGAGCTTCTTGCATTCCTTAGCTCATAGCTCTCAACCTTTCATTGTCTAGACTTTTTCGAGAGCTTGTAGTTCCGAGAGATTTTCTCATTGTTAATCATTCTCTCTCAGACTTCGCCTCAAATCAAGTATTTCGTTGTAAGCTTGGTCTAGGGGCCTTTCGCTTTCTTTCACATCTGTTATGAAATTCCTCTTCGGATTGTGAAGAGAAGACCTATTGAAAACAGATGGTTTGTGTTCCCTTCGTTAAGGAATGAAGACCTGAGTATCAGGGTGATTTGTACCTCTTCGGGGTTAGAAAGAGAAGGCTAGTTGCAGCTGGATGTGTAAGAGTCCTTAAGGGAGACAGTACCCTTGTTAGTGAAATCTCAAGTTGTTGTTTGGGGACTGAACGTAGGACTCATTGGGATAGGAGGTCCGAACCAAGATAAAAATCCTCTGTGTCGTGTGATTGTTTCTTTGTGTGTTTGTTTTCTTTATCTCTAACACTAACCATCGATCTCAGTGCTTTTCTGTTGAACGTTTTTATTGACAGATTTTTCATCTAAAACGAATTTTTAAAATCTCATTCACCCCCCCTCTAGACTTGCTAGTTGGACAACAGGAGCGACGCCCAAGATCGGCGAAGTGGGAAGAGGGAAAATGACGAGATAAAATAGGAATTTTGAATATTTCAAATCAAACATTAAATGTGCTCCTATTCTTCTCTCTCTACCCCTCTATGACAGCTGCCAAATGACCCAATATTATTGAGAAATTGCAAATTGACAATACTCATTTGCAAACCTCGATTTACACCAAGAGTTTTCCTAATCTTAAAGAATATTTTCATACACGGAAGGACGGAAACCCACAAACACAAGGGAAAGACTTGTTGCAAACCGCCACGGTGGCGGTTTGCAACAAACCCAGCCACCCATTGGGTGGGGTGACATCACCCACCCGCCATCCACCTGGATGCAAACTCCCATAGAGAGTTTGCACCAAATGGTGCTCCAAACACAAATGTGCTGGCAAGACCCACATTCACGGGGGAGAGAGGGCGTTACCAACCAGCTGTCCCACTCAAAAGCTTTGCCACGACTATCTCCCCTTCCTCGATACTCGAATCTTTCATGTGGACCCCTAGAGGACCATAGGATCCGCTGCCCTTCCTGTCAGCCGTCTGATCCTGATCTAACGACACAAATCTAGATCTCTACGGTCTGAACGAGAAGAAAACCGCCCTCCATCTCCTCCACTCTCTCTCGCTTGGTTCTCCGTCGTTGTTGTCGCCGGCGATGGTGGGGAGCGTGGTTGCGGCTGCGGCCGTGGGTGACGCGTTGGAGGGGTTCGGAAACGTTAAGGCGGATCCGCTGCCGGAGGAGTTCGTGTTCGATCCGGAGGCGGCGCCCGCAGCGCTGAATGACGCGGAGAATGGGGCCGGCGGAGCAGAGGACGAGAGGAGCAAGGCGGTCGTGCTTGGTAGGAACGTGCACGCGTCGTGCCTGGACGTGACGGAGCCAGACGCCGACGACGAGGAGACCGGAGAGCGGGAGGCGTACATGGCCAGCGTGCTGGCGAAGTATCGCAAGTCCCTCGTCGAAAAGACGAAGCATCACCTGGGTAATTCACTCCCCCCCCCCCTCGCTTTTCCTCTCCATGCATATGAGTTTTAGAATGCTTCATCTGCATCTTATTGTCTTAGGCAAAAGATCTTGTGTTTTCAGGCATTTTTCTTCCAGTGTGGTTAGTGATTTCCTTTGCTTCTTTGGCATTTAAATTGAGTGGTATTTACAAGTAAATTTGTATCGGCCGGAAAGATCAGATTGATGCATGGAGCATGAAGATCCAAATGATTATGGAATTTGAAGCATATAGAGGTGTGATCTGGTGAATGCCTAGGTAGGGAGATCCATATTCGGTGGTTACTTCAGCGGCCTACCTGTAGTACACATCTTCCATTTGGTTGGAGTATTATTCTGGATATCATGTTGAGAAATACTGTACTTGAGATTTGCACTTGCACTTACATTTCTTGCTTTTCATTGGATGGATATATTGTGCCCTTAATGCATTGGCCAATGGGAAAGCAAAAAGTGCAAGTGCAAGTGCAAGTGCAAATCTTAAGTGTAATAAGCTTAATGTTAGGAGCAATGCTGCGCGCCCGGGCGCCTGGGCGTGGGATTTGCCCGGGTGTCCGAGCTGGCGCTGCCGCACTGGGCAGTGCCTGAGCTGCAGGCCCCACGCAGCTCGGCACTGCCCAATGCGGCAGTGCCAGCTCGGATGCCCGGACAATAAGCATTTCTCTAATGTTAGATCGAGTACCTATCTTTTAGAGTCTAATATATGAATGTTGTATCAGAAATGGTGGCCTGCTTCCCAACCAGTCCACTGGGGCCAGTACATGAAAACGTACACCCCCCTAGTAGTTACAAGATAAAGAAGAAATATTATTTAAGTTACATAAATCTTCCAACTGTTGACTCTTCAAAATTCTTCACAGTCTAGCTCCGAGGGTGCCAGTCTTTTATCAGTTTGACAGTTCTCTTCCTGAGATCATACAGATTTGGTAATTTCTTAGAGACAGCCAGACTATCGTTCATTTCTCCAGCTGGCAATTAGACTAGCAGCTTCCAGGCTGCAGTTTTCCTTCTTCAATTTGATGAAAATTCATTGTTCCATCTCTGCAACAAATCCAATGCATCTCCCAATGCCCATCACCTTGCGTTTATCCATGTTAGCTTATCATTTGCACTAAGGAAACCAGAACTCTATACTTAAACAAATAAATAGTGCACCTGTTTCATTGTTGGTTGAACAAAACTGGCATAGCTTGTTAATTCCTTGCTTAAATTTCCCTGACACATCACGCTTTGAAAGTCTTCTGTGTTTCACCTAGTCTCAATATCATTGATTATGCTACTTCTCTAAATATATCTTCACATCATTTCCTACTTCCACCGTTAATAAATATTTTATCAAGGATTTGTTGCTGTAGTTATCCTTTCCATCTCATACACAATTTTTTCTCTTCCATTCCAGTATTGAATTTAGCACTGTCCAGAGTACTGAAAGCTAACGAAATGCTTCTATTTCTGGATTTCTAATATTAGTGATCCTCTATCTGAAGAAATCAGGGTATCTTCCATAGACTCTTAGATGAAAGGATAAAGTAAAAGGTAAGAGGATCAAATTAACGGTATGGAGCTTTGTCATTAACTGTATTTTCTTAATTATTTATGACCAATTTCTCTTTTGTTTATGGTTTTCTACCTTAAGTTGAAAAGTGTCTGGCAAAGTACTCGTCATGTTCACTTGTGACATGGATTCATTGTTTTGAATTGGTAAACAGTTTGTTAGTTAAGACGATCAAATTAATAGTCTAGAGCTTTGTCATCAACTGTATTTATCAATTAGTTATGAACAAGTTCTCTCTTGTCTATAGCTTTCTATCCTAAGTTGAAAATTGTGTAGCAAAGTACTCATCGTGTTAACTTGTACCATGAATTCATTGTCTTCAATTGGTAAACAGTTTATCCAATTGGAAAGTATTTCCCTATCTATGAATTCATCTCCTCTCACCTTGCATCTCCATGGAATGAAAGTGTCCAGCCAGATTTAAGGTTTTAAAGAGGCTTCTCTGTAAATGGGCAGATGCATAGCAATTTCCATTCTTCAGAATTTGTAAAATATTTTGATGAATTGTAAGAATGGGGACAGCCATGCTGCTAACTTTCCCACATAATTCTTATGTTGAAGTTCCAATAAATTGATTTGAGATGTGATTTCTACTTGGTAAGATGAACTCACATGTTTGTTTTCTTTGTATGTCTATTGGTCACAGGTTACCCTTATAACTTGGACTTTGACTATGGTGCTTTGGCTCAGCTGCAGCATTTCTCTATTAATAACCTTGGTGATCCCTTCATTGAAAGCAACTATGGTGTCCATTCCCGACAGTTTGAAGTAGGGGTATTGGACTGGTTTGCTCGTCTATGGGAACTGGAGAAGGATCAATACTGGGGTTACATAACTAACTGTGGTACAGAAGGCAACTTGCATGGTATTCTGGTCGGGTAATGGCGAATGTTTTTGTACACTTGTTGTTTTACTCATTAAATATCTGGTTTATTTTGTTTGTTTATGAATTACTTATGTACTTGTTCTTTTGTTGTGTCTTCAGGAGGGAAGTTTTTCCTGATGGAATTTTATATGCCTCTAAGGAATCACACTACTCTGTCTTTAAAGCTTCTAGGATGTACAGAATGGAATGTGTAAAAGTTGGCACTCTGGTCACTGGCGAGATTGATTGTGCTGATTTTGAAAAGAAACTTCTTGAAAACAAGGAGAAGGCTGCCATTATCAATGTTAACATTGGTATGGATCTGTATCCTGATCTTTCATTTCCCTTTCCAATTATTGATGGAAAAAACTGTTTTTTACTGTGACACATTTTGCTTCAGGAACTACTGTTAAGGGAGCAGTTGATGATCTTGACTTGGTCATAAAGACTCTTGAGAATTGTGGATTTAAAGATAGATTCTACATCCACTGCGATGGTGCATTATTTGGGCTCATGATGCCTTTTGTTAAACGTGTATGCCTTCTTTCTCTGTTTCCTTGCACACCCCACTTCCCCAAAGGAAAAAAAAGTGGAACTTCTATTTTCCTTGTTGTATTCATTTTTAGCCATATTTTTATAAGCATGTCACTTTTGGCGCATAGTTGTCATTAACTTTTTATTTGCCCATGACACATTTACTTTTGCTGCTATTAACTCAATTTGGTTTTTGATCAGGCACCCAAAGTCACATTTAAGAAGCCTATTGGAAGTGTCAGTGTTTCCGGACACAAGTTTGTTGGATGCCCGATGCCCTGCGGCGTGCAAATAACAAGATTAGAGCACATCAATACTCTATCAAGAAATGTTGAATACCTTGCCTCAAGGGATGCCACCATCATGGGCAGCCGAAATGGTCATGCCCCAATCTTCCTTTGGTACACACTCAACCGAAAGGGCTACAGAGGGTTTCAGAAGGAAGTCCAGAAATGCCTCAGGAATGCCCATTACTTGAAGGACCGCCTTCGAGATGCAGGGATCGGAGCCATGCTCAATGAGCTCAGCAGCACTGTGGTATTTGAGCGGCCGCTTGATGAGGAGTTTGTCCGAAGGTGGCAGCTTGCCTGTCAGGGCAACATTGCCCACGTTGTGGTGATGCCAAATGTTACCATAGAAAAGCTTGACGTTTTTCTAAATGAACTGGTTCAGAAGCGGTCAACTTGGTACCCAGATGGAAAGGTGCAGAGTCCTTGCGTTGCGGCAGATATCGGTGAGGAAAATTGTGCTTGTGTTCTGCACAAGAGTCGTGCAATTTAGTGTGGTTAACATACATCTCCTATTTTAACTGTTGTAGCTTGGGACCAGGAACCCGTTTTTGGTTCCTGGTGTAGAACAATCATTTCGGGAAATAAGTCTTAGTAGTGAGAAAACAGAACAGTAACAAGTGATATCTTCAACTCTTCCTCTCCTTAGTTTCATCATGTTACCTTTATTTTTTGGGAGCTGCTGTGAGAAGTTATGGTGAATTGTGGCCGGGTGCCATGGGGTAAGGCTTAAAGGATAGAGATGTACAATAAATGAGGGAACCGGCCAACTTGAAGGTTGGGACCTCTGTTGGTCATTCTGTTGATTATTTTATTTCAACACGCAAGAATCAGCATGGCGGCCTTAACTTTTTCGATGTTCTCAAAGCAGGCAGGCAGACCCTTGTTAGAATCGTATACGTAGTGAATCAACAAAAACCGCCTTGGGGAGCATCCGGAGATGTCTATTTTTCTAGGAGCGGTTTCTTAGGCAGCGTTTGGTGCTGCGTTTAGGGAGATTTTAGTCTGCAAAATCGTTAACTGAAGCGCCCTTATTTTCAAAGAGAAATACTTTGTGCACGTTCACACGGAGGAATTCGCCACGTTGGCATCACCGGGTCGCTGGTCATTGGTCCACATTGCAAGCTGCCCATGTCAGCCGCCCATACATGTAGCCGCCTACTCCGCGGCTTCCCGAGGTGTCTCATGATGAAACCGCCACCGTCACAAAATTGAGATTGTGTGAGATATTATTTTTAAACCCAATTTTGCCCTTCCCTACTTTTGTGCAAAAATAATCGGAGAAGAGCCTCCTCCATTGCATCATCCCACTCTTCACTCTTCGTCTTCCTCACCCACGAAAAACTACCATCCTCTCTGCAAATCCAATGATCATCTCTCTGCAAATCCGTGCTGTCTTCTTCATGCATGGGGCCTAAGAAGAGTGTGCTTATGCGCTTCAGGCGCCGTATTGCTAAGAAGGTCATGTCAGAAGAGCCCGTGGAGCAACCGACGACGCTTCCTCTCCCATTCGACGCAGAGGAGGCAAATGTTTCTGTGCCAGCACCAGAAGTAGAAGAAGACACAGGACCAAGAGGGGCATCCCGAGTGAGAGGTATGGTTCTTAGTGTCAAAATATGTTCTTTTTGTTCGATGTCAAATATGTCTCTTTGGGTGAGAAATAGCTATGTTCTAGTGAGAAATAGATTTCTTCTTTATACTGGAGGTTTATTATATTCCAGTGTCGAAATATGTTCCAGTGACAAATAGGTCTCTTCTGTTGACAAATACGTTCTTTCCACTGACAAATAGGTCCAGTGACAAATAAGTCTGTTAGAGTGACAAATAGCTCATTCCCAGTAATAAATAGGGCATTTTCAATGACAAATAGAAATCTTCCAGTGACAAATAGGTTTCTTCTATTCTAGTGACAAATAGCTCCTTCCCAGTGATAAATAGGGCCTTTTTAGTGACAAATAGGGCATTTTCAGTGACAAATAGATAACTTCCAGTAACAAATAGAAATTCTTCCAGTGACAAATAGGTTTCTTTTGTTCTAGTGACAAATAGGGTCTTTCCAGTAACAAATAGCTAATTTCCAGTGTTAAATAGAAATTTATCCAGTGACAAATAGATTTCTTCTATTCCAGTGACAAATAGGTCCTTTCCAGTGATAAATAGAGCCTTTCCAGTGACAAATAGCTAACTCCCAGTGACAAATAGAAATTCGTCTAGTGATAAATAGATTTCTTCTGTTCCAGTGACAAATAGCTAACTCCCAGTGACATAGGTTTCTTCTGTTCTAGTGATAAATAGCTCCTTTCCAGTGATAAATAGGATCTTTCCAGTGACAAATAGTTATTTGTAGTGACAAATAGAAATTCTTCCAGTGACAAATAGCTTTCTTCTGTTCCAGTGACAAATAGCTCCTTTCCAGTAATAAATAGGGTCTTTCCAGTGACAAATAATTAACTTCCAGTGACAAATAGAAATTCTTCTAGTGACAAATAGCTTTCTTCTATTCCAGTGACAAATAACTCCTTTCTAGTGATAAATAGGGTCTTTCCAGTGACAAATAGCTAACTTCCAGTGACAAATAGAAATTCTTTCAGTGACAAATAACTTTCTTCTGTTTCAGTGACAAATAGCTCATTTCCAGTGATAAATAGGACATTTCCAGTGACAAATAGCTAACTTCCAGTGACATATAGAAATTCTTCCAATGACAAATAGCTTTCTTCTTGGTTCACCATTAAAAAGTGACAGAACTAACTTCCAGTCAAAATTAGATCTCCTTGTTGTCTCATTCTTCTGTTGACAAATAGTTTTCATATTTTGTTGTCTTATTCTTCTGTTGTCTCATTCTTCTGTTGACAAATAGTTTCTAGTGACAAATAGGATAATGTTGTCTCATTCTTCTGTTTTCATATTTTTATTTGAATGTAGGGAATCCTCCAATTATTAAAGCCCGCTCTTCAATGGAGATATATATGAAGGATAGAGATCACATGGCATTCCGAGAATACCATAAAATACTAATGAGGAGCACCCGTTTTTCATTTTATGTGGACAATATTCTGGTTGTGCCTTCAGCATGAGGATGTTAGAAGATATCATAAGCACTCATGTTGGTGGTAACATCTTCTTACTGGGAATGAAGGAGGTCCTATTTACTGTTGAGGATGTGGGCATTATCTTGGGATTGCCTAGCTTTGGACATCTCGTCCGCCATTATGGCAGCTCCAAGAAAAAGTCCAGGCTCCATGAGCGGTTTGGGGTGGCCACAAATTTTGATCGGAAGAAGTTGCATTCGCTCATCGAGTAACTGGTAAAATCGGATGACGAAACAGATGTAGAGGACACAGTTAGGCTGTGGATTGTGCACCTCATGTGCACCTTTCTTGCTATGAGATCAGCACATTCTTATCCACAACAGATGCTCTCCTGCTTGGATGACATACAGAGAATAAGTGAGTACAATTGGACAGCCGCAGTGCAGGAGGTAACACTGCACAATTTTGACAAATTAGTTACCTCTGTAAATAATAAAAAAAGTGGTGCAACCTGCCCCGCAAAGAGAAGAAGTAGGAATGAATCCCAAGCTCATTATTTTATTTATGGTTGTGTTGTCTCCCTTGGTGTAAGTTCCTAAAACAAACTCTGTGTAAACACATCATCCATCCTTGTTTGGGTTTAACTTGTTTGTTTTTTTAGGTTTGGTTCCTTGAGCACACCAGGGTGAGGCAGCCAATAAATCGGATGGCATATCCCCGCCTCTTCAGGTGGGGAACATTCTCCGACAAAACTTCACCATTTCCTATAGCATCCCTCATCGGCCAATAGGTTTTTGGAGTCTCTTTGATAATGAAATTACTTCAGTAATGAATTATGTAATTTGATGTTTATTGCTATATGATTTGCTTTTCCAGGTTATAAAAAATTTGACGATTGAGAGGAATGAATGGGAAACTATTTACAAGGGAAACCAAATAGTCCTAGAGGACACATCCACGGTTCCTCCAACTGCTGCTTCCCTCTCTCTTCTACAGGAAATTACAGCGTCAATAAAGTCTCAAGAAGTGAAATTTGACCAGTTAAGCACTCACCTCAATGATCAAATGAGGCAAATTGAGGAAATCACGCGTTACATTCATAAAAGGGATGAACCGGTGACTCATGAAGAAGGGGCAGCTGGGCCAACCCCTACATTTTCTGAACATGTCTATGTCCAGCCTCCAATGATGCATGATGATCCGGTGACCCAACAAGAATGGGTAGCTTGGCCCCCTACATTTTCTCAATATGTTCCCGATGTTGCCGATGTCCAGCCTCCAATGACGAATGACGATCAGGCTCCACCAATAGGTCATTTTGAGGAGGTTCCAACAACTACTGTTGAGGATGTTGATGCCCAGAATCCTAACTCAATGGTTTGGGCGATCAAGGAGTGTGAGGACCGGCATCCTGGTGTATGATCAATCCCATTCTGTACGGGTTAAGAATCCCGTTATAATGCCTGAGAAAGAAAAGGCAGTGGTAAGTCTCTAATCTATTATGTTACTCCATAACCTATTATTCCATTCATCTGAAATGAGAATACAACCTAGGTAACACAGTCGCCAGTCACTGCAAATTGGGTGTGTAAAGGGGAGTTGAAGGACGAGCAGAATGCCATTGTCGACAGCTTCCTTGAAACGTGTGGAAGGTGTCGGCAGTGAAAATGAGTAAGTTGCTTGAATTTGTATAATTTCATATTTATTTCTGATTTAACATATTTGTATGTTTTCAGCCTCTATAGTTTTGGAGTTTTTGAATTTGCAAATGGTCTAGTCATCCAGAAGTCACACGTTGTAAACCTCCTTTACGGCTGTATGACAGAAGACATGGTTTGTGTTTCACTTATATTTTTATAGATAAAGTCCCTTGAAAGCCAGGTTCATTGTACTGACTATGGACCATATGCAGGTTATTAATAGATTGATTTACCTAATGAAACAGAAGAAGAACATTAGAAATATTTATCACAAGTGGGTTTGTTTTCCAACAATTTTGGTAAATCATATCTAAGGAATGTCATGCTCAACGCAAGAGAAGGTATTACAGTTGTTACAATGTTGTTATAAGAATGTGATGATCAGTTTATCCCCATGTAATTTAAATAAGTTACATATCCATTTTGGTGATTAACAAAGTCTAAACACAGGAAATAAACCAAGAGAAAACATGCCAATCAAGTAAGTATTCATGACACTACAACAGTGAGAGCTCAAAGCATCAATATTTGTCCAAGTCCACATCGATTCTCTATAAGTCATAACGATTTTATCAAAGCTACAACGATTCGTTAAGTGATCGCAATGATTTGCCCTCACATCGATTTGTTAAGTATTCGTAACGATTTGCCCTCGTAACGATTTCGTTAAGTGATCATAACGATTTGGTCTCATATCGATTTCTTAAGTGATCATAACGATTTGGTCTCACATCGATTTCGTTAAGTGATCATAACATTTGGTCTCATATCGATTTCTTAAGTGATCATAACGATTTGGTCTCACATCGATTTCGTTAAGTGATCATAACGATTTGGTCTCATATCGATTTCTTAAGTGATCATAACGATTTGATCTCACATCGATTTCATTAAGTGATCATAACAATTTGGTCTCATATCGATTTCTTAAGTGATCATAACGATTTGTTAAGTGATCACAACGATTTGCTCCCATAACGATTCGCTAAGTTACATAACGACTTTGTCACTGTAACGATTCATCAAGTTACATAACGACTTGGTCGCTGTAACGATTCGATACGTTTCACAAACAATTCGCTTACAACGATTGGATTATTAATATATATAACGATTTGTGTATACATCTGTTTACTTATGATTGCATAACGATTCACTCATTTGCACAACGATTTCATAAGTCATGCATATAAGGATTTCGTGAAATATAACGATTTGATTTTCGATCTAATTTTTGAATACGTTGAAAAGTCAAAATCTTCATGCATATCTTTCTGACAGTTGTGCATTTACTACGATAGTGCGTATCACTGCATCCATGCAGACAATATCTTCCATTCTCATGCTTATTCTGTAAACATCTTTTTAGAAGAACAGAATGGAACTTCTACTTCTGTATAAAATCAATCTAACGTTGACTGACAACAAGAGACAGCTTAGCTGTCTATTGTTTAAGCTTGTAATGAGTGCAGGTCTCTGACAGCACTCATCATACAATGTTGGACAAAATAGAAGCCAAAGGATATTACAGAAGATCTTCTCTCTGTGCGTACATGAAGACCGTTGAACGGGAGCTCTACAGGACCATACAGTCTAACGTAAACAAAAGCTTAGAGACAACGGGTACTTCAACGTTCAAATTTTCAAATAGAAGATATATATAGAAGACTGAAGCTCCAGAATAAAAGTGAAGAGAGTTTCAAAAATGAAAATCCTTGAAAAGCTTTCTGCGAGCATTCTGAAGAGCAAAGCCTCACTCCCTTCTGTTCAAGCTCTTAGCTCTCTGCATTCAGTGTGTTAGTCTTAAGAGCTTCTATAAACTGAGAGTTTCCCTCTCTGTAGATCTTCCTCTCAGTTAGCTTCAGATCTAGCATTGTATAAGCTTGATCTAGGGCTTGATCTAATTTCACTTTTCCTGTGTTGTTCCCTTCAGTTGTGAAGGAAGACCTGGTGGGGTATCCAGGGTGTTGTTCCCTTCGGTTGTGAAGGAAGAACTGGTGGGGTATCCAGGGTGTTGTTCCCTTCGGGTGAAGGAAGACCAGCTGGGGTGCTGGGTGCTGTAGTGTCCTTAAGGGGGACTGTATCCTTGTTAGTGAAATCCTAAGATATTGCTCAGGGACTGGACGTAGGACTCCTAAGGAGAGGAGATCCGAACCAGGATAATTCTATGTGTCGTATGATTGCTTTTGTGTGTTCAATTTTTCCTTCACTAACACTAACAATCTGCGAAGTGTGTTTTTGTGACGATTCTGTGAACATGTTTTAAGTATTAAATATTTTTAATATCCCATTCACCCCCCCCCCTCTGGGCTAGCTAGCTAGGCAACAAGTGGTATTAGAGCTAGTCTCTTCGACAAAGAAGAAGATCTAACGATCTGAAGAGAAAAGATCAAATGGCAGCCCAAGGTCACTCCGAAGGCCAGTCAGTCAACAGGCCACCTCTATTCGATGGAGAAGATTACACATATTGGAAAACAAGAATGTAATATTTCCTGCAAGGCTTCGACTTTCAAATCTGGTCAATTGTAGAAGAAGGAGACCTTCTAGTCACCAACGAAAAGGACAAATGGACAGAAGATGATAGAAAGAAGATATCTCTCAACTGCAAAGCTAAGAGCATATTATGTTGTGCACTTAGCAAGAAAGAATTCAATAGAGTTTCAGCCTGTAAATCAGTGATGGAGATGTGGGAGAAGCTAAGAATCACATACGAAGGTACTGACAAAGTAAAAGAAACCAGAATAGATATTCTGGTAACACAGTACGAGAGATTTCAGATGCAGTCAGGAGAATCTATTACATAAATGTTCAGTAGATTTACCAACATCACCAACGGGTTAGCTAGATTAGGAAAAAGCTATGAGATGGGAGATATGGTAAGGAAAATTCTTAGATCCCTACCATCTTCTTGGACTCCCAAGGTAATAGCCATAGATGAAGCCAATGACTTGAAAAGGATGTCATTAGAAAAGCTCATTGGGTCCCTCATGGCCCATGAGATAAACATGGAGAGATTAGGAGAATCATCTAGTAGGAAGAAGCACACAAATGCTCTCAAAGTAGTAGAAGGCAGCTCTGAGGAAAAATCTGAAGATGAGGCCAGCAGTGAAGACAGTGAAGACGAAGAAGCTATACTATCTAGGAGGCTTCAACGGATCTTAGCCAAAAAGAAAAGACATCAGTCCGGCAGAAGACACTTCAAGAAGAACAAGGATTTCAGGAAGCCAGAAGGAAAAGATCTGAAGAAAACTGAGCCCATATGCTACGAGTGTAAGAAGCCCGGACATATCAAAGCAGAATGTCCGAAGCTCAAAAAATCTGAATTCAAAAAGAAAGACGGCTCCAAGAAATTCAAGAGATATAAGAAGAAAGCAATGGCAGTAGCTTGGAGCAACAGCAGCGACTCGGACAGCGAGTCAAACTCAAGCAATGAGGAAAAAGAAGAAGTCAACCTAGCCTTCATGGCAAATACTAAAGAAAAGGTAACTTCTGACTCATCCTTCGATTCCTGTAATGATTCTGATTCAGATAACTTAGAAGAAGCTTTCAACGAGCTTTATAGTAAATATAGAGAAGTATCGAAATTACTAAAAGCTAATAAGAAAAATGTTGCATGTCTAGAGAATACTAATTCATATTTAAAATCAGAAAATGAACAACTAGAGAAGCAGGCTAATGAACTTAAGAGAAGAAATGAGTCACTATGCGAAGATCTAAAAGATAAAAATAAACAGATAACAGAATTAGAAAAATAAGAAAGTTCAGACCAACTAAAAAACGAAATCAAAATACTAACAGAAGAAAATGATAAACTATCAAGTACGTTAGAAAAATTTACTAATGGTAAAAATTTCTTAATACTAAGAGGAGCTAGAAGATCAGGTAAAAAGAAGAATGGATTAGGTTGCATTCCACCAGATGATGAAGACACAACAGTATACCCTAGAACATATCCAACTCCAAAATTAGTACCTGAACAAGATATAGAATATAAAACAGACTTTAAACATGCTCCATATGAAAAAATAACTAGAACAACATGTTGCAATCACTGCAACAAGCTAGGACACACCAAGATATCATGTCCAACTAAATATAAAAGATGGATAATAAAAAGGAAAATTGATGACATTAACCAACCAGGACCCAAAAGAACTTGGGTACCTAAAGCTTGATGTTTTCATTTCAGGAAAACCCTCAGGCATCCAAGTGGTACTTGGATAGCGGATGCTCAAGGCATATGTCAGGAAACAGAAGGTTGTTTACTCATTTAGAAGCTGAAGAAGGCACAGTCACCTATGGAGATAATAGAAAAGGGACTGTGATAGGCAGCGGATCAGTGAGCAGCAAAGGCCAAATAGTTATTGAAGATGTCCTATATGTTAGAGGACTGAAGCACAATCTCATCAGCATCAGCCAGCTATGCGACAAGGGACATCAGATCATATTTCAAGAATCCAAATGCAGTATTATGAAGGATGGAGAGGTGATTTTTGAAGCCAACAGAGAGAAGAATCTGTATGTGCTTTACCTTGAACATCTGAAAGATCAAGACATTTGTTTAGCAGCCAGCAAAGAGCAGTCAACTGAGCTGTTGCACAGAAGATTGGTCCACTGCAGTTTGGATGGCATAAGGAAGCTGATCAAGAGAAGCCTAGTGGAAGGTCTACCTAAAATTAGCACAAGATTGGATGACATCTGCGGGCCTTGTGCAAAAGGGAAGCATGTAAAATCCTCATTCAAGTCAAAGACTATGGTGACAACCTCTAAACCCTTAGAACTCTTACACATGGACTTATTTGGGCCAATGAGGACCACCAGTCTAGGAGGAAAGCAATATGGATTTGTTATTGTAGATGACTATTCGAGATTCACATGGGTATCCTTCCTGGAACACAAGGATGATACGTTTGACAATTTTGTGAGCTTCAACAAAAAGGTCCAGAAAGATAAGAAGTATTGCATTGTTGGAATCCGATCAAACCATGGAGGAGAATTCCAGAATGAGAAATTTTCCAAGTTCTGTGATGACCAAGGAATTGAACACAATTTCTTAGCACTAAGGACACCACAGCAGAATGGAGTTGTTGAGAGAAAGAACAGGACTTTATTGGATATGGTAAGAACAATGTTGTCAGAATATGATTTGCCAAGATATTTTTGGGCTGAAGTAGTCAACACAGCAAGCTACATCATCAATAGAGTAATGATCAGGCCGATTTTGAAAAAGATTGCGTATGAGTTGTTCAAGGGAAAGAAGCCTAAGATCAGTCACTTCAGGACATTCGGATGTCCATGCTTCATCCACAACAATGGCAAAAGAGACATTGGTAAGTTAGATGCCAAATCAGATGAAGGCATCTTCATAGGATATGCTTCTAAACCTAAAGGATATAGAGTGTTTAATAAGCGCACTTTATTAATTGAGCAGTCAATACATGTTATCTTTGATGAAACTAACCCTTCCTTGAGAAAGGAAGAAGATAGTGGCAATGATGATGCAGATGAATTGTCCAACAAACTAAAGAATACTTCAATTGAGGACAAGGAAGATCCACCTCTGGAAGACCTACAACAAAGAGATATCTCTCATCAAAATCTTCCAAAAGAGTGGAGACACAAGAAAGATCACCCACCTGAAAACATTATTGGTGATCCATCTGTAGGGGTAAGAACAAGAGGTAACATGATTCCATGTGATTATTTGGCTTTTGTTTCTCAAATAGAGCCTAGGACAGTCAATGAAGCTCTTACTGATGAATCTTGGATTTTAGCCATGCAAGATGAACTGAATCAGTTCAAGAGAAACTAAGTATGGTCGCTTGTTCCTAGACCATCAGATCATCCAGTGATAGGTACCAAATGGGTGTTCAGAAATAAATTGGATGAAACTGGTATGATCTTAAGAAACAAGGCTAGATTAGTAGCTCAAGGCTATTCCCAAGAGGAAGACATAAATTTCGATGAAACCTATGCACCTGTAGCTAGACTTGAGGCTATTAGGATTCTACTTACATACGCATCTGCATTAGATTTAAAATTATTTCAAATGGATGTGAAATCTGCTTTTCTAAACGGTTTTATTAAGGAGGAAGTTTATGTAAAACAACCTCCAGATTTTGATGACATTGATTTTCCCAACCATGTTTTAAAGTTGCACAAAGCTTTATATGGTTTAAAATAAGCACCTAGGGCCTGGTAAGAAAGGCTTAGCTCATTTCTACTAGACCATGGTTTTACTAGAGGTCAAGTAGATAGTACACTATTTGTCAAATCTAAGGTCAAACATATTCTGCTTATTCAAATATATGTTGATGATATAATATTTGGTTCTACTGACGAATCTCTTTGCAAGTACTTTGAGAAGCTTATGCAGGGAGAATTCGAGATGAGCATGATGGGGGAGCTTAACTACTTCCTTGGATTACAAATTAAGCAAGGAAAAGAAAGCATCCAGATATGTCAAGCCAAATATACCAAGGAACTCTTAAAGAAGTTTGGATTCGAAAATGTCAAGCCATTATCAACACCCATGAGCACATCAACAAGAATGGACAGTGACAAAGATGGTAAGAATGTAGATCAAAAAATCTACAGAAATATGATAGGATCTTTACTGTACCTAACTTCTAGTAGACCTAATATATTGTTTAGTGTATGTATGTGTGCTAGGTATCAGGCAGATCCTAAAGAATCCCATTTAATTAGTGTTAAAAGAATTTTTAGGTACTTAGTTAGAACTCATGATTTAGGTCTTTGGTATCCAAAATCATGTGAAATTAATTTAGTAGGATACTCTGATGCTGACTATACTGGATGCAAAATAGATAGAAAAAGCACCAGTGGTTGTTGTCAATTTCTTGCAGGATGTTTGATATCATGGTCCTCAAAGAAGCAAAATTCAGTAGCACTGTTTACAGTTGAAGCTGAGTATGTGGCTGCTGGAAGCTGTTGTACACAACTTCTATGGATCAAACAGCAACTTGAGGATTATGGGCTACATATCAAGACAATTCCCCTGTTGTGCGACAACACCAATGCTATAAATCTCACCAAGAATCCAGTACAGCATTCAAGGACAAAACACATTGAGGTTAGATATCATTTTATTCGTGATCATGTAGCTAATGGGAACATAGATATTTCCTTTATTGATACAAACAATCAATTAGCAGATATCTTCACAAAGGCCTTACCCAAAGAGAGATTTACTTCTCTTAAAAGGGAATTAGGCATGTGTAAATTGTGAAAGAATCATTTGTTTAAAACTAAAATATTAATTTTCAGAATTTAAAATTATTTTTCCTCCCAAAAATTGAGCAAAATTCCAATTATTGTATGTCCTTTTAAGTTTGTCATGTCGGTTCGTTATTTTATAAGAATTTATTTCATTGAACTAGTCAGTTTGTCGTTTTCTGCCATCATAGCGCCTCTAAATTCTAAAGGTCATTCTTTTAACTTTTCCTTTATATCCTGAAATCTGTGCGGCAACGATTCACATCCCTTCATCATCTTCCTCCTTCTGCCTGAGGCGATACCCTATCGACTCTGGCATCGACTCCCTGAGATTTCAAGTTTCCACCTTTTTCCCGCGAGAAATTTCTTGAGGGGTTCTACTCCTTTCTCCATTTCGATCATCCAGAAACTCTTCCCATCCAAAACCATGGCCTCTTCTGGTGTCTCCTGCAGTGTCGGTGGCTATGGAGCTGCATTTCTTACCGCCGAGCAGTAGGAAAGATATGCTTCAGTAAAGACCAAGCTTTGCGGCCACAAAGCAGTAGATGTGGCTGACTTGTAGAAGAATGGAATGGGCAGTATCGTCGTAGCTATGGGCAGATTGAAGTGGACAAAGATAGCCACCCTATCAGAAGTAAGTTATCCGAACCTTGTGAAAGCTTTCTATATATGTCTGAAGACAGAGGAAGACGGAACCCTGACTTCCATGGTCAAGGGAACTCAGATTAGGGTCACACGAGACCTATTGGCATCTCTCTTTGGTGTGACTACCTCCGGACACAGTGGAGTTCACACTGTGGATATTCAGGCGAAAGGTTTAGGGATTGTTGGTCCCGAATTCAGATTGAAGGATGGAAAACTAGACATCAACCAGTTGAATGCGTTTAATCGCTTATTGCATTTCATTGTGTGTCAAATACTAGTCCCAATGAGTGCCACCTTCTCCACTTGCACAAAGGCGGACTCCGACCTGATGTTCTGGGCTATCCAGAACCAAGAAATCAACACTGCAGAGATTATGATTGAAATGATGAAGTTTGCAAGCGCACAAATATGGGACACAAAGAGCAAGCTGAACATTTCTCTCCCTTATGCTCATCTGCTCACCAAGATATTTCAACATTATGGCATTAGCGTGGTGGGAGATGTGTCTGAAAAGATGGGCCAAGATATCCGGTCTAGAAATTTGAGAAAAAGTGGTTTTTCGGTTGTCAATGGGGTCTGGACAAAGACTTCTATGGCTGAGGGTGAAGCCATCATTGGCGAAGCCCAAGAAGGTCAGGAAGCAGCTGGCGCAGTTCCTGTGTTTCCAGAGGTAGAAGCAGTTCAGGCAGCAGCAAAACCAGAAGTAACAGCATCACCATCTGTTGAAGCAGCAGTAGTAGAATCTAGCAGCAGGATTGAGGATATACCTCCAGAGGATATTGAGCCCGTTGGGCATAGTTCAGAGGATCCTCTTCCCTCTTCCCGAGTAGGCTCAGTACTCAGAGATGTACTGGAATCCCTCCAAAGCTCTTTAAGGGATCCAGTAGATAGTGAAGTACAATTTGCAGAAGCTGTGGCATCAGGCCACATTGATGAGATTGTTATGGAAGAAGCTCCCAGTCAGGGGGAGCAAGTAGTGGCTCGTGAAAACTTAGTTGAAGAAGATGCTCTCATTGAGGGGGAGCAACATGTTGATGAGCAAGCAGTAAGTCAGGGGGAGCAAATTGTCAATGCCCACATTGATGATTAGTTTAGAGAAGGCATTGTGGAAAGTGCCTCAGAAGAAGAAAATGAAAATGCTGACCATGAAGAGCCCGTGGTTAGGGCAAGAGAAGGCAAAGGAAAAGGTGTGGCTAAATAAGCTCCTCTCCTCACCAGTAAGTCACACAGGAGGTCTGGGAAAAAGAAGTTGAAAGTAAATTTGAAACCCATTGTTGAGCGCCTAGATGAGCAAGGCAAAATTTTATGTTCCATGAAGTCGGATATGGACTCCTTTTTTATCACTCAAAGCTCATCTGCCTGTGAATTAGGGACACTGTCATCTGAACTTACAAGCCTAAGAAAAGATTATGATAGTATGAGGAAGGTGCTTGTGGATTTGTCAGCATTTGTGAGGGAGCACTTACCAGCTCTCTCCCCTCCTTCCTGTAGTGTAGGGCCATCAGGGCCAAGTGAAGAAAGTGATAGGCCATCAGGGCCTATCATTGCAGAGCAACGACAGGATGGTGAAGCTAGGCCATCAGGGCCTGTCTTTACAGAGCAGCAGCAAGAGGAAGAGGAAGAGCGGCCATCAAGGCCTGTCTTTACAGAGTAGCAGCAAGAAGAAGAGTGGCCATCAGGGCCTTTGTCTAAAAAATCAGCAGGGCCACCAGGGTCAATTCATGTTGAGAATGAGCTCGTTAAAGAATTGGTTGTTGCTGAGGAATCTGGGCCAGCCGGGCCGGCAGAGAATGCTTTAAGAGAAGAAGATCAGGCTGTAGCTCCAGAGCCCTCTGTCCTTCCTACCCTTCCAACTCCAGCCCCTCCTTCTCCACCCACCTCATCCACTGCTCCTCCAACTCCTCTCACCTTCAAACGACCCCGATCTAGAACCATTTCATCACCTACACCTTTCTCTTCACAAACTCCTCCATCTCCTACTTCCTCCACCATCATTCCTCCACCCTTATCTTCTGTTGAGGTTCCTTCCATAGCTTCTTCAGCTGGAGCCTCTTCTAGTGATCCTTCTTTTTCTTCTTCAGGACCATCTGATCTCCCTTCCATCACCCCTGCATCCCTCTTTCATCCACAAACACCTCCTTCCTTCATTACTATTATTCCTAAGGGTGCCTAATTGGCTCACACAGAAATCCAGGACATCAAGGATGAATTTGAAGTAGCAATACTTCATTCAGTCCTAGCTGTTGGGACCCATTCTCATAGGACAGACTCTTCCAGTCCTGTTCCTAAGAAGAGGAGACTCACTTCCACCCATCATGTCTCTTTTGAACCTTGTTATCCTCCACTTTGGTTTTCTCTTTCTATCACCAATAAGCAACAATCTATCTATGAGGAATTTCTTCAAAAGGTAGTGTTTGCTCACCTCTTTGGCCTTCCCTTCCAAAATCTTTCAGCCCATCTCAATACCATTTTCCCTTATGCCTTTCTTTCCAAGGCTCAACAGTCAAAAAAATTTTCCACCAAGAGAGGGAGAAGCTCCTCTCCCTCTCTCTGAATGGTTTCAGATTCATCATAAAAATCTTTTTGGACCTTTCATTCAGAAAGAAATCAAGTTCATCCGGCACTACAAAATGTACTACGATTACTGCTATCTTAATAACATTTCAGAGGTGCAGCTGGGCTAGTTCAGGCAAGCCATCCGTGATCTCAGTTCCAGGGTTGCTCACACCAACCTCTCCGAGTTGATTTTGCCACCTTGGTAATTCCTGATGTGGTTTTACTTCCTCCACTTCACTCCCTGATCATGGACTCATCTGTGGGCACACTCTTGTTTGAGCGAGCTGCTCAGGTTATGGCCAGGCTCTCTGTGCAAGAAGGTCGTAACCTTGCTTTTCATAGATTTGTCTTCAAGCAGTATCTTCTGGGTACCTCAAGGTAGATATCCTTGCCCCTATTCTCTCTGAGTGAGAGAGGTTGTCGCCTGCTGATTGGGAAAAACTCTACACTCTATCTGCTCAACAGCTTAAAGAGTTGAATGCTTCTCAGGCTCGTTCCAATCAACCTCTTCTGTCTCCCGCTGACTTTTTGGATGCCAATTCTCTTCACCTTGTCCGGGACTCCTTCATGAAATGGGAAGAGCGGAATAGGGTCTTTCTAGAATTAAAGAAGGAACTTCGGTAGCATCAGCTCTTCTATCCCTTTAAAATTACTCAATTTCTTCAGTTTGCCAGTTTTGGTTGCTTCACCCCCTACAAGGTAGCTCTTGGCAACATCAAATATTGGGATTTCATATCGGATCAGAGGCAGCTTCACATCAAGAGGATGGCTCCCACCATGGGACCCTCCTATTGCAATGAGCTTGGCGAATTTCAAGCCTATTTTGACGAGCAGGAACGCCAAGCGCTACCTGTCATTAGGCTCTTTGCATCTCTCTTGTCTCCTGCCTTCTATCTCTCTGAACCCTTTTGTGCTCTTTTCTCTCTTCTTTGTCTCACCTTTGATCTTTTTGCTTAAATGACAAAAATGGGGAGAAAATATTACATTTCTGAAATACATTATATTTATGTTATTTCCACAATTATGCTTAGACTTATTTCAGATCATCTTTGCTAATTGTTAAGTTTTGTCATCACCAAAAAGGGGGAGATTGATGATCAGTTTATCCCCATGTAATTTAAATAAATTACATATCCATTTTAGTGATTAACAAAACTATGATAAAGGTTACTAACATACTTTCTATGAAGTTTAAACACATGAAATAAACTAAGGGAAAACAGGCCAATCAAGTAAGTATTAATCACACTACAATAGTGAGAGCTCAAAGCATCAATATTTGTCTAAGTCCACATCGATCCTCTATAAATCATAACGATTTCATCAAAGCTACAACAATTCGTTAAGTGATCGCAATGATTTGCCCTCACATCGATTTGTTAAGTATTCGTAACGATTTGCCCTCGTAACGATTTCATTAAAAGATCATAACGATTTGGTCTCATATCGATTTCTTAAGTGATCATAACGATTTGGTCTCATATCGATTTCTTAAGTGATCATAACGATTTGGTCTCACATCGATTTCGTTAAATGATCATAACGATTTGGTCTCATATCGATTTCTTAAGTGATCATAACGATTTGGTCTCACATAGATTTCGTTAAGTGATCATAACGATTTGGTCTCATATCGATTTCTTAAGTGATCATAATAATTTGGTCTCACATCGATTTCGTTAAGTGATCATAACGATTTGGTCTCATATCGATTTCTTAAGTGATCATAACGATTTGGTCTCACATCGATTTTGTTAAGTGATCATAACGATTTGGTCTCATATCGATTTCTTAAGTGATCATAACGATTTGTTAAGTGATCACAATGATTTGCTCCCATTACGATTCGCTAAGTTACATAACGACTCTGTCACTATAACGATTCATCAAGTTACATAACGACTTAGTCGCTGTAACGATTCGATACGTTTCACAAATGATTCACTTACAACGATTGGATTATTAATATATATAACAATTTGTGTATACATCTGTTTACTTATGATTGCATAACGATTCACTCATTTGCACAATGATTTCATAAGTCATGCATATAACGATTTCGTGAAATATAACGATTTGATTTTCAAGCTAATTTTTGAATACGTTGAAAAGTCAAAATCTTCACGCATATCTTTCTGACAGCTGTGCATTTACTACGATAGTACGTATCACTGCATCCATGCAGACAATATCTTCCATTCTCATGCTTATTCTGTAAACATCTTTTTAGAAGAACAGAATGGAACTTCTACTTCTGTATAAAATCAATCTAACGTTGACTGACAACAAGAGACAGCTTAGCTGTCTATTGTTTAAGCTTGTAATGCATGCAGGTCTCTAACAACACTCGTCATACAACGTTGGACAAAATAGAAGCTAAAGGATATTACAGAAGATCTTCTCTCTGTGCGTGCATGAAGACCGTTGAACGGGAAGCTCTACAAGACCATGCAGTCTAACGTAAACAAAAGCTTAGAGACAATGGGCACTTCAACGTTTAAATTTTCAAATAGAAGATATATATAGAAGACTGAAACTCCAGAATAAAAGTGAAGAGAGTTTCAAAAATGAAAATCCTTGACAAGCTTTCTGCGAGCATTCTGAAGAGCAAAGCCTCACTCCCTTCTGTTCAAGCTCTTAGCTCTCTGCATTCAGTGTGTTAGTGTTGAGAGCTTCTGTAAACTGAGAGTTTCCCTCTCTGTAGATCTTCCTCTCAGTTAGCTTCAGATCTAGCATTGTATAAGCTTGATCTAGGGGCTTGATCTAATTTCACTTTTCCTGTGTTGTTCCCTTCAGTTGTGAAGGAAGACCTGGTGGGGTATCCAGGGTGTTGTTCTCTTCGGTTGTGAAGGAAGACCTGGTGGGGTATCCACGGTGTTGTTCCCTTCGGTTGTGAAGGAAGACCTGGTGGGGTATCCAGGGTGTTGTTCCCTTCGGGTGAAGGAAGACCAGTTGGGGTGCTAGGTGCTGTAGTGTCCTTAAGAGGGACTATACCCTTGTTAGTGAAATCTTGAGATATTGCTCAGGGACTGGACGTAGGACTCCTAAGGAGAGGAGATCCGAACCAGGATAATTCTCTGTGTCGTATGATTGCTTTTGTGTGTTTGATTTTTCCTTCACTAACACTAACAATCTGCGAAGTGTGTTTTTGTGACTATTCTGTGAACAGGTTTTAAGTATTACATATTTTTAATATCCCATTCACCCCCCCCCCTCTGGGCTAGCTAGCTGGGCAACAAATGACTATTTAGAGGCCCTCTAGGAGAACAAGTGGCTATTCTTCGTGTTACACTCCCGAAATCACTGGCATTTATTTGTGGTGGACACGGAGAATCAACAATTGGTGTCATATAATTCATTGAAAAGTGGGCCCATACACAAGGCCTCTGCAAGAAAATGGGTATGTTTCTCAAACAATTTCTTTCAATTTTCTTGCTGTTGAATTGTTTTTTTTTTTTTTTGCAGGCCACAATTGTCAGGCGCATGTTGACGGAGTATGGGGCATTTCCGGATGCTGCTAAGTGGGAACTACACTTTAAAAACCAATGTCCTCAACAAGCATCTGGTAGCCTCAATTGCGCCATTTATGTAGTCAAATACATTGAAGCGTTGATTAGGAGGCAATTCTCCGGATGGAGGTTCATTGAGCATGATTGTAATCTCTTCAGAGCCCATTTTGCGGCCAAACTGTTAGAACTAAAGAATCAATGAAATGTTTTTGTTGATATATTTGTCATTGGAAATTCTTAAGTCTTTGCAAAGTGGAATCTTTCTATTTATCACTGGAATGAAACTATTTGTCACTAGTATCTTTCTATTTGTCACAGGAAATTCTTAGTCTATGTAAAGTGGAATATTTCTATTTGTCACTGGATCTTTCTATTTGTCACTGGAATGAAACTATTTGTCACTGGTATCAACCTATTTGTCACCGGAATTTCTTAAGTCTATGTCACTGGAATCTTTTTATTTGTCACTGGAATGAAACTATTTGTCACTGGATCTTTCTATTTGTCACTGTTATCTTTCTATTTGTCACCACAAGTTCTCAAGTCTATGTAAAGTGGAATCTTTCTATTTGTCACTGGATCTTTCTATTTGTCACTGAAACTTCTTAAGTCTATGTAAAGTGGAATCTTTCTATTTGTCACTGGATCTTTCTATTTGTCACTGGAATGAAACTATTTGTCACTGGTATCAACCTATTTGTCACCGAAATTTCTTAAGTCTATGTCACTGGAATCTTTCTATTTGTCACTGGATCTTTCTATTTGTCACTGTTATCTTTCTATTTGTTACCGTAAGTTCTCAAGTCTATGTAAAGTGGAATCTTTCTATTTGTCACTGGAATGAAACTATTTGTCACTGGTATTTTTCTATTTGTCATCGGAACTTCTTAAGTCTATGTAAATGGAATCTTTCTATTTGTCACTAGATCTTTCTATTTGTCACTGGAATGAAACTATTTGTCACTGGTATCAACCTATTTGTCACTGGAATTTCTTAAGTTTATGTAAAGTAGAATCTTTCTGTTTGTCACTGGAATCTTTCTATTTGTCACTTGAATCTTTCCATTTGTCACTGGTATCAATCTATTTGTCACTGCATTCAACCTATTTGTCACTGGAATTCTTGAGTCGTAAATTAGAATAATCTATTTGTTAGTTGGAATGAACCTATTTGTCACTGGATTCAATGTCTTTATCAATTGATTCAAACTATTTGTCACTGGAATCAACTATTTTGCCATTCAAACCAACCTATTTTTTTAACTAATTTTAAAAGTTTTTAAAAAATAAAATTTAGGTAAAAAAACATTTAATTTTTAGTCCAATTTTTGTTACCTTTTTCTTTGTAAATCTTTTATATTATCTCTCACATATAATTCATTAAAAAAATCTCTCACATATAATTCTTAAAAAAATTCTCATTCTAGCCGTACGTAAGACCTAATGTTAAACACCCCTTTACGTTTCACACAACCTCGCCCCCCTCACCACCTAGGTTTCCGACAAACCTTGTCCAGCAAACCTGCTCCGATGGCGTGGGAGCCTTTAGTGATCGTGCTTCTACTCTCCTGCTCAAGTCACCCTTCTGCTCCCATTTCCCCTCCTTCTCCCGTTCCGCCTCCGTGCGACCCCCCTTGCCGATTTCCTCATGCTTCAATTTCCCCGTGTCTGCGATCTAAGTATCTTTCTCTGAATGTAATGCTCATCTATTTTTTTGCAGTGGTGGGTGGTGGGGTAGAGTCCACGATATGGATCACATTCTGGGAATTTTCACATTCAAGAATGACGCATATGTAATTCCTATCCATAGAGGTATGGAACTTTTGTAACGTAGTTAATGATGTTTGCAGAAGATGGAAACTTGTGAAAGAGCAAGTGGACTTAAAATGCCACATTCTGGAGATGAGTAACTCTGTCATGAAATTGTTAAATGGAGAGGATATTGATAGAATAATTGACATGCATGAAATCCTCGGACAAAAAATGATTAACATCGATGTTCATGTGTCCGGCTCGGAGGAGATTGTAACTTTCAGGTGAGCAAATGTTTGAACTTTTGAAATGTTGTAGCTATTTTTATTTTGTTAAATGCCATATCTATGTGGTGTCTAATTTATTTACAAAGCATCTGGAGAGCAATTTTCTGGGAAAATGGCAACCCCAAGCCAGTCTCCCATTTCACCTCCACCAATGAGATGTATGAGAGGACATGGTTATTGCATTGTGAGAACTAGCCAAATAGAAAGAAATCCAAAAAGAAAATTCTACACATGCAAGGTAAGGTTATCATTTTTTCATGTATTACATGACACATGGTATTACATGACATAATTTTTCCTGTGGTCTTTTATAGGATGCGAAATGTGATTTTTTCATGTGGTGCGATGAAGTGCAAAACTTTGCGGATTCACAAATAACTTGTGGGAAACATGAGAACGTGAAAATTCTAGAAAATCGAGTTGCAAGGTTGGAGGATGAGCTAAGGGATTTAAATTTCATTGTAAACAAAACTAAAATGGTTGTAAAGTCTTTACCAAATGCATTTTTATTTTTGAACATTGTGGATGCGGATGGGGATGATGGGAGTGATAATGACTGACAATTCAGATGTTATTTTATTTATTTTAGTTTCTAGTTGTAACATTTTCAGTACTCAATATTTACCTTCAAATCTCAGGTTCAGCTCTTGGTGACAAATGCAAGATTTACATAACAATTAATGGTTCAAATAGAATCATATCCATGCATTTTAGTGACAAATGCAAGATTTACATAACACATAATGGTTCAAATAGTATCATGTCCAATAAATACAGTGACAAATGAAAGAATTACACAACAGATAATGGTTCTTTTACATATCACAGAAGTTTAGAGGTCATTGTGCTGCAAAGAATGATACTTCACCAACTTGGTCATAGTTTGCAGTAGTGGGTGTTTGAATGCACTTCTTGGAAGCTCTGCTCCATTTTTGATCTTCTTAAGGGCAGATGGTAGCCGTTTCTCACGTTTTCTTCCCTTTGTTGACGCTCTTGGTGGATCTTGTATATGACAATTCGATGTAGAATCTATTCTTGTGTCCGATTGTAAAGACAACCCATTCATGGACTCGATTACTTTCCCAAGGACTTTTGGTATTTCAGCTACTGCAATATCATAAGCTTCCTCTGAGCAAGAGGCTGCTTCAACCACCTTCATGAATTTGAATATCAAGTTGGTGTACCGTGACGATGAACATTTCTTCTCTTCCTTTTGAACGTCAAATGACTGACATGCATGTCTATACTGCATATCTTTGCACCATCTCTGCAAGAAGTACTTGTTTGGTATACTGTCAATTCTGACATATTGCAATGCTAGTAAGCCATGTCGGCATAAGTAACCCTTAAATTTGAAGGATCTACAAGAGCATTCCACTTCTTTTTCCTATTTTTGACAATTGACAGTGTACTCTTTTTGCATCTCCTTACATATACCTTTCAATTTAAAACGTTCAAAGGACTTTACTCTCAACGTCAACTTACTTTCATCTTCACAAATACGCTATGGGTGACAAGCAGCGACCTCTATCAATTCTTGCTGGAATTTCTAAAATATAGACCTAGTATATATTGAAGCAGCTTGTTTCTCAAATGGGGAACAAGTTTTCAGGTATGCTTCTTTATCCAGGGACTTCAAGTCTGCTTGGTTTTCTACATCAAACTTGCTTTCAAGTGCCACTGTGTATTTCACAATGAACTCAGATAAAGTAGTTTTCGCTGTGACAAATCCATCAAAAAAATGGTTTATACTCTCACTTCGTTGAGAGGTAGACATACCTACAAACACAAAACAATGTAAATATAATAGATAAAGTAAAAAACGATAGAGAATAGTAGTTAATAATAACCTACCAGTAAAGAATGTGTCCTTCAAAAAAATAGGTGCCCACTTTCTACGACATTCGTACAAACTTTTCAACCATTCATTTTGCATGGCAATTTCATACTTTGTTATCAATTCATCCCACTTTTCTTCAAATTCAATGGTGGATGTTGTGTCATAGATGCAACTTTGAAAGTCATTCATGAAATGTGGATTGGAGACGCATATGTGGCCAATTTTTTCAGGTACCTTCTTCATTATATACCAAAGACAAAAGCGATGTCGTGCCGTTGGAAATACTTGGGCTACTGTAGCCTCCATAGCCTTATCTTGATCTGTGATGATTGCCTTAGGGTGAATGCCACCATTCGCTTCTAGCCAACAATTAAAAAGTCATACAAAACTTTCAATTTTCTCATTACTTAGTAGTGCACATCCTAGAAGAATAGACTGACCATGATGATTTACTCCCACAAATGGTGCAAATGGCATTTGATATGTGTTTGTCAAGTATGTTGTATCGAAACAAATGACATCCGCAAATTATGTACAAGATGTTCTAGACCTAACATCAATCCAAAACACATTCCTTAATGTACCATTGTCATTAACAGCTATAGTGTAAAAGAATGTTGAATCCCTAACTTGCATTGTCTGAAAATGGTTTATCATTGTCTTTGCATCACCCTCCTTCAATTGTGTTTGCCTTTCTTTATCAAGAAAGTTTCTATAGTCCTTCTCTGTCCACTCCAACTGTTGGATGCCCCCCTTCCTTTTTGCCATGGCCAACACAATATTGGATGTGGAAATACCAACACTACGCATGTTCAGAATCTCAGCTTTCTCCGAGGTGAAAATTTTACGATGTGATCTCAAATACATAGCAGCTGTTGGATGAAGAATGTGATTATGCTCCAAAATTACACCATACATTATGTAGGTATTTGTGTCTTTGTCATGTCTAACCCTTACTGATGCCTCACATCCAATCTTAGTTGAATCTCTGTGGCTTACAGTTTCTTCACCCCTTCTAGATTGACCACCACGATGACAATTGAACCTCTTGTATATAAACACATAATTCTTTCTTCTACTGTCAGTGACTATTATGCCAAATCCTACTTGTTTAGCATAGGCATTGTACAATTTCTGTGCATCTGAAATAGTTTGGAAAATCATGCCATCAAAAGGTTCCAAATTTTCTGATTCTCCCTTATCATTATTCAAATCATCCTCTACTTCAGGTGCTGCCAAATGCATTGAAAGAACAATAAAACAAGTTTAGAGAGACAAATAGAAGATTCCAAGGACAAATTGAAAATTTCAATGACAAATAGGTTTCCTTTCCTTCAAGACTGAATAACTATGGTTCAGTGAGAAATAGATAGCATTCAAAAAACAATACCAGTTAAAGATAATAGAAGATTTTAATGACAAATGGAAATTTCAGTGACAAATAATTAAGGTTCAGTGACAAATAGAAAGATTCCAGTAATAAAGACTCAAGAATTTCAGTGACAAATAGGTTGAGACCAGTGACAAATAGAAAGATTCCAGTGACAAATAGGTTGAGATCAGTGACAATAGAAATATTCCAGTGACAAATAGAAAGATTCCAGTGACAAAGACTCAAGAATTTCAGTGACAAATAGGTTGAGACCAGTGACAAATAGAAAGATTCAAGTGACAAATAGGTTGAGATCAGTGACAAATAGAAAGATTCCAATGACAAGTAGAATGATTCCACTTTACATAGACTTACGAATTGTAGTGACAAACAGGTTGATGTTGGGTTGAGTGTGTATTTGAAACCTTTAATGATGACTAATTGACATCACTCATAATTTGATTTTGATGATGACATTTTGTACACTTTGTACATATTAAAATGATGACTAATTGAACATGTTATAAATTTTATACATATCACAACATGCTTAAACAACTATTTTGATGTTTAATATCTCACATTTTAATGATAATATCTTGTATTAATGGTTTACACTTTATATTTTCAGGTTTACACAAATTTGTCGCAGTGGTGTCGACACAGTCCACTTGTGGTGTCGACACTAGATGACTGTCCCAAAAGCATGTTCTGAAGCAGTAGCTAGTGGTGTCGACATAGTCTGCCTGTGTGTCGACACAGTCTGCCTGTGGTGTCGACAAAGTGCCCTGTGGTGTCGACACTAGATCTGCAACGACCCACTTCCACCCGGTACGGTTATACCAACCCACGTCGGATGAGAGCAAGCCGCTACAGGGAGAATACCCCAACAGTAACAAATGAGCTGAGATATACATAAATAGAATTAAAATAATGCAACGGAATTTAAATAAATCTCATTCATCAACTTTTAAATCCACATACCACAGTCTGTATAGTTCAACAAGAGATAACATAAGTACAAAATGTTCCAAATACATAGCCGATTCCAAGTACATTTGAACAAAACTCAAATTTCAATTGTAGCTTTACATACTATGAAAGATAAATTACAAGTCTTCAATCACTTAGTCCAACTCTACTTCAAGCCTTGCTAGCTCTCCGCTACAAATTTCCTGAAATGTTTAGCAAGAATGAGTCTACACAATAGACTCAGCAAGTAACTCAAGATTCAATACATACATGTTTTCCAACAATTAAACTCAATAGAATTTCAGCAATTAAATCATACATGATTATGCCATAACAAGTAATTTCACATGAAATTGTATTAAACACTATTCTAACACATGTAAAACTATAATCTAAACAAGATTTCTAATAACATGGCGTCATTATCATAAGTACAAATACACATTCACATACCTTCACACTTTACTCACATCATTGTAAAACTTCATAACTAAGTCATGGAAAAACATATACGAGATAGGTTTCATTGCTAGCATGATTTCTAACTCACTTTGCATGCAACCATAACAATTTACTTACATTTAGCTTGCTGATTTTCTACAAATTTTAAGACATTCATTTTACCCTTACATAGAGATCACTTTTAACTATACAACATGATACTAAACACATGTGCATCCAACCATTCAAATTCCATGAATATGAAAGCATATACTTACATTTTGGTACTAGTGGTAACATCACTCTTAGAAATTTAACAAGTTATACATAAGCACATACACACACATTTGTACACATCAATGAACAATTTATCAATTAACACTATTGTCATTTACACTTATACTATTTTCTCATTTCACACAACCATATGATGAACCTTGGCTTTCGCATACACTCACTTTGTTCTATCACACAATACTCATACACATTTCCCATTAATTCCTCTTTCACATTCACACACTTCTTATCAATTCACTTTTGCACATAACATGTGCCACATTTACATTTATCATGCACATACCTTGTGCTATGAACACATGTCACTTTTATCATTCACACTTATACTTATTTTCACTTAATGCCAAGACACAGCCCAAACCACCATTAGACGGTCACATACACACACATTCACTTTCACTTACTTAATCACCGGCACAGTGATAAGTCTTAGTTCCTGCAGAAACCGGGGAAAGCCCTTCCCACCATTACCAGTGGAACTTGTCCACCTCCAGGATTTTACAAGACCCTTTGCCAGGGTGTACACTTTATCAAGACCCTTTCCTAGGGTATCACATAACGCATTGAGCTTTCCGTAGGGGCATCACTACGGTACAGCTCCAAGCATCTAAGGTGGCAGTGTCTTATGGGCATATTTGGTTATCTTGTCACATTAACCGTTTACACACAATACCACTTTATTCTCTCACGTCTCACCACACACACTCATGTATAATTCACACACACATAAGTCATCATTCACTGATTTTAACATCACTGTTGCAACTTCCAAATAATCATAATATAGATTTACTCATACTGAAATTCACTGAATCACATCAAATCACAATTAACATGCTCACATAGTCATTTTCTCATTAAAATCCATAACGATACTTACTGTTATCAAAACAATCTGAGATTTTAACCACAGACACATTTCAGGTTTATAATACACACGCAAATTTTCATATTTTTCTGAACCATATTACATTTACAGAAATTAAAACATGCAATCTCATGCCGTTCGTAATTTGATTTAACATGGAACATAACATGAACATCGGGTTTAACAGTTCACAGTCCTGATCCTAACATATTTGTCATCACAAAAATTTTCCTCGGATTTATTGCACAATACACAATTTACTGTAGATTTTACAATTCCTATGCATGTCTCCTATTTCCAGAACAGAAATTTTCAGTAAATTCCACAATCATGGAAAAATTCTCAAATTTTCAGGGCATGGACTGATACATATACACATGGTATAGAAAAATCTAGGGCATTTAATTCTCAGGAATTCGGTAGACAGCCGATGATCATGCATAATCCATCTTTTCCCAACATGTATTTCAATAATCAAAAGAATTCATGCCATCCATAGAAAAATGCAGAAATTTCCACACACACACCACATTATCTATTTTACATAGCATATAGGATTTACACTATATCCTCATGGCGAAAACATATCGAAAATAATCATCTATCAGGAAGAACAGCTCACTGTTCTGTCCTGAAGAACTTGGCGGCAGCCTCTGGCCGTTCAAGAGTTTCGACGGCATGATCGCTGGACGCCTATGGAGATCTTGGCGTCAAGGGTATGACGCCAAGTTCCTGTCTGTGCAACAGCACAGACCGAACCCCAAATACTCAGTGAAAAGGAGGGTCCAGGACACGATTTAAAATCCATAAAAATTACTGGGACCTAGGGAACATGTATGGGATTGAGATCTATGGGTTACTTGCCTCTCAATTAGACCTACAAGATCGGAATAAGCTGATGAAGCCCTTCTCGGCCTTGCCAAAAAGGTGTTCAGAAACTCCTTCGATCCCCTTCTCCTGTCAATGTAGATGGCACCTCGCAGCTGGAATCTCTTCTTGGATGTATTGGCCGTCTCCCAGACGTGGCAGCTCCTTGGTTTCCTCCTTCAATCGACGGGTTGGAGCTCCTTAAGTTCAGCTTTTCTGCATCTCGGGTCCAAGGGTTCACCAAATGTCAAAGCTTCCTCCTCGATCTAGGCTGGGTATTTCATAGGTTTAGGGTCTGGGGATGCTTCTTGGGTAGCTGTACTACGCTCCCATCTTCATGGATCTCTCAAAAGGTCTCCCAATCGCCAGATTAAAGCTTGGGAAGGTCAGGTTTTCTTCTAGTTTTCTCACAGCTAGGGTTTTTCTCTTCTTTTTCTTCTCTTGCAAGGTGAAGGGAGGAGTGGGGAGAGCCATTTCGGGTTCAGACATAAGGGGAGCCTCTCTCCCACCCACCAGGCTGATTTGACAGCCTTCAGAGCCGTTGGGGACAACCCCCAATGGTTGGCTTGCCTTATTTCAGAAGCTTGCAGCTCTGCTGCACATGCAGGCCAGAGATATTGGCGTCCAGATCGCTGGACGCCAGGTTTAGTGTCGGCGTCTAGGTCTGGACGCTGACATCACCTTGGCGGCCAGGGGTTGACGCCAAGAGGCCTTCGGCCAGAATTCTAAATTATGCAAAAACCATGCCTAATCCGCAAATATATGCACATGAAACCTATGTAGTATGGTGTATACCCCACTATACCATGTAACCATCCAAATTCACTACTATTCCTACCATACTACATAGGTACATCAAGATAATAACACGTGCATGAATATCTTCATACGCATACAATATATATATATATATATATATATATATGCATACGTACACGGATGTAACATACTTACGTATATTGCATGAAATAGATAGATACAAAAATCACGCACACCACATTCATGAAGGGGGGATATAAGGTATACTTCAATATTTAGATAGTACATGCATAATATTTGAATAGATACCTTAACACAAAATTGGCCATTTACTTATATTCACATAAATAATACACTCTACGCATATACACATGTAAAATTTACAATTATAATATGCACCATTTTCATGTACGCCATTTATGCAAGAACAAGCAAACAACTATACATAAAGTATAAGCGGGAAAGAATTCAGGGCCTTACAAGATCACTGTCCTAGAAGCCCAGTTTGAAGACAATGCCTATGGTGTCGACACAGTCTGCCTGTGTGTCGACACACTTCGACTAAAGCTCAAAAATGGGAATTTTTCTGGACACGTGGCTGCTTGGGAATCAAGGGATTTGACCTAGATTTTTGTGCCCACGCACTCCAAGGCACCTTATGGACATATGGGGCTATAAATACCCATGTTTCTTGTACTCCAGAGACATCCATGAAAAGAGAGACCAGACATCTCCAGAAAAGGGTGTGGCGACTGCAGAAGGGGAAAAGGGAGCCTGCGTCCAGAAAGGGAGCAGAGCTGTGCTGTTTGGAAGGAGAACGTGAAGAAGAAGAAGAGAAGAGGAGAGAGGATAAAATATCTGCATCCAGAAAGGGAGCAGAGCAGCGCCATCAGATTGAGGAGCAGAAGAGCATCAAAGGAAGAAGAAGAGTTGGCAATCCGGATGCCACTGAAGCAGAGCATCGTGGATTGAAGAAGATCTCCAACGAATTCCTTTAAGCATCTCAATCTAAGCTTCTGCAAGTCTTCTTCATCAAGGAACATCCAAGTCACATCTATTTCATTTATTTTCTTGGAGTGTTCATCCAGTTTTTCTTTGTGTGATCTGTGTATGTGTTCTACACAGATCACTTAATTCTGTTTGTTCTATTTTATCATTGTATTGAGATAGATCGGGCTAGAGGATCTATTCTCTAATTGAGCTTGTTCTAGTAGAACTTGGATCTTTCGTGGTCCAAAGGTTTGGAGCCGTAGTGCTCTGGTTTTGAGCCGTTGTGCTCAATGCTTGTGAGTCGTCGTACTCATAAGTGGTTTGTGGAGTAGTCATCGTACCTATCTCCTGGGTTTTCTTGAGTCATTGTACTCAAAGGGTTTGAAGTCATCGTGCTCCGGTTGTTTCTTGAGTCGTCGTGCTCAGGGTGTTTTTGGAGGTCGCGTGCTCCATTGTGGTTACTCAAGTTTTGAGTAGTGTGGCCTCACTGTGTGAGGGGTGGACGTAGGAGTCACTAGAGGGTGATTTTCGAACCACCTAAAAATCCTTTGTGCAGTGGTTTGAATTGTGTTTGACTTTGTATTGCACTAGATGCATGCATAGGGATTTCGCTCACACTACTAATTGATTTGCTCAGTGGGGTTTCATTTGAATAGATATCTTAATTCGAAGTAATTTTTAAATTTCTTTAGTTTCCGCTGCAAATCTATTCAACCCCCCCCCCCCCCTTTTCTAGCTTTGCCATTATCCACCTATCCGATTCTACAATTGGGTATTAGAGTCGGTTCTCTGTTCATTGGTTGTATTTTGGGAGATCTGTCTTTGTGTGCTTAATCACTCTGATTCCTACAATTGGTATCAGAGCTAGTTCTCTGTTCATTGGTTGTATTTTGGGAGATCTGTCTTTGTGTGCTTAATCGCTCTGATTCCTACAATTGGTATCAGAGCTAGGTTAACCACTTTAACTGTTAGATCTAATTCCTTGTTACATTGTTTCATTGTGATTAGATCTGATAGTCTTTTGAGTTTTTGGTATAATGGCAAATTTCTTTAATCTGTATAAATTTCCTGTTATAATTTCAGAGAAATCCCCAATCTCACTTTCATCAAGTCTTCAGAGGAGCACAAAGAGAAGGAGCAAAAGGAATTCAAAAATGCTCAATGGCAAAGAAGAACTTCAATGAATCTAGAAATCACCAATTCAAAAAATTGTGGCTCTCACAGCACATTCCATGAGCTCAGAGCATTCTTCATCCTCTTCAGAACACAAGAGTTCAAATGTGTCTACAAGGTCAGGTAAATCAATTTCAGATCCATTTATGTATTCTAATTCTGATTCTGATGCAGATGAAGGCATGTCTTATGCTGAATTGGTTGAGTTCTGTGAGAAGATACAAAATCTTAATGCAAAGCTGAACACTAAGAATAAAGATTTGAAAAAGACTTAAAACATTGCCATAAAGAAAGTGAAAATTTGAAAAATACACTTGAATTGCTCCAGAACAATGATAAAGATCTTTCAGAAGAAAATGAGAATTTGAAAATGAAGTTCAGAAATTGAATACTAAAAAGAAAGTTTGAAAGATAAAATCAAAATTTGTGAAAACAAGTTGTCCAAGTTGAAAGAAAATCATGATCAGTTGGAATATGAAAATCTTATTTGAAAGATGAAAATGAAAAATTGATTGATCTCAATGAAAACTTCAAATTTGATAATGATCAATTAAACAAACATATTTCTAACATGGCTCATGATCATCAAATAAATGAAAGATGCAAACAACTTGTTGAAGAAAATAGTCATCTAAAAGGAAGATTGAATGGTTGTTGCATGACAAACCATTGGACAATGACTGTAGCAATTAAGTAATAAAATTACTGATTTGGAAAAACAAATTGCTCATTTGAAAATGAAAAGAATAAGATGAAAAATGATTTGGATGTCATGCTAAATAAACTTCAAATTTCAGAAAAAAAAGTTGTTGTATTAAAAGCAGAAAAATAGAAGTTTCAAGATGAATTGAAGAATACTAAATACACAAGTCTTGCTTCAGTGAGAGATAAGAAATGAAATAAAATAAAATTAACATTTGTTAAAGCTGCTACGAATAAGAACTCTACTAATGCTAATGAAAAACTTGAAAGTTCTTGTTCAGAAATAGACAGAGAAAAAGAAAAATGCTATTGTCAAGAAGATTCATCTACTTCCTCCATCAGTCCAAAAAGCTCCAAAGTAAGTTCCAAATTCACATCATGCAAGAGCCACCAAAGTACCTCCTTCTCCTCATGGTATGCCTCCTCACAGGAAAGGAGATTCCAGCAAATGCATACATGCCAAGGTAAGTACCAGGTAAGAAATGCTCTCACTTGCTTTAACTGCAATAAATCTAGTCATCTTGCCAAACATTGTTGGATTAGAAATCAAAATTTCAATAAACATGTCAAATCAGTCCAATGCTTTCATTGTCATAAAATTAGTCATATTTCTAGGGACTGTTGGTACAGAAATGATTTTGTTGTGCATGCTCAGAAATTCCAGTCTAATGCATTTGCTCATACACACAAGAATAAATATCATGTTCATACTGAAAATGTTCAGAAATTCCATGTGTATAGGCATAGAAATGCTGCACAAAATCATTCAGTTTCTGCTTATATTAAAAATCTAAAAATTAGAAAACTTCATGAAAATATAGATGCATTGAGCAATACAAAAAGAAAATCTGGAACTAATTCTGCTCATAGTTATATCAATGAAAGAAATGCATCTATACCAAAAATAAAATCATTTTGGATTCAGAAATCTTTATTGCACTCTAACATTGATTTCATTGCAGGATCTAAACAAGTGTGGTCCCAAAACCAGCTTGATCAGCAGGCTGAGCAGTCTTGCAGCCATACATTGTAAATGGATTCAAGATATTGGCTGTGCAAGGCAAGAAATGATTGGAGAACACATGTAAATCTTTCAAAAAGAAATGAAGACTGTTCAGGTAAAATTTCTTTATCATTTAAAATGTAATTGTCTAAATTGAAATGAATGTTTAATTTTATCTGAACACATGAGAAATGTGTTTCAATGTTGCTTCCAACAAGAAATTTATGTCATAACAATTGAAATTAGCTTTTTTGTTTGTGCCCATGACTCCTGTGCATATCTTCCTTTTTGGCTTATTGGTATATCAAATGATGACATGTGGAAAATAAGTTTGCTTGTTTGAAAACTATCATTATGCGTGAGTAAAATACTCCGCCAAGTACCAGAAGCCATGTTATGCTTAAAGCTATTGTGTGCATAATCATGTGTGAATTGTTGCTAGCTTTTTCATTCCATGCACATATTAAGGGGGAGTAAATTTTAAAAAGTGCAAAATATTCTTGAAAATGCAATGAACTTCATGCTAAAATTAGAGAATAATTGACCTTTTTGCAGTGACTATGTGGTATATCAAATGGTGAAATGTGAAAGGACAAGTAGGCTTGTCTGACAAACTATCACCATGCGTGAGAAAAATTCTCCGCCCAGTATCAATATCTTTTTCTGTATAAAGGTCATCAAGAAAAATGAAAATATCAAACTTTTACTTTAAGTCTTTGAAACAATTTGAGTTTTTTGAAAAAACTTTTCTCCTTCAATAAATTGCTTGTTGATGTATGTTTCATCATGTTCATACTCTTTTGTGCAAATTGCTTGGAATTAACATATCTGAATTGTTTAAATGATCATTGCATATCATGCATATCTTATGGGGGAGTGAGTCAAAAGAATCTTTGAGTGAAATGCTGGAGAAATATTCTTTCATATCTGATTTATCAACAACTCCCATTCAGTTTGTTGATAAATGTTCTTGTAAATGAACTCCTCACTCTCACATTGCATTAGCATTCTTGGTATATCAAATGGTGATTTGAAGAAAGACAAGTCAGGATTATCTGGACACTTTCACTATGCGTGAGTATATGTCTCCGCCAAGTATCAAGAGTCTTGTATGCAATTATTAAGGGGGAGTCTCTGTCTTTCAATAAAACATTCTTTTTCATTCTATTTTCACTTCATTCCATTCCTATTTCTTCAATAATCCTCATGTTCACTTTGTGAGGGGGAGATACATGAAAGGGGGAGTCATTGTCACATTCCTTGACCTTACTTGTCTATCTTGAACCCCAAACATCAGAATGTTTGAGTCATTGTGCTATTTTCTTATGAGAGAATTAAGACATTGAAACTAAACTCATCGTGCATTTAGTTTATTTCAAAGATTCATTATCATTTCAAGGTTAAGCAATCTTAATACTGAATGTTTTAAAATGATTTGCAAAACACTATTATAGGCACATAAGTGGCTTTAATATTTCACATGTGTATGTTTAAGCTTCATTTTTACCACATGTTAAGAATAATTTTTCTAAATTTGTAGCCATGACTTTTCTGGTGAAAGCAAATATATTCCTGCAAAACAATAAAAGAAAATGATCAAAACCTTGGAAAGATATAAACAGAGCAATGCAAATTCTGAACCACTGAGTAACCGGGCCATTTCACCTAAAAAGTGATTTATTTCGCGTAAAAAGTGGAAATCAATTTTCAACTCTGTATAAGATAATGAAAGTTAAACCACTGAGTAATCAGGAGGTCTTGCATCTGATCAATGTGATCTCTTGCATGAAAAGTGAGATTTAACTAATTTATTCTTGTATTCTTTCCTAGCTAAAATTGAAAGAAAATCAAAAAGACAGGATAGAAAAGCTTAAGACCTTAATAAAGTTCATGTTTACTGAGTTTAGACTTATTATTTCTACATTGTGTTAAAATTAAAGCTCCTAACATCTTGTTAAATACTTCTGCTCACTCATATAGATCACTTTACTTCACATTTGCATCATTATTTAACTACATTCAGATCATTATTTTGCTATACTTTGTGTTGAGTGTGTCTTTGTGATTAAACTTTGTTGCACAATAACCAAAACACAATAATTTATCTCATTTGACAATATCACTTTGCCTCATTTATTTTAATCATTCCTAAACCTTCATTTCCTACATTTCATTTCTTGATCTCCGATAATCTTTGTTTCTCTCTCTTATCTATCTTTTAATGCTGTCAAAAAGGGGGAGAAAGTTCTTTAAAGGGGAGAAAAGTTTTTTTTTATGGGAGAGAAATTCAAAAAAGGAAGATTTGAGTCAGGCTATTGGGAGATTGTGTATATATTTTGTCATCATCAAAAGGGGGAGAATGTTGGGTTGAGTGTGTATTTGAAACCTTTTAATGATGACTTTAATCATGACTAATTGACATCACTCATAATTTGATTTGATGATGACATTTGTACACTTTGTACATATTAAAAATGATGACTAATTGAACATGTTATACATTTATACATATCACAACAATGCTTTTGATTTAATATCTAACATTTTAACGATAATATCTTGTATTAATGGTTTACACTTTATATTTTCAGGTTTACACAAATTTGTCACAGTGGTGTCGACACAGTCACCTGTGGTGTCGACACTAGATGACTGTCCCAGAAGCATGTTCTGAAGCAGTAGTCAGTGGTGTCGACACAGTCTGCCTGTGTGTTGACACAGTCTGCCTGTGGTGTCGACACAGTGCCCTGTGGTGTCGACACTAGATCACTATCCCAGAAGCCCAGTTTGAAGACAATGCCTGTGGTGTCGACACAGTCTACTTGTGTGTCGACACACTTCGACTAAAGCTCAAAAATGGAAATTTTTCTGGACATGTGGCTGCTTGGGAATCAAGGGATTTGACCTAGATTTTTGTGCTCACGCACCCCAAGGAACCTTATGGACATATTGGGGCTATAAATACCCATGTTTCTTGTACTCCAAAGGCATCCATGAAAAGAGAGACCAGACATCTCCAGAAAAGGGTGTGCGGCTGCAGAAAGGGGAAAAGGGAGCCTGCGTCCAGAAAGGGAGCAAAGCTGTGCTGTTTGGAAGGAGAACTTGAAGAAGAAGAGAAGAGGAGAGGAGAGAGGATAAAGTATCTGCATCCAGAAAGGGAGCAGAGCAGCGCCATCAGATTGAGGAGCAGAAAAGTAGCAAAGGAAGAAGAAGAACTAGCAATCCAGATGCCACTGAAGCAGAGCATCGTGGATTGAAGAAGATCTCCAACGAATTCCTTCAAGCATCTTCAATCAAAGCTTCTGCAAGTCTTCTTCATCAAGGAACATCCAACTCAATCTATTTCATTTATTTTCTTGGAGTGTTCATCAGTTTTTCATTGTGTGATCTGTGTATGTGTTCTACACAGATCTCTTAATTCTGTTTGTTCTATTTTATCATTGTATTGAGATAGATCGGGCTAGAGGATCTATTCTCTAATTGAGCTTGTTCTAGCAGAACTTGGATCTTCGTGGTCCAAGGTTTGGAGCCGTAGTGCTCCGATTTTGAGCCGTTGTGCTCAAATGCTTGTGAGTCGTCGTACTCATAAGTGGTTGTGGGAGTAGGTCGTCATACCTATCTCTGGGTTTTCTTTGAGTCATTGTACTCAAAGGGTTTGGAGTCGTCGTGCTCCGGTTGTTTCTTGAGTCGTCGTGCTCATGGTGTTTGGAGTCGTCGTGCTCCAGGTGTGCTGTACTCAAGGTTTTGAGTAGTGTGGCCTCACTGTGTGAGGGGTGGACATAGGAGTCACTGGAGGTGATTTTAGAACCACCTAAAAATCCTCTATGCAGTGATTTGAATTATGATTTGACTTTGTATTGCGCTAGATGCATGCATAGGGATTTTGCTCACACTACTAATTGATTTGCTCACACACACTAATCACACATATTGCATCTGTTCAGTGGGGTTTCATTTGAATAGATATCTTAATTCGAAGTAATTTTTAAATTGCTTTAGTTTGCGCTGCAAATCTATTAAAACCCCCCCCCCCCCCTTTCTAGCTTTTCCATTATCCACCTATCCGATCCTACAGTGATTCCAGTGACAAATATATTCTTTTGAGTGACAAATAGAAAGATTCCAATGACAAATAAAAAGATTTCTGTGACAAAGACTCAAGAATTTCAGTGACAAATAGGTTGAGACCAGTGACAAATACATTTCTTTGAGTGACTAATAGAAAGATTCCAGTGACAAATAGGTTGAGATCAGTGACAAATAGAAAGATTTCAGTGACAAATAAGTAAAAGTAGATAGCATTCAAAAAATAATAGAAGAAGTTTAGAAACAAATAGAAAATTCCATTGACAAATAGGTAAATACCGTGACAATAACTAGGTTTATTTATTGATTAAAGTGGCAAATAAAGTACAAATAACAGTCACAAACAGATACATATCCACTTACAATTGTAGACAGGTGGAACATCCTTGTTCTCTAAATCAGGGCATCCCAGCACAGATCTTAGTTCGTTAACGTCGTCATTACTCTCATGTCCAACATCATTGTTCTCTAAATTAGGGCTTCCTGGCACTGATCTTATTTCGTTAACGTCGTCAATAATCTCATGTGTAACAGATCTCACTGCTTCTTTAGAAGATTCTCCAGGAGTTTGTTGTGCTTCTACATTTTGTTCGAACGGTACTTCTAGGCTCTGATGCTCTGCTCTCTTATCATCATTATTTGCATGCATTTGATCATATGACGTCGGGACGTAATGCATGAACGACGTTGTGTATGGCGTCATGAAGGGGTATAACAATGGCGTACTTATCTGATAAGGTGGCATAAATGGTGGTGGCTTCACTCTGCCGGCGCAGTACCTAACGGCCTACTTATCTGATAGGGTGGCATAAATGGTGGTGGCATTCACTCCGTCGGCACAGTAACTGGAGACCCACACTACATCGCCACATTCTCCATTGAGCTATACTTTGCATGGTGTTACGCTTCTTAGGCGCCATAGATGAAGAAGACAACACGGATTTATAGAGAGATGATCATTGGATTTGTAGAGAGGATGGTAGGTTTTTCGTGGGTGCGGAAGACGAAAAGTGAAGAGTGGGATGATGCAATGGAGGAGGCTCTTCTTAGATTATTTTCGCACAAAAGGCTGGAAGGGCAAAATTGGGTTTAAAAATAATATCTCACACAATCGTGGTTTCGTGACGATGGCGGTTTCATCATGAGACGCCTCGGGAAGCCGGGAGCAGGCGGCTACGTGTATGGGCGGCTGACGTGGGCGGCTTGCAACGTGGACCAATGACCAGCGACCCGGTGATTCCAGCGTGGCGAATTCTCCCATGCGAACGTGCACAAAGCATTTCTCATTTTCAAATGTCCCTCAACCGGCATTGGCTTGCATGTGCGGTTGATTTTGCACGGAAGAGAGAGAGAGAGAGAGAGATTTTCTCTCTCCACTGGAACGGGAAATAGGGTTCTCTCTGTTTCCGATTTGGGTATGGGCGATGAAGACGTAGTCGTCACCGTGAGATGTGAAGCAAAAAAAAAAATTTAACTCATCTTTCGCGAGTTGGGTGCGGGCAACGAGGCGTCGCCTGCACCTATGAAAGGACGCAAAATCGTGCACGTGCACATCATAGGAAATGCTGATTTGTTGAAAATATTTTTTTCCCAATCACGTCCCAATGCTGGCTTAAATAAAAGGTTTACTGATGGTAATGTTAGTTTTAAATTCACTTTAAAAAGTTCATTAGCCACTACGTTCACTATGTCACTTTTTTAAAAATTTGAGAGTTTAATTTTTTATTTTGAAGTTCAACTTTTTTTGACACTCAAATTTTTATTTGATGTCCAATTTAACTTATTACATCAAAAAGAAATATTCATCAAAATAAAAACTTAAGTATCAAAATAAAAAGCTAAAATCTAAAATAAAAAAAATTAGGTTCTAAAATTAAGAAGAAGAAAAGGAAAATAACAGTGCAATGAATTTCATGAGATGAATCAAGAAATTTCTTAAAATATATTTAAAACACGCCCCATTTAATTACCACATATTCTGAAAGGGTTAAAAGAGCCTTGGCTTTAGAGGCTGCCAACGAAATAGTGGAAAAGATTAGAGGGATGTCCGGTGAAAGTTCTTCCACGACTGACCATAAAAGGAAGTTTGAGACGGGAAATGCCCCTAAAGTACAGTAGTCCACCAAGAAAGCAGGAAAAGCTCCAGGTGGGAATAAGGACGCTTGTCAGCATTGCCATCTCAGTGGACATAAGACTAAGAATTGTTGGCGTAGGCTGGGTGCTTGCCTCTGATGTGGAAGTAATCAACATCGGATTCCTGAATGTCCTATGATGAAGAATGCACCATCAACCCAGAATCCCCGAGCCAAACAAGGACGTCTACAAGCTATTCAGGAAGTGGAACCTGAATCTTCGCAAGAGGGCGGACTTATTGAAGGTACACTTTTAGTAAACTCTAAACCTGCATATGTTTTATTTGATTCGAGAGCTACACATTCCTTTATTAGTCAAGAATTTTATAGATCCTTAGGAATTCAATCAGTTCTGATACGGATAAGGACCACCGGCGTGGGATCCACGTATTTGGCCGACGAGGCTCGGTCGTCGGGACAATTGGCGAGGTCCTCGGCGAAGGATCCGATCGTTCCCATATAAGGAAATCCCATCTGTGCTTACCTTCTCCGAAACCTCACTCCTAATAAGGAAAGGCTCTGAAATCTCGGGTCGCGACAGCCCCTCCGTACCTAGCTGGCGACTGCCAGCTGGAAACCAAGGAGCAGCATCCGGCGATCGCGCCCCCTTGCTCCGGGACTTTGAGTCTGTCAGGAAAGTTACGTGGCTAACTAAGGCAGGGGGAAAACCCATCGAGCAAAAACCTCACCCTATAAAAACAAAGGAGACGCTACAGGCCAAGGGATGCTACTCGTGGCATTTGAACTTTCTTACATCTTCTCTCGCTATTAACTTGAGCGTCGGAGTGTCTCCCCACCGGGATCACTCGGTGGTTCTTTGCAGGTACAGCGCCAGAAGTTTGGGCCGACGACGACATCGCTAGCGCCTTGGGGCCCACCCGATTTGACTCCGGTCAAATCTCCCTTTGCTTGTGCAGCAACATTTGGCGCCGTCTGTGGGAATCCTCGATACAAAAGCTATCCCCGATGGCACCCAAGGCAAAGGCGGTCGCTCGCTCGTCGGAGGAAGATGTCACCCTTGTCAACACCACCGAAGCGGCGGTGGGAGCATCCAACACAGGGGACCAAGATTCATCGACCTCGTCGCGGCTTGAACGCGTCGAGCAAACACTAGCGAACCTCCAACTGATTCTGATGAGGTTGGAGCAGAACCAGCGGGCTTCCCCCGCTAGGGACGAAGGTCCGAGTCGCCCAGCAGAGCAGACTCAAGGTGAGCAACAAGATGCCGAGGATCCCAACCGACAGCGCTCGGCTCCGGCGTTGTCGGCAAGCCACGTCGACGTTCCACCGTTGGTAGGTGGAACCCCAGCACCGCCTGCTGCCCAAGCTGACAACGCTCCTCCCGTCACGCCAATGGCCGCCGCAGGGATCGCAGTAAGGACCGACCTCGCTGACCACTTCTCGGCGGAGTCCGCTCCAGGTACTAATAGCGAGTCTCCCTTTGACTCGCGATGGAAGGACGACATGCGGGAAATGAACAGGAAGATAGAGGCCTTGCAGCTCGGAACCCGCGCTCCCTCTGTGGCGACGCTTCTCACCTCCTCACCGTTTACAGAGGAAATCACCTCCGCGCCGGTCCCGTTGAAATTCCAACTGCCCAAATTCCGGCGATATAATGGAACAACTAATCCCGTCCACCACCTTGATCATTTTCAGGGGCAGGTGGAAATGATAAATGTGACTGATGCTTTAAAATGCAGAGCTTTCATGTCAACATTGGATGATGCGGCGCTGCAATGGTTCAAAGCGCTGCCGGCTCGGTCGGTCGCAAACTTCGCCGACCTGGCTCAAAGGTTCCTTGACCACTTCTATAACACGGTGCAGCATTCGCTATGCACCGACGACCTATGGCTGATAGCACAGAAGGAGGGTGAAATGTTTCGCGATTACGCCAGGCGCTTCCAGGTCGAAATAATGAAAGTAGTGGACCTGGACCTGAGAACCGCAGTCAACATCCTCACAAGAGTATGTACTGACGCGGCGTTCGTGGCATCAATCGCCAAAAAGCCACCGATAAGCCTCTCCGACCTCCTTTCCCGGATGCAGAAGTACGTCCGATTGGAGTCGACCCTTGGAGCCGCCGGACGTCTCAAACGACCATTAGAGAGAGGAAGCTCAAGCTCGGGGCCGAGCGAGAAGAAGCCGAGGAGGGAGGAGCACCGCGGAGACAGGCGCCGGGAGCCTGAAAGCCGGCGATCGTCGGACCAACGACCCGACGAGTACCGCCGCGTCAGGGACCTACCTCGATTCGGGAGGCTGCCATCGGAGATCCTCCCCGTCATCAAGAAGCTCCCGGAGTTCAGGCGACCTGAACCAATTGCAAGGCCTCCATCTGGGCGGGGGGCTGATCTGTACTGTGAGTATCATAGGGGCTACGGACATTTGACTGACCAATGCAGGAGCCTCAAGATGGAGATAGCGGAGATGCTGCGCCGAGGAATAATCGGGAAGGACATCGTCGACGGCAAGACCAAGAATAGGGAGCCAGAAGAAGATCGCGAACACGAGGGGAAAGGGGCCGTCTTGGTCCTCGCAGGCGGACCAGCGGGAGGCGGCGACAGCAGCAGGAAAAGAAAGGCGTACGCGTCGGCCGTCATCCTCGGTGTGAGCCAGCCGGCGTCGAACCTGAGGGAGGTGATCACATTCTCCGCCGAAGACGCGATCGGACTGAGCTTCCCCCACGACGACGCGCTGGTCATCCACGTCGACCCTACGTCGACGCTCATTAAGCAAGCCAAGCGACCACGAGGAATTGTTTTTGTACCTGTCGGCGACGAACTATTCCATCAGCTCGGTGCTCGTCCGAGAAGAGGATCGAGCCCATCTCCCGGTGTACTATACAAGTAAGGCGCTGCGAGGAGCCGAAGAGCGCTACACCAACCTTGAGAAGCTCGGTTATGCTCTCGTAATGGCAGCCCGACGATTACGCCCGTATTTTCAAGCGCACAAGATCGTTGTCCTCACCGACGCTCCGCTCCGACCAATTTTCGAGCGACCCGAGTCCTCAGGGAGGTTGGCAAAGTGGGCCGTCGAGCTCGGCGAATTCGATATCGATTTCAGGCCCCGAGTCGCTATCAAAGCCCAGGCCCTCGCGGATTTTATTTCCGAGGACACTGCCCGGGCAGCGGTCGACGAAGAATCCGACGAAAGTTGGGAAATTTTCGTCGACGGTGCCTCAAATTCCAGAGGAGGCGGGGCAGGTGTAGTGATGCGCTCTCCTGAAGGCCTCGACTTAAGGTACGCTGTTCGTTTCGGTTTTGAAGCATCTAACAATGTGGCAGAATACGAAGCGGTGGTGTCGGGTTTGAAAATGGCAAAAACCCTTGGGGCAAAGAGGATACGCATTCACAGCGACTCCCAGCTGGTCGTCGGCCAAGTATCCCAGACGTTCGAGGCGAAAGAGGCAAAGCTCATCTTTTACAAAGCCGAGGTGCTAAAAATGATGGCTGAATTCGAGTCAGCAGAGCTCATAAAGATACCAAGGACCGAGAACGAGCAAGCCGACAAGTTATCGAAGATTGCGTCGTCGGCACTGGAGTCACCTCCATCCCTGTTGATAGAAGAGCTAATGGAGCCAACCATAGCGCGCAAGGAGGTGATGAGCGTCGACGTAGGGTCGACGTGGATGACCCCATTGATGAATTTCCTCAGAAACAATGTGCTACCAGAAGACAAGAGCGAAGCCGAGCAAACTAGAAGGCGTTCGTCAAGATTCTTCATCCTCGGCGACGATCTGTACAGAAAAGGGTTTAGCTACCCGAACCTCCTATGCGTGGATCCGGTCCAAGCCAAAGAAATCGTCGGCGAGGTACACAAAAGGTACGTGCGGCTCTCATGCAGGCCCCAGGTCCCTGGTGAGAAGAATAACCCGACAAGGGTACTAGTGGCCGACGATGCTTAAGGACGCCGAGGAATATGTCAAATGTTGTCAACAATGCCAGTTATTCGGCAAAATCGACCGACAATCTCCGACAGAGCTCAGGACTATAAGCTCCCCGTGGCCATTCGGGCAATGGGGAATGGATATCCTCGGACCCTTTCCCCCAGCGTCGGGCCAAAGGAAATTCATAATCGTTGGCGTTGACTATTTCACCAAATGGGTCGAAGCCGAACCTCTGGCTAAAATCACAGAAGCCAACGCCTGGGGTTTCGTGTGGAAAAATATTATTTGCAGGTTCGGCTTACCTCGGACGATCATCACCGACAACGGAAGACAATTTGACAACCTCAAGTTCCGTAAGAATTGCGGAGCTCTCGGGATTGAGCACAGGTTCTCCTCAGTAGCCCACCCTCAGACAAATGGGCTGGCCGAGGTAACCAACCGAACTATCTTAGATGGAATAAAGAAAAGAGTTATAGGCCACAAAGGCGCCTGGGCCGACCAGCTCCAGCATGTGCTGTGGGCATACAGGACAACGCCGAGAGAAGCCACTCGCGAGACACCTTTCGCGTTGGCCTTCGGGGTGGAGGCTGTATCGCCCGTGGAAATGCTTGTCCCTTCAAAGAGGGTAATCGGGTTTGACGAGGCAAGGAACGACCGATCCTTGCGCGACGAACTCGACCTCATCGAAGAAAGACGTGGGAACGCGTCCACCAGGATGGAAATTTATTAAAGAAGAATCAAGAAAAACTTCGACAAGAAAATCAAACCGCGACACTTCACTGTTGGAAGCCTTGTCCTCAGGAAGCTCGCCATCTCGGACCCAAAGTCGGCTAGCGGGAAGTTATCGCCAAATTGGGAAGGACCTTACAGGGTCGTCGGAGACCTCGGCCATGGTGCCTATCGGCTCGAAAACCTAGAGGGTTCTGTCGTCCCGAGGACGTGGAACGCGGAACACTTGCGTAAATTTTACGCCTAATCGAGAACACGAGGTCGCTTTGGCACTCTGAGAATACAATACGAGGTCGCTACGGCACTCTAAGGATACGAGGTCGCTTCGGCACTCTGAGAATACAACACGAGGTCACTTCGGCACTCTAAGGATACGAGGTCGCTTCGGCACTCTGAGAATACGATACGAGGTCGCTTCGGCAGTCCGAGGATACGAGGTCGCTACGGCACTCTAAGGATACGAGGTCGCTACGGCACTCTAAGGATACGAGGTCGCTACGGCACTCTAAGGATGCGAAGTCGCTTCGGCACTCTAAGGATACGAGGTCGCTACGGCACTCTAAGGATACGAGGTCGCTACGGCACTCTAAGGATGCGAAGTCGCTCCGGCACTCTGAGGATACGAGGGTCGCTACGGCACTCTAAGGATACGAGGTCGCTTACGACACTCTGAAGATACGAGGTCACATCGGCCCCTTTTTGAATTAGACAAAATCGCCCAGATAAACTGACCGAACGAAATCATACAAGATCGCGCAATATTCGACAAAAGAAAGAAGTGAGCGCCTCGGCGCAATGTTTAGTACGAAAACTCATCATACTTTCGACGCGACGTCCTCGGCCAATACTTTCTCGGCAGCTTCGGTGAAAATCTCGTCGGCCGCCTTTAACATGGCTTCGTCAACCACGGCCGCAGCAGCTTGCTTCCCGTCCTCCTTCGTCCCGCGGATGGACGAGAGATCAAGATCAGGAAATCGTTCCGCGACGCGGGCAAGGCAATCGTTGTAACCCTCTCCAAATAGGCCAGTTATCTCCTCGGCAAGCTCCTCCGAAGAGCGATACTCCTGAATCGCCGCCTCCCGCTCGTCCGACACGAGCTGCGTTGTCTTCTCGCGGTACAACTGGAACGATTTAGCCTCGGTAGAGAGCGCCGACCTGGCTTCCTGGAGCGCTTCCTTCTCGGACTGGAGGGCCTTGTTCGCTGAGTCAAGCTGCGCCCGGAGCTCGCCCTCGATCTTCTTCGCTTCGTCGGCCTCCTTCTGCCGACTGGATTTCTCGGACGCAACCAAGGCCTCCAACTCGGCGACGCGCTTGCTAAACGACTCAGCCTTCACCTCGGCTCGGTAAACGAAGGCGTCATAATTCGCCATTAGCGCCAGAATCGTGGGGTAAAACTCGCTAACCAACCTCCGCGGGGACTTCGCCAGGTTGTCGGCCTTCAACTCGACAGGTATCGACGTCCGCCCCCAATTAACTGGATCAAGGTTGATCTTGGGTGCAATGGGATCCTGAAGGGGGACTGGTGCGGAAGGCGTCGAACTGTGAAGGCGTTTTGCCGGCCTCTCCGCGACAGCGTGAGTCGAAGCCCTCGCCTCCGAACTCCCCTCCATCTCTGTTCTCGCCGCAACGACGACAGGCTCCGAGCCCTCCAAGGGACGCTTCTCGGCTCGCTGCGGGTCCCTCCGAGTGCGCGCAATTTCGGCCAGAGAAGGCCCGGGCCTCGCCTTGCGCGTCGGGGACTTCATCTCGGCCATCACTGTGTAAGCAACGAAGCCGATGATCTGTCAGAAAAGGACCAAAAGATTCTTGGGAAAGCTACAAAAACGACGCGCGACGACCTTCTAGGCCTTCAGCAATTAAATCCAGTAGGTCGTCGGATGGTTCGGTCAGGTCGGGTTTCTCCATCTCTCGCAGGTATGCGAAATCCACAAGCTCGGCTGCACTAAGCTTTGGAGGCTCGAACGCCTTCTGACGAACGTTAACCGAGGACCACTCGGTCGAAAAAGGCCTACCACCGGGAGAATATATGAAGACAAACTCCCTCTTCCACCCATGCACGGACGACGGAAGATTCTTTACAAGCTGACGACCCGATCGGGCCGTGAAGTACAACCAGTCGCCAAAAGGTTTGACAGAAAAACAATAAAAGAATAGGCGAATCGTCGGAGGAACGGCGGCAGTGGCGCAAACGGCTAGGAAGCCGACGATCGCCCGCCACGCATTGGGCGTCAACTGCGAAGGGGCGGCCCCAAGCTCGAAAAGAAGGGCTATGACGAAAGGGTGAAAAGGAAAACGCAGACCTCCACGGACCGCCTCATTATAGACACAAACCCCCCCATCTTGGACGTAATGGGCTCGAAACCGCTTATTAGCAAAGAACACCACATCGGCGGGAAGCTTGGGGCTCAGGCGCTTCCTGATCCACTTGAAGGTCTCGGAGGTTGTCGCGCACTAAGCATCTTCGACACTGTCGGCTTGATGGCGATCCCCGGAGGTGTGTGCCGAAGGGGCGCGTGGGACATACTTCCCGGGTCGGATTCTCAAAGAAAAATCCTCCTCGACCGGACCATAGATGAAGGTGCCGGTTCGAGGGTCATAGCTAGAAGGGGCATCACTATCCGTCCGGGAAGAGGATTCCGCGTCGGAAGGAGGAGAAGGCGTTTGGCTCATGGCTTACCTCGAAGGAGTGCAAGCGAAGGCTGAGCCGACGACACGGACGTGTGCGGAAGAGGGAAGAACACGACGTCGGAAAAGGCTATCCGCAATCGTCCAGGAGAAGAAATAGGTAAAACTCTTTCCCGCGACAGGTCCGGCCATTTATAAGAGGTATAGCCGTGGTACAATCGGACGGTCATGGGCAAATTCGACGCATCAGAGGAGGTAAAAGCCGCCGCGTGTCAGAAGCTGAACGGACGAAGCACTATATACCAGGATCGCTAACGCCTACCGCCGTTCGGGAAGCCATCATTAGCAATAAAATCGAGGCGATCGCGCGCCGATCTGCCTCTCAAATCACTCATTAATGCGCACGATCTTCGATACATCCTGTCAGAGCCGCCGCCAGGGAGCAACGTGACCCTCCTCGGCTTAGGCGTCCAGAGATTCTCGGGAAAGCTACGACAAAAAAAAAAAAAAAAAAAAATCAATTCCGCTCGTCTTCTCATCGGATCCCCTGGATCCAATAAGAAGCCGGGGGGACTGGTGATACGGATAAGGACCACCGGCGTGGGATCCACGTATTTGGCCGACGAGGCTCGGTCGTCGGGACAATTGGCGAGGTCCTCGGCGAAGGATCCGATCATTCCCATATAAGGAAATCCCATCTGTGCTTACCTTCTCCGAAACCTCACTCCTAATAAGGAAAGGCTCTGAAATCTCGGGTCGCGACAGCCCCTCCGTACCTAGCTGGCGACTGCCAACTGGAAACCAAGGAGCAGCATCCGGCGATCGCGCCCCCTTGCTCCGGGACTTTGAGTCTGTCAGGAAAGTTACGTGGCTAACTAAGGCAGGGGGAAAACCCATCGAGCAAAAACCTCACCCTATAAAAACAAAGGAGACGCTACAGGCCAAGGGATGCTACTCGTGGCATTTGAACTTTCTTACATCTTCTCTCGCTATTAACTTGAGCGTCGGAGTGTCTCCCCACCGGGATCACTCGGTGGTTCTTTGCAGGTACAGCGCCAAAAGTTTGGGCCGACGACGACATCGCTAGCGCCTTGGGGCCCACCCGATTTGACTCCGGTCAAATCTCCCTTTGCTTGTGCAGCAACAAGTTCCATTACCTATACAATTAGAGGCAGCTACTCCTCTAAGTGAGGGTAAGAAACTTAAAGAATATTACCCTGCCAGTCAGATTCTAGTTAAAGAACATAATTTTATGGGTGATTTGATATGCCTTGAGATGTGGGATTATGATGTAATCCTTGGGGTAGATTGGCTATCTAAACACCATACAAATTTGGATTGTCAATTAAGGTAAGTAACTTTTCTGGGTAAGGAAGTTTACTCCATGACTTTTGATAAAACTCGTATAAGAAGTATACCCATAATCTCGGCAGCTAAAGCATGCAAGTTGGTACAAAAAGGATGTCAAGGATATTTGCCGTCCGTGACAATAATGAATCAGAATACTACATGATTGAAGGATATTTCGATAGTAAAAGATTTTTCCGATGTATTTTTTGAGGAATTACCTAGATTACCACCTAGCAGAGAAGTAAATTTTTCCATTGAATTGGTTCCAGGAGCCACACCAATTTCAAGAACACCTTATCGAATGTCAATGGAAGAATTGAAAGAATTAAAAAGGCAATTGATGGAACTAATGGAGAAAGGATTCATTAGACCCAGTACATCTCCCTGGGTTGCTCCAGTATTGTTTGTTAAGAAGAAGGATGAGACTATGAGATTATGCATAGATTATAGACAATTGAACTAGTTAACAATTAAAAATAAAAACCCACTTCCTAGGATTGATTATCTATTTGATCAATTGTCTGGATCCCAGTATTTCTCAAAGATTGATCTTAGATCCAGGTATCATCAATTGAGAATTTAGGAAGGAGATATTCACAAGACAGCATTTCGAAGTAGATATGGGCATTACGAATTTGTAGTGATGCCATTTGGATTAACCAATGCACCTGCTGCTTTCATGCGATTGATGAATGATGTATTTAGGTCATATTTGGATCAGTTTGTGGTTGTATTCATTGATGACATATTGATTTATTCTAAGAGTATGGAAGAATATGAAGCACATTTATGAGTTACTTTACAATTGTTACGGGATCATAAGTTGTATGCAAAGTTTAGTAAATATGAATTTTGGTTGGAACAAGTAATGTTCTTAGGACACGTCATCTCTAGAGAAGGATTGTCAGTAGATTCCTCTAAAGTTGAAGCTATTCAGAGGTGAGAACAACCTAAGAACATTATTGAAGTTAGAAGTTTCCTGGGTATGGCCAGCTATTACCAGCGATTTGTCAAAGATTTCTCCAGAATTGCTTCACCTCTTACACAATTGACCCGAAAGGGAACTACATTTGAATGGAATGAGAGTTGTGAATGTGCATTTCAAAGGTTGAAGGAGTGTTTATCATTTGCACCAGTTCTGGCCCTACCAATAGAAGGAAAAATATTTGAAGTTTACACCGATGCATCAAATATCAGATTAGGATGTGTTTTGATTCAAGAAGGAAAAGTTATTGCTTATGCATCTAGGCAATTAAAGAATCATGAGAAAAATTACGAAGTACATGATTTGGAACTAGCCGCTGTAATTTTTGCTCTAAAGCTCTAGAGACACTATCTGTATGATACTCAATTCATAGTGTAGTCCGATCATAAAAGTTTGAAATATTTATTTTCACAAAAAGATTTGAATATGAGACAAAGAAGTTGGGTGGAATATATCAAGGATTATGATTTGAAGATTGAGTACCATCCTGGAAAAGGTAATACTATAGCTGACGCTCTTAGTAGAAACCTTATGGTGGAATTATTTCATTTACAAGTCAAAGAATGGAATCTTTTAGAAGAATTCTCTGCATTGAATTTGAAAGGTGAACCACAAGAGGATAGGGTTATGATTGATAACCTGACAGTGCAATCAGATCTATTAAGGCAAATTGGTGAACAACAAGACAATGACCCCACATTGATAGAAATCAGAGAAAAACTGAATTCCATACCTGATTTTAATGAAGATGCTCATGGAAATCTTCGGTTTCGAAATAGATTGTCCATACCGGATAATTCAGAAATCAAGAAACAAATATTAGAGGAAGCTCATCGGGCACATTATACCATCCAGCCAGGAGCTGTCAAAATGTACTAAGATTTAAAGAAAAATTTCTGGTGGTGTAACATGAAGAAAGACATTGTAGATTTTATTGCTAGATGTTTAACATGTCAGAAAATCAAGGTTGAACACTAGAAACCTGTAGGAAAATTAAAACCCCTTGAGATACCAGAGTGGAAATGGGACAGTGTTGGCATGAACTTTATTATGGGATTACCCAGAACACGTAGTGGATACGATGCGATATGGGTAATAATTGATCGACTCACAAAGTCAACTCATTTCTTGGCCATCAAAACAAAATGGCCTATCAATATATTAGCAGCTTTATGCTTAAAAGAAATTATTCGGCTACATGGTATTCCAAAGGATATCATTTCTTATAGAGATGCAAGATTCACTTCACATTTTTGGAGAGAACTACAAGATGCACTGGGAACTAAACTGAAGTTTAGCACGACATTTCATCCTCAAACTGATGGACAAACAAAATGAGTAAATCAAATTATTGAGGATATGTGTCGTGCCTGTGTTTTAGAATTTGGAAATGACTGGAGTAACCATTTAGCAATCATGAAATTTGCTTATAACAACAACTATCAGTCTACAATTCAAATGGCACCATTTGAAGCTTTATATGGCCAACAGTGTAGATCACCATTATATTGGATTGAATTGAAGGAATCACACATCATTGGATCTAAAATGATATAAGAAACTACATAAATTATAAAGTTGGTGCAAGATCGAATGAAAGCCGCTCAAGATCGAAAGAAAAGTTATGCCGATCGATGAAGAAGAGAGCTGGAATTTCAACAAGGTGATCATGTTTTTCTCAAAGTGTCACCTCGAAGAGGAATCAAGAGATTTTGAGTTAAAGGAAAGTTTAGTCCCAGATACATTGGACCATTTGAGATATTAAAGAGAGTTGGGGAAATGACATATCAACTAGCATTACGACCCCAATTATCCAATGTTCATGACATCTTCTATGTGTCAATGTTGCAAAAATATGTTTATGATCCAGAACATGTTATTGAATACCAGAATTTGGAAGTACAAGGAAATCTGGCATATGAAGAGAAACCTGTTCAAATCCTCATCCGAAAGATCAAGCAACTCCGGAATAAGGAAGTTCCATTACTAAAGATTCAATGGAATAAGTGAGGACAAGAAGAAGCAACATGGGAATTAGAAGATGCTATCAAAACCAAGTATCCAGAATTGTTTATAGGTTAGTAGCACTTGTTGTTAAATTCTTATCTATTAAATTTGGAGGACCAAATTTTTCTTTAGTAGGGAAGAGTTGTAACACCCCAAAATTATATTTATTGAAAATTTAGATAAATTTGATGATTTTGGTTGAAAAACACAATCATTTACATGGGATATAATTATCTTTATTTTAGGAATTATCTTTATATTAATAAAATTGGTACAGTGTTGTATTCTGAAATGCGCACTCCGACAGGGCGTCACCGGAATTTTGTAACGGAATTGAAATTCAAAAATACCATAATTTCCAAAAAAAATGTGTTGATGTTAGAAATATAAATATCTAGAATTATTGACATGCGGATATCAAGATTAAGTCGACACAATGATTTTTCGGGCAATTTTTGTTGGGTGAAACATTATTTCTAAAAATTAAACTAAAACAACCATAATTTGTAAAACCTTCCAATTAGCTTGTGTTTGTACGTAACCCATTTTTCTTGAATATTGCTTATGTAGTCTTGACTACGTAAGATTCATGTTACTTGGTGTAAGAGGCTTACACGTATCTTAATACGTGTGAGAGGGGTAAAACTTCAAGGTTTACGTGGCTGATGTAGCAACTCGATATTTTAAATAATTAAATAAATAGAAATAATTGGAGAAATGAATTAGATAAAACTCAATAAACATTTAGAAGTAATGGGCTTGTTATATTAGCTCACTTAAAGGCTAAATGGGCTAAGCTAGGAGTTAGATTATGGGTTGAGAGGAAAATACGCAAGAAATTCATCACCCTAATTACATAGAAAATAGGAAAGGGTAAATTAGGGTTTAAAAGTATGGAAATTAGCCATGAATGGCAAGCCAAATCGTCACCCACCATTGCAGCAACCTTCTAAAGAGTTCTCCACTCCAATTGGGAGGGGAGAGCACCAAAACATGGAACGGAAGAGCTGGAAATCGCATCCCACCTTTCCTAGTTACACTAGGACATGGAAAAAACCCTAAACATATAAGAACTCATCCTAAAACTAAAGGGGAAGGTTCACACACTTGCTGGGGTTGTGGGAGGCAGAGCTAGGGCATCAGGAACGGAGGAGAACGACTGGAGAAGGGAGCTTCTTCCCCAACCGTGCTCTGTTGTGGCCTGTGCAAAACCCAGACTTTAAGCTTCACAAAGGTAGGTATTCTTGGGCCAAAGATGAATCTAAATCATCCTATCTTGTAGAGCATCTTGTCTACTTTCGTTTGCAAGTGGTTTGCCCAAATTCCATCATGAATCCATCAATTATAAGCATTTTCCCATCGTTGCGCATATCTATGTCATTTCATGTTCTTACTTGTTTGCACGCCTTACGAGACCAAATGGATTCGGTCCAAAGGCATAGATCTCTTCATCTTGATGTCCTCTACAAGTTCCATGTTCATCACTTTATTCCATGTGCCCTAGTTTGAGAGATATAAGCGTTTCATGGGATCGTTACATGTTCCTGCATTTTCTGTCTGGAGCTTGAATCACGACCGCTTCAGGAAACGCGATTCAAGTGACGGGTATCACATCGGCCTCCGCCGTCGCGATTACCTGAAAGGCGACAAGCCAAGTCGACGCGTTTTGGGCGCATCCCGCGCCTCAAACTGTGCATCGTTGACCTGTCAGACGACCGCTGAAATGCGACCGCTAAGGTTGTCGCGTTTCTCTGTGTTTTCCCACCTCTGGGAAAGCACGTCGTTCAGACATTCAGGGTTTCAAGGACGCGACGGTCTCCATCGTCGCGTTTCTGACCCCTTGATAAATGCGACCATGATATCCGTCGCGATTTACCTGCATTATTCCAGCACCGAATTTAACCTTATTTAAATGATTACTTGGACTATTTAAGCATGTGTATACACTGTAAAGTTGTGTAATGAATAGTAAACCATCATGTTGTTAAAATTTGATTTATGTCACATAATTCTTTAATTTAAATGATAATACGCACGATCATTCAATGTTCATGATTTCATACACATGCACACACTTCAAACGATTATCCTTGCCATAAAATCATGGAGAAAATACTTGAATAAATTATCTGGTAAATGACTTTAATAATTACACATTATTCCCCATTTTTATAATGACATTGTTTCTGCTTTATTACGTGGTTTTGGAACACTGATATTGCCGCTCCACTATTCTAGAATTTCTCTAGAACGTCGAGCAACTTGTTTCCTCTACACACTAATCTCTTGACAAGTTGAAACCTCTCTATCGGACATTCCGTTCTGGTAGACAAGGGACCTTTTGTTAAGACCTCCATAAGACTCCGTACTCTATGGATTCCCTCATGGAGACCGAGCTGGTTGTACCCTAACGCCCATAACACCCTTAGGGATCGATATGATCCAAATGGCTTTAGAAGTTCTCTCTCATCTTGACTCACGTCGGACCTCGGACCTGTACATAACATGGCCAGTGGAAGGGTAGTGAATTCCACCTAACTGCCAACACCAATTGCGCGTGTTGAGCAACTATTACTATTGCCCATTTAATCAATGTTTTACGTGCATGACCTATAGTTCTCATCTATACTCTACTCGCTCATCTATTCACACTCTCTATGTTATCTCGTCTATTCCTCTAGTACTCTCATCTATTTCTTGGTACTCTCTATTGGCCATTTGACTGATTGTCTAAAGATAAATAATATAACTAATGCCCGGCAATATATAAAGGGCCCGGTCAGGTCCTGAGAGGTGCCCCCAAAAATGCTATTTGCCCTCGGGAGTTAAATGACCAGAGTGCTTGGCATTACACTCAAGTGCTATCTATCTCAACTATCTAAATGACAATCAAAGTGCTATATATACTTGTTGTGCTATTTTTACACTTTGTGATATTTGTGCTATGGCCATCATGTTCTATGCTATATTTGGAAACTTGTGCTATTTCATTCACATGCTATCGTGCTATCTCTTACGTTACTTGACCCTCTCACTCTATCATATAGTAACTCTGCTTTTAATACATTAATCATGTAAAGTTTGCCCACACCATGAGATATAAATCCTACTGGGTGTTGTCGCTCACCCTACGTTATTTGTCATTATGTCTCAGGTGAGGCGGAGGAGAATGAATATACTCACGAGGATGGGGAGGACCAGGAGTGATCCACGAGTGCCATGACGTCACCAAGTTATCCTAGATTGTCTTAGTAGTCTTTTATTTCCATCCTATGTATTAGAGTCAATTGGGCCCTATGTTATGGCTCTAAGTTAGTTGATGTAATAGACAATAGTTGAATTATCATCAAAAGTTATTTGTTTTCGTATTATTAAACTGTCCAATGGTTTGTTGTCTATTCTACGCTCTATACTTGCTTACTTGCAACTGCCTCACGTTCCGATATTCTACGTCGGGGCATGACAATTTTGTGGTATTAGAGCCTAGGATATCCTTTCTAGGATAATTAAGTCTAGGATGTTCTAGGACGGACTGCCTTGACCCGTGTCTAAGTCCATCATCATACCTATGTGAGATTTGGGTAGAACCCAGGGTTAAGATCTAAAAGATAACCACACACGCACAAATTAAATTCCATATCAATGTCCTAATGATAAGCTATTGTGTAGGAAACTTAGGAAAGCTAAGATGACTGCTGAACGTGCTCAAATGAGGGGCATGCAACAAACAATCCAAGAACTCACTCGTGCGCTTCTGCAAGCGGCACAAGGACGAGGAGGAAACCGCGGTGTAGGAGAGCTACATCGTAACTGTAGGAGCTTGAACCCGCCTAAGTTCAGTGGTTCCACGGATCCGGATGAGTCCGAACACTGGCTAAAGGAGACGGAAAGGATTTTCCTTGTCATGCAATGTGCAGCAGCGGACAAGCTGCTACTAGCTACATTCCAACTAGAGAAGGACGCCCACTCTTGGTGGGAGTCTGTGGAAGCAACCAGGGCGAATGGCCAATTCACCTGGACTGAATTTAAAGAAGCTTTTAACTCCAAGTACTTCTCAGAGCATGTCCAAGAGAAGAAGGTTGCGGAGTTCGTTGCTTTTAAACAGAGGAGCCTGTCTGTAGCTGACAATGAAGCCCAGTTCTCAAAACTGGCAAGATATGCTGAACACCTGATGAATACAGAAAAGATGAAGGCTAGGTGTTTCCTCAATGGCCTTAAGCCTCAGTATATTACTCAACTAGCCCCTCTCGACATTCAAACGTACCCTGATATGGTAAAGAAAGCTCAACTGCTAGAAGATGCTATGGACTTCACTGATCGTATTAAAGGGAAGTTCGTGAAGAAGGAACTGACACCTGGAATGACATCTGCCAAGCCAACTAATGGCAAGAAGCATCCTTTCAGCATCACGGAAGGACCCAGCCAGGAAAGGAAACCCAAGGTCTTCGTTCCCAACACTCCAGCGAAAAACAATTGCAAGCACTGTGACAAGAAAGGTCACACAGCTGATGAATGCTGGATGAAAGTTGGCGCATGTCTGCGCTGTGGAAGCAGCGAGCACCGTATCCTCGAGTGCCTGCTATTGAAGGAAAATGAGAGGCGCACTAATGTGCCGAAGAAACAGGGAAGACTGCAAGCCCTGCATGATGAAGTGTAGTGCCCTAGAATTTTCTTGAAATTTATATTGCAATTGTATGTTTATTTCTGCATGTAGTTGTAAGCTGTTCTGTGTTGAACTTGGCATCAACATCTGCTGGTGTTGACAACTGTTAGCAGTATGATCGTCTGCCATTTACTTCTTGTTAACGACAACATATTGTGTCAATTATTATTTTCTAAAATATTTAATTTTTCGGGCAAGTATGTAGACGACATGATCGATGGACGTCTACATCGTGGCTGATAGCTACTGAGGTTGACATTAACCTGACTTGCCTGTTTTTGATGTTACAGTTCTGGGGGAGAATAAATCGGCCATTTCCAAGCATTTAATGGGTAGATCTGGTGTGTTTCTGATCCTAGGGCTAGGATTAAGTCTTGGCTAGGCGTGGGAATCCTTTTAAGACCCGGTTTTGGCCATTAGAGAGGATTTTCGCCCTGGTTTGAGAAGAGAGAAAGGAGGGCCTAGAAAAGGGTTTTGTAGTGCTGTTCGTGCGATCTGAAGGTTCTTGGACCAAGGTGGAACATTCATCATCGAGATCTGAAGCTTCTCCAAGTGGGAGAGCTGCGCTAGAAGTGGATTTGGAGCGATTGAAGCCAGAGAGGAGGACTACCTTACTGTCAAGGCGGGCTTCTTCGGGCCTTGATTCGTCACTCCAAAAGGAGGGATAGAGGCAAGTGACATGGGGGATTGGTTTAGGATAGTTTAGAATGTAGATTTAACATTTTTACAGATTTTTGAACCATGAAAATAACGTACGGGAAAGGGTAGAAGTTCTGTCATTTATGTGGAGTTTCAGTGTTTTCTGGACGTATGAACTTAACGTCCATATCTATTGTCGTTGAGTTTTTATAAACGACACCATTGGCTGCCGTCTATTTCAAGTAAACGACATGTATTTTTCCGACATCTACTATATGTTAACGGTGCTATGTGCCGCCATCTACTGATTCTTAACGACAGGATATGCGGACGTCTACTTTAGGTAAACGCCACATATATTGCCATTAAGTTTATCAGTACTGTGAATTTCAGAAATCTGATTTTTACTTATTTGTCTGCGATTCATACATGTATGGGATTTCGGTCAGGTTGTGTTTTGAATATTTCAGTGTTGTTACAATGTGGACATGTCATTGCAATGATGTGCAAATTATGTTTAGTGTATTCTTTTGGAATTACATGTGATGTAGAAAAGTTATTAAAACAAATGCATGCGTAATCCATGTTAAAATGTTGAAGTTAGAAACTGTACCACTGTTAATTAGTACTGTAGATCCACTGTATTTAATCCTTATGTTTAAATTTGCATGATTTGATCATTATTTTATCATGTTAAATAATTCAGAATTTCAAGGAATGTTCATGAAAAATAATTACAGAGATCAGAAAATTATGAAATTTTGTGTGCATGATATGATCTGAAACGGAACTACTGTCAAAATTTCGGGGTTTTTATACTTCTGTACATGTGGTTATGAATTTCTAAAGGGAAAATGCACACCGAATTTATTATTACATGAGTAGATATGTACATGAATGAATGTGATCAAGTAGTACCATGATAGGTTATTGTTGCACAGTATGGTTGATTTCAGAAAGTGAGGAAAAACTGATTGCATGATATTGTATTAATAACTTGATAAACTATGTTTAAGGCATGAAAGATCATGATAGAACTATATGAAAATGTAAATTGTATGATTGCATACATGTTAATGCATAATTTGAAATAAATTGGCCAATAAGACATTGTTATGATAGAGATTTCCTACAAGGAACTACACCATGGAATGCCCCTATGGTAATGGTTCAACTATATGAAATGACCTACTAAATCCATGGGCAAAGGATTGAAATCCTGGAGGTAGACAAGTTCTACTGGTTAAGGTGGGAAAGACTTTCCTCGGTATTGCGCAATGACCATGACTTCATCACTGCTTTGCCTAGGTGATAAGTGAATGACTATATGACTACATGATCTCTATAATAGTGCGGGCTATGTCTTGGCAAACTACATGATAATTGACTACATGATTATGTGATAAATGTCTACATGTTACATGCTACATGTTCCACATGTCATTTGTTTACATGCTACATGAACTACATGACACTTGTTATATGAAATAATTACTACATATTTAAATGATTACTTGCTACATGAAAACTAGTTGCATATGGCATAATGAAAATTAAAGATTTACTTGAAAGTGTTTACATGTTGCATGATAATAAGCATATACCATGAAAATTTGATTGCATGCTATGCATAGGTACATGTTAGTTCAATTGTTAGAATACAAGATATGACTTATATGCATTGCATGAAATGTTTTATTTCCATGATAATTAGACATGCTATGTAAAGATTGATTGCCAAATGACTTAGAACCATGTTAGTAGGAAAAGTTATAAGATATCAAGTATGTGAATGATATATATGTTACCATGTTTTAAATCTATTATATACATAGTATCTTGAACTGTCTTTCATGTGACTTGCTGGATCTTGTAGACTCATACTTGCTTAACATTTTAGGAGACACAGAGGATAACCAAGAGTTAGTGCACACTGACTCGGAGCGTGAGGACGTGGAGGTTTAGTGATTTGCTTGAGAGTACTAGAGTGACTATGTATGTGAGGAAATTATGTATCTCTGATTTATGCATTTGGAATTATGGATTGTAATAATTTGGACTATTGTTATCTTCTTTTATACTTTAGACTTAACATTTTGAATATGATGTTGATTCCAAAGTATTTGGTTCCATATTCCGTTGCATATCGTTGGAATTAAATTGTCATTTATGTATGTCTCAATCTGTACCATCTATTTTGGATATGTTCCACTGTAATACCTCTATTAGATCCAATGTGAGTTGGAATAACTGTACTGGGTCTAAGAGGGGCGTTACAAAGATTGGTATCAGAGCATTCCAGGTTGAGCATGTACATAAATGAAATATCAACATCGTGCTCATATTATTAAGTCTACATAAAGAATTAGTCCAAGATTTATGTAGAATAATAGGTTACTATAATAAATGCCTATTTTGCAGACTATGGCGACTCGTGGACGTAGAGGAGCTGGTCTGACCTGGGGTGATGAGTCAACAGGAGGTTCTCAGGCTCCAGCTCAGTAGGCGCAGGACCAGACAGGCGTACCTTTGCCACCACCACCACCACCTGTGGATTATGGAGCATTAATGCAAGGATTGGTGCACGCGATGCAGACTCAGGCTCAGATGACAGCGGCTTTGCAGGCGCAAGTGTAGGTTCAGGTTGGTAGATAAGAAGTGTTATTCAAGGTGTAAAATGGAAGATTTCATCTAAGAGCTTGACTTGGATGTAGGCGCAGGCACCTGCTCATGAGGCAGGCTTTGGAGGAGTGTCTATGATGGAGAGGTTTAGGAGGATGACCCCACCTTTCTTTAAATGGGAGAGTGATCCCATCTTGGCAGAGAGGTGGCTTCGGAAGACAGAGAAGATCTTTCGTGCCATCCGATGCGCTGAAGAGGAGAGGGTGACTTTAGCTACATATATGCTGCAGGTAAAGAATGGTTTAAGAAGGTTTATGTTTGTTATTTGTGGTGCACCCTTAGAGGTAATTACCTTCTCTGTTGGAGCGTGCCGATGTGTGGTGGTCATCAGTGCTACGCACACAGTTTGAAGATGGAGCTATGGAGGTTGTTTGGGCTGAGTTCGTCCGTCTGTTCAGGGCGAAGTACATTCCGGAGCATGTGCAGGATCGCATGGAGCAGGAGTTTTTGACATTGACCCAGGGGTCAATGAGTGTGCTTGAGTACGAGGCTAGATTTGTAGAGCTGTCCAAGTATGTGCTCCACATTGTGGCAGATGAGCAGAGGAAAGTAAAGAAGTTCATTATGGGGTTGAAGCTGTCCTTGAGGACTAGACTGGTGGCTTTAGGGCATCGATCCATGGAGGAGGCTTTGTCAGCGGCTTGCATGCAGGAGGCAGAGATGGAGGTGTACCTAGAGGAGAAGAGGGCTTCTTTGAAGAGTCCAGGATCAGCATTCCAGCGGTAGGACAGAAAGAAGAAGGCCCCAGCCTTTCAACAGAGAGCAGTGGTACCAGCGAGAGTGGCTGCACCGACACCAGGCGGAGACAAAGTTGCAGAAAAGCCCTTGTGTACTCAGTGTGGGAAGCGTCATGGAGGAGAGGTCTGTTGGGTGACTTCTGGGAGGTGCTTGAGGTGTGGTGACAAGAACCACAAGATCAGAGATTGTCCGAAGATGGCACAGTAGACTGCAGTGGTAGCAGCACTAGCAACAGCTAGACCGACACCGAGAGCAGCAGGGAGACCGAGGGCTCAGGCTCGAGTGTTCGCTTTGGCGAGAGACGAGGCAGAGTTGGCAGAGCACGTCACAGAAGGTATGGTTTTGATTATGGGAATGCATGCTCGAGTTTTATTCGATACTGATTCTACGCATAGCTTTACTTCCGAGAGGTTTGCGAAGGTTTTGATGAAGGAGAATGGTCTGGTTCTGGAAGAGTTGGAGATTCCCTTGTCCATTCATACTCCAACCGGGACTATAAGGACTGGGCAGTGTTTTTCTTCTCTTCATGTGAGCATTGAGGAGCGGGTTTTGCCTGGTAGTTTCTATTTGCTGAAGATGAAGGATTATGATGCTATATTGGGCTTAGACTAGCTCGAGGAGCACTATGTTCTTATGGATTGCAGGAGGAAGATTATTATTTTTCGGATCCCTGGTAAGGAGGAATTTGTTCACCCGTTACCCAAGAACATGTCGGCAAATTCGTGATTTCTGCTCTGAAGGCAGCCCGGATGTTGAGCAAGGGTTGTGATGGTTTTCTTGCTAGTGTGGTTGTATCTGAGGATTTGAAGAAGGTCTTGTCTGTGGAGGATATTGATATAGTCCAAGATTTCAGCGATGTATTTCCCAAGGATTTGTCTGGTTTACACCGAGAGCAGTAAGGGAGATTGAGTTTGGCATTGAGTTAGTTCCTGGCACAGCACCTATTTCTATTGATCCTTATCGTATGGCACCAGCGGAATTAGAAGAATTGTGGAAGCAACTGCAAGAATTACTTGATAAGGGTTTTATCCGGCCGAGTGTTTCACCATGGGGAGCACCTGTACTCTTTGTGAAGAAAAAGGACGGGTCAATGAGGCTGTGTATTGATTACCACAAGCACAACCATGTGACTATCAAAAACAAGTACCATTTACCTCGTATTGATAATTTGTTTGACCAGTTGCATGGAGCTTCGGTGTTTTCTAGGATCGATCTTCGTTCTGGCTATCATCAACTTCGAATTAAGCCGGAAGATTCTGTTAGGACGGATTTTAGGACGAGATATGATCATTATGAATTCCTAGTCTTGCCCTTTGATTTGACCAATGCTCCAGTAGTTTTCATGGACTTGATGAATAGGGTATTTAGGTAGTATCTGGATTCTTTTGTAGTAGTCTTCATTGATGATGTGCTGATTTAGTCTCCTGATGAAGAGACTCATCGAGAGCATTTGAGGATTGCGCTGGAAATCTTGAGGGAGCACAAGTTGTATGCTAAATTCAATAAGTGCAACTTCTGGATGAAGGAAGTCCATTTCTTGGGGCATGTTATTTCGGGAGAAGTTGTATCTGTGGATCCAGCTAAGGTGGAAGTTGTCCTTGACTGGGAGACACCAAGATCATCTGCTGACATCAGGAGCTTTCTTAGCTTGGCTGGCTATTATAGAAGATTCATCGAGGGTTTCTCTTCTATTGCGGCTACTTTGACAAGGCTGACAAGGAAGGGAGTGAAGTTTGAATGGTCAGAGGCTTGTGAAAAGAGTTTCCAGGAATTGAAGACTCACTTGACCTCAGTGCCAGTGCTTGTTTTGCCCAATGGTGTGGATTCTTTCTCTATCTACACAGATGCTTCGAAGAATGGGCTCGGCTGTGTTCTTATGCATGGAGGTAGAGTTGTGGCGTATGCTTCTAGGCAACTCAAGGAGCATGAGCGCAATTACCCAACTCATGACTTGGAACTGGCAGCGGTGGTCTTTGCTTTGAAGATCTGGAGGCACTATCTGTATGGAGTCAGATTTGAGCTCTTCTCAGACCACAAGAGTCTCAAATATTTGTTCTCCCAAAAGGAGTTGAATTTGAGGCAGCAGAGGTGGATAGAATTCCTAAAGGATTATGATTTTGAGCTTTCTTACCACCCAGGGAAAGCCAATGTTGTGGTGGATGCTTTGAGCAGGAAGAGGCAAATGATGCAGCTAGATTGGAAGATGTTGGAAGATGCTTCAGGATCTTTGGCTATTTTGGAGCCGCAGTTGTGCAACATGTTTATAGCTCAGTTGCCCCTTAGATCTTCTGTTCATGATTGGGCTATTGCTATGCAAAAAGATGACCCTCTATTGCAGGAGTTGGTTGGAAAGGCTGGCATTATTAGAGATGAAGATGGTGTGATTCGTCTGAATCATAGGGAGTGTGTCCCTAATGATGTAGACTTGCGGAAGGATATTTTGGAGGAAGTGCACAGATCGCAGTTCTCTATTCACCCAGGTAGTGGGAAGATGTATAAAGATCTGAAGCATTCATTCTGGTGGTCTGGCATGAAGCGGGATGTTGCGGATGTTGTGGCAAAATGCTTGATTTGTCAACAAGTGAAGGCAGAACGTCAGCAACTTTCAGGTTTGATGCAGAAGCTGGATATTCCTCAGTGGAAGTGGGAGCAAGTGACCATGGATTTTGTGTCTGGATTGCCTAGATCAGCTAGAGGGAATGATTCCATATGGGTGATTGTGGATAGATTCTCAAAGAGTGCTCATTTCCTTGCTATGAAGAAGAAGCAGTCGTAGAGAGCTTGGCTAGATTGTATATTGATGGCATTGTGAAGCTGCATGGAATTTCGAAGTCGATTATCTCATATCGTGATTCGAGGTTTACTTCTAGATTTTGGCAGAGCTTGCAGCAAGATTTTGGCAGTCAATTGAAGTTGAGCTCGGCATTTCATCCACAAATGGATGGACAGTCCGAGAGGACTATTCAGACATTGGAGGATATGCTTAGGGCTTGTGTTCTGGAGTGGAAAGGAGATTGGGAACGCCACCTAGCTCTTGTGGAATTTGCATATAACAATAGTTTCCATTCGAGCATAGGTATGGCACCTTTTGAGGCTTTGTACGGGAGACCTTGTAGATCCCCGTTGTGTTGGGAAGAAGCAAGAGATCGGCATCTGGTTGGACCATAAGTGATACAGGAAACCTCAGCAAAGATCCAGTTGATTGTGCAGAGATTAAAGGCAGCTCAAGATCGCCAAAAGAGTTATGCGGATACGAGAAGGAAGGACTTGGATTTTGAGGTAGGAGACCATGTTTTTCTCAAGGTATTGCCAACTAGGGGTGTAGTGAGATTTGGAAAGAGAGAAAAACTAAACCCGAGATTTATTGGTCCCTTTGAGATATTGAAGAAGATAGGGAATGTGGCATACCAGCTAGCTTTGCCACCATCTTTGGCAGCAGTGCACCCAGTTTTCCATATATCCATGTTGAGGAGATATGTTAGAGATCCAGCTCATGTGATTAGTTATGAGCTAGTGTAGTTTCAGCCAGATTTGTCATATGCGGAGCAGCCTATGGAGATTCTGGATCAGAAGGTGCAAGAATTGAGATCAAAGTCGATCCCTTTCGTGAAAGTCTTATGGAGGAATTTCTCGCATGAAGAAGCGACGTGGGAGCTTGAAGAAAGGATGAAGAAGCTTTATCCGTCCCTGTTTGGTGAGTATTCTAACTCAATCTTCGAGGACGAAGATTAGTTTAAGGGGGAGAGGATGTAGTGCCCTAGAATTTTCTTGAAATTTATATTGCAATTGTATGTTTATTTCTGCATGTAGTTGTAAGCTGTTCTATGTTGAACTTGGCGTCAACATCTGCTGGTGTTGACAACTGTTAGCGGCATGATCGTCTGCCATTTACTTCTTGTTAACGACAGAATATTGTGCGGTTTATTATTTTTTGAAATATTTAATTTTTCGGGCAAGTATGTAGACGACATGATCGATGGACGTCTACATCGTGGATGACGGCTATTGAGGTTGACGTTAACCTGACTTGCCTGTTTTTGATGTTACCGCTCCGAGGGAGAATAAATCGGCCGTTTCCAAGCATCTAATGGGTAGATCTGGTGCGTTTCTGATCTTAAGGCTAGGATTAAGTCTTGGCTAGGCATGGGAATCCTTTTAAGACCCGATTTTGGCCATTGGATAGGATTTTCACGCTGGTTTGAGAAGAGAGAAAGGAGGTCCGAGAGAAGGGTTTTGTAGTGTTGTTCGTGCGATCTGAAGGTTCTTGGACCAAGTTGGAACATTCATCATCGAGATCTGAAGCTTCTCCAAGCGGGAGAGCTGCGCTAGAAGTGGATTTGGAGCGATTGAAGCCGGAGAGGAGGACTGCCTTACTGTCAAGGCGGGCTTCTTTGGGCCTTGTTTCGTCACTCCAGAAGGAGGGATAGAGGCAAGTGACATGGGGGATTGGTTTAGGATAGTTTAGACTAAAGATTTAACATTTTTACAGATTTTTGAACCATGAAAATAACGTACGGGAAAGGGTAGAAGTTCTGTCATTTTATGTTGAGTTTCTGTGTTTTCTGGACGTATGAACTTAATGTCAATATCTATTGCCGTTGAGTTTTTATAAATGACACCATCGACTGCCGTCTATTTCAAGTAAACGACATGTACTTTTCCAACATCTACTATATGTTAACGGCGCTATGTGCCGCCGTCTACTAATTCTTAACGACATGATATGTGGACGTCTACTTCAGGTAAACACCACATATAATGCCGTTAAGTTTATCAGTACTGTGAATTTCAAAAATCAGATTTTTACTTATTTGTCTGCGATTCATACATGTATGGGATTTCGGTCAGGTTGTGTTTTGAATATTTCAGTGTTGTTACAATGTGGACAGGTCATTGCAATGATGTGCAAATTATGTTTAGTGTATTCTTTTGGAATTACATGTGAAGTAAAAAAGTTATTAAAACAAATGCATGCGTAATCCATGTTAAAATGTTGAAGTTAGAAACTGTACCACTGTCAATTAGTACTGTAGATCCACTGTATTTAATCCTTGTGTGTAAATTTGCATGATTTGATCACTATTTTATCATGTTAAATAATTCAGAATTTCAAGGATTGTTCATGAAAAATAATTACAGAGATCAGAAAATTATGAAATTTTGTATGTGCATGATATGATCTAAAATGGAACTATTGTCAAAATTTTGGGATTTTTAGACTTCTGTACATGTGGCTATGAATTTCTGAAGGGAAAATGCACACAAAATTTATTATTACATGAGTAGATATGTACATGAATGAATGTGATCAAGTAGTACCATGATAGGTTACTGTTGCACAGTATGGTTGATTTCAGAAACTAAGGAAAAACTGATTGCATGATATTGTATTAATAACTTGATAAATTATGTTTAAGGCATGAAAGAGCATGATAGAATTATATGAAAATGTAAATTGTATGATTGTATACATGTTAATGCAAAATTTGAAATAAATTGGCCAATAAGACATTGCTATGATAGAGATTTCCTACAAGGAACTACACCATGGAATGCCCCTATGGTAATGGTTCAACTATATGAAATGACCTACTGAATCCGTGGATAACGGATTGAAATCCTGGAGGTAGACAAGTTCTACTGGTTAAGGTGGGAAGGGCTTTCCCCGGTATTGCGCAATGACCATGACTTCATCACTGCTTTGCCTAGGTGATAAGTGAAGAATATATGACTATATGACTACATGATCTCTATAATAGTGCGGGCTATGTCTCGGCAAACTACATGATAATTGACTACATGATTACGTGATAAATGTCTACATGTTACATGCTACATGATCCACATGTCATTTGTTTACATGCTACATGAACTACATGACACTTGTTATATGAAATAATTACTACATATTTAAATGATTACTTGCTACATGAAAACTAGTGTCATATGGCATAATGAAAATTAAAGATTTACTTGAAAGTGTTTACATGTTGCATGATAATAAGCATATACCATGAAAATTTGATTGCATGCTATGCATAGGTACATGTTAGTTCAATTGTTAGAATATAAGATATGACTTATATGCATTGCATGAAATGTTTTATTTCCATGATAATTAGACATGCTATGTAAAGATTGATTGCCAAATGACTTAGAACCATGTTAGTAGGAAAAGTTATAAGATATCAAGGATGTGAATGATATATATGTTACCATGTTTTAAATGTATTATATACATAGTATCTTGAACTATCTTTCATGTGACTTGATGGGTCTTGTAGACTCATACTTGCTTAACATTTCAGGAGACACAGAGGATAACCAAGAGTTAGTGCACACTGACTGCAACGACCCACTTCCACCCGGTACGGTTATACCAACCCACGTCGGATGAGAGCAAGCCGCTACAGGGGAGAATACCCCAACAAGTAACAAATGAGCTGAGATATACACAAATAGAATTAAATAAATGCAACGGAATTTAAATGAATCTCATTCCATCAACTTTTAAATCCACATACCACAGTCTGTATAGTTCAACAAGAGATAACATAAGTACAAAATGTTCCAATTACATAGCCGACTCCAAGTACATTTGAACAAAATCCAAATTTCCAATTGTAGCATTACATACTTATGAAATATCAACTACAACTCTTCAATCACTTAGTCCAACTCCACTTCAATTCCTGCTAGCTCCTCCACTGCTAATTCCTGAAATGATTAGCAAGAGTGAGTCTATGCAATAGACTCAGCAAGTAACTTAAGATTCAATACATACATGCTTTTTAACAATTTAACACAATAGAATTTCAGCAATTTAATCATACATGCTTGTGCTATAAACAAAATAGGTTCACATGGGATTGTATTAAACAACTATTCTAACACATGTAAAACTATAATCTAACAAGATTTCTAATAACATGGCGTCGTTATCATAAGTACAAATACACATTTACATACCTTCACACTTTACTCACATCATTGTAAAACTTCATAACTAAGTCGTGGAAAAAAAAACATATACGAGATAGGTTTCATTGCTAGCATGATTTCTAACTCACTTTGCATGCAACCATAACAATTTACTTACATTTAGCTTGCTGATTTTCTATAAAATCTATGACATTCATTTTACCCTTACATAGGGATCACTTTTAACTATACAACATGATACTACACACATGTGCATCCAACCATTCAAATTCCATGAATATGAAAGCATATACTTACATTTTGGTACTAGTAGTAACATCACTTTTAGCAATAAGTTATACATAAACACATACACATACACATTTGTACACATCAATAAACAATTTATCAATCAACACTATTGTCATTTACACTTATACTATTTCTCATTACACATAACCACATGATGAACCTTGGCTTTCACATACACTCACTTTGTTCTATCACACAATACTCATACACATTTGCCATTAATTCCTCTTTCACATTCACACACTTCTTATCACTTCACTTTTGCACATAACCTGTGCCACATTTACACATATCTCGCACATACCTTGTGCTATTGAACACATGTCACTTTTCACATCACACTTATGGTTATTTTCACTTAAATGCCAAGACACAGCCCAAACCACCATTAGATGTCACATAACACACACTTGGTCACATTCGCTTACTTAATCACCGGCGCAGTGATAAGTCTTAGTCTCTGCAGAAACCGGGGAAAGCCCTTCCCACCATTACCAGTGGAACTTGTCCACCTCCAGGATTTTACAAGACCCTTTGCCAGGGTGTACACTTTATCAAGACCCTTTCCTAGGGTGTAACACTTTGAGCTTTCCCGTAGGGGCACCACTACAGTACAGCTCCAAGCATCTAAGGTGGCAGTGTCTTATGGGCATATTTGGTTATCTTTATCACATTAACCGTTTTACACACTTATACCACTTGTTTCCCCATGTCTCATGCACACACACTCATGCAAAAATTCACACACACATAAGTCCTCATTCACTGATTTTAACTTCACTGTTGCAACTACCAAATAATCATAATACAGATATAACTATACCGAAATCTACTGAATCACATCAAATCACAATTAACATGCTCACATAGTCGTTTTTCTCATTAAAAATCCATAACGATACTTACTGTTATCAAAACAACCTGAGATTTTAACCACAGACACATTTCAGGTTTATAATCACACACGCAAATTTTCATATTTTCTGAACCATATTACATTTACAGAAATTAAAACATGAAATCTCATGCCGTTCATAATTTGATTTAACATGGAACATAACATGAACATCGGGTTTAACAGTTCACAGTCCTGAACCTAACATATTTGTCAACACAGAAATTTTCCTCGGATTTATTGCACAATACACAATTTACTGTAGATTTTACAATTCCTATGCATGTCTCCTATTTCCAAAACAGAATTTTCAGTAAATTCCACAGTCATGGAAAATTTCTCAAATTTTCAGGGCATGGACTGATACATATACACATGGTATAGAAAAATCTAGGGCATTAAATTTCAGGAATTAGGTAGACAGTAGATGAACATGCATAATCCATCCTTTTTCCAACATGTATTTCAATAATCAAAAGAATTCATGCCATCCACAGAAAATGCAGAAATTTCCACACACACACCACATTATCCATTTTACATAGCATATAGGATTTACACTATATCCTCATGGCGAAAACATATCGAAAATAATCATCTATCAGGAAGAACAGCTCACTGTTCTATCCTGAAGAACTTGGCGGCAACCTCTGGCCGTTCAAGAGTTTTGACGGCACGATCGCTGGACGCCTATGGGAGACCTTGGCGTCAATGGCATTGACGCCAAGTTCCTGTCTGTGCAACAGCACAGACCGAACCCCAAATACTCAGTGAAAAGGAGGGTCCAGGACACGATTTAAAATCCATAAAAATTACTGGGACCTAGGGAACATGTATGGGATTGAGATCTATGGGTTACTTGCCTCTGAATAAATCTCCAAACGGATCTAATGGCCGGAGAAGCTCTCCTTGGGCAGTGCCAAGAAGCCTCCAAAACTCCTTGGCTCCGGGTTCTAGGGGTTGTAGGCCGCAGTCCAGCGCCGGGGGAGCCTCCTCCTACGTATGGTCTTTCTCCTTGTCGTAGAAGATCACCAGGAAACGCCTCCAGTCGCCGGATCCAAGCCCTCCAAGGTCAGTCCTTCCTCTCTTTCTCTGTTAGGGTTTCCTTTCTAGTAAAGAGCCAAGAGAGCTCTCTAGGTTGCCAAAGGGGTGTGTTTCATAAACTAGGGAACAAGAGGGGCTCGTGCAGGGCTGAAGGGACATGAAAGGGCCGGTGGGAAGACATCTCCCCAATCAGAAGCCTGGCCCAATGGGTGTTCTCTGCGCTCTGTTGCGCACAGAAAATTAGGGATATTGGCGTCCACATCCATGGACGGCTACATTAGGGTTGGCGTCAGTCGATATGGACGCTGACATATTATGGGCGTCCATCCATGTTGACGCCAAGACATCCTTCTGCCAGAACTTAAAATCATGCAGAACCAAGCTTAATCCACACATATATACACATGAAACCTATGTAGTATAGTGTATACACCACTACACCATGTAACCATCCAATATTTACTATTAATCACACACATGCATACACAGGTACATCAAGATAATAACACGTACATGAATATCTTCATACGCATACAATGTATATATATATATATATATATATATATATATATAGCATACGTACACGGATGTAACATACTTACGTATATTATACACGAATAGATAGATACAATAACACGCACACCGGTAATTAGACTAAGCTTGCACAACATTACTTAAGTACTATATGCATGGAATTCCTTAATATGTACTCTATGCACAATTTAGCTAATCGCTTATTCTCACCTAGTTATCACAGAATACATGCATGTTATTCGTGAGGAATATAGGATTTCCATATACACTACTAAATACACCTACCATACTTGCACTTTATATGTATATTAAAATGTACAAGTACCATGTACCTTAACTACACCATGCAAATGAACAACGTTTACAACTAAGTATACTCATGCATACCTAAGTATACCAAGGTGTTACATATGTAAAATTAAGTACACAATTATCACATGCATATGATAATCTACATACGTACCTACACATATGCACTTCATACCTTCGCACACAATATTTATGAAATGGGCAATATAAGGTATACTTCAATATTTAGATGGTACTTGCATAATATTTGAATAGATACCTTATACACAAAATTGGCCAATTACTTATATTCACATATATTAACATACATCCTCGCATATACACATGCAAGATTTATATCTATAATATGCATCATCTTCATGCATGCCATTTATGCAAAATAAGTAAACACCATATACATAAAACAGAAGTGGGAAAAGAAAATTCGGGGCCTTACACTGACTCGGAGTGTGAGGACGTGGAGGTTTAGTGATTTGCTTGAGAGTACTAGAGTGACTATGTATGTGACGAAATTATGTATCTCGAATTTATGCATTTGGAATTATGGATTGTAACAATTTGGACTGTTGTTATCTTCTTTTATGCTTTAGACTTAACATTTTGAATATGATGTTGGTTCCAAAGTATTTGGTTCCATATCCCGTTGCATATTGTTGGAATTAAATTGTCATTTATGTATGTCTCAATCTATACCGTCTATTGTTGGATATGTTCCACTGTAATACCTCTATTAGATCCAATGTGAGTTGGAATAACTGTACTGGGTCTAAGAGGGGCGTTACATGAAGAGCCCGCTGAGGAAGGTGGTGTGGTGGATGGTACACTGCAAGTTTTCTCCCTATCAGCATTTGTTTTATTCGACACTGGCGTAACCCAATCATTTATATCTCAAAACTTTGCTGATACTTTGAATGTTAAACCTATATCTATGGGGTGTGAATTCTCTGTCACAACACCATTGGGAGAAAAGGAGAAATTGAACAAGTATTTTCCATCTGCTGATGTAATGATCGTAGAACATAATCTAAAAGCCGACCTAGTGTGCATGCCCATGGAAGGCTATGATGTGATTTTGGGAGCCGACTGGTTGTCCACTTATGGGGCAAGTGTTGCCCGCAAGAATGGGAAAGTTACATTTAGTGATATCCCTAAGTTGTCATTCACTGGAATTGGACATAAGAGACGGATGTCTCTAGTCTCTGCCATAAAAGCCCACAGCATGACAAGGAAAGGATGCCTTGCTTTCCTTGCAGCCGTAATAGTCGAAAAGAAGGGTTCTAAGATAGAAGATATACACAGTGCAGGACTACCCCGATGTGTTCCCCGAAGGTCTGCCAGGAATTCCCCCTAAATGTGATGTCAACTTTACTATTGAGTTGATCCCTAGAGCCGCCTCAGTATCGCGTCAACCATACCAGATGTCACCTGCTAAGCTAAAGGAACTGAAGGCATAATTGATGGAGCTATTAGAGAAAGGGTTTATCAGACCAAGTACTTCCCCATGGGGAGCACCTGTGCTATTCATTAAAAAGAAGGATGGATCTATGAGGCTATGCATAGACTATCGACAACTTAATCAGCTTACTATCAAGAATAAGTACCCATTGCCTCGGGTCGATGAACTTTTCGACCAGATATCGGGAGCTCAATATTTCTCCAAGATTGACCTCCGATCTGGACCAAATGAGGATCAAGGATGACGACATCTTCAAAATGGCTTTCAGGAGCAGGTATGGACACTATGAATTCATTGTAATACCTTTTGGTCTGACCAATGCTTCTGCAGCCTTTATGCAACTCATGAACAGCATGTACCGACCCTATCTTGATAAGTTCGTGGTCGTCTTCATTAATGACATCCTCATATATTCAAAGACCAAAGAAGAACATGAAGAACACATAAAGATCACACTGCAAGTCTTGCGAGATAACAAACTGTATGCAAAGTTGAGCAAGTATGAATTCTGGCTCGAAGAAGTGTCCTTCTTCGGCCATGTTATATCAAAGGATGGCATCTCTATTGATCCCTCCAAAGTCAAAGCCGTACTCAATTGGGAGAGACCAACCAACATCATAGAAATCAGAAGCTTCTTAGGACTGGTTGGTTACTATAGGCGGTTCATAAAGGACTTCTCCAAGATCGCCGTTCCTCTCACGCGTCTTACACGAAAGGAGAATCCCTACTACTGGAGTAAAGAGTGTGAGAAGAGTTTTCAAACTCTCAAAGAATGTCTGACCTCCATCCCTGTTCTCGCTCTTCCAATAGAGGGAGAAGGTTTTTCTGTCTATACCGATGCCTCAGGAATTGGGCTTGGTTGTGTATTGATGCAGAAGGAGAAAGTTATTGCTTATTCTTCCAGACAACTGAAGACGCATGAAGTCAACTACCCTGTGCATGATCTAGAGTTGGCTGCCATGGTCTTTGCCTTGAAAATCTAGAGACACTATTTATATGGTGAGCAATTCACAGTCTATTCGGACCATAAAATTCTGAAGTACTTATTCTCACAAAAAGAACTTAACATGAGGCAGAGAAGGTGGCTTGAATACCTGAAAGATTTTGATTTCAACATCCAGTACCATCCAGGCAAGGGAAATGTTGTGGCTGATGCTCTTAGTAGGAAGCCGATGGCATCTATATCGAGTCTAGTTCTTGGCGAGATGCAACTACTAGAACAATTCTCAAGGTTAGACTTGAACATTGAACATAGAGATGATCAAGTCTTGGTTGCCAATATCAAGATTCAATCGGACATGCTGGGAGAGATCAAAGCACTACAGAATAGTGATCCATTCTTGGTTTGTATCAAAGAAAATTTAGCTGAAAGACCTGATTTTGCTATAACGAAGGATGGAAGGCTGGTATTCCAAGGAAGGACATGTGTTCCAGACAATGAAGAATTGAAGAGGAAGTTAATGGACGAAGCTCACCAGACGAAGTATACTATTCATCCTGAGGTACCAAAATGTATCAAGACATGAAAAGAATGTTTTGGTGGCCGAATATGAAGAGAGAGGTTGTCGAGCATGCCGCTCATTACTTTACTTGCCAACATGTAAAGGCAGAACACATGCGCCCTGCTAGCGTGCTTAGACCATTAGATATTCCGGAGTGGAAATAGGAAAGCATTGGCATGGACTTCATCATGGGTTTACCCAAGACTCGTGGTGGACTTGACGCCATATAGGTCATTGTCGACCGACTAACCAAGTCCGCACACTTCCTACCTATAAAGAGTAAGTGGTCTGTAGAGGTACTAGCCGCATTATATGTCAAAGAGATCGTGCGACTTCATGGAGTTCCATCATCCATTGTCTCGGATCAAGATCCAAGGTTCACGTCTCATTTCTGGAAGGGACTACAGACTGCACTTGGTACTAAGCTCAATTTTAGTACCGCTTTTCACCCGCAGACTGATGAGCAGACTAAGAGAACCAACCAGATAGTTGAAGATATGTTAAGAGCCTGCACCATAGATTTTCAAGTCTACTAGAATGAGCATTTATCTTTGATTGAGTTCACCTATAACAACAACTATCAAGCGAGTATTAAAATGGCACCATTCGAAGCACTTTATGGTAGAAACTGTAGATCTCCTGCATGTTGGAATGAAGTCGGAGAACAACAATAGCTAGGCCCAGACATGGTACAAAATACTACCAAGGATATACAGGTGACTCGAGATCGACTCAAGATTGCTCAGTCCAGACAGAAGAGTTATGCTGACAAGAGGAGGCGAGATTTAGAATTTCAAGTGGGGGACCATGTACTCTTAAAGGTATCCCCTACCCGTGGCATCCAAAGATTTGGTGTTAAAGGAAAGCTCAGTCCAAGATTCATCGGTCCTTTTGAAGTGCTCGAAAGGGTTGGTGAGGTTGCTTACCGGTTGGCATTGCCACCAAATCTGGCATGTGTACACAATGTGTTTCATGTTTCCAAGCAGAGAAAATATGTGTACGATCCTACGCACATCATTCGCCATGAGAAGTTGGTGCTGAACAATGACATGACGTATGAGGAGAAACTAGTCAAGATACTAGAACGAAAGGTGCAACAACTCAGGAACCGTCCCATCCATGTGGTTAAAGTACTGTGGAATAACCGTGGAGTGGAAGAAGCCACATGGGAACCTGAAGGAATCATCAGGCGAAACTACCCCGATCTTTTCTGTAAGACATTCTCCCCTTTATGGTCATATGAATTTGGGGACCAAATTCTTTTAAGAGGGGGAGGATGTAGCAACCCGATATTGTAAATAATTAAATAAATAGAAATAATTGGAGAAATGAATTAAATAAAACTCAATAAACATTAAGAAGTAATGGGCTTGTTATATTAGCTCACTTAAAGGCTAATGGGCTAAGCTAGGAGTTAGATTATGGGTTGAGAGGAAAATACCCAAGAAATTCGTCACCCTAATTACATAGAAAATAGAAAAGGGTAAATTAGGGTTTAAAAGTATGACAATTAGCCATGAATGGCAAACCAAATCATCACCCACCATTACAGCAACCTTCTAAAGGGTTTTCCACTCCAATTGGGAGGGGAGATCGCCAAAACATGGAAGGGAAGAGCTAGAAATCACATCCCACCTTTCCTAGTTACACGAGGACATGGAAAAAACCCTAAACATATAAGAACTCATCCTAAAACTAAAGGGGAAGGTTCACACACTTGATGGGGTCGTGGGAGGTGGAGCTAGGGCATCAGGAATGGAGGAGAACGGCTGGAGAAGGGAGCTTCTTCCCAACCGTGCTCTGCTGCGACCTGTGCAAAACCCAGACTTTAAGCTTCACAAAGGTAGGTATTCTCGGGCCAAAGATGAATCTAAATCATCCTATCTTGTAGAGAATCTTGTCTACTTTTGTTTGCAAGTGGTTTGCCCAAATTCCATCATGAATCCATCAAGTTATAAGCATTTTCCCATCGTTGCGCATATCTGTGTCGTTTATTGTTCTTACTTGTTTGCACGCCTTACAAGACCAAATAGATTCGGTCCAAAGGCATATATCTCTTCATCTTGATGTCCTCTACAAGTTCCATGTTCATCACTGTGTTCCATGTGCCCTAGTTTGAGAGATATAAGCGTTTCATGACGATCGTTACATGTTCCTACGTTTTTTCTGCGTTTTCCGTCTGGAGCTTGAATCGCGACCGCTTCAGGCGACGTGATTCAAGTGACTGGTATCACATCGGCCTCCACCGTGGCGATTACCTGAAAGGCGACAAGCCAAGTCGACACATTTTGGGTGCATCCCGCTCCTCAAACTGTGTGTCATTGATCTGTCAGACGACCGCTGAAACGCAACCGCTAAGGTCATCGCTTTTCTCTGTGTTTTCCCGCCTCTGGGAAAGCGCGCCATTCGGACATTTAGGGTTTCAAGGACACGAGGGTCTCTATCTTCACGTTCCTGACCCCTTGATAAATGCGACCATGATACCCGTCGTGATTTACCTGCATTATTCCAGCACCGAATTTAACCTTATTTAAATGATTACTTGGACTATTTAAGCATGTGTATACACTGTAAAGTTGTGTAATGAACAGTAAACCATCATGTTATTAAAATTTGATTTATGTCACATAATTCTTTAATTTAAACGATAATATGCACGATCATTCAATGTTCATGATTTCATACACATGCACACACTTTAAACGATTATCCCTGCCATAAAATCATGAAGAAAATACTTGAATAGATTATCTGGTAAATGACTTTAATAATTACACATTATTCCCCATTTTTATAATGACATTTTTTCCACTTTATTACGTGGTTTTGGAACACTGATATCGCCGCTCCACTATTCTAGAATTTCTCTAGAACGTCAAGCAACTTGTTTCCTCTACACACTACTCTCTTGACAAGTTGGAACCTCTCTAACGGACATTCCGTTCTAGTAGACAAGGGACCTTTTGTTAAGACCTCTGTAAGACTTCGTACTCTGTGGATTCCCTCATGGAGACCGAGCTGGTAGTACCCTAATGCCCATAACACCCTTAGGGATCGATATGATCCAAATGGCATTAGAAGTTCTCTCTCATCTTGACTCACGCTAGACCTCTGGACCTGTACATAACATGGCCAGTGGAAGGGTAGTGAATTCCACCTAACTGCCAACACCAATTGCGTGTGTTGTGCAACTGTTACTATCGCCCGTTTAATCGATGTTTTATGTGCATGACCTATAGTTCTCATCCATACTCTACTCACTCATCTATTCACACTCTCTCTACTATCTCGTCTATTCCTCTAGTACTCTCATCTATTTCTTGGTACTCTCTATTGGCCATTTGACTGATTGTCTAAAGATAAATAATATAACTAATGTCTGGTAGTATATAAAGGGCCCGGTCAGGTCTTGGGAGGTGCGCCCAAAAGTGCTATTTGCCCGCAGGAGTTAAATGACCAGAGTGCTTGGTATTACACTCAAGTGCTATCTATCTCGACTATCTAAATGACAATTAAAGTGCTATACTATACTTGTTGTGATATTTTTACACTTTGTGCTATTTGTGCTATGGCCATCCTGTTCTGTGCTATATTAGAAAACTTGTGCTATTTCATTCACATGCTATCGTGCTATCTCTTACGTTACTTGACTCTCTTGCGCTATCATATAGTAACTCTACTTTTAATACATTAATCATGTAAAGTTTTCCCGCACCATGAGATATAAATCCTACTAGGCATTGTCGCTCACCCTACGTTATTTGTCATTGTGTCTCAGGTGAGGCGGAGGAGAATGAATATACTCACGAGGATGGGGAGAACCAGGAGTGATCCACGAGTGCCATGAGGTCACCAAGTTATCCTAGATTGTCTTAGTAGTCTTTTATTTCCATCCTATGTATTAGAGTCAATTGGGCCCTATGTTATGGCTCTGAGTTAGTTGATGTAATAGACAACAGTTGCATTATCAATAAAAGTTATTTATTTTCGTATTATTAAACTATCTAATGGTTTGTTGTCTATTCTATGCTCTATACTCACTTACTTGCAACTGCCTCACGTTCCGATATTCCGCGTCGGGGCGTGACAGCTGGGTTGTAAGAAGATGGGGTTTTACGGTGGCAATTGTATGGCTACGTGCCATACATGCATGGGTTTGAACTTACATATATACCTTTCTGCGCACACTCTTATGAGAGTTTACCCACTTTTTCCTTCCAAACTACTGCTGCAATAGCCTCTGCTGAAGCTGATGCTGCTCTTGCTGCAACAGTTGCTGCTGCTTCTGTCGTAGTTTTTACAGCTGCTCCTGCTGTAGTTCCTGCGACTGCACCACCGTAGCTGCTACTTCTACAACCTTTCTTGCTTCCTTCTTCCTACTACTACTGTTGGATCCTTCGTTGAGGAGAAGAGAAAGACCTTCATCCTTCCTAAGTCAAGTAGGATTCTATCCTTCTTGTCTCCTTCTTGTCTCCTTCTCTTGTTAAGAGCTTTGTGTATAAGTGTTTATGTAATGACCCCGTAAACTCGACCCTCGGCCCGAGCCGAGGACCCAATGTTCGCAGTTGCTGCCCATGGATCCGGGGACCCGGAAGGACTATAACACGAGTCTAACAGAATATGTAAGGGAAATAAATGTCAACCGCGAAACTAGAAGCGCACACGCGGAAATAGAAAGAAGAGTGAGACCATTGTGTATCGCTCTAAATACAGTCCCAACGCACACACACTAGTACAAGTAACAAAGGGAAATAACAAATCCCATAGGGGCACACCCCGAGGGTGACGTACAACAGAGACGGGGGAACCACTGCTAGCTATGGGGACCTCGACTACCGCCCCATCTCCTCCGCCCGGCGCGCGCCCTGCTGCTGCTGAGAAGTCTCAACTGATAAAAAAGGAGGGATGAGCTTCACAACAGAAGCTCAGTAGGGACTACCAATCTCCTACTGGCTCTAACAGGTGGAAGAATATATATATATATATATAGATAAAGAACGTGCGGAAGCAAAGCTACTACTAGCAACGGTACAGAAAGTACAACACAGTCAGAAACTTCGTACGACTGCTCGTCGTGACCACCACATGGCTAGCAACACAGATAGGAGGGAACCTTGCCTGGACAAGAAACACTATGTGACGGCCCTCATTATACCGGTACGGTCATACCGACCCACGTCGATATAGCGAGTGCTGCCACAGTGGGACATTTACCCAACACTATCACATGATTGAGATATACACAATATAGATACAGAGTCGCGGAAGTAAAGGACTAACAGTCATCACATTCCATCATCCACATTTATCATACATGATCCATATAGCAAAATAAAAGACTAAACTTTCATAATTGAGATTAAACCAAGCTACATTGTCCACAAAATTAAAGTTCTACATTTAATACATAGTTTGTCCACAATTACATAATGATAATCCTAATACAAGCTACAATTCACGTACTATGAAACAAAAAGGGCACAGTGTCAACTCCACCAGCTAATCTCCACGCTCGGAGTCGCTCTCCACTGTCACCTCCAAAGGTGTGTCACCAACTACACCTGTACGCCGAAGCAAGGAGTGAGTCTAAAAGACTCAGCAAGTAGCTCCATACACATCATTCATGCATACATCATAGTAGGGTTTACTATTTCTATTTGCAAGGCAACATATAGCATGCTTGAACATTTATGAGAGACAACCTATCATGGTATTTCTACAAAATCAAAACACATGGTACATGGTTTAAAATGTTTCAATTAACACTTCCTATCACATGCTTTCTACTCATTTAATCACATGAAGACTACACTTCCGATTTGACTATAACATGATAGCAATTTATATGGGATTAGAAATATCATAGCATGAATTAACGTATCATATTCTAACACATTTGCTTCACATGGTTACACATTCCCATATTTCACATGGTTCATTTTTCAAGCATTTCACATGTACACATGTTCACATTCTAACATAAAGGGTTCACATGGTTTCTTATTTCACATTTGCATGTTCACATATACACAATTACACATGTTCACATATACACATTTACACATGTTCACATATACACATTTCACAATTTATTTGCCGTGACACATAGTCCAAACCACCACTAGAAGGACACATCACATACACATAACACATAGCACATCACCTAGGCAATACAGTGATGACTCTTGGCACTGCGCAGACCGGGAGAACACGTCTCCACCCTAACCAGTGGTACTTGTCCACCTCCAGGATTTCATCCTAATGCCCTTAGGATATCTTAACACATCGAACCTTCTCATGGGGACTTTTCCATGATACAGTTCCACAGCCCTCTATGGAAGCAGTGTCACACACGGCACATTTTACACATTACACATTCCGATTAACACACGTTTCACATATGATTTTCACACTTTCTTGTTTATGCACATGGTTCAGTTCATCCCTATCATGATGCTACTAATAACAGAAATCAAGCATTTAGTAGCTCTCATGGATTAATGGAACACACATCATTTAACCTTAATCACGGTACATGTATTCATACTCATTTTTACATGAAAATCTCATAATGTAGGCTACTGTTATCAAATTTTCCTGAAAATTTTACCACATGCTGTTTTCGGGTATAATAACACACATACAAATTTTCACATTTTTCTGAATTCACATGCATTTATAGAAATTAAAACACTCAGTTTCATGCCATTCTTAAACTAAGTCAACATAGAGCATGACCTGGAATTCAGATTTGATCATGCACAGTCATGAACCACACATACATATTGGCACAGAAATTTTCCCGAATTTATTTTCCCAACACATGATTTACTAGAATTTTCACAAGGTCTACACATGCTTTCTATTTCTCATTGTAGAAATTATAAGAATTCACATGGAGATGGGAAAATTCCCAAATTTGCAGAGCATGGACTGATACATACAACCATGGTTCATAATATTCTACAGCATTTGATTCCTCCAAAATCATGGGAACAAGATTAACCAAGCATAACCTCTTTCCTACACATGCTTTTCAATAATTCTAATAAATTATGCCATCTACAGAAAAATACAGGAAATTCCACACATATCACATTACCTATTTTACATAACATGTAAAATTTACATTATATTCTCATGCATAGAAATCCGGAAATTAAAGATATAAGGCAGAACAGTTCACTATTCTGTCAAGAAGAACTAAACGGCATACTGTGGTCGTTTACAAGAGTTGGCGGCCACATCGTTGGCCGCTGACTCAAGATCTCAACGTCCATGGGGCTTGCCGTCAAGTTCGGACCTGTGTGAAAACACAGTCCGAGCTCTGAAAAATGGTGAATGTAGGGGATCCAGGACACGAGGAAAATCTGTAAAAATGGTAAAAGCCTCCTAGACACATACATGGACAATGTGGAAGGGGTACTTGCCTTTGGAAAAACTCCTAAAGGGATCAAATCAGTTGGAGAAGCTCTCCTTGGGCAGTCCCAAGAAGCCTCCAAGACGCCTCCACTCCGGCTTCTGTGATGCTCCCCTCTGAAATCCAGGGCCGGGGATGTGTAGCCGGTTATGTTGTCCTCCTCCTTGTCGAAGTAGATCCTCAGAAGAAGCCTTGGATCGTCGGATCAAAGCCCTCAAACTTCAGGTTTTCTCACAGGGGCTCTAGGGTTTTTCCCTCCTCCTTTCTCCTCTTGCAAATGTGAAAGTGGGAAGTGGGGAGAGGCCAACTCGGGTTCAGGAAGTAGGGAAGGCTCTCACCCACTCACCATGCCTATCTGACAGTTTTGGAGCCGTTGGGGGACATCCCCCAATGGCCACCATACCTTGTTTCAGAAGATAGCAGCTCTGCTGCGCATGCAGGCCAGAGAAGTCGACGTCCAGATCTCTGGACGCCGGAGCTAGGGTTGGCGTCCATGTCTGGACGCTAACACCACCTCAACGGCCTGGGGATTGACGCCAATAAGGCCTTCGGCCAGAACCCTAATTATGCAGAAAACCATGCATACCGGACATATATACATGCAATGTACATATAGTATCGTATCCACACTACCATCATGCAATAAGCACATTATTTATGTTCAATATAAACACATGCACACGTATTTATGCTATTTTAAATATCCACGAAAAATACGTACATACATACTCAACACAATATACACACATAAATACGAAAAAAAAAAAAATACGACGGAAATTCGAGGGTCTTACACACTAGCTACGAAAAGCACTACCACTAGTCAACTGGTTAGGTGCGTCCACTAACGTCTTATCCTCGACCCAGGTCCAAGCCTCCACGTCTCGTTAGAGTGATGTAGGACACAGTAACACAACAGTAACCACCATAGTCTAGCCGGACTACGGTCCCACGCCTGGCCTCTCTAGGTGGTTCCAGGGCCACAAAGAGCGAGGCAGTGAGAAGAAGGACTGACTGGCCTGCGCCGGAAAGGACTCCAAATGACCTCGGCGTCCCAGACCAACCACGAGAGCTCTGCAAATAACTCAACGCCGCTGTCCTAACCACCATTTTCCCCTCTGCTCCAGAGTCCACGACTCGAGCACACCCACCACCCGGAGTACTCCCTCAACAGGCGCATGGGGACGGGGGTCCCAAGCAACGGTAACAACCTCTCTCACGGAACAAGCCCTCAAGTGTCGAGCACCGGGCGAACGACTAGTGAAGGACCATACTAGGGAACTAGCACAGGTGCCACGGGTACAGTACAAAGCGGAAACGGCGAAGGATCCACTCACGACAAGGTCGCGACACCCAAGAGCGTCGCGATCATGTCGCGACTGGCCAGGCCGTCGTGACAAGATCGCGACCTCTATAGTGGTCGCATCTTCAGCCGGGGGGGGGGGGGGGGGGGGGGGGGTCCGGGCAACCCTCCCGGAGACCGCCCCAAAAATGCAATACAACCACACCACAGGGGGAGGGGAGCATGGAGAACATGTAGGAAGCTCATAAATCACCCAAACCACCCTTAAACCCCACAAAAGCATGGATTAACAAGGATCTACACTCGATGGGAAAACCTCACTCAAACACGAGCATGGTCCTCACACCCCCACAACCCAAACCACAGGGAAAAGCATGATCACAAGGGGAAGGGGAGCATGCTTAGGGCAAGAGGAGTCGAGAGTCCCTACCTCCACGAGTAGAGCCGATCCGTTGGGGCCTTCACGTCAGAATGGCCACCTCCTCCTCGCTTCAAGCACCACGAACATGTCCCCTGCACGAACGGGACGACACCACCTCAGCACGAGCACCTTGAGCACGAAGAACCGGCAAGGAAACACAAGAAAGCTCGAGAGGGGGAGAAGAGGGAAGAAGAGGAAGAGAGAGGGCGAGAGGGGGAGAATGGGGGCGCAGCCTCGGTTTTAAACCGACGGCCCCCAAGTCACGACGGGTCGACCCGATGTGACAACAACCACGTCGCGACACTCCTAGGTGTCACGACCATGTCGTGATGGCCGCCCCCGGTGTGACCCCAAAAAGGCGGTCAAACCTCAAAGATCGAAAAATCAAATGTGACGGCCTGACAGGTCGCGTCAACGATGTATGCACCTGCCACCGACACGACCGTTCTGACAGATAGGACAGTGGTCACGTCCGTCAGAAAAGCAGTCGCGACGCCTCCAGACGCCGCGACAGGAACGTGACGCCCACCCCCGTTGCAACCATGTCGCGACGGCCATGGGTGCCGCGTCACCAAAACTGTCGCGATGGGCCCCCCTGGCATGACCATGTCGCGACTAGGGTGCCTGCCGCAACCCTGAGGATGGGGCCAAGGGCCCAAGAGGGCCAGGTCTTACAGTTTACCACGTTCATACCTTGACTTAGGTTCTGTAAACATCCTTAGGAATGCTTTTCTTATCCATTGTAGTCATCTTTAAGCTAATGCTCATGTCTTATCCAAGCATACTTGTGGAAATCTTCCTACCAGATGCAAGGAAATGTTGTTTAGAAGAGTTGTATTTCCAGTAATCATCCTTTCATAAGTTTCCTTGCCACAATGTACTCCTATTGTTCTACTTCTTTCCCTCATGTAAGTGGTGTTTAGAAATGTAAATCAGACCCATTAGGTGTTTTAATCATGCTTAGAATCATAGGAACACTTAGAAGAGTCTTCTGAGGTGATGTTAAACCATTTATGGAAGATCAACCTGCGACTGTCGACAACTAGAACCCATCTGTCGACAGGTATCATGCTTCTAGAACCCAAAAAATGCAGAAACACCAGTAGATGTCGACAGATAGACTTCATCTGTCAATAGATGGCCTCCATCTATCAACAGCCACCTATGGCCTGTCGACAGATAGGGACCAGATTCCATAATCTGGTTCTAGATGGACAGTGGCTGTCAATAGCCACTCTTTGGTTGTCAACATACACCTGTCTATGGTGTTTAACTAGATTTATTTCATGTCCAACCAAAGGTGACACACTTTGGTATTAACCAAATAAGTTGTTCCCCTCATTTTCTTGGATTCCAACTACTTTACACTGAGAGGAGTCATTCAATTTCCATCCACATCCAATTATGAAATGTTCTTAGACACTCTTATGTATGATTGATTCCTACATGGCTACAACCTTCTGAAGTCATTGGCTTTGATTCCCAACCCTTTTACTACATGAGAGATATTGAGTAATTGTATACCACACTTGAATAATTAACAGAAATGATTTGTGATGGCAATTTTTGGGTCTTTGGACTCATATGAGATATATGCCTGTGCAAGTGGGGCTAATCCAATTCCGGGAGGAGCACCCGAATTCGTTTAATGGCCGTACGGAACAATAATGGATCTCTTGGATGTTTGACATTGCATCATACTTGCTTGATTGGTCATCATCTTATTTTATCATGAGTTGAATACAGAATGTGATTATTATCCTGAATTCTTTCTATGCAAATTTAACTCAGTACTCTTGTTCTACAATTGTTATCTAATTGACATGGTTATACAATCATCCTTAATGTTCAGCAGTGCTACCAATTAAGTTTCTTGCCCAATTCTTTAGTTATCTTACTCCTTTTGATTAGAATGGGTGAATCCTACTGGGCACAAGTGCTCATTAAATTTTACTTTTTCAGGTGAACAAGATGAGCTTAGTTCTTAAGGGGGTGTGCTGAGCAGGACAACCAGTCTTCAGAGTCCAACAAACTTTTTCTTTAGTACTGTAGTTAGAGATGGGATGTTATTAAGTTTTCTTTTTCTTACTCCTCTTGTGGACAGTAATGAGGAGTATTATGTATGTAAAGCTTCCGCTATGATGATGCCAGATGTATAAAAATATAAGCTCTATTTCTTAAGTCTATTTTTCTATCATTTTCGATAAATAGATATTTATCAGGATGTGACAGGGTTGCTGTCCATTCTACCATATCTGGACGACCTCCATGAGATGAGGAGCGTCAATTGGGCTACTACCATCCATGAGTACCTAATGTCGGCAGTGCAGCAGTGCCACGAGCAGGTGAAGGCAGCCGTTAGAGGAGCTTCGTCTGCGAAAACCATCTACCTAAATGGTTGCGTTCCTGCTCTCGGTGTAAGTTTTATCTTCTCTATTACAGTACACGAACTAGTCTGTTACATATGAAACACCTGTCTGTTATAGTATTTTGAGGTCCTCATTGCAGCCCATGTCTACAGGTTTTACAGTTCAAGAAGTAGTCTATTACATACGATACACCTGTCTATTACAGTACACGAACTAATATGTTACATACGATACACCTATCTATTACATTATTTTGAGGTCCTCATTGCAGTCCATGTCTACAAGTTTTACAGTTCAGGAAGTAGTCTATTACATATGATACACTTGTCTGTTATAGTACATGAACTAGTCTGTTACAGTACACGAACTAGTCTGTTACATACGTTACACTAGTTTGTTACATACAATACACCTGTCTGTTACAGTATTTTGAGGTCCTCATTGCAGTCCATGTTTATAAGTTTTACAGTTCAATTACTTGTGTTAATAATATAGGCATGGTTTTTAATGCACCAGTTAAAATTGCGACCAGAGCATCCCCAAAGAGATCCCCCATCTTTCCATTGAGATTGTCGAGGTAAGGAACAGTCTTTATCAGACCTACTACAGGGATTGCAATGATATGATGTAAGTGTGAATTTAAATATTAATATCATACAACCTGCCCTCCCTGCCCTCTCCCCTGGAGTATATCATATCTTTCTGTGAATTTACTTCATGTATATTTGGAGGTTAATGTGAGGGATGACCGACCTAGAGTCTCGTAATGATTGACGGCATCCACGTCCACCACTCCCTAAACCCCTCCATCAGATAAACATGTTGTTGACATTCTTCAAGAGCTTTTAAGAGTGTCCAAACAACAGAGGGATCTTGTCACGCCCCGCCAATTTAGCAGTGGAATAAATCGGGGAGACGTGAGCAAGGTACATAGTAGTGTATATTGCATGAATAGTCGAGTGATTCAAAGCATCTAATGAATAATACTTGGAATAAACTCTTCATTTTATTTATAATTCATAAAGATTATTACAACCACTAATTCAGAGCCAATATATAGAGCTCAATGACATCATTACATTGGAAAGAAAATTTAAGCAAAATATCTAACTAGACTCTATTATACTAGTGTAAGTCTATCGATATGATGCCAGGTTGCTCATCACTCTGGTCCTTTCTCATTGGTGTGTGTAATGTCATCATCCGACTTACCTGAGACACAATAACAAATAGCATAGGGTGAGTGATAATGCTCAGTAGGACTTAAATCTCATGAGCCAAGCATGCTTTAAATGATTAATGTGTTAAAGAGCAGAGTAACAAACGATGAGAGTCAAATAAAGTCGAGATGCTAATAGCAAATCGATATCAAGTAAAATGTCTATGTCAAGCAAGCAGTATGTAACACGTAAAGCAAACACAGAGAAGTTGGCCATATAGAGAGTAAATACCTACTAGGGCAAATGGCACTTTGATTGATTTTCATCAATCGAAATAATATAGCACTTTAGTTGTCAGTAGACAGTTGAGAGAAAGCATAGCACTTTCTTTGATTGTCTTCGATTAATCTAGATAGTATGACACTTGGATGTAATGTTGAACACCCTGATCATTAAACTCCCATGGGCAAAAGGCACTTTCGGGCGCACCTCCCAGGAACAGATCGAGCCCTTTATAATGTTGTCTAGCATTGGTTATGTTTTGTTATCTTAGACAATCAATAGATGGCCTGTCATGTCCCAAAGCATGGCAGGGGAAGAGTTATTTGATCGTTGAGACGTGAACAGTCGGCAAATAAGCCTCTAGCGAGCAATCACATATAACACAACTAATTTGAGAGTATAGTAAAACTCAAACTCTTTATTTCATTTCAATAATGAGAACTGGTACATACTCCATTTCAAGTTCCAACTATAGAACTAAGACTCAATAAAAGGGAAAATTACATATTATCCTTACTCTGACTATGTCACGTCCTAATAAAAGTCTATTTATCGGAAATGACAGAAATCGGGCACAAGAAATAGAACTAGTGTTTATTCATTCAATATTAACATTGCGGAAGCGTTTATACATAACACTCCTCATTACAGTCTATATGAAGAGTAGAAAAGGGAAAACCTTTTTTCTATAACATTCTATATTCACAATACTAAAGAAAAGTAAAATGGTTGGCTTCTGGTTGACAGATGATCCACTCAACACACACTTTCCCCTTAAGCAACATCCTCATCTTGGTCACCTGAAATGGTAGGAATATGTGAGCTAACTAGCCCAGTAGGATTCAACTCCTCTAATCAATAAGGACTAAGGTATATAAAAATTAAGATAAGTGACCTGACTGTTATCAATACTGAATGTCAACGATGATTGAACAAGCATGTCAAATAGACAATAAATGTGAAACAGAAATACTGGAATACGAGTACTTGGTCAAGAACTCATGATAATATTCATGTTCTGATTCAAATACATATTCACACATGTAAAGATAACATGATGACTAATCAATCTTGTATTGATGTAATGCCAAACATCCTTGGATCCTTTATCGTTCCATACGGCCTGTAAATGAATTCGGGTGCTCCTCCCAGGACTGGACCAGCCTTATTTGCACAGGCATATATCTCAAATGAGTCCAGGGACCCAATAAATGTCATCACAAGTCTTTCATAAACCATTGTGTTTCTCAATTACTCAACTCTCATGTAATCAAAGAATATGGATTAAGATTACTGAACACAAGAAGTTGTAACCAACTAGGAACTTCTTATACTTGAAGACTTCAAGGATAATCCAAAGTAGGAAGTGGGAACAATTTAGATGATTTCTTTAGTGACAAAATGGTAAAAAACCTAAGAGAATGAAGGAGAAAACTTGCTAGGCTAATAGCATGAAGTATCTTGTAACAAGAGACTAATCAAGAACAAGTGTTGGAAGACTGGGCAAGGCAGTGTATGTCGACAGCCAAGAAGTGGCTGTCGACAGGTGCAGGCTTCCAGAACCAGAATTCTGGAGCCTGGACAGTACCTGTCGATAGGCCAGGTCTGGCTGTCGACAGGACAGACCCATCTATCGACAAATGGAAGCCATCTATCGACAGCTACTGGTTTTCTAGAAGCTTTGGGTTCTGGAAGCTTGGGGTCTATCGACAGGTGATCCCCATCTGTCGACAGCTGCAAGATCAACCTCCAGAAATGGATTTGCAGACACTCTAAAGACCTTATCAATGGAACCTATGGATCCAACATGAACCACAACAACTATAAAGACTTGTCTACAACTCCGGATACTACTTTACATGGAGTATAAAATTAAAGAATGAGGAGAACACAATCTAAACATGGTGAACTTGAAACTTAGAACAACAGGGACATGCTGAAGCATATACACTTATGACAAGGGGATAACTATAACATAACTCCTTCCATAGCACATTCTCATGCTACTAATAAGGAGATTTCTATCAATATACTTGGGGTAACATGAATACTAGCTAAAACATGATGATAAGGAATAGAAACACCATTCTAATGATATTTCTAAAATCAGTGGCAAGTACAATCATGAATTAACGCCTAAACAGGGACTTCTTAACATGGAAGAAGGACAAGAACGAGAAGGAGGAGGATGGGTAAGAAGGAATCCTACCTAACTGGATGGAGTAAGAGTCTTTCTCCTCAACGTAGAGGCCCACAACAACAATAGATAATAGCAGGTACCACGGATGCAAGTGAAGGAGTAGCAATCAATAGAAGATGCAGCAGTAACTCCAGCATGCAGCCGCAAAAGCCACGGCAAGAAGTTGCAATAACACCAGTAGCAACAACAGCAGCAGAAGAAAAATAGAAACAAGAACAAAACATGCAAGAGCAAGTGCTAGAAAGGTGTGCATGATGGGTGTTGGGAGGTTTTTATAACCTTCCAAGCATCCCATGCACGATGGCACGTCGGGCATCAATGTGTCGCAGTAAAAACCAAATGGTTTTTACTTCTTACATGTTTACCATGCAAGACTCTAGGCTTACACCTAAGGGATTAATGTGTAAGGCTCCTACCCCAGTGAGGTGGCTCACTCAGCTCCCAACACGTAAGCAACCATTAAATCCAAGAAAATTATTATCATAAATGGGTGATATTTCAACTGGCTCATTTGACCCCATGTTTATGTGTCCTAATGGTGTTCAATCAAGTTGAAATTTCAACCATAGGCTAATGAAAAGGTTTTGAAATTATGGTGATTTTAGTTTAGTTTTTAGAATTTATTTTTCATCTAGAAAAAATTGCCCAAAAAATACTTGCGTCGGCTTAATCTCGAAATCCGCACGTCAACAATTCCAGATATTTACATTTCTGATATCAGTACATTTTTCTGAAAATTATGGTGTTCATGGATTTTATTTTTGTTACAGAATTCTGGTGTCGCCCTCATGGTTTGTCATGGCGGGGCGAATCGGCCCGATTCCCCCGAATCGGAGCGGATCAGGGGCGGGTCGAGTTGTGATCCGCATGGATCTGCCATCCGGCCTTGAATCGAATGGATCCGATGCGATCCGATCCGATTCGCGGATCCGCCACGATCTGATCCCTGATTCGCCTGATGCGCCCTGATTCGCATATGATTATTATATATATATGATATTTATGTATGTGTGTCAGGCAGGGTTGTGAGGAGTCAGGGCTCAGGATCCTCTTCAGGCAGGGTTGTCAAGATCCCCTTATTTACCTGAATATCATTTACTTAAGATATTACATGTAAATAAGGAAGTACCCCCCATTTAAATCCAATAAAAATATCAAAAAAATCATATCTCTTACCAATAAAAAGTCAACTCTCCCACCGAAGAAGAAAATCGTGATTTCGATGATTTTAGCGAAATGCTAACTTTTTAATCTCTCATAATTTGGCCTATCTAAAACTTTGATAATTCAAATAAACCATATGGAACACTAAAAATCCAAAGTCCGGTAAAAAAAGTCAAATGTGCATGTGACTTCTCCAAGGGAGCCGCTCTCTTACTGACAGTACTTAGTCTGCTCGAGGCATCTTAGGATTTGGTCAAACTTAAGCTATCATCACCTAAACTCGTGAGATTTTTCACTTTCTAATTGAAAAGAAACTAGAAAGTGACAATTCTCATGAGTTTGAGTGATGATAGTTTAGGTTTGACCAAATCTTAAGAGGTCTCAAACAGACTAAGTATTGTCAGTAGGAGAGCGGCTCCCTTGGAGAAGTCACATGCACATTTGACTTTTTTTACCGGACTTTGAATTTTTAGTGTTCCATATGGTTTATTTGAATTATCAAATTTTTAGATAGACCAAATTATGAGAGATTAAAAAGTTAGCATTTCGCTAAAATCATCGAAATCTCGATTTTCTTCTTCGGTGGGAGAGTTGACTTTTTATTGGTAAGAGATATGATTTTTTGATATTTGTATTGGATTCAAATGGGGGGTACTTCCTTATTTACATGTAATATCTTAAGTAAATGAAACAACAAATTATAACATTTACTTAAATGGTATTCAGATAAATAAGGGGATCCTGACAACCCTGCCTGAAGATGATCCTGAGCCCTGACTCCTCACAACCCTGCCTGACACACATACATAAATATAATATATATAATAATCATATGCGAATCGAACCCGATTCGCCTCGATTCTGGGCAAATCGGATCGCATCAGGGCGAATCCGATTCACCCCGAATCGGCGATACGTCAAATCTTGGTCGCCCTGTCGGAGCGCGCACCTCTGAGCACGACACTTAAAATAACATTTATTATCACCAATAAATCTTAAATTAAGATTAATTACATCTCATGATAATAGTTATGTTTAATCATCAAATTATTCACATTTTTCTAATAAATAAAATTTTTGGGGTGTTACAACTCTCCCCCACTAAAAGAAATTTGGTCCTCCAAATTTAATAGAATAAGCGTGTAATTATTGACCTGAAAATAACTCTGGATACTTGGTTTTAATGGCATCTTCCAGTTCCCATGTCACTTCTTCTTGTCCTCGTTTATTCCATTGAATTTTCAATAATGGAACTTCCTTGTTTCGGAGTTGCTTGATCTTTCGGTCGAGGATTTGTACAGGCCTTTCTTCATATGCCAAGTTTTCTCGTACCTCCAGATCTTGATATTCAATAATGTGCTCTGGATCGTAAACATACTTCCTCAACATTGACACATGAAAGATGTCATGTATATTGGATAACTGAGGTGGAAGTGCCAGTTGGTATGTCATCTCTCCAACTCTCTTCAATATCTCAAACGGTCCAATATATCTTGGACTCAATTTTCCTTTGACTCCAAATCTCTTAATTCCTCTTCGAGGAGATACTTTAAGAAACATATGATCACCTTGTTGAAATTCCAGCTCTCTTCTTCATCGATCATCATAACTTTTCTGTCGATCTTAGGCAGCTTTCATTCGATCTTGTACTAACTTAATAATTTCTGTGGTTTCTTAGATCATTTCAAGTCTAAGAATGTGTGATTCTTTCAATTCTACCCAACATAATGGTGATCTACACTGCCGACCATATAAAGCTTCAAACAGTGCCATTTGAATAGTTGACTGGTAGCTATTGTTATAGGCAAATTCCATAATTGTTAAATGATTACTCCAGTCATTTCCAAATTCCAAAACACAGGCATGGCACATATCCTCAACAATCTGATTTACCCGTTCTGTCTGTCCATCGGTTTGAGGATGAAATGCAGTACTAAATTTCAGCTTGGTTCCTAGTACATCTTGTAGTTCCCTCCAGAAATGTGAAGTGAACCTTGCATCTCTATCAGAAACAATATCTTTTGGAATTCCATGTAACCGAACAATTTCCTTCATGTACAAAGCTGTTAAAACACTAACAGACCATCTTGTTTTAATAGCTAAGAAGTGAGCTGACTTTGTAAGTCGATCTACTATTACCCATATTGCATCGTATCCACTATGTGTTCTGGGTAATCCCAAGATAAAATCCATACCAATACTATCCCATTTCCATTTCGATATATCAAGAGGTTTTAATTTCCCTGCAGGTTTTTGGTGCTCGGCCTTGACCTTTTGACATGTTAGACATCTATCTATGAAGTTCACAATATCTTTCTTCATGTTACACCACCAGAAATGTTTCTTTAAGTCCTGGTACATTTTGACAGCTCCCAGATGGATAGTGTAATGTGACTGTAACGACCCGACCTCCCGGACCCCGCCAGGGACCCCCGAAGGTTGCGCCGCCACCCACGGATCCAAAGACCCAGAAGGGTTAGAATTTAGTCCAGTGAGATAAGCAATCAATTCAAATAACTATAACAAGAAGGTTCGTACATTAATAAATAAATTATGTACAACAGATCCCAAATAAAAGTACAGGTACAAAAGAAAGGCGCAGTCCTTAAGGGGCATACCCCGAAAACTTGCAAAAAGGCCACTCTCAACTCACACTGAACAAGAGCACTCACGCTCACAACTCACACTACTGGCAACGCACGGCAAACAAGCCACCACCACGACTGTCCGGCAACGAACTCCTGCGACAGCGAGTCCCTACCTGAAGAGAGTAGGGGGGTGAGCCTTGCGAACAAGGCTCAGTAGGGATAACCAGTCCCTTACCAGCCAGAGCAGCAAGAACTCCAACAAAAGCGGAAGCAAACTACTCTAGAAAGCAGTAAAGCGGGAAACACCTACTATAGAGTACTACAAAGCAGTGGAACAGAGTAACGCCGCGACCCACAACCAGGGTCGGGCCAGACACGACTCTAGCAGAACCAGCGGAGTCAAACTAAATGCAGAAGCAACACCTCGGCATGCACCCGTTGAGACAGAGAAGCTCACGGAACACCGGAGCAACCAAGTGAGACCAGAGTCTCACGACACAAGCACCCAACATCCCAGACCTGCACGAGGTCGGGAAGGAACAACCAGGTGTCACCACGAGAGACACCGAGCAACCACGTGAGAAGGAACGTCTCACCAGAGGCACGGCCATCTCAGACCTCCACAAGGTCGAGGGCCCACAAGCGGAACCACCCTGCACCTCGGACACGCCACGAGGTTAGGGAACTACACCCTACAGTGCCACCATGGACGGCACCAAGGAACGGGTTACAGAAACAGCAGTCAGTGTCAACACAAGACACCCGAGAGAATCCGCAGAGCGGAAACCACTGAACAAGGCCCACGAGGCCAAACCAACAAAGCCCACATAACTGGACATGGCTAGGCTACAACCACCGTACAGGCTAGGGCGACGAGACTCACTTAGAAACAACGTGAGAAACTCCATCACATCAAGAGCAACCAAGCCACCGCCACAGGCAGCTAAGAGAAGGACACACTATCCACTCCTCCAACTCGCCAGCCGCTGACTCCTGCCTACAACCTCCCTAGGTAGAGTGAGGCTAGTGAGCCACAGCAGAGAACAACACAACCAACCACCGCAGCCCGGCCGAGCTACGGTCCCACGCCTACCCTCCCTACGCGGCTCCGGAACCAACGCAGAGCGAGGTAGTGAGAAGGACAAACTGGTCCGCACCGGAAGAACACCTCAACCACCTAAGAGACACAGACCAGCTAAGGGAGCTCCACAAGTGACTCTACGCCGCTGCCTACCACCATTTTCCCCTCAGCTCTGAAGTCCGCCACACTAGGCTGTCTACTCGAGCACGCTCGTAGCCCGGAGAACTCCCTCAACAGGCTCTTGAGGATGGGGGTCCCAGGAAATGGAGACAACCTCTGAACGGGACAAGCCCTCAAGTGCAGAGCACCGGGCGAAAGAGAACAGGCGGGGCAACAACCAATAGAAATCGACACAACTGGCTTGTAACCAAGACAAGCCCAACAGGAACAGGCACGCACGGCACCCCCTCCGGAAACTCCCAGAAGGGCCGTCGGCCAACGCTGGCACACACAGCACGGCCCGAGAAACTAGAACACCACCAAACAGAACAGAAACCATCACTCTTCTAATAATCGATTGACTGACAGACAATCGATTATTAGACAAATGCGAGCCTCCTAGCACCGCCGCTAGGACACGGCCACGAAGGTGTCACCTTCGGTCACTGAACGCAATGAGCCAACTTGCGGCTTTCCCTACCTGAAGGTACTAAGGGCAACCCTACCCTGGGGCACACGCCGACACGCCAACAAGGCCACAGAAACACCTGAAGCAAGCATGGTGTTGTCGCGCCCTCCTAGCCCATCGTGATACCATCGCGACAGGAAGGGCAACCGCGACAAGAGCCCTGTTGCGACAGGGAAGCACGTCGCGACAAGAACCCTGTCGCGACAGGAAACCGGGTCGCGACACGACTCTTATCGCGACGGCTATCTGCACCGCGATAAGGTTGCGCCCGACCAAAGCGACGCTTCCTCTGATGTCGCGACGTACACTGCGGTCACGACATCAGTCGGGAGGTAGACCGCCAGGATGCTACATCCCGAGGTCGCCAAAAACACTATAACCAAGCACACACGGGGGAGGGGAGCATGAGGAAAGCTGTAAAACATGCAATCCACTAAGAGGACTCCCAATCCACCCAGATTTGAAAGGGTACAAGAAATCCCTACAGATTAAGGAAGAACTAAACCCAAGAAATAGGCCTTCACGAAGCTCGGCTGCCTCCTCCTCGCTCCTCGCTGCTCCGCCGCTCCACCATGAGCCGCCGGCACCGCCACTGAGCTCCAAGCCACCGGAGAAGGGAGGGGGAAAGCATCCCCTCCTCGAAGAGGAGGAGGGAAAGGAGAAAGGCCAAAGGAGGGGAAAGGGGCACCGGCCAAGGCTTTAAGCCTTCGGCCCCCAAGACACGACGGGGTGGGGCGTCGCGTTACCAACCTTAACACGACGGCCGCCCACACCGCGACCAAAATGCATCCCTTCGCGACGCCGCGACAACCAGATAGGTCGCCCTGACACACCTGCCCCTCTGAAAGGCGATAGACGACCAAAAAGCAGAACGATGTTGCGACCCGTTGACCGGGCGTGAAAAGAACACGACAAAACCACTGGTCGCGACACGGATGACTGTCGCGTCAGGCACCTCCGACGCGACACTAACGCATCGCCCAGAGCAGATGTGTTAGCGGATAGTCATCCAAACACACAGTGGAGAAACCGGAAAGCCCAGGATGTTACAATACATCGAACAAAAAAATAATTTCATCCTCGAAATTAAGGGCGAAACCTGGTCGGAGAACAACCAATGAAAAGAGACCACTAAGTCGTACCACGACTTCCTGGTGGTCACCACCACGACCTCGACACGAATGGAGTGCCTAACCAGACATCCGACAACTCACGGAACGCACACCAACCGGCGCGGAGCACACAATCAGATGTCAACAACTCCACAGGCGTGGCGCGCACCAAACTGAATAGAAACACTAAAATCGCCAGTCGAAAACTATGGCTGAGCCCTCAACAGACCACGTCGTTGAGACCAACCCGTCAGTAACTCACTCTGTCACCAATAACTAGATAGAGGCCCAGCTACTGACGGCAAACCGAGGAAAACACCGAGAGGTCAACCACAAGACTCCGCTGAACAGCTTCGCACAACTAACAATAGCTGGCGCCAGCCGTAAGCCAAATGAGAGTCTTAAGGGTGACCCAAAACAAAGTGATAACACGCACGTGGAGAACACCACGGCACGCAGGACAGTGTCCACCGACACCACTCGATCTCACCTAGATCATCCTCGTGGTCCGACAAGGACACACAACAATTGTGGAGCCATAGGAAACTACACTAAACGCTCCACAGGCACACGCGCAGAGGCAAAACTATGGAAGACGTCTAAGGTGGGCAAAGCCAAGAGCTCAAGACGTCGGAAAACCGCATGGAAATTGAAACAACCGCAGAGGTCAAGGATAGCACGTCGACCTCAGAGGGACCCAGACCAAAGCAGGGTACCATAACCGAACTCACTCACTCCCAAGAAAGAGAGAAAAAACCCGGCCACAGGCTGCGGCCAGAACCTGGCGTACCACTGATAGGGCTACCTAGACAAGGCAAAGCAGCCACCCCACAGCGGCAACGGTACAGCCACAAGGCATGGGCCAGCACAAAGTGTTCTATAGGCGGAAAGCTCAACGCCTCGAACACCGAGCAAACTCAGGAAACGACACACAAAGCTCACAATCAGGCACACGGCATGACACACGGTGCCAACACCAGCACCAGGAGCCACCCAAGGTACAACACAGTGCACCAAGGCTCCAAACGGCATAAAATAAAACCACTCGAGCACGAGCAGAGGGCGCTACCACAAGCACCAAACTCGGCAAGATGCAACACAATTGCACCAACGGCCGAACAACACGGGCTAACAGGGAGGACTCTTCACAAGAGACCTGCCAAAAGCCACATGCAAGAAACCGCAAGCCTAAGAAGGGCACGACAGGCCACACCGGCCCCAACCCTCAAGGCACAAGACACAAAGCAACGAAAGAAAACACGCTCAAGGTGCAGTATGCAACCGCATCAACGGCTTAAAACGACTCGAGGCCAAACGGAAGGGACTCTCCACTAGCGACCCACAAGAGAAAACATGCGGAAATCCAACAGCTTCAAGAGCGCAACAACCATATTGGTTCTTAGAAGCCCACAACCCAAGGCACCGCTCCCACCATGCAGGCGGAGAGGGCCACACACCAAACAGCAACAAGTGCCTCCAAGCACAACTGAGGAACAAGCAAGACATACACCAAACAATGCCTACACTAGCAAGCCAAACAAAAGAAAACACGGTGCCGCCTCACACTGAACACAGGGCACGTTGCCCTACATCGTCCAGCCAGGCAACAAGGAACCGGCACAGCAAGAGACGGCACAATAGGTCACCACAATCTATTGCCCACGAGGAAACAACGCGCACGAGGAGAGCAACCAGCTCAACCTCAAGACAGCTCAAAGGGAAGGGACCTTCACCACGAAGGTCTCCATGGTGCGCAACACGACACCAAAAGCCATGGTAGAGCACCACCAGCCTGAGCAATCCACGGAAAATGGAGGAAGAAGACACGCCACAGGCCTCTTCCTCACACGAAAGAGAAAACAACACACAAGGCTGGCACTCACCCTAGGGGCATAGCCAGCCAAACACCCACTGCACTCACCAGACCACCATCTAGGAGAGCACGTAGGGTGTGAGAAGCGAAGCATACCACCCGACCACAGGGACACACGAAGTCCCACCAGCGCAGCCGAGAAACTTGAAAATGAACAAGAAGACAACCTGGCCAGCACCACGGCCAAACACATGGTCAAAGGCACCACACCTTGACCGACAATGCCCAAGCAGACTGTAACATGGGCAGTCCAACTGGCAACAACAACAGCTCATCTCTACAGAGAGAAGGAGCAGTGACAACCAAAACAACCACAGGCAGCTCTAGGGAGAACCTCCACCAAAAGCACCAAGAGCCGTCCTGGGAGAACCTCACCAGAACGCAGCTCAACCAACGACACACTTCAAACCATAGGGCAACACAACGGTAGCCCAAAACGAACACAAACCACTCCGCAGCAAGCAGAACTGTAGAAATGTAGCACCCTGGAAATTTTAGTATATAAAGGAATCAAATTTAAATAAAAGTGTTGGAGGGACTTCCAACATTATATATTAATGACCCAATATCATAAGCGGGTCAATGGACATCATTTGGCCCAATAATCAAATAAAGCTAGAAAATGCATGGAAATTCGTAACTCTAAATAGGCTGAAATTAGAAAGAGGCAATTTGAGTTGAATTGGGATGCAATCATGCATTCTTAGCAACCCAAATTCGTGCCTATCTATGGTGGGAGGTTTCCTAAAGCCTCACACACTCTAAGGGAGGAAGAATCCTCAAAAGATAGGAAACTGCCCTGTCAAAACCGCAGCTTAGCTTTCCTAGTTATAATAGGACTCCTAAAACACCATGGTTGCTTAAATACTCTTCACCAAACCCTAGGAACGAGTTTGAGAACTTGTGGGGTTGTGTGGAGAAGTTCTTGGTGGCTGGGGAAAAGGAGATCATCCACACTAAGCCGTTCTTCTTCCCTGTCGTGTCTGCTGCGATCTGCACAGACCATCTTCTTGAAGTCGACCAAAGGTAGGTCAAACCTAAACCAAACCTTGCAAGGCTTATACCCCTGGAAAGAGGGTCAAGTCTACGTTCTAACCCAAGTGGAACGCCCAAATTCCATGCAGTATATACGGAGTGGTAAGCGTTCTCCTCCAAGTGGTCTGAACTCGGGTTTTCTGGAAAAGGGAGACTTCTTCAAACCATAAGGTAGGTTTTCTCGGGCCAAACTTTAATATATCATATACCAATGTGTAGAGCATCAAGTTAACTTTCGTTTCCCACTGGTTTCATCGAATTCTAATGAGTATATTTTGAGTTATAAGTGTTTTTCCAAAGTCGCGCACTGTTAGGGTTTTTCCCGTTCTTATTATGCACGTGATTAGAGACCAAATTAGACTAGACTTCCTTCACGAAAGTTTTTCTACTTGAAGTCACAATCATCTTTTATGTTGGACATTTTGTCCAAAAGTCCTTGGTTAGAGAGTTACAGGCATGGGAAGAGAGTCACTGCATGATACTGGGATTTCGGGCTACACTTGACTTTTGTACTTCACAGGTTTTCTCGAGATTCATGACCGAATTAGATCAAACCCTCAACATAAAGTTCTTCTACTAGTTGTCCTCGTAATCTTTTGTGTTGAACGTTTTATCTAAATGTCATTCGTTAGAAAGTTAAAGGAGGTGTAAGTAAATCCTACATGATACGTGTTTGCAGGTCACCCTTGACCTGTAAGTTTTTCCCTGGAAGGGCACTAGTGTCGACACTACTTGGACTAGTGTCAACACACTGTCCCAATACAGCCTAGAAGGAGTTCTGAGAAAGTCACTAGTGTCGACACTGCCTGAACTAGTGTCGACACACTGTCCCAGCACAGCCCAGAAGGTGTTCTGGGAAGGTATCTAGTGTCGACACTACCTGATCTAGTGTCGACACTACCTGACCAGTTTTGTCCAAAAGGTCTTCTGGAAGGCTACTAGTGTCGACACTACTTGGGCTAGTGTCGACACACTATCCTGTTCTGGGAGTTGTCTCTAGTGTCGACACTACCAGATCCTGTGTCGACACTACTTGACCAGTTTTTCATGTTTTTGCTTTGTGTTTGAAGCATGGTGTCGACACCAGCATGGGTTGTGTCGACACTACCTTTGAAAAATATTGCATGTCTTGGGTCTGTTCATTACATAATGTCTATTTAAGGGCTTAAAAGTGTTTAACCCATTGAAAAACGCTTTCTTAATGATGTGATCATACAGAAAACTTGTGATTGCTCTTGTTACCCTTCTAGCTTGCTTTAAAATGATAAATTTTATCTTAAAATCTTGTAAATCTATATGTAGTTAAATGCATTGTTCATTGCATGCCATCATGTTAAGTGTTTTTCTGAGTGTTTGAGACCGACGGATTGTGAATTGACTCGTGTGCATCACTACACACTTATACATCTAGGGCGTGCACTTCCTTCTCTTCTTGTTCTCGTGAGTGTGAATTACAATTTAGACTAAAGCCATTAATGTAAAGATTGAACTGAATTATAAACCGTATCGTTCAGCTGCCGAATTTATCTCTTGACTATTGCCCTCATGGAATCATGTTCAATTCAATTTATTTATTTCTTCTCATCATCATCGTGAACATGACATTACACTTGCTACATTTTGAAACTCTCATTGGCCATTATTTATGACTGTGGGTATCTACATTTAAAATTTACATGAGATGGCTGACAGGGCACGGCGTGTGTCCAAGGGCTCCAGTCTAGCCCCAATGACGGAGAGTCATAAATATACTGTTAACCATGGGGTATAATGATTACTGGCATTGCATCTGTGCTGGGAGTACTTTCTTGCTTGTTGAATGTTAGATACATAACCACATACACGTGACCTGGTGTATATTCTTGATGGATCTTTTCTTGGTGTACATTGGTGCCTACGTGCCTGATTAGTGTTACTTGATCGTGCTTGTGCAATCTTGCTTGCTTGCTTGCGTGATATGGCCATCTGCATTTATTGCAACTAGTGATATCTTGTTTTCTTGAAAACTATTGACATCAAGTGAAATCTTGCGTGCTTGTACAAAGTGATCTATGCTAGTTCTTTCTGGTTATCTTGTTCAAAAATCTTATTCTATCTTGTTCACTCTATCCAGCTTGTTTTATATATCATGTTTTAATGAGTTTTATTCGTACTTGCATGTCATTCATCGTGCTTGCCTAGTTCTAAAATGTTAATCACTTATATCATTGCCCGCACATTGAGATATAAATCCTACTGGGCTAGTTTGCTCATCCCCTACCTTTTCCCAATCTAGGTGACTATGAAGTTCAAAGGAAGAGCAAGTCGAGGATGGGAATGCATCCGAGTGATGAGCGTCACAACTATGAGTCTAGCTATAGTAGTTTATTTTGAGAGTTAGAACATGTAGTAGGAAGTGAGGGGTAAATGTATTTCCTTTTTAATTGAGTCAGTATTGTACTAGTTTCCAATTTTTATAAGTTGAGTTGAGATTGAATACAATTTTTATTGAGTTCATCAGTTGGGCCCTATTATGATGTTGTGTTGATACACATTTAGTGCGTTCTAGCTAGAGGCTTATTTGCCGACTGTCCACGTCTCGGAATATCGACTCGAATTATTCGAACTAACATCCGCTGCGTAATTCTCGGGACGTGACAGTTAAGTGGTATCAGAGCCTAGGAATATCAAATAGGATATGTCTCAGGAATAGGAGATACCTATGGAACCTAGGTCATGGAAATTAAATACAGTACCTGGTGAGAATGGGTAGAGACTGGGAATAGGTTAGAAAGAATTAAACACTCCTACCCATTGACTCTTATAATGTATCTAGAGACTTCAATTGGTTTCCATCCTTTTTCTCAGGAATCCTCATAACACTCTCACACAACTGCAATGGCTCGCAACCAGTGGTAAGCTATGCAAGACACTGTGGCTGGACTTACGCAGGCCCTGCAAAATGTAGTTCAGGCTGGAAATCAGGCTGCAGCTGCAAGGAATGGAGCTGGTGATCTGCACCGAAATTTTAGGAGTTTAAACCCTCCTCGTTTCTCTGGATCCCCTGACCCAGATGAAGCAGAAAATTGGCAAGAGGAAATCGAAAGGATTTTCCAAGTAATGCAATGCAACAACAGGGAGAAAGTGGTACTGGCCACTTTCCAATTTACCAAGGATGCTCGAGCATGGTGGAAGGCCACGTCGGCCCACCTGCCAAACGTAGCTGAACTAGAGTGGGCCGGATTCCTGGAGATATTCCGGGGAAAATATTTCTCTGAGAGAGTGAAGGAGAAGAAGGCAGCAGAGTTTGCTGCACTAAAACAAAAGAGCATGTCTGTGGCTGAGTATGAAGCTCAGTTTGCTCGTCTGGCAGTGTATGCCCCACATCTTGTGGGCACAGAAAGGCTGAAAGCCAACCGTTTCATGGATGGACTCAGGCCCATGTTCATTGAAAGGCTCGGACCACACAACATTCAAACTTACACTGAGATGGTCCAAAGAGCTCAGCTAGTGGAGGACACCATGGCCAAAGTAGAGAGCATGAGGGGCAAGGACAACTCTAAGCCGGTCTTTGTCAAGAAGGGAGCACCTAACACTGTTCCAACGTTTCGTAGCAACAATAACAACTTTAACAGCAACAACAAGAGGCCAATTGCTGGAAGAGATGCTGCGGGAGATAAAAGAGTCAAAGTGGAAGGTAGGCAGTTGTCTGAAAACTGCAAGTTCTGTGATAAACCAGGACACCGAGCTGAGGAATGCTGGAAGAAACGCGGGGCATGCTTGAGATGTGGTGGTCGTGACCACCGTATTCCGGATTGTCCTATGCTGAAGGACCAGCCCGAGAGAGCCCAAAATGTACCACGGCGTCAGGGATGCCTTAATGCGGTCATAGAAGCTGATCTACCTGACGAAGGGGGTATGGTGGAAGGTACCATTTCCATACACTCTCAACCCGCATTTGTGCTTATTGATACAGGAGCTACATATTCTTTATTTCCACCACATTTGCTGCAACTTTACCTGTCAAACCTGTACCCTTGAAATCCAAGATCACTGTAGCCTCTCCGTTAGGCTCAGAATCTGAACTCACCCTACTTGCCAAAATGTGAAACTATAATTGGAGGACACAATCTCCCTGCCGACCTTATCTGTTTAGACATGAAGGGTTATGATGCCATTCTGGGTGTCGATTGGCTAATTGAATATGATGCCGATGTAAACTGTCGCCATAGGAGGGTTACTTTTAAAAGATCAAACCTTCCAACTCTATCACTACTTGGCACCCGTTATCACAAACACCCTATCTTGATATCCTCCTTGAAGGCTTCTAAGCTGATCAACCAGGGTTGCGATGCTTTCCTAGTTTCCGTCTTGGCTACTGAAAAGAAGAAACCGACCTTAGAAGACATTCCAATAGCCAGGGAATATCCTGATGTATTTCCAGAGGAATTGCCTGGTATACCACCTGAGCGGGAGGTAAACTTCACCATTGAGTTACTCCCTGGGGCAGCCCCTGTTTCAAAGGCCCCGTATTGCATGTCCCCTGTTGAATTGCAGGAGTTGAAGAGACAGATCCAAGAACTGCTAGATCAAGGTTTTATCAGGCCTAGTACATCCCCATGGGGAGCGCCAGTACTATTCGTCAGAAAGAAGGACGGATCAATGAGGCTTTGCATTGACTACCGTCAGTTGAACCAGTTGACAATAAAGAACAAGTATCCACTACCCCTCATCGATGAACTGTTTGATCAGATCTCTGGCGCACAATATTTCTCTAAGATAGATCTAAGATCTGGCTACCATCAACTAAGAATAAAGGAAGAGGATATTCACAAGTCTGCATTCCGGAGTAGGTATGGTCACTATGAGTTCGTGGTCATGCCGTTCGGATTAACCAATGCTCCAGCGGCTTTCATGCAACTTATGAACAGTATTTATAGGCCCTACTTGGACCAGTTCATAGTGGTGTTCATTGATGACATCCTTATTTACTCCAAATCCAAAGAAGAACATGAGGAACACTTGAAGGTTGCTCTGCAAGTGCTCAGAGATAACCAACTCTATGCTAAACTTAGTAAGTGTGAATTCTGGATGGAGGAAGTATCTTTCCTTGGTCACATCATATCCAAGGAGGGAATCTCTGTAGATCCATCTAAGGTGGAGGCGGTAAAGAATTGGGAAAGGCCGACAACTGTGTCGAGATTAGAAGCTTTCTGGGGTTAGCCGGTTATTATCGTCGCTTCATTAAAGATTTCTCAAAGATAGCTGTACCAATGACCAGGCTTACCAGGAAGGAGAATCCATTCGCATGGACTGATGAATGTGAAGAAAGTTTCAGGGCATTGAAAGAACACCTTACCTCAGCACCCGTACTAACCTTGCCAATTGTCGGGGGTAGTTTTGAAGTATACACCGATGCATCCGGGATCGGCCTTGGCTGTGTGCTGATGCAAGAAGGGAAAGTTATATGCTACGCGTCCAGACAATTGAAGAAGCACGAGGACAATTATCCCGTACATGATCTGGAGCTAGCTGCTGTAGTCTTCGCCTTGAAGATATGGCGTCATTATCTATATGGTGAGAAATTCATTGTGTTTTCTGACCATAAAAGCTTGAAGTATCTGTTTTCTCAGCAGGACTTGAATATGAGGCAACGGAGGTGGTTGGAGTATCTCAAAGACTTCGACTTCACGATCCAATATCATCCAGGAAAAGCAAATGCTGTGGCAGATGCTCTAAGTAGAAAGCCAATGATCACAATGTCAAGTTTAATGGTAGAAGAATGGAAGTTATTAGAAGACTTCGCCAAGTTAAATATTGATGCTGACATCAAAGAGAAGGGATGCTTTGTTGCTAGTGTTAGAGCACAACCAACACTATTGGAGGACATCACAACACTCCAAGACAATGACCCTGTACTTGTGGAGATTAAGGCTAATCTGGACCAGAGGCCAGATTTCTCATTAACTGAAGATGGAAGGCTATTGTTCCGGGATCGAGTCTGTGTACCCGACCATGCAGAGACAAAGAAAATGATTATGGACGAGGCTCACAAGACCAGATATACTATTCATCCTGGAACTACCAAAATGTATCAAGATTTGAAAAGAAGCTTCTGGTGGCCTAATATGAAGAGAGAGGTGGCGGAATATGTCGCCCGATGCTTAACATGTCAAAGGGTCAAGGCAGAACACTTGCGACCCGCAGGTAAACTCAAACCCCTAGAAATTCGGCATGGAAATGGGAAGGTATAGGGATGGACTTTATTTTCGGACTACCTAAATCTAGAGGTGGATTCGATGGTATCTGGGTTATAGTCGACCGCTTAACCAAGTCAGCTCACTTCTTGCCAGTGAAGAATAAGTGGTCAGTAGATGTTCTGGCTGCATTGTATGTGAAGGAAATAGTCAGATTACATGGAGTACCGGTGTCTATCGTGTCTGATAGAGACCCCAGGTTTACATCCCACTTTTGGAAAGGACTGCATTACTCCTTGGGATCTAAACTAAATTTTAGCACGGCTTTCCATCCACAAACAGATGGACAGACGGAGAGAACAACCAGGTGATTGAAGATATGCTCAGAGCATGTGTCCTAGATTTTGGAGGTAGCTGGCATGAACACTTACCTCTTGTGGAGTTCGCCTACAATAATAGCTATCAAGCTAGCATTCAGATGGCACCATTTGAAGCACTTTATGGCAGAAGTTGCCGATCTCCAATATGCTGGTATGAAGTTGGCGAAAAACAAATGTTAGGACCAGAGATGATAAGGGAAACCACAGAGAAGGTAAAGCTTATTAGAGAAAGAATGGCAGTGGCGCAGCAAAGACAAAAGGCATATGCAGATAATAGAAGAAGAGACCTGGAGTTTCAGGTGGGTGAACATGTATTCTTGAAAGTGTCTCCAGGCCGTGGGATCAGACGTTTTGGCATTAAAGGCAAGTTGTCACCAAGGTTTGTCGGGCCTTTCGAAATCCTTGAAAGAGTCGGCGAAGTGGCATATCGTCTCGCTTTACCACCACAAATGGATGGAATACACAATGTGTTCCACATATCCATGTTGAAAAAGTATGTACGAGATCCATGGCATGTTATAGAATACGAGCTTCTGGAGTTCAACAAAGACGGAACATATCAAGAGAAGCCAATTAAGATTGTGGACCGGGAACTGCGCCAACTAAGGAACAAGGTTATCCCACTAGTAAGGGTTAGATGGAATCAATGCATGGATGAGGATGACACGTGGGAAACCGAGGAAGCAATGCGCAAAAGATTTCCGGAGCTATTCACAAGTAAGTACACCTCACTTGTACAATAACTTGCTATACAAGAATTTGGGGACCAAATTCTCTTAAGTGGGGGAGGGTGTAGCACCCCGAAAATTTTAGTATATAAAGGAATCAAATTTAAATAAAAGTGTTGGAGGGACTTCCAACATTATATATTAATGACCCAATATCATAAGCGGGTCAATGGACATCATTTGGCCCAATAATCAAATAAAGCTAGAAAATGCATGGAAATTCGTAACTCTAAATAGGCTGAAATTAGAAAGAGGCAATTTGAGTTGAATTGGGATGCAATCATGCATTCTTGGCAACCCAAATTCGTGCCTATCTATGGTGGGAGGTTTCCTAAAGCCTCACACACTCTAAGGGAGGAAGAAATCCTCAAAAGATAGGAAACTGCCCTGTCAAAACCGCAGCTTAGCTTTCCTAGTTATAATAGGACTCCTAAAACACCATGGTTGCTTAAATACTCTTCACCAAACCCTAGGAACGAGTTTGAGAACTTGCTGGGGTTGTGTGGAGAAGTTCTTGGTGGCTGGGGAGAAGGAGATCATCCACACTAAGCCGTTCTTCTTCCCTGTCGTGTCTGCTGCGATCTGCACAGACCATCTTCTTGAAGTCGACCAAAGGTAGGTCAAACCTAAACCAAACCTTGCAAGGCTTATACCCCTGGAAATAGGGTCAAGTCTACGTTCTAACCCAAGTGGAACGCCCAAATTTCATGCAGTATATACGGAGTGGTAAGCGTTCTCCTCCAAGTGGTCTGAACTCGGGTTTTCTGGAAAAGGGAGACTTCTTCAAACCATAAGGTAGGTTTTCTCGGGCCAAACTTTAATATATCATATACCAATGTGTAGAGCATCAAGTTAACTTTCGTTTCCCAATGGTTTCATTGAATTCTAATGAGTATATTTTGAGTTATAAGTGTTTTTCCAAAGTCGCGCACTGTTAGGGTTTTTCCCATTCTTCTTATTATGCACACAATTCGAGACCAAATTAGACTAGAATTCCTTCACGAAAGTTTTTTTACTTGAAGTTATGATCATTTTTATGTTGGACATTTTGTCCAAAAGTCCTTGGTTATAGAGTTACATGCGTGGGAAGAGAGTCACTGCATGATACTAGGATTTCGGGCTACACTTGACTTTTGTACTTCACAGGTTTTCTTAGGATTCGTGACCGAATTAGATCAAACCCCCAACATCAAAGTTCTTCTACTAGTTGTCCTCGTCATCTTTCATGTTGAATGTTTTATCTAAATGTAATTCGTTAGAAAGTTAAAGGAGGTGTAAGTAAATCCTGCATGATACGTGTTTGCAGGTCACCCTTGACCTGTAAGTTTTTCACTGGAAGGGCACTAGTGTCGACACTACTTAGACTAGTGTCGACACACTGTCCCAATACAGCCCAGAAGGAGTTCTGGGAAAGTCACTAGTGTCGACACTGCCTGAACTAGTGTCGACACACTGTCCCAGCACAGCCCAGAAGGTGTTCTGGGAAGGTCTCTAGTGTCGACACTACCTGATCTAGTGTCGACACTACCTGACCAGTTTTGTCCAAAAGGTCTTCTGGAAGGCTACTAGTGTCGACACTACTTGGGCTAGTGTCGACACACTGTCCCAGATTGCCCAGAAGGTGTTCTGGGAGCTGTCTCTAGTGTCGACACTACCAGATCCTGTGTCGACACTACTTGACCAGTTTTTCATGTTTTTGCTTTGTGTTTGAAGCATGGTGTCGACACCAGCATGGGTTGTGTCGACACTACCTTTAAAAAATATTGCATGTCTTGGGTCTGTTCATTACATAATGTCTATTTAAGGGCTTAAAAGTGTTTAACCCATTGAAAAACCCTTAATTACATGAATATTATTCTAATTGCTTTCTTAATGATGTGATCATACATGAAACTTGTGATTGCTCTTGTTACCCTTCTAGCTTGCTTTAAAATGATAAATTTTATCTTAAAATCTTGTAAATCTATATGTAGTTAAATGCATTGTTCATTGCATGCCATCATGTTAAGTGTTTTTCCGAGAGTTTGAGACCGACGGATTGTGAATTGACACGTGTGCATCACTACACACTTATACATCTAGGGCGTGCACTTCCTTCTCTTCTTGTTCTCGTGAGTGTGAATTACAATTTAGAATAAAGCCATTAATGTAAAGATTGTACTGAATTATAAATCGTATCGTTCAGCTGCCGAATTTATCTCTTGACTATTGTCCTCATGGAATCATGTTCAATTCAATTTATTTATTTCTTCTCATCATCATCGTGAACATGACATTACACTTGCTACATTTTGAAACTCTCATTGGCCATTATTTATGACTGTGGGTATCTACATTTAAAATTTACATGAGATGGCTGACAGGGCACGGCGTGTGTCCAAGGGCTCCAGTCTAGCCCCAATGACGGAGAGTCATAAATATACTGTTAACCATGGGGTATAATGATTACTGGCGTTGCATCTGCGCTGGGAGTACTTTCTTGCTTGTTGAATGTTAGATACATAACCACATACACGTGACCTGGTGTACATTCTTGATGGATCTTTTCTTGGTGTACATTGGTGCCTACGTGCCTGATTAGTGTTACTTGATCGTGCTTGTGCAATCTTGCTTGCTTGCTTGCGTGATATGGCCATCTTGCATTTATTGCAACTAGTGATATCTTGTTTTCTTGAAAACTATTGACATCAAGTGAAATCTTGCGTGCTTGTACAAAGTGATCTATTGCTAGTTCTTTCTGGTTATCTTGTTCAAAAATCTTATTCTATCTTGTTCACTCTATCCAGCTTGTTTTATATATCATGTTTTAATGAGTTTTATTCGTACTTGCATGTCATTCATCGTGCTTGCCTAGTTCTAAAATGTTAATCACTTATATCATTGCCCGCACATTGAGATATAAATCCTACTGGGCTAGTTTGCTCATCCCCTACCTTTTCCCAATCTAGGTGACTATGAAGTTCAAAAGGAAGAGCAAGTCGAGGATGGGAATGCATCCGAGTGATGAGCGTCACAACTATGAGTCTAGTTATAGTAGTTTATTTTGAGAGTTAGAACATGTAGTAGGAAGTGAGGGGTAAATGTATTTCCTTTTTAATTGAGTCAGTATTGTACTAGTTTCCAATTTTTATAAGTTGAGTTGAGATTGAATACAATTTTTATTTAGTTCATCAGTTGGGCCCTATTATGATGTTGTGTTGATACACATTTAGTGCGTGCTAGCTAGAGGCTTATTTTCCGAATGTCCACGTCTCGGAATATCGACTCGAATTATTCGAACTAACATCAGCTGCGTAATTCTCGGGACGTGACAAGAAACAACGCGAGCCAGTCCTGGGAGAACTTACACCAGGACGCAGCCCAAGCAAACGGCCAAAACACATGACCAACTGAGAAAAAAACACAGCAACCAGCGGAAGCAACACAAATCGGTTCTGGGAGAACCTCCACCAGAACCACCAAGGCACCATTCTGGGAAACCCACCAGAACGCACCGGCCAACACAACAACAGCATACCTCAACCTTGAGGTAGCACAACAACTGGCAAAGACAAGCCCGGAACAGTCCTGAGAGCAAGCCTCACTAGGACAACAGCCAATGGTTCTGGGAAACCGCACCAGAACCCAAGGCAACCAAGCGATACACCTCAACCTCGAGGGCAACGCAACGGCAACCAACCAACAATAGAGACCTCAACCCAAAGAGGCAACACAACGAAAGACTTCAACGAGCACAGAAGCAGTCCCAGAGGAAGAGGAAACCCTCACTAGGACAACAACAAAACAGTTTTGGGAAACATCACCAGAACACAAGCAGCCAAGCGATGCACCTCAACCCAGGGGACAACGCCGCAACAACCGGAAACGAGCACAACACAGATCTGGGGAAACCTCACCTCCACCAGAACCAACAGAGAAGAACTCTGGGAGCACCTCACCAGAGTTCACAACCAGTCAGCACAAGGCCGACAACAGCCACAGACAGGTGTCTCAGCGCTCAACCAGTGGTGCAACACGGCACACAAGCATCTGCTTAGCTGGAGCAAAGACGCCGACTGAGCAAAGCACAGCGCCCAATGACGCATAGGCACATAAGGCCAAACACACACCCAATAAGGACACACCCTAACAACAAGGGACTGCCAACAAGGCAAGGACACCTTCGGCCGGTTCCGCAGACCACAACCTTACACCAGTGAAGGCCACACCACGTGTAGGCTCTCTCAGCCTTTGTGACATAACCACCCGGATGCACAGGCTGAGGATGAATCCAACCGCAGTACGAGCAAAAACAGCAACCACGCTCGCAGCACGCGCACCCAGCAACAGCAGCAACACTCTCCTGCAGCTCACAAACGGACCCTGCTGGAAAGTAAGCCACCTGCAACAAAGAGCCAATGCTCACCTAACAGCAACTCTACATGGACGGGCCAGCAGCATACTAGTACCTTTCTTTGGGACAACCATAGTTATTAACTCATTACAAATCTCATTGGACCCCGAGCTCTGATACCACTATAATGACCTGACTTCCCAGAGCCCCGCCAAGGACCCCCAAAGGTCGCACCGCCACCCACAGATCCGAAGACCCGGAAGGGTTAGAATTTAGTCCAGTGAGATAAGCAATGAATTCAAATACTATAACAAGAAGGTTCATACATGAATAAAGAAATTATGTACAACATGTCCCAAATAAAAGTACAGGTACAGAAAGAAAGGCACAGTCTTAAGGGGCATACCCTGAGAACTTGCAAAAAGGTCACTCTCAACTCACATTGAACAAGAGCACTCACGCTCACAACTCACACTGCTGGCAACGCACGGCGAACAAGCCGCCACCACGGCCATCCGACAATGAACTCCTGCGACAGCGAGTCCCTACCTGAAGAGAGTAGGGGGGTGAGCCTCACGAACAAGGCTCAGTAGGGATAACCAGTCCCTTACCAGCCAGAGCAACAGGAACTCCAACAAAAGCGGAAGCAAACTACTCTAGAAATCAGTAAAGCGGGAAACACCTACTGCAGAGTACTACAAAGCAGCGGAACAGAGTAACGCCGCGACCCACAACCAGGGTCAGACCAGACACGACTCCAGCAGAACCAGCGGAGTCAAACTAAATGCGGAAGCAACACCTCGGCATGCACCCGCCGAGATAGAGAAGCTCACGGAACACCGGAGCAACCAAGTGAGACCAGAGTCTCACGACACAAGCACCCAACATCCCAGACCTGCACGAGGTCGGAAAAGAACAACCATGTGTCACCACGAGAGACACCGAGCAACCATGTGAGAAGGAACGTCTCACCACAGGCACGGCCACCTCAGACCTCCACAACGTTGAGCGCCCACAAGCAGAACCACCCTGCACCTCGGACACGCCACGAGGTCAGGGAACTACACCCTACAGTGCCACCACGGATGGCGCCAAGGAACGGGTTATAGAAACAGCAGTTGGTGTCAACACAAGACACCCGAGAGAACCCGCAGAGCGAAACCACTGAACAAGGCCCACGAGGCCAAACCAACAAAGCCCACGGAACTAGACACGGCTAGGCTAACCAACAAAGCCCACGGAAATAGACACGGCTAGGCTAACCAACAAAGCCCATGGAACTAGACACGGCTAGGCTACAACCACCGTGCAGGCTAGGGCGACGAGACTCACTTAGAAACAATGTGAGAAACTCCGTTACAGCAAGAGCAACCAAGCCACCGCCACAGGCAGCTAAGAGGAGGACACACTGTCCACTCCTCCAACTCGCCAGCCGCTGACTCCTGCCTACAACCTCCCTAGGTAGAGTGAGGCTAGTGTGCCATAGCAGAGAAAAACACAACGAACCACCGCAGCCCAGCCAAGCTGTGGCCCCACGCCTACCCTCCCTACGCGGCTTCGGAACCAACGCAGAGCGAGGCAGTGAGAAGGACTAACTGGTCCGCACCGGAAGAACACCTCAACCACCTCGGAGACACAGACCAGATAAGGGAGCTCCATAAGCGACTCTACGCCGCTGCCTACCACCATTTTCCCCTCAGCTCTGAAGTCTGCCACACTAGGCTATCGACTCGAGCATACTCGTAGCCCGGAGAACTCCCTCAACAGGCTCTCGAGGATGGGGGTCCTAGGAAACAGAGACAACCTCTGAATGGGACAAGCCCTCAAGTGCAAAGCACCGGGCGAAAGAGAACAGGCGGGGCAACAACCAACAGAAACCGGCATAGCTGGCTTGTAACCAAGACAAGCCCAACAGGCACAGACACGCACGACACCCTCTCCGAAAACCCCCAGAAGGGCCGTCGGCCAATGCCGGCACACACGACACGGCTCGATAAACCGAAACACCACCAAACAGAATAGAAACCATCACTCTTCTATTAATCGATTGACTGACAGACAATCAATTATTAGACAGACGCGAGCCTCCTATCACTGTCGCTAGGACAAGGCCACGAAGGTGTCACCTTCGGTCACTAAACATAGCGAGACAACTTGCCGCGTTCCTTACCAGAAGGTCCTAAGGGCAACCCTGCCCTGGGGCACACGCCAACATGCCAACGAGGCCACGGAAACACCCGAGGCAAGCCTGGTGCTGTCGCACCCTCCTAGCCCGTCACGATACCATCGCGACAGGAAGGGCAACCGCAACAAGCGCCCTGTTGTGACAGGGAAGCGCGTCGCGACAAGAACACTGTCGCAACAGGAAACCAAGTCGCAACACGACTCTTATCACGAAGGCTATATGTGCCGCAATAAGGTAGTGCCCGACCAAAGCGATGCCTTCTCTGATGTCGCGACACGCACTGCGGCCACGACATCAGTCGGGAGGCAGACCGCCGGGATGCTACATCCCGGGGTTGCTACAAACGCTACAACCAAGCGCACACGAGGGAGGGGAGCATGAGGAAAGTTGTAAAACATACAATCCACTAAGAGGACTCCCAATCCACCCAGATTGGAAAGGGTACAAGAAATCCCTATAGATTAAGGAAGAACCAAACCCAAGAAATGGGCCTTCACGAAGCTCGGCCGCCTCCTCCTCGCTCCTCGCCGCTCCGCCGCTACACCACGAGCCGCCGGCACCGCCACCGAGCTCCAAGCCACCGAAGAAGGGAGGGGGAAAGCATCCCCTCCTCGGAGAGGAGGGAAAGGAGAAAGGCCAAAGGAGGGGAAAGGGGCGCCAGCCAAGGCTTTAAGCCTTTGGCCCCCAAAACACGACGGGGCGAGGCGTCGCGTTACCAACCTTAACACGACGGCCGCCCACACCATGACCAGAACGCGTCCCTCCGGGACGCCGCGACATCCAGATAGGTCGCCCTGACACACTTGTCCCTCTGACAGGCGTCAGACGTCCAAAAGAGGAACGATGTTATGACCCGTTGACTGGGTGCGACAAGAAAGCGACAGAACCACTGGTCGCGACACGGATGACTGTCGCGTCGGGCACCTCCGACGTGACACTAATGCGTCGCCCATAGCGACGCGTTAGCGGCCAGTCATCTAAACACACAACGGAGAAATCGGAAAGCCCAGGATGTTACAGTGACCGATGAGCTTCTTCTAATATTTACTTCTTGATGTCAGAATTATCTGGCACACATAACCTGTTTCGGAACCGAAGATTCCAATGCACATCTTTATTGAAATCAGGTCTGGAAGCTAATTTTTCTCTGATTTCTATCAATATAGGGTCATTGTCTTGTTGTTTTCCAATTTGCTTTAATAAATCTGATTGTACTGTCAAGTTATCAATTACAACCCTTTCTTCTTGTGGTTCAGCTTTCAGACTGAGTGTGGAAAATTCTTCCAACAACTTCCATTCCTTGACTTGTAATTGGAATATTCTGGCCATAGGATTTCTACTGAGAGCATCAGCCACAGTATTACCTTTTCCAGGATGGTACTCAATCTTAAAGTCATAGTCTTTGATATATTCCATCCATCTTCTTTGCCTCATATTCAATTCCTTCTGTGAAAATAAGTACTTTAGACTCTTATGATCGGAGTACACTATGAATTGATTATCATACAGGTAGTGTCTCCAAAGTTTAAGAGCAAAAACTACTGCAGCCAACTCCAAATCATGTACTGGGTAATTTTCTCGTGTCTTTAATTGTCTAGATGCATAAGCAATAACTCTTCCTTCTTGCATCAAAACACATCCTAATCCGACATTTGATGCATCAGTATATACTTCAAATGTTTTACCTTCTACCAGCAAAGCTAAAACTGGTGCAGATGATAGGCATTCCTTCAGTAACTGAAATGCTTGCTCACAACTCTCACTCCATTCAAATGCAGTTCCTTTTTGAGTTAGTTGTGTGAGAGGTGAGGCAATCTTGGAAAAGTCTTTAACAAACCACTAGTAATAACTAACCATACCCAGAAAACTTCGAATTTCAGTAAGGTTCTTAGGTTGTTCCCACTTCTGCATAGCTTCAATTTTTGAGAAATCTACTGATAATCCCTCTTTGGAAATAATATGTCCTAAGAACATCACTTGTTCCAACCAAAATTCACATTTACTAAACTTTGTATACAACTTATGGTCTCGTAATAGTTGCAGAGTAATCCGTAAATGTGCTTCATGTTCTTCTACACTCTTAGAGTAGATCAGTATGTCATCAATAAACACAACCACAAACTGATCCAAATAAGATCTGAACACATCATTCATTAAACGCATAAATGCATCAGGTGCGTTTGTCAGTCCAAACGGCATTACTACAAATTCGTAGTGCCCATATCTAGTTCGAAATGTTGTCTTATGAATATCCTCTTCTTTAATTCTTAATTGGTGATAGCCGGATATAAAATCAATCTTTGAAAAACACTGAGCTCCAGACAATTGATCAAATAAATCATCAATTCTAGGGAGTGGGTATTTGTTCTTAATGGTCAGCTGATTCAATTGTCTATAGTCAATGCATAATCGCATAGTCCCATCTTTCTTCTTAAAAAATAACACTGGAGCACCCCAGGGAGATGTACTGGGTCTAATGTATCCTTTCTCTATTAATTCCATCAATTGCCTTTTTAACTCTTTCAACTCTTCCATTGACATTCTATAAGGTGTTCTTGAGATTGGTCTGGCTCTTAGAACCAGTTCAATTGAAAAGTTTACCTCTCTACTATGTGGTAAACTAGGTAGCTCTTCCAGAAAAACATCAAGAAATTACTTTACTACCGGAATATCCTTCAACCCAGTGGTGTTCTGATTTATCAAAGTCACAGAAGCCAAATACCCTTGACATCCTTTTTGTACTAACTTACATACTTTAACTGCCGAAATTATGGGTATTCTTCTTGTACGGGATTTATCGAAAGTCATGGAGTAAGCTTCCTTACCCAGAAAGGTTACTTGTCTTAATTGGCAATCTAGATTTGCATGATGTTTAGATAGCCAATCTACCCCAAGGATTACATCATAATCCCACATCTCAAGACATTAAATCTCCTGGAAAATTATGTCCTTTAACTAGGATTTGACTAGTAGGGTAATATTCTTTGAGTTTCTTACCCTCACTCAAAGGAGTTGCAACCTCTAACTGTGTAGATAATCGAATGGATTGCATTTCCAAGGATCTAGCAAACTCATAACTAATGAAAGAATGTGTAGCTCCTGAATCAAATAACACATATGCAGGTTTTGAGTTTACTAGTAGTGTACCTTCAATAAGTCCCCCCTCCTGCAGAGATTCAGGTTCCACTTCCTGAATGGCTTGCAACCGTCCTTGCTTAGCTCAGGGATTCTGGTTTGTTGGTGCATTCTAGATCATTGGATAGTCCGAAATTCGATGTTGAGTACTCCCACATCAAAGACAAGCACCCAACCTACGCCAACAGTTCTCAGTCCTTGCTCCCAACTGGAGCTTTCCCTGCTTTCTTAGTGGATTGTTGAACCTTAGGGGCATTCCCTGACTCATACATCCTTTTTCGATCGGAAGAAACTTCACCAGACCTTCCTCTAATTCTCTCAACAGTATCGTTGGCAGCTTCCAATGCTAATGCCTTTTTAACCATCTCAGAATAGGTGGTAATCAAATGAGGTGTTAACTATGTAATAAAATTCAGACGCAGACCATTCATAAATCTCTTTGCTTTCAGTTTCTCTGTGGCTATTAAATGAGGAGCATACTTGGATAATCGGGCAAACTCTGCCTCTAAGAAACTCATTAACTTTCTTTTCTTGAACTACCTCGGAGAAATATTGATCATTAAATAATTCCACAAACTCCTCCCAACCAACCTGGTTCTGGTCCTCCAAAGTAGACACCACTGTTTCCCACCAAGCTCGGGCATCACAATCTAATTGAAATGTTGCTAGGCGAAACTTTTCTTCCTCTGTACATCGAATAACTTTAAAGATTCTCTCAATGTCCTTTGACCAATTCTCAGCCTCATCTAGATCCGCACTACCTGCGAATCTCAGAGGATCCAAACTACGAAAATCTTTAAACAGACTTGTTCCATTGTGGCTGTTGTTCTTGGCCACAGTCCTCATTACCCGTGTCAAATCATGCATCGAGCTCTCCATCTTCTTCCAATTCGCATCACTTGTGTCCATGATTAATTTGAACAAGTATCTGATACATCCAACAATGCATACATTAATATCATAACCAAACCATGCTTACACTCATCTCATACAAACTTCAAGTTTCACATAACACACAACTTTTCATTAACTAGTCAAAATATTTACATTACATTACGTTCCTATTCATAAGCCGCATACTATTTACAATATTCCTAATAAGCCAGAATAATTACAACACACCCACACCACCTTTCTCCTCACATATACATGTGAGTTATATATACAACCCCAACTTCACCAAAAGGAAAGGTTACAAACAGTGAGTTCCTCATTTTCTTGCTAACTTTAATTATGAATAACAGACTCCATAGCCGGTTGCTGATCTCCCCCTGGCCCATGGTACAGCTCCCTTGCTGCTTCAGAAAGCACTTCCCAATAACCTTCAACTTGGTGGAGCAGCATGTCTTGTCCAAGCTTCAGACTATCTAGATTATTCATGATCTGGGCCATGGTTTCTAAAGAGGCACGAGATTTTCTGCCAGGAACACGCCCACAGTCAGGTTCAGTACCTCTTCCTTGATCTGCATATAGGCCTCCCATTGGGCCTGAGCATACAATTCTATGTCTTGCGGAGCATCTCCATTGCTGCCACCAACTGTTCCTGAGCATTCATGTCCATGTTGTAGCAAACAACAAGTTAAGTAACTACATAATTACATAATCAGTATTACCTTCATAACTAACCCCAGGTTTCTACCCCATCTCACTGATCATTCCCTAGGTTTATCGAACCTAAGGCTCTAATACCAAATTATCTGTCACGTCCTAATAAAAGTCTATTTATCGAAAATGACAGAAATCGGGCACAAGAAATAGAACTAGTGTTTATTCATTCAATATTAACATTGCGGAAGCGTTTTTACACAACACACCTCATTACAGTCTATATGAGGAGTAGAAAAGAGAAAACCTTTTTCTATTACATTCTATATTCACAATACTAAATAAAAGTAAAATGGTTGGCTTCTGGTTGACAGACAATCCACTCAGCACACACTTTCCCCTTAAGCAACATCCTCATCTTGGTCACCTGAAATGGTAGGAATATGTGAGCTAACTAGCCCAGTAGGATTCAACTCCTCTAATTAATAAGGACTAAGGTATACAAAAATCAAGATAAGTGACCTGACTGTTATCAATACTGAATGTCAAAGATGATTGAACAAGCATGTCAAATAGACAATAAATGTGAAACAGAAATACTGGAATACGAGTACATGGTCAGAAACTCATGATAATATTCATGTTCTGATTCAAATACATATTCACACATGTAAAGATAACATGATGACTAATCAAGCTTGTATTGATGCAATGCCAAACGTCCTTGGATCCTTTATCGTTCCGTACGGCCTGTAAATGAATTCGGATGCTCCTCCCAGGACTGGACCAGCCCTATTTGCATATGCATATATCTCAAATGAGTCCAGGGACCCAATAAATGTCATCACAAGTCTTTCATAAACAATTGTGTTACTCAAGTACTCAACTCTCATGTAATCAAAGAATATGGATTAAGATTACTGAACACAGGAAGTTGTAACCAACTAGGAACTTCTTATACTTGAAGACTTCAAGGATAATCCAAAGTAGGAAGTGGGAACAATTTGGATGATTTCTTTAGTGACATAATGGTAAAAAACCTAAGAGAATGAAGGAGAAAACTTGCTAGGCTAATAGCATGAAGTATAAACAAGAGACTAATCAAGAACAAGTGTTGGAAGACTAGGCAAGGCAGTGTATGTCGACAGCCAGGAAGTGGTTGACGGCAGGTGCAGGCTTCCAGAGCCAGAATTTTGGAGCCTGAACAGTACCTATCGATAGGCCAGGTCTGTCTGTCGATAGGACAGACCCATCTGTCGATAGCTACTGGTTGTCCAGAAGCTTTGGGTTGTGGAAGCTTGAGGTCTGTCGATAGGTGATCCCCATCTGTCAACAGCCGCAAGATCAACCTCCAGAAATGGATTTGCAAACACTCTAAAGACCTTATCAATGGAACCTATGGATCCAACATGAACCACAACAACTAGAAAGACTTGTCTACAACTCCGGATACCGCTTTACATGGAGTATAAAATTAAAGCATGAGGAGAACACAATCTAAACATGGTGAACTTGAAACTTGGAACAACAGGGACATACTGAAGCATATACACTTATTACAAGATGATAACTGTAACATAACTCCTTCCATAGCACATTCTCATGCTACTAATAAGGCGATTTCCATCATTATACTTGGGGTAACATGAATACTAGCTAAAACATGATGATAAGGAATAGAAACACCATTCTAATGATATTTCCAAAATCAGTGGCAAGTATAATCATGAACTAACGCCTAAACAGGGACTTCTTAACATGGAAGAAGGACAAGAACGAGGAGGAGGAGGATGGGTAAGAAGGAATCCTACCTAACTGGATGGAGTAAGGGTCTTTCTCCTCAACGTAGAGGCCCACAACAACAATAGATAATAGCAGTACCACGGATGCAAGTGAAGGAGTAGCAATCAACAGGCGATGCAGCAATAACTCCAGCATGCAACAGAAAAAGCCACGACAAGAAGTTGCAATAACACTAGTAGCAATAGCTGCAACAGAAGAAAAACAGGAACAAGAACAAAACATGCAAGAGCAAGTGCTGGAAAGGTGCGCACGATGGGTGTTGGGAGGTTTTTATAACCCTCCAAGCATCCCATCCACGATGGCACGTCGGCCATCAATGTGTCGCAGTAAAAACCATTACTGCTTATACGTTTACCATGCAAGACTCAAGGCTTACACCTAAGGGATTAATGTGTAAGGCTCCTACCCCAGTGAGGTGGCTCACTCAGCTCCCAACACGTAAGCAACCATTAAATCCAAGAAAATCGTTATCGTAAATGGGTGATAATTCAACTGGCCAATTTGACCCCATGTTTATGTGTCCTAATGATGTTTAATCAAGTTGAAATTTCAACCATAGGCTAATGAAAAGGTTTTACAAATTATGGTGATTTTAGTTTAATTTTTAGAATTTATTTTTCATCCAGCAAAAATTGCCCGAAAAATAGTTGCGTCGGCTTAATCTCAAAATCCGCACGTCAACAATTCCAGATATTTTCATTTCTGATATCAGTACATTTTTTGGAAATTATGATGTTCACGGATTTTATTTTCGTTACAGAATTCCGGTGTCGCCCTGTCGGAGCGCGTACCTCTGAGCACGATACTTAAAATAACATTTATTACCACCAATAAATCCTAAATTAAGATTAATTACATCTCATGATAATACTTATGTTTAATCATCAAATTATTCATATTTTTTTAGTAAATAAAATTTTCGGGGTGTTACAGACTACATCATTCTAGTACTCTCATACTCAAACTATAATACTATGACGCTAAGATAACTTGACTTCAATACTAAGGCTTGAGAGAGCTCTTCACTCTTGTTCATCCCCAGTATGGTCTTGGTTCTCTACGTCATCAATTTCTTGATCACCTGAAATGTTGAAGAGTAGGTAATGAGTGCACTCGCCTAGTAGGATTTACATCTTCCAGCAATGATATAAGTATTTACCAGTTTAAAAACTAGAGGGTATGAACATGATATGTACTATGCAATTAAATCAACAGTAATAACACGTGAACAGTGTATCATGCAAGATAGTAAGATCAAGAGATGTAGTGATCAGTCTAGCAAGAAGGTTGTATTTAAGAGTTCAATATAGAATGAACATTGATCTAGCAAGATGGTAACTTCACAAGCATGAACAAGATAGCATGTAGCAAGATTAGCTATTTCACGAGCAAGCAAGCAAGCATGCACGAGTAAGAACTTTTAACGTGTAACAGTAATCAAGCACGAAGACACTAATGTGCACTAAGGATCTATGCTACCTTTGAATGCACACTAGGACATGTGTATGTGGTTTATGTATCTAGCATTTAACACGCAAGTACACTCAACGCAGATGCAACGCCAGTAATCATTATACCCCATGGTTAACAGTATATTTATGACTCTCCGTCATTGGGGCTAAACTGGAGCCCTTGGACACATGTTGTGCCCTATCAGCATCTCACTATTTTCAAATATAGATACCCACAGTCATTCATGGCCAAAAACAAGAGTCCAATAATGTCAAGATAGTTGAGGTGATAGTTCAAGAGTTCAATCCGGCAACATAACAACGTGTTTTCAATTTACTCCAATCACTTATTAGTAACTTGGTCTTATGTTCAATAGAGGTTTAATCCAGAATCAAGATGAGAAGAGAACGATCTCGTCAAGAATGCCAAGTGAGAAGAGACACTAGCTTCTAGGTACTTCAATGGTACAACCTGCTCATCGGCCATGTGGGAATCCATGGTCAGAGGAAACTTACGGAGGCCTTGATCAAAAGGTCACTAGTCAGGCAGAAGGAATATCAAACTAAGAGTTCACCACAAGCTAAGAAGGGGCTTTCCTATTGTGCTAGAGTGTATGCGCATGCCGCGCGTGAGAATCACTCAAGTGCCTATGTGAATCCGATTATGGAAACTCCAGTTATGGAAACTTCGTTTATGGAAACTCTATTTATGGCAAGTATCATGAGTGCTAAATCAGGAAATACTAATCATGCATGACCAATTTTATAAAGTAACTATGTGTTTTAGCAAGTTCAATAACAAGGCAAGAAAGTGAATAATCGGCAGGTAGGGAACATGATCATTATTTTAAGATCAATTAAAAATCATGTAAACATGTTTTAACTTTGATATGGGTTGATAAATGCATGTTAAGACTTTATAGAATAGATCAAACTCACACATGCAATGAACGACACAAAACGACAGAAACCAAGACGTATGCCCCTTACAAGGCAAATGTAGTCCCATCCCTTCATTTTCTCAGGTCATAACTCATTGATTTCTTATTCAAATCTCACACATGAATATACCATCTTGAATCCCTTTGAATGAGGAATCGATCAAATAAAATGGATCATCCATCTGACGTCTACAGGAAAAGTTATGGTCTGTTAAGTGGACATAGGCAGAAGGCAACACAGTGCTTGTCGCCTTTTGAAGATGAAGGCGACAATCAACTTGTTGCCTTCTGAAAAAGGCCATGAAACTATCTCAATTTTGGTATGGGTTGCGACCATGATGTTCTCGTGTTCTGGTAGTGACGTGTCACCTGTCACGACCTTAATATGACGTTTGGGTTGCCTTTTCTACCGCCTTCCAATTCCAACTTAGATTGGGTTTGACACAGGGATGCTTGAAAATTCAAAACTAATGCTAGGGTGATCCAAATCAGATGAAACCACCTCTGTTCTTTAGAGGACTTCCTATACAATGTACAATAACAAGTAATCTAGAAACAACAATTGTTTGATAGAGTAACAAGACATGTTGTGACTGTCTATGTGAATCTGACATAGTGCTCATGTATGGGCTAATACTCTCTATACAGATAATAAATATTAGGGAAACTAGTGCCAAATGAAACTAGGTGCATGGGGAAACAAGTTTCATGTTGAGTGCTCGATCTGAAAATGACTCCACAAAAAGATATAGAACTCCTAAGAAAGGTTAGGGTTTAATCAAGACAGCACAACATTCTGATCATACTAGATTTAATTCGTGAAACCCACATGATATAGAAATTGGGGAAAATAGTAAGAACATACTCTATACACATGTATGCAAGCATGAACGAGTTTAATTAGAGTTTGGTATGGAGATGACCTACCTTTTGGGTTGAATAAGATTCGTTCTCCAGAAAGCCCTAGTTCTGACCACTTGGAGAAGAACGCCTAATACTCACAATCTACTATGTAGAAATTGGGCAAAATAGTACCACAAGAAACTAGACTCAAAGATCTTTCTAGGGGTATATGTCTTGCATGGTTTCTTCGAGGTTTTACTAACCTTTGGTGATGATCTTGGAAGGCCTTGTTTGCATGTCGCAGGTGGAGATGAGCACAAAGTTGCTTCTTGCCCTTGCTTTCTTCTCGAGATCTCTAGCCACCACAGCCTCCAAGCATGACCTCAGCAACCCTAGGGGTCGTCTCATGGGAGAGAGGGGGCTTATTTAAAGGGGGATGGTCTTTAGTTGCCTAATTAGATTGAGAAACTATTTGGTATGAATTTGGGTGTAACCTTCCTTCAATTGAGGATTTCTCTCTCCAATTTGTGATGGGAAAATTATGGAAACCTCCCTTAGGTGGTAACCATGAATTTGGGTTTGGTTTGAAGTCCAATGGAGATCTACTGGGTGAGAATTTACCCTATCATAGTCCATTAGTGAATATTTATGAATTTCGGGTTATTTTCTTAGCATGAATTTATTTGTGGCCCAAAAGACTTCCTTTGGTCCATTTCTTTTATTAGGTTGTCAATACCCATTGTTTGAAGTCCATCCATGATTTTTATTTTATTTTTGGACTCACATAAGTACCTGTGATAGTAATTATCCGACTTATTCCCTAATTACGATAATAAGTCGCAAAACATCTTAAACTTGGTCAATCGGATTTTCACATGCATGAATTTCTTTGTGGGTTATTTGAGAGTATTATTTAGAGTTGAACTATAATTTTTACAAAATTGTTCGATTTGTTTACGTACATAGGACATTGGTACATACGTTTTTACTATTTCAGGATCATTAAATTATTATTTCTGATTTTTCAATTCAGAGATTTTCGGGGTGCTACATCCTCCCCCACTTAAAAGAATTTGGTCCCCAAATTTATACAGCTACTCAAGTGGGCTTAGCACATGGGTTCTCGATTCGGTTCAAGATTCTATTTCTCTTAATCTCCCACTTGTATCCACCTTATGGTCATAGGTGCCAGTTATTTCCACCTATAGGTTGTAAACATTGTCTATCTAATTCCTTCCAATTCTTTCATTCTTCTACGGTCAATATAACTCCATCTTAATTCACATGATTAGCTTTGGTAAGGCTACTAGGTTATTTTGAATTTCTCCCTTTGGTCGTCTCCCCCACTTAAGAATATATTGGTAAGAAATGTATCATAAGACAAGTCTAGAGGATTAACAAAACTAGCGTCTTTCACCATACCTCCTTCCGGAAGTTCCGCCTGGATCACAACATTGCGGCGTCCTTGTCACTTGGGCACGACTTGGTTTCTCCTAGCCTGGCCTTTCAACATTGGACAGTCGGGTATGCGGTGATCACGTCCACTGCACCTTAGACAGGGGCTGAGCTTCTTCCAGCATTCCTCAGCTCAGTGTCTCAGCTTGTTGCAGAAACGACAGTTCTCAGCTAACTGTCTTCATTCCACTTTGACCTTATTTTCTAAGCCATAGTCATTGCCAGTATTTGGCTTTTATAGTTGTTGTTGTTGTTGCGGAAAGTACCAACTGTATTTCCTGCTCCTTTTTTAACGAAGACCGGCTTCGTAGTCTCCTTCCCTATAATGCCTTCTACCTTGACCATAGTATCCTCCATTAGTTGCGCTCGCTAAACTATCTCAGCATATGTACGGATGTTGAGTGGTCCCAACTTTTCAACCAACATGGGCCGCAGCCCATCCATGAACCTATTAGCCTTCAATCTCTCGGTCCCCACCAGGTGTGGGGCATACACAGCCAGGCGAGCGAACTGAGCTTCATACTTAGCCACAAACATTCCCCTCTTCTTAAGTGCGGCAAACTCCGTAGCTTTTTTTTCCTTAACCTTCTCATAAAAGTATTTTGCCTAGAATATCTCCAGGAAACCTGCCCATTCTAGTTCAGCTATGTTAGGTAGGTGAGCCGATGTGGCCTTCCACCATGCCCTAGCGTCCTCGCTAAATTGAAAAGTGGCCAGAAACACCTTCTCCCGATTTGTGCACTACATAACTTGGAAAATCCTTTCCATCTCCTCTTGCCAATTTTCTGCCTCGTTGGGATCGGGGGACCCAAAGAAACGAGGGGGATTTAGACCCCTAAAGCTACGATGTAGATCGCCAGCTCCGTTCCGAGCTCCAGCTTGAGCCCCATCTTGTACCACATTCTGCAGGGCTTGAGTGAGTCCTGCAACCATTTCCTACATCGCTTGCCACTGATTGTGTGCCATTGCTAGGGAATTAATGTAGTTCATGAGAAAAGGATAGCAACCAATTAGTGTTCTTAGTTATATCGTAAGGTTGAATGGGTATGGGCGCTTAGTTCATAAAACTAGTTCATTCCCAATCTCTACCCATCCTCACCAGGCACTATATGTAATTTCCATGATCTAAGATTCATAGGTATCTTTTAATCCTAAGACATATAAGTTCTATTTTTGTGTTCCTAGGCTCTGATACCACTAAACTATCAAGTCCCAAACCATGGCAGCATAAGAGTTATTTGATCGTTGAGATGTGAACAGTCGGCAAATAAGCTTCTAGCAAGCAATCACATATAACACAACTAATTTGAGCGTATAGTAAAACTCAAACTCTTTATTTCGTTTCAATAATGAGAGTTGGTACATACTCCATTTCAAGTTCCAACTATAGAACTAAGACTCAATAAAAGGGAAAATTACATACTATCCTCACTCCTACTACATCATTCTAGTACTCTCATACTCAAACTATAACTCTATGATGCTAAGATAACTTGACTTCAATACTAAGGCTTGAGAGTGTTCTCCACTCTTGTTCATCCCCAGTATAGTTTTGGTTCTCTAAGTCATCAATTTCTTGATCACCTGAAATGTTGGAGAGTAGGTAATGAGCGAATTCGCCCAGTAGAATTTACATCTTCCAGCAATGATATAAGTATTTAACAGTTTAAAAACTAGAGGGTATGAACATGATATGTACCGTGCAATTAAATCAATGGTAATAACACGTGAACAGTGTAGCAACCAGAATTTTTGTGAAAAAAAAAATTAAATAAAGAATTAAAGCCTAGCTAAATGGATATTTAAATGAAAGGAGCATTAAATAAAACCCATTAAATGGAAAAGAGTAATGGGCTTTGCTTAATGGATCCTCTAGAAATTTATTGGGTCAAAAATATGAATTTACAAAGGGAGAATAATACGAAAATACCCTAAATTCGGAGTTTAATTATATCCTAATTGGAAAGGGGTTATTAAAGCAATAAAAGTGGCAATTAGAGTTGGAATTGGATTCCTAAACCTACCCCATATAGTCTAGCACGAATTTAGATACTATCCTAATCCAATTAGAGATTGGAAAGCAAGAGGGGAAAGGTGGAGTTAGGAAATCTCGTAATTAAGAGGAATTTAAGTAGTAGTAGGAATAGGAACTTGTATTTATATAAATACACCTCTTAAACCCTCTTGGCCGACCCTAGCTCGTTGCCAAAGGTTGTTGGACGTAGAGAAGAGGCCAAGGAGGAGAGGATCTCGTGGGGAGAAGGAGTTCTTGGAGCTTCTTCCTCGTTCTTGGAGTTCTAAGCCCTAGAAGATAAATCGAGTCAAAGGCAGGCATTCTCACGAGCAAAATTAAATTAAACTCGTCTGTAGGTAGTTCAAATCACCAGGAACAAAAGCCCTCTTGTTTCATAATTTTCCATCGAGCCAATCTTTTGTTCTTGATTTTAGAAGATCTGCAAACATGATAATCCCGAGACATCATGTTTAATTCTAAACTCTATTTATACTTGATCCCATGCTACAAAATTTTTACTGTAGATACTTCATGTTGTTAGGGATCTTTTGCCCCTGAAAGCCCTAATTTTTGTTGAGCATGTTGCTCGAATTAAATCAATATTGCCCTCTATATCATGTTCTGTGTTACTCATTATTGTTCATGATCAAACCATGTTCAATCCATGCTCTCTCTCTCATTCCTATTTACTGGAAGTACTCTCGCATGTCTAGTTTCATTTGCCACTGGTTTCATGATTTTTCGTAGTGTATACAATTAGTTATGATTTTCTGAACGACCTTATATCAAAATCTGATATTTTTGGACTGCAATCCAAGATAGAGCAGAACTCTGTCAGACTCAGTCCACGGACCTGAGAATGCGACGGTCCGATAGGTCGCGTTCTCAAGCCCATCGCGACGCCTTGCTTGTCGCGTTCTGAACGCGACAGTACCCTACGTCGCGTTCTGGCCTTCTGTTCTGGCAGCCCTGTCGCGACCCGTACAGGACCCTGTCGCGTTCTATCATGACCCTGTCGCGACCCTTACATGGGTACGTCGCGATCACAGGATTTTGCATGAAAACCCATAAAAATTATTGCTCTCACTTTCTAAAATATTCTTACGCCTTTTTAACAGTCACACACGCGGTAAAAACACCTGTTTTAAAATGGAGCCATATTAAATGCTTTAAAATACACATTCACGACTTCTTTTCTATCTATGATCTCTCTTACACATGCACACACATGAACCATCCATATATGGTTGAAATCTGGCATAAAATATCTCATAATGTATCGGGTAATTTATTACAATAAAGTATATTAATTGCCCTATTTTAAAGGACTTGTATTCATTTTCTTGCGTTGTTTATATACCGATATCGACGCTCCACTGTTCTAGAATTCCTCCAGAACGTCGAGCACCTGTTTTATATACACACTTCACTTGGCTTGTGGTGAACTCTCCGTCAGATATTCCTTTCTCCGGACTAGTGAACCCTTGCACAAGGCCTTCGTAAGTCTCCTCTGATCATGGATTCCCACATGGTCGACGAGCCGGTTGTACCCTAACACCCATTACACCTTTAGGGATCGATATGATCCAAACGGCTATTAGAAGTTCGCTCTTACCTTGAATCACGTCGGACCTCTGGACTTGTGCATAACATGGCCAGCGGAAAGATCGTGAATTCCACCTGACTGCCAATACGACATGCGGATGTTGTGCAACTGTTACTATCGCCTGTTTACTCGTCGCATTACGTGCAATGTCCACTAGCTCTCATCTATACTCTACTCGCTCGTCTATTCACGTTCTCTCTACTATCTCTTCTATTCATCTAGTGCTCTCATCTACTTCTTGATACTCTATATTGGCCATTGACTGATTGTCTAAAGATACCATATAACCAATGCCTGGCAATATATAAAGGGCCCGATCTGGTCCTAGGATGTGCGCCCGAAAGTGCTAGTGCCCATGGGAGTTAAATGATCAGAGTGTTTGGCATTACACTCAAGTGCTATCTATCTCGACTATCTATATGACAATCAAAACACAAACGTGCTATACTCTCTCGATGTCTAGAATGACAAACAAGTGCTATACTCGTCGTGCTATTACCATACTTGTGCTAGTTGTGCTATGGTCATCCTGCTATTCGTGCTATACTCGATACTTGTGCTATTTTTGGAAACTATACTCGATCTCATGCTATTGTGCTATCCTGTTACCTGTTGTGCTATCCCTTGCTATATTTTGACTCTCTTGTACCTGCTATCTTTAGATACTCTGCCATTAAAAGCGTTAATTATTTAAAGCCTGCTTGAGCCTGAGATTTAAGTCCTACTGGGCGTTATCGCTCACCCTACGTTATTTGATGTTGTGTTCTCAGGTGAGACCGAGGATGACACATACACTCACGAGGAAGGGAATGACCAAGAGTGAAGCCAGGAGTACCCTCGAGTCATTATGTTATCTTAGAGTTGTAGTTAGTTATTTCCTTTTATTGCAATGTAATTGGGTCCTATGGAATGGCTCTGATATTAGTGGTTGTAACTAGACATTTGAAAAGTTATTAATGAGAAAGATTTGCTTTAGTGTTATTCAAGGTGCAATGGTTTGATGTCTAGTACTCACTCTATACCCTTTTCTTGCAACTGCCTTTGCGCTCCGATATTCCACGTCGGGGCGTGACAAACAGTGTATCATGCAAGATAGTAAGATCAAGAGATGTAGTGATCAGTCTAGCAAGAAGGTTGTATTCAAGAGTTCAAGATAGAATGAACATTGATCTAGCAAGATGGTAACTTCACAAGCATGAACAAGATAGCATGTAGCAAGATTAGCTATTTCACGAGCAAGCAAGCGAGCACGCACGAGCAAGAACTTTTAACGTGTAACAGTAATCAAGCACAAAGACACTAATGTGCACTAAGGATCTATGCTACCTTTGAATGCACACTAGGACACGTGTATGTGGTTTATGTATCTAGCATTCAACACGCAAGTACTCTCAGCACAGATGCAACGCCAGTAATCATTATACCCCATGGTTAATAGTATATTTATGACTCTCCATCATTGGGGCTAGACTGGAGCCCTTGGACACATGCCGTGCCCTGTCAGTATCTCACTATTTTCAAATGTAGATACCCAAGGTCATTCATGGCCAAAAACAAGAGTCCAATAATGTCAAGATAGTTGAGGTGATAGTTCAAGAGTTCAATCTGGCAGCATAACGGTGTGTTTTCAATTTAGTCCAATCACTTATTAGTAACTTGGTCGTATGTTCCATAGAGGTGTACTCCAGAATCAAGATGAGAAAAGAAAGATCTCGTTAAGAATGCCAAGAGAGAAGAGATACGTGCACACTAGCTTTTGGGTACTTCAATGGTACAACCTGCTCGTCGGCCATGTAGGAATCCATGGTCAGAGGAAACTTACGGAGGCCTTGGTCAAGAGGTCACTAGTCCAGCAGAAGGAATATCCAACAAAGAGTTCACCACAAGCCAAGAAAGGGCTTTCCTATTGTGCTAGAGTGCATGCGCATGCCACACGTGAGAATCGCTCAAGTGCGTATGTGAATCCGATTATGGAAACTCTAGTTATGGAAATTTCATTTATGGAAACTCTATTTATGGCAAGTATCATGAGTGCTAAATCAGGAAATACTAATCATGCATGACCAATTTTAGAAAGTAACTATGTGTTTTAGCAAGTTCAATAACAAGGTAAGAAAGTGAATAATCGACAGGTAGAGAGCATGATCATTAACTTAAGATCCATTAAAAATCATGTAAACATGTTTTAACTTTGATATGGGTTGATAAATACATGTTAAGACTTTCTAGAACCTTCCTAGAATAGATCAAACTCACACATGCAAAGAATGACACAAAACAACGGAAACCAAGACACATGTCCCTTAGAAGGCAAATGCAGTCCCATCCCTTCACTTTATCAGTTCATAACTCAATTATTTCTTATTCAAATCTCATACATGAATATATCATCTTGAAGCCCTTTGAATGAGGAATCCAAAAACGAAAACGGCTCGTCAATCCGAGGTCTATAGGAAACATTATGGCTTGTTAAGTGGACATAGGCAGAAGGTGACACAGTGCCTATCACCTTCTGAAGATGAAGGCGACAATTAACTTGTGGCCTTCTGAAAAATGTCATGAAACTGTCTCAATTTTGGTATGGGTTGCGACCATGATGTTGTTGCATTATGGTAGCGACGTGTAGACCTATCGCGACCTTAATATGACGTTTGGGTTGCCTTTTTCTACCTATTTCCAATTCCAACTTGGATTGGGTTTGACACAAAGATGTTTGAAAGTTCAAAACTAATGCTAGGGTGATCCAAATCAGATGAAACCACCTCTGTTAGTTAGAGGACTTCCTATACAATGTACAGTAATAAGTATGAGAAACAACAGTCATTTGATAGGGTAACAAGACGTGTTGTGACTGTCTACATGAATCTGACACAGTGCTCATGTACGGGCTACTACTCTTTATACAGACAATAAATATTTGGGAAACCAGTGCCAAATGAAACTAGATGCATGGGAAACAAGTTTCATGTTGAATGCTTGGTTTGAAAATGACTCCATGAAAAGATATAGAACTCGTAAGACAGGTCAGGGTTTAATCAAGATAGTACAATGTTTTGATCATACTAGATTCAATTCGTGAAACCCACATGATAGAAATTAGGGAAAACAATAAGAACATGATCTATACACATATATGTAAGCATGAACGAGTTTAATTAGAGTTTGGCGAGATGACCTACCCTTTGGGTTGAATAAGATTCGTTCTCCAGAAAGCCCTAATTCTGACCACTTGGAGAAGAATGCCTAATACTCACGATCTACTGGGTAGAAATTGGGCAAAACAGTACCATAAGAAACTAGACTCAAAGATCTTTCCAGGGGTATATGCCTTGCATGGTTTGGTCGAGATTTTACTAACCTTTGGTGATGATCTTGGAAGGCTTCGTTTGCAGGTCGCAGGTGGAGATGAGATCTCCAGCCACCACAGCCTCCAAGCATGACCTCAGCAAGCCTAGGGGTCGTCCCATGGGAGAGAGGGGGCTTATTTAAAGGGGGATGGGTCTTTAGTTGCCTAATTAGTTTAGGAAACTATTTGGTACGAATTTGGGTGTAACCTTCCTTTAATTAAGAATTTCTCTCCCCAATTCGTAATGGGAAGATTATGGAAACTTCCCTTAGGTGGTAACCATGAATTTGGGCTTGGTTTGAAGTCCAATGGAGGTCTATTGGGTGAGAATTTACTCTATCATAGTCCATTAGTAAATATTTCTGAATTTCAGGTTATTTTCTTAGCATGAATTTATTTGTGGCCCAAAAGACTTCCTTTGGTCCATTTCTATCATTGGGTTGTCAAAATCCATTGTTTGAAGTCCATCCATGATTTTTATTTTATTTTTGGACTCACTTAAGTACCCGTGATAGTAATTATTCGACTTATTCCTTAATTAGGATAATAAGTCGCAAAATGCCTTAAAATTGGCCAATCGGATTTTCACTTGCACGAATTTCTTCGTAGGTTATTTGGGAGTATTATTTGGAGTTGAACTATGATTTTTATGAAATTGTTCGATGTGTTTATGTACATAGGACATTGGTACGTACGTTTTTACTATTTTAGGAATATTAAATTATTATGTCTGATTTATTTTTGATTTTTCAATTAATGAGATTTTCAGGATGCTATATGGCCAAATAGAGTACCAAGAATAGATGAGAGTAATTGAAGAATGGATGAGAGTACAGAGAGAACGTGAATAGATGAGTAAGTAGGGAATAGATGAGAACTACAGGTCAACGTGCATAAAACGACGTTAAAACAAGCGATAGTCACAGTTGCACAATACGCATGTTTGGTGCTGGCAGTCTGGTAGGATTTACTAACCATCCATTGGCCGTGTTACGAACACAGTCCAGAGGTCCGGTGTGATCTCAAGGTAAGAGAGAAATCTAAGGTCGTTGGATCATGTTGATCCCTAAGGGTATCATAGGTATTGATGGTACAACCTGTTTGCCAGCCGTGGACGTATACCGTAGCCAAGGAGTCTTACGGAGGCCTTGAACAAGGATTACCTGGTCTGAATTGGAGTCTTCCAAATGGAGAGTCCATCCAAGTCAAGAAAAGTGTGTATAGAAACATTTGCATGTTTTGCCTTGAGTGCTCAAAGGCAGAGGAGCGTTGATAATGGTATCCAAAACACGAGAGAAACGAAGACAATTCCATTAAAATAGGATAATGATGTACAAGAATTGAAGTAAATTACCAGATGTATTATGGAATATTTTCATACCATGGCTAGTCATATTGGATGGTTTTATAGTGTGTGTATGTGATAGAGTAATCATGGATATGAGATAATCAAGTGTATGACTTTTAATAAAATCTTTACATGTTCATGATTGGATAACCTCTTTTACTGCGTTTTAGACATAATATGAAGTATAGACACAGTAACTAAACAAGAATAAGAGAAATTAGGGGTTTATGTACAAAATTCAAGAACATGACATACTCCTATGAGGATCGCGATAGGGTACATCTAGGATGCGATGGGGCTTGTAAAAGAATGCGACAAGGCTTCTTGGACAATTGGACAGAACGCGACACAGGGTTCCATCATGTTAAGAACGTGACGGGATGCCTTGTCACGATCCGGTTGAGAACGCGACATGGGTTTTTAAGGAATGCGATGGGGTCCCTGGGACAGACAGGCAAAACGCGACTCAGTGTTCTATCGCGTCAAGAACACGACAGAATGCATTGTCATGACTCGGTTGAGAACGCAACCTATCAAGCCGTTGCGATCTTAGGGTCTCTGCCCGAGCCCAAGAGGAAAATCAGAACACCTTGGATTACGGTCCAATCTTCCAAGGGTTTGACACAGGGGCTTTTAAAAATAGAAATATCAACGAATACTTGATGAAGAATATGAAACCAGTTTTAAACAAAACTAGACTTGCAGGAATATTAACAGTAAAGAGTAATTAAAATCTTATCATGGTATCAACATGTTATGACCAGGTTCTTTCATGATGAACCACAAACATGACACGGTGATGAGAAGGGATTTAATTCGAAAAGAGTACTTGATAGAAATTAGGGAAAAGTATCTCAACAGGTTCTAGACATCATGTGACATGTACAGTAATAGTTTCATGGCACAAAATCAAATATAATCAAGGATTCAAGGGGAACATGATGGGCCAGGTACATGTTCTTAACAGTACTTCAAACAAGAAATTGACAAGATAGACATGATAGAAATTGGGGAAAATATGGGGCTTTTATTCTTGAGATCAAGAACAATCTACAAACGAGTTTAATTTAATTTTTCTTGTGAGATTGTCTACCTTTGGATGCTTAAGATCCTAGGGAAAGAATACGAAGAACAGGAAGAAACTCCCTTCCAAGCCTCCTTCTTCACGAACTCCTCGTCCAAGTGCCTCCCTTCCACGTCCTCCAAGCTCCAGGAAATCAATAGGGTCAGCCATGGACGAGATTAGGGTGTATTTGTAGGTTTAGGGTTGAAGAGTCTTCCTAAAACTCTAACTTTTCTTCCAACTCTGAATTTCCATATTTATCTTGTCTTTTCCTTGCATTTATCCTTCTATTTTGCTTAGGGTGGGCTCCAATTTCGTACCTCGCAAGTTAGGGTAGGATTATGAGTTTATTTTAGATATATATGAGTCATATTAGTGATTTACTTGCCCTCTTTTAATTAGGGAATGATTTAGTTATGAATTTTGACCTATTTATCTCTAATCCATTAATTGAACTCTTGTTTTTGGCCCAATAGCTCATGTATGGACCAATTAGTAACACTCATCACTTGTTTTTGACTTGTTGGGTTTTATTTTATGCAGATTGTTCCTATTTTAATTAGGGAATAATAGAGTTACAAATTTTATAGTATTTTCTTTTATTATATCTTTTAAAACTATTATTTTGGCCCAATAACTTTTAGATGAACCCTTTATTAAAGCCCATCACTTATTTTTGCTTAATGGGTATTGTCAATTCAATAGTATTCTTGTTATTCCATTACTTCAACTTCTATTTTTGATCCAATATATTATTTATTATTATTATTATTATTATTATTATATTCATTTATTTTGTTTTTAAATTATTAGGGTATTACAGAGCTCATGGAGTTGCAGAACGACCTCTTGCCACGACAGAACAATATCCTCCAATCAATGGACCAAAGGCTCCAAAAACTACATGAACAATTTTAGTGTCAACTTCAATTGCAGCAACATCCATCCGAGGAGCCACAATTTGCAGTCTTAGACCTACCGCCAGTGGAGCTCCCTACACCTTCAGTACTATCACCCCGCGTAGCAAAGATGAGTGCCCGACGAAAAGGTAATGAAGTAGATTATACTCGTTTGCAGTATATATTATATACATTTACAATATAAATCATAGTCCTTAACAGTATATCATATATTCAGTTACAGGAAGGAGAACCCATTTGACAAGGTCGCGATGATCGATGGCAGAGCGGTAGACGTCGGAGTCAGAGGAAGAGAGGAAGAGGGGTGTGATGACCAAACTGTCCCCATAATAAATATCTCATTTATTTATTCATATATTAATTTTGATGATTAACAAAATAGTACTAATGGACTACTTGAGCCTTGAGAACAGGAAATAAAAGAAAAATGAAAGTTCAAGACAATCAGGTAAGTCTCATCTCACATTCTATCCAAGTCTTTGTATCGACTTCTTTGGTAAGCAGAACGATTTCCTCTTTGTCTGGAAAACTCAAAACAAATCGATATCGCAACGACTCTATAGTCATAACGATTTCTTTAGAACTCGCAACGACTCTATAGTCATAACGATTTCTTTAGAACTCGCAACGACTCTCTAGCCGTAACGATTTCTTTAGATCTCGTAACGATTTCTCTAGAACTCGCAACGACTCTCTAGCCGTAACGATTTCTTTAGATCTCGTAACGATTTCTCTAGAACTCGCAACGACTCTCTAGCCGTAACGATTTCTTTAGATCTCGTAACGATTTCTTTAGATCTCGTAACGATTTCTCTAGAACTCGCAACGACTCTCTAGCCGTAACGATTTCTTTAGATCTCGTAACGATTTCTTTAGAACTCGCAACGACTCTATAGTCATAACGATTTCTTTAAGATTCATAACGATTTCTTTACAGTTCATAACGACTTCATAAGTGTTCATGATTCATAACGATTTCTTTACAGTTCATAACGACTTCATAAGTGTTCATGATTCATAACGATTTCTTTAGAGATTCATAACGATCTCTTTACAGTTCATAACGACTTCATAAGTGTTCATGATTCATAACGATTTCTTTAAGATTCATAACGATTTCTTTACAGTTCATAACGACTTCATAAGTGTTCATGATTCATAACGATTTCTTTACAGTTCATAACGACTTCATAAGTGTTCATGATTCATAACGATTTCTTTAGAGATTCATAACGATCTCTTTACAGTTCATAACGACTTCATAAGTGTTCATGATTCATAACGATTTCTTTAAGATTCATAACGATTTCTTTACAGTTCATAACGACTTCATAAGTGTTCATGATTCATAACGATTTCTTTAGAGATTCATAACGATTTCTTTACAGTTCATAACGACTTCATAAGTTATAAAGTCTGCAAGATTCTTTTTATCGAATTTCTTGATGCATCAGTATAATGCCTTTTAATAGCGTTGAAAAGTCAAAGTCATATCTTGTCCGTTGACTGCTATGCATTAAATGCTCTCTGATCGTATCTCCCATGCATGCAGACAATATCTTCCATTTCTATGCTACTCTGTCTACGTACTTTTTAGACAGAAAGGAGCCTTGCTATATACTGCAATATTCGTTCCATCTCAACTAACTATAGACAGCAGTCTCAGCTGTCTTCTATTTATTGATGATATGCTTACAGATATCTGACAAGACTCATCTGGACAACGTTGGACACAAGATACAAAGTTCTATGACATCTCTTTGGCGTGTACATAAGGATAAAAGACTGACGATCAGAAGCTTCCTTTGTGACCAGTCTAACGTACACAAGGATGAAAGACAACGGACACTTCAACGTTCGAATTTGAATCAGCAGTTTAAATAGAAGACTCAAGACGAAAAAGAAGAAGGAGAACAACGCTAGCAATTTGAAAAGAAAGAAATCCATCTCCTCGAGTCCTCAGAAGATTGAAAGAAGAGCGAAGCTTCCACTCCAACCTTGTTCTTAGCTCTTAGCTCTCTGTGATCAAAAAGAGCTTTTAATTGTGAGAGCTTGTGTAGTCCTTGGAGAGAAAACCTTGTTGAATCTCTTTCTCTCTCGGGCCTTGGTAGCTTCAGTGTGTAGCTGGTCAAGCTAGAGTCTGAAGCCTGTTCCCACACTCTTTTCTTATTAAGTTGTGTTCCCTTCTGGTCGAAGGAAGACCTGGTGGTATCCAGGGTGGTTGTTGTTCCCTTCAGGCTGAAGGAAGACCAGTTGAAGCTGGGTGTAAGGATCCTTAAGGGGGATTGTACCCTTGGTAGTGAAATCCTGAGGCATTGCTCAGGGACTGGACGTAGGTCTCCTGTGGAGAGGAGTTCCGAACCAGGATAAAATCCTTGTGTCTTGTGGATGTGCTTTGTGTAATTGGTGTCTTATTTGCTCTAACTCTAACCTCATTATTAAGTTGTGTAATCTTTTCAGTAAACAGGTTTTAATCAGAGATCGAAATTTTAACAACCCATTCACCCCCCCTCTGGGCTAGCTAGCTGGGCAACAAGTGGTATCAGAGCCCGTCTCTTCGACAAAGAAGAAGATCCAACGATCTGAAGAGCAAAGATCAATGGCAGCCCAAAGCAACTTCGAAGGTCAGTCAGTCAACAGGCCTCCCTTGTTCGATGGAGAAGACTACACCTACTGGAAGACTAGAATGGAATATTTTCTACAAGGTCATGATTACACAATATGGTCCATTGTAGAAGAAGGTGATCTTTTGGTCACAAATGCCAAGGCTCAGTGGACAGATGATGATAGGAAAAGAATATCCTTAAACTGCAAAGCCAAGAGCATATTATGCTGTGCCCTAAGCAAGAAAGAATTCAATAGAGTCTCAGCCTGCAAATCCGCAATGGAGATGTGGGAAAAGCTCAGAATTACCTATGAAGGGACAGACAAGGTAAAGGAGACCAGAATAGATATTCTAGTAGCTCAATATGAAAGATTCCAGATGCAGACAGGTGAATCAATAACTCAGATGTTCAGCAGATTCACAGACATTACAAATGGTTTAGCTGGTTTGGGAAAGGTTTATGACGTACCAGATATGGTTAGAAAAGTCCTCAGATCTTTACCATCTTCTTGGACTCCGAAGGTAACAGCTATTGAAGAAGCCAATGATTTAAAATTAATGTCATTGGAGAAGCTAATAGGATCTCTCATGGCTCACGAGATAAACATGGAGAGATTAGGAGAATCCTCCAGTAGAAGGAAACAATCAAATGCTCTCAAAGCAAGTGGAGATAATTCAGAAGAATCTTTGGATAATAGTGAGAGTAGCAAAGACAGTGATGATGAAGAAGCCATGCTGTCTCGAAGACTTCAAAGGATTCTAGCAAAGAAAAAGAAATATCAGTCCGGAAGAAAATTTTTTAAGAAAAACAAAGACTTTAGAAAACCAGAAGTAAAGGATCAAAAGAAAGGAGAAGTGATCTGTTATGAATGCAAGAAGCCTGGACACATCAAGGCAGATTGTCCCATGATCAAAAAGAGTGATCACAAGAAGAAGGACAACTTCAGAAGATTTAAGAAGTACAAAAAGAAAGCAATGGCAGCCGCTTGGGAGAACAGCAGTGACTCAGACAGTGAGTCAAGCTCGAGCAGTGAAGGTGAAGAAGCCAACTTGGCTCTCATGGCCAACACCGAAGATAAGGTAACTTCTGACTCTTCTTTTGATTCATGCAATGATTCAGATTCTGATAATTTGGAAAATGCTTTTAATGAACTTTATGAAAAATACAAAGAAGTATGCAAATTACTTAAAACTAGTAAGAAAAATATAATCTGTTTAGAAAATACAAATTCAGACCTAAGAACAGAAAATGAAGAACTTGAAAAACAAATTACTGAACATAAAAGAAGAAATGAATTATTATGTGAAGATTTAAAAGAGAAAAATAAGAAAATAAATCTTCTAGAAAAACAAGAAGACTTAGGTGAATTTAAAATAGAAATAGAAAGACTAAATAAAGAAAATGATAATCTATCATGTACACTAGAAAAATTTACCAATGGTAAAAACTCTTTAATATTAAAAGATGCTAGAAGATCAGGTAAAAAGAAAAATGGATTAGGATATACACCCCCAGACAATGAAGAAACCATAATATACCCTAAAACATATCCAACACCAAAATTTGTACCCGAACAAGATATAGCATACAAAGCTGATTTCAAATATATAGAAAAAGTGACTAAGTTATCCTGCTGCAGTCACTGCAACAAGTTAGGACATATTAAAATAACATGCCCAACAAGACATAAAAAATGGATATTAAAAGGTAAAGTTGATGATACTAACCAATCAGGACCCAAAAGAACTTGGGTACCTAAAATTTAGTGTTTAATTTTCAGGGAAAATCAAAAGCATCCAAATGGTATTTGGATAGTGGATGCTCAAGGCACATGTCAGGGAACCAGAAGCTTTTTGTTAATCTCCAAGACGAAGAAGGAACAGTCACATATGGAGATAATGGAAAAGGCACAGTAGTAGGAAGTGGATCCGTAAACATCAAAGGAAGATCAGTAATTGAAGATGTAATGCTGGTCAAAGGGTTAAAGCATAATCTCATAAGCATCAGCCAGTTGTGTGACAAAGGTCATCAGATTCAGTTCCAGGAATCAAAGTGCAGTATATTAAAGGATGGAGCAGTCATTTTTGAAGCCTATAGAGAAAGAAATCTGTATGTACTCTATCTAGAAGAACTCAAGGATCAAGATGTGTGTTTGGCAGCTAATAAAGATCAATCAACAGAGCTGTGGCACAGAAGATTGGGCCACTGCAGCTTGGACGGTTTGAATAAGCTTAGAAAAAGGAAGCTAGTTGAAGGATTGCCAAAGGTCAATTCTAGCTTGGACAGTATTTGCAAACCTTGTGCAAGAGGAAAGCACACCAAGAGCTCCTTCAAATCAAAGACTGTAGTAACCACCTCAAAGCCCTTAGAACTACTTCACATGGATCTATTTGGGCCAATGAGGACTACCAGTTTGGGAGGAAAGAATTTTGGATTTGTAATAGTTGATGATTATTCAAGATTCACTTGGGTATCCTTTCTAGAGCACAAAGATGACACATTTGATAATTTTGTCAGCTTCAGTAAGAAAGTTCAGAAAGATCAAAAATTCACAATTGTCTCTATCCGATCAGATCATGGTGGTGAGTTTCAGAATGAAAAGTTTACAAAGTTCTGTGATGATCAAGGAATTGAGCACAACTTTTCAGCTCCAAGGACACCTCAACAGAATGGAATTGCTGAGAGGAAAAACAGAACTCTTTTGGATATGGCAAGAACCATGTTGTCAGAATACGATTTGCCAAGATACTTCTGGGCCGAAGCTATCAACACTGCATGTTATATCATTAATAGAGTGATGATCAGGCCAATTCTGAAAAAGACTGCTTATGAACTCTACAAAGAAAAGAAGCCAAAGATTAGCCATTTCAGAATATTTGGATGTCCTTGCTTCATCCATAACAATGGAAAAAGGGACATTGGTAAGTTGGATGCCAAATCAGATGAAGGCATCTTCATGGGGTACTCTTCTAAACCCAAAGGTTATAGAGTTTTCAATAAACGTTCCTTATTAATTGAACAATCTGTACATGTTATTTTTGATGAATCTAACCCTTCCTTGAAAAAGGAAGAAATTAGTGACATTGATGATGCGGATGACTTGTCTGAAAAATTAAAGAATACCTCAATTAAGGACAAGGATGATCCTCCTCTGGAAGAACTGCAGCAAACTGAAATTCAACATGAAAATCTTCCAAAAGAATGGAGACATCAGAAAGATCACCCTCCTGAAAACATTATTGGTGATCCATCTGTAGGGGTAAGAACAAGAGGTAATGTAATTCCTTGTGACTATTTAGCCTTTGTTTCTCAAATAGAGCCTAAGACAGTCAATGAAGCTTTATCTGATGAATCTTGGATATTAGCCATGCAAGATGAACTAAATCAGTTCAAGAGAAACCAAGTATGGTCACTTGTTCCTAGACCATCCAATCATTCAGTTATTGGCACCAAATGGGTGTTCAGAAATAAACTGGATGAGTCTGGAATAATCTTAAGGAACAAGGCCAGATTGGTAGCTCAAGGCTACTCTCAAGAGGAAGGCATAGATTTCGATGAAACCTATGCACCTGTAGCTAGACTTGAGGCTATTAGGATTTTACTTGCTTATGCATCTGCATTTGATTTAAAACTATTTCAAATGGATGTCAAATCAGCCTTTTTAAATGGTTTTATCAAGGAGGAAGTTTATGTTGAACAACCTCCAGGCTTTGATGATACCGAATTTCCAAATCATGTATTTAAACTTCATAAGGCTTTATATGGATTAAAGCAAGCACCTAGAGCTTGGTATGAGAGGCTCAGTACCTTCTTATTGGATCATGGTTTCACTAGAGGTAAAGTAGATAGTACATTATTTATAAAATCTAAAGTTAAAAATATACTTCTTGTGCAAATATATGTAGATGATATCATTTTTGGATCTACTGATGAATCTCTTTGCAAGTACTTTGAAAAGCTTATGCAGGGAGAATTCGAAATGAGCTTGATGGGGGAGCTAAGCTACTTCCTTGGATTGCAAATTAAGCAAGGGAAGGATGGCACTCATATCTGTCAAGCCAAGTACACCAAAGAGCTGTTAAAGAAATTTGGATTTGAAGGTGCAAAGCCATTATCAACTCCAATGAGCACATCAATCAGAATGGACAGTGATCAAAAAGGTAAAAAGGTAGATCAAAAGAATTATCGAGGTATGATAGGATCATTACTTTACTTAACTGCAAGTAGACCAGATATTTTGTTTAGTGTATGCATGTGTGCTAGATATCAGGCAGACCCTAGAGAGTCTCATTTAATTTCAGTAAAAAGAATATTTAGATATCTGGCTGGAACTCATGATTTAGGTCTCTGGTATCCTAGATCTTGTGAAATAGAATTAGTAGGATATTCAGATGCTGATTATGCTGGATGCAAAGTAGATAGAAAAAGCACCAGTGGTTCTTGTCAGTTTCTTGCAGGATGTTTAATATCATGGTCATCCAAGAAACAAAATTCAGTAGCTTTATCAACAGCTGAGGCAGAATATGTTGCTGCTGGAAGTTGCTGTACACAACTTCTTTGGATAAAGCAACAACTTGAGGATTTCGGAATTCACATCAAATCAATTCCGCTATTGTGTGATAATACAAGTGCCATCAACCTCACCAAAAATCCAGTTCAGCACTCAAGGACTAAGCACATTGAGGTAAGATATCATTTTATTCGAGACCACGTAGCTAGTGGTAATTTAGAAATTTCTTTTATAGATACAAATGGTCAATTAGCAGACATCTTCACAAAAGCCCTACCTGAAGAGAGATTCACATCTCTTAGAAGGGAATTAGGGATGTGCAATGTGTGAAAAGATCTCTGTAATTTTATTGGCATAAAATTTTTTTTTCAGATAGAAATGAAATTTTCCTTCTTTAACAATGAGCAAAATTCAGTTTGTCTACATTCCTTGACCGCTATCGCAGTAAAGGCCGTTTGACCCGTCAAACGATTTTGTCGTTTTCTGGCTTTACTGCCTCTGGCGCTTCACTTTTCGATAAAATAATAATAATTTATTCAAATCGTTCTGAGAACGACTCGTCTTCTACCTTTACCCTTTTATCCTCTATCCGTTCACCCAAAGCCGATGCCCTAACGATTTTGGGAACGACTCTCTGCAACTTTCGAAGCTTTCTCCTCTTCCCGCGAAGAATTCCTTCGAAAGCTTCCACCTCTTCTGTCATTTCCCTTCATCAGAATCTCCTTCTCCTCTAACCCATGGCCGCTCCGTTAATCTCCGGAAGTGTTGGGGGCTACAGTGCTGAGTATTTATCCCCAAAGGAGCAAGAAAGATTTACGTTTGTGAAGACGAAGATTTGCGGAAATAAGGCAGTAGATGTTCAGAATCTTGAGAAGAGTGGCATGGCCAGGCTAGTTGATACTCTAAGAAGATTGCAGTGGATGGATGTGGTCACCTTCAGTGAGGTAAGCTACCCGGACTTGGTGAAAGCCTTCTACATTTGTCTGAAGTCAGAAGCAGATGGGTCCCTTGTTTCCTCTGTCAAGGGCATCCAAATCAGAATAACCCATGAGCTTTTGCATGATCTGTTTGGAGTAAAGACCTCTGGATTTAGTGGCATTCACTCTGTGAATGATGAAGTCAAAGGTCTAGGGATTATCGGTCCAGGATTTAAGTTGAAGGATGGGAAGCTTGATATTAATCAGATGTCCGCATTCAATAGATTACTTCACTTTATAGTCTGCCAAATCTTAGTACCTCGCAGTGCTACCTTTTCTTCATGCACTAGGGCAGATTCGGACATAATGTTCTGGGCCATCCAGAACAAAGAGATAAACCTGGCCGCAGTGATGATTGAGCGAATGATGTTTGCACACGCTCAGTTATGGGAAACAAAGAGCAAGTGGAATGTTTCCCTTCCGTATGCTCATCTACTGACCAAGGTCTTCAAGCACTTTGGAGTAGATTTGTCAGGAGCAGTAGCTGAAAAGATGGGCCAGTCAATCAGGTCCAGAAATCTAAAGAAAAGCGGTTTTTCAGTACAAGAAGGAGTTTGGTCAAAGTCCTCTGTGGCTGAAGGAGAAGCAGTTCTTGAAGATATTCCAGAAGTAGTAGCAGAGCAAGCAGCAGCAGCAGAAGAAGAAGCAGCAGCAGCAGAGCAAACAGCAGCAGCAGAAGAAGAAGTAGAAGCAGCAGCGGCAGTTGTTCAAGCAGCAGCAGTTCCAGTTGTGTCCAGCCAGGCAGAAGGTTCAGTCTCACCTATTGGGAGATTATCTCTCATTCTCCAGAAGTTCAGATGAAAGAAGGTGCAGCTGGTGTGGCAGACTCCTCGCCCACCACCTTAGTCGCCTCAATCTTAAAAGAGGTATTGGATTCCATTCCCTCCACCTCAGTTACTTCTAAAGAAGGTGGATGTGTTGAAGAAGAAGCTATGGCACCAGGCCATACAGAAATTCTATCAGATTCTTTTGCTAATGTTGAGGTACAAGCAGGTACTCAACCAGATGTTGTCTTGGAAGAAGCTCCTGCTCAGGGGGAGCAAGAAAGTGTTGAACTCCCCGCTCCTATTCAGGGGGAGCAAGTAGGCATTGAGGAAATTCCACCTCCTGCCAGTATTCCTATTAGTGAAGGCCCTAGAGCAAGCAATATCAATCTTGAGGAGCCTGTCATTCAGCAAGGGAAGCAAAAGAGAGTGGCTCACAAAAGGCCAAGAAAAAGTCACAGAAAAGTCAATCTGAAGCCTATTATGGCATTGTTGAAAGCTCAAGGAGAAGTCTTGTCATCTGTTCAGACAAGTGTTCAGGGCATTATCTCTAATCAAGCCTCAACCTCCTCTGATCTATCCTCAATTCGAAATGCAATGAGGTGGTTCAATAAAGAGATGTCCGATATGAAGATTTTGCTGGCTAATCTTTCAAGGTCCAGTGGTGTCCCTCCTGCACCCACTCAGAGCAGTCCAGCTGAAGTTCCTAGGCCACCAGGGCCTCCAGCAGAAGTCCTCGGCCATCAGGGCTACCAGTTCAAGCATCAGGGCCATCAGGGCCATCAGGGCAAGCTTCAGGGTCATCAGGACCCTCTTCAGTTGTCAGAGAAGCCAAAGGGAAAAAGCCTATGTCAGCTACTTCGGCTCCTGACACTTCAAATCTTGCAACTCCAATTTTGTCCTCACCTACCTCTCCTCTCACAGCCCCTCCTGCTCCACCAACTATAAAACACCCAGTACCTCGCACCCTACCATCATCCTCTATCCTCTCATCTCAACCTACCTTCTCTCCTACTCCTTCTCACACTTCAGCCTCATCATCCTTCTTACCCTCATCACCTCAAACTCAAACCACTCCAATTCAACCCACTTCATCCTTCAATCCAAAACACATTTTCTATCCTCCTACTCCTCCACCCTCTGTTACTTTAATTTCAGAACCACCTCCTCTACTTGGTGTCTTTGACACAAATTTGCCGGATGAATTTGAGAGAAATACTCTTTCCACTATTCTTTTCACTGCCACTCATATTCACAGGACTGATCCTCCCAGTCCTGCCAAGAAAAAGAGGAAACAATCATCCTCTGTTTCCATCTCCTCCTCCTTATTTCCACCTCTTTGGTACTCTCTTACCCTTGAACCTCAGAAAAGATTCCTTTATAAGGAATACCTTCAAAAGTGCATCCTCTCCACCATTTATGGTATTCCCTTCCTTAACCTTACTGAGCACCTAAATATTGTTCTTCCTCTTACCCAGTTATCCCACTTTCATAAATCCAAAATCTTTGAGGGGACTGAGTTCAAGACTGAAGATCAGTGGGCAAATGTCAAGGGCAACAAAGCTCAATACAACAAGTTCTTGACTGCCAGGGCCGAATCCATTTCGCATGGAGCTCATTCTCTCACTCTCTCTGAGTGGTTCTTTCTCAAGCATAAAAATTTGTGGGGTCCTTTCATCTTGAAAGAGATCCGCATTGCCAAATGCTTCCAGCAGTACAGTGACTTCTGCTTCCTGAACAAACTGCCAGAAGTCCAGTTCTCTCAATTCCATTCAGCTATAGTAATGTTAAGATCCGAACGTCCAGTGAATATTCCCCTAACAGTGAACTTTGCTGATATCCGGATTGACTCTCCAGTCCTTTTGCCAAAGTTGCATTCCCTAGTATTTGGTTCAGATGCAGGCTCCAATGCATTTGAAATGTTTGCCAGGCAGATGGGTAGAATGTCAGCCAAGCAGAGCAGACTGCCCTCCTTCCTGCGGTTTATCTTCAGAGAATATCACTCTGGCCGCATCTCCTCTCAGGTTTTGGCTCCACTCATTTCTGAGTGTGAAAGGCTTACACCCTCCGTGTGGGCAATCATCTACAGGGAAACCAACCTTCAGTTAGAAGCCATCAACAGTTCCTTGGTTAATCAAAATAAGCCCTCTCTCTCAGCCGAAGCCTTCATGGATCTCAACTCCATAAATCCTATTCAAGAGATTTATGTTCAGTGGGCAGCTCGATATACAGCTTTCTATGCTCTGAAGCAGGATCTATTAGATCAGAAGATCTTCTATCCAATCTCCTTGGATAGATTTCTCCATCGTGCCAGCTTCGGAAAAAGCACTTACTTCAGATTCATCCTGGATCCAGTTCAATATACAGAATTCTTGGATCAGCAACGGATTTTGTACATTCAAAGAGCCACCCAATCTATGGGTCCCAACTTCTCAGTTGCTTCTGGGGTTTTCCAACAGACGTTTGAAGACCTTGAGATCAAGGCATGGGCTGTCATCTCACAGCATGCCTCCTTGTTATCTCCCTTGTACTACCTCTCTCATACTTAATACAAGGATCTCTCTTCTTTGTCTCTCAGCTTATCTTTTTGCTTATTGACAAAATGGGGGAGAAAACTAAAGTAAATCTGAAAAACATGTTTAATTTTTTTTATGATGTTTAGTATATTTTGTCATCATCAAAAAGGGGGAGATTGATGACCAAACTGTCCCCATAATAAATATCTCATTTATTTATTCATATATTAATTTTGATGATTAACAAAATAGTACTAATGGACTACTTGAGCCTTGAGAACAGGAAATAAAAGAAAAATGAAAGTTCAAGACAATCAGGTAAGTCTCATCTCACATTCTGTCCAAGTCTTTGTATCGACTTCTTTGGTAAGCAGAACGATTTCCTCTTTGTCTGGAAAACTCAAAACAAATCGATATCGCAACGACTCTATAGTCATAACGATTTCTTTAGAACTCGCAACGACTCTATAGTCATAACGATTTCTTTAGAACTCGCAACGACTCTCTAGCCGTAACGATTTCTTTAGATCTCGTAACGATTTCTCTAGAACTCGCAACGACTCTCTAGCCGTAACGATTTCTTTAGATCTCGTAACGATTTCTCTAGAACTCGCAACGACTCTCTAGCCGTAACGATTTCTTTAGATCTCGTAACGATTTCTTTAGATCTCGTAACGATTTCTCTAGAACTCGCAACGACTCTCTAGCCGTAACGATTTCTTTAGATCTCGTAACGATTTCTTTAGAACTCGCAACGACTCTATAGTCATAACGATTTCTTTAAGATTCATAACGATTTCTTTACAGTTCATAACGACTTCATAAGTGTTCATGATTCATAACGATTTCTTTACAGTTCATAACGACTTCATAAGTGTTCATGATTCATAACGATTTCTTTAGAGATTCATAACGATTTCTTTACAGTTCATAACGACTTCATAAGTGTTCATGATTCATAACGATTTCTTTAAGATTCATAACGATTTCTTTACAGTTCATAACGACTTCATAAGTGTTCATGATTCATAACGATTTCTTTACAGTTCATAACGACTTCATAAGTGTTCATGATTCATAACGATTTCTTTAGAGATTCATAACGATCTCTTTACAGTTCATAACGACTTCATAAGTGTTCATGATTCATAACGATTTCTTTAAGATTCATAACGATTTCTTTACAGTTCATAACGACTTCATAAGTGTTCATGATTCATAACGATTTCTTTAGAGATTCATAACGATTTCTTTACAGTTCATAACGACTTCATAAGTTATAAAGTCAGCAAGATTCTTTTTATCGAATTTCTTGATGCATCAGTATAATGCCTTTTAATAGCGTTGAAAAGTCAAAGTCATATCTTGTCCGTTGACTGCTATGCATTAAATGCTCTCTGATCGTATCTCCCATGCATGCAGACAATATCTTCCATTTCTATGCTACTCTGTCTACGTACTTTTTAGACAGAAAGGAGCCTTGCTATATACTGCAATATTCGTTCCATCTCAACTAACTATAGACAGCAGTCTCAGCTGTCTTCTATTTATTGATGATATGCTTACAGATATCTGACAAGACTCATCTGGACAACGTTGGACACAAGATACAAAGTTCTATGACATCTCTTTGGCGTGTACATAAGGATAAAAGACTGACGATCAGAAGCTTCCTTTGTGACCAGTCTAACGTACACAAGGATGAAAGACAACGGACACTTCAACGTTCGAATTTGAATCAGCAGTTTAAATAGAAGACTCAAGACGAAAAAGAAGAAGGAGAACAACGCTAGCAATTTGAAAAGAAAGAAATCCATCTCCTCGAGTCCTCAGAAGATTGAAAGAAGAGCGAAGCTTCCACTCCAACCTTGTTCTTAGCTCTTAGCTCTCTGTGATCAAAAAGAGTTTTAATTGTGAGAGCTTGTGTAGTCCTTGGAGAGAAAACCTTGTTAATCTCTTTCTCTCTCGGGCCTTGGTAGCTTCAGTGTGTAGCTGGTCAAGCTAGAGTCTGAAGCCTGTTCCCACACTCTTTTCTTATTAAGTTGTGTTCCCTTCTGGTCGAAGGAAGACCTGGTGGTATCCAGGGTGGTTGTTGTTCCCTTCAGGCTGAAGGAAGACCAGTTGAAGCTGGGTGTAAGGATCCTTAAGGGGGATTGTACCCTTGGTAGTGAAATCCTGAGGCATTGCTCAGGGACTGGACGTAGGTCTCCTGTGGAGAGGAGTTCCGAACCAGGATAAAAATCCTTGTGTCTTGTGGATGTGCTTTGTGTAATTGGTGTCTTATTTGCTCTAACTCTAACCTCATTATTAAGTTGTGTAATCTTTTCAGTAAACAGGTTTTAATCAGAGATCGAAATTTTAACAACCCATTCACCCCCCCTCTGGGCTAGCTAGCTGGGCAACAGGGTGATGAGAAGAAGAGGAGGCGAAAGGAGGAGGCCGACGAGAAAAAGAGGAAGGAGGAGGCAAAAGGAGGAAGCCGACGAGAAAAAGAGGAAGGAGGAGGCGAAGAAGAGGAAGGAGGTGGAGGAGAAGAAGCGAAAGGAGGAGGAGGATGAGGAGGCAGAGAAGAAGATGAAGGAGGAGGAGAATAGAGGAAAGAGGCAGAGGAGAAGAAGAAGACAGAGAGGAGGAGAAGAAGAGGAAAGAGGAGGAGGAGGCGAAGGAGAAGAAGAAGATGGAGGAGGAGGAGAAGAAGAGGAAGGAGGCGAAGAAGAAGAAGACGGAGGAGGAAGAGAAGAAGAGAAAGGAGGCGAAGGAGAAGAAGAAGACGGAGGAGGAGGAGAAGAAGAGAAAGGAGGAGGAGGAGGAAGAGAAGAGGAAGGAGGCGGAGAAGAAGAAGACAGAGGAGGAGGAGGAGAAGAGAAAGGAGGTAGAGAAGAGGAAGGAGGAGGAGAAGAAGCGAAAGGAGGAGGCGGAGGAGAAGAAGAGAAAGAGGCTTCATGTTTCCCATCCTCCATATCTAGATGAGTGTCAGCTGGGATGAGAAAAAGGTAGCAACCGAAGATATATACAGTACAATAACGTTAACAGAAGATATATAACCTTAACGTTCTATTACAGTAACTTTAATGTTACATTATAGTAACATTAAAGCCCCATCACAATAACATTAAAGTCCCCTTACATAATATTCTTTTCTTTCTTATTCCGTCGCAGCTAGGGGATTATCGGTACTAAAAAGCTCTGAAAGTCAATGTGTCCACTTCCAAACCGATCTTCGTTGGCTTTCAGGAAAGTACAAACACACTTCCAACAGGCAAAAAAGAGGGGAGACGAGTTTACATCGCTCAGAAAGTATTACGAGAGAATGAAAAGTGTAACGGTACGATCGTTCAGATCCGTGTTTTAGCAGTTCTGGTGTGGTGCTCTTGGCCAATGTGGGGTCATAGAGCCTTGTTCATGGCCCTTGTGCATCTTGTAGGTGTTTTGGGCCGGAGGTTTGAGCCCAAACAGCCCGCAGGTTTTCTGGTGAAGAAGGCGACGGGGCATGTCGTCACGTTTTGAATGCGACGGCTTCCTACGTCGCTATTCACCAACCACCTTTTTGTTGCACAGCACGATTGGCGACGGCCAGGTCTGTCACATTTAAGGTATGTTAAACGCGATGCCTACCTTCGTCGCGATTTTGAATGTGACTTTAATGCTCTGTTTCACTCAGACAGAGCAGAGGAGCTCTGTCTGGTGGGGGAGGGAGCTGCTGAGGGGCTTCCTCCAGCGTTTCAACTTCCTGGCTCGAGCGGCGCAGGTTCCACGTAAGGATGGCATCCAGAGCGTGGACTAGCCGATGGCGTGGTGTTTCTAGCATTTTGCAGGCTCTCCGAGTTGGTAGGGAGGCTTCCCCTTTCTTTGTGTTATTCAATTGGTTTACAGCTTTAAGAGCATGATAGAATGACATGTGGTAGTTTAGCTTCCGTTTTATAAGCTTATGTATGAATGGTATGGTGTGTGGAATGGGTTTCTGGAGGAGGAAGGAGGGTTCAGCCGCCTGCCTAAGAAGGCGACAGACTGAACCGTCACGTTTTGGTTTTGAACGCGATGCCTTAGGCCGTCAGGTTCTTGTGTTCTGATTGTGTTGGACCAACTGGTCTGGACGCGACTACTTGACCCGTCGTGTTCTTGTTGAATGCGTCGGTGGGGTTCGTCGCGATTTACACTTCAATTGTTAATGTTTGATCATTGACCTAAAGGTAACGTATCGGGCCGCCACAATATGGTCGCGTCACTGGGCCCTGTCGCATTAGGCTTTGAATCGCGTCATGGTAGGTCGTCGCGTTCTTAAAGGCAACGCCTGTGTCCATCGCGATTTGGCTTCCGAGGTGTGTTAGTGATGGTTGGGCTGTGATGGTCTGGTGTTGACCTAGCCTTGGTTTTCTAAGGTGTTGTTAAGATGTTTAGGTTGTCTTTATGTTAGTAAAGCATGTTTAGGCTAATGAATTAGTTTATGATTAGTTAGTAAGTTGAGTTAATTATGTGTTTAATGTGTATGATGGTTTAGTGTTGCTATGGAGGTCATGAGATGAACAATGATAGGCAAGGTTTTTATATGTCATGTGGTACATGTGTGTTTAAGTATAAGGTTTGATTGGAGGTCACATGGTGACCAATGATGAGCTAATTGGTGTATATATATCGTGATATAAGTTTTATGGTTATGTTAAATGATCGGCATGGTTTGTGTGTTTGCCGAGTTTGGTGGTCTGGCGCCTATTCCAGAATGCTTCTTCAGTCGGGTACCCCATGTTCTATGTGAGCCATGCACATTGTGTTTGTTGTGCTCGGGGCATGTTCTGGTATGGTATGTACCATAGAGGTCTTTGTCGTCTTCCTGGACACCCTCACTCCTGTGTTTGAGTTGTACTTCCGGCTGAGGGAAAGATGACAGTGGGTAGCGACTCATTTTTTTTCTTTTTTTTTTTTGGCCAATATCTGGGGGAGGTGGAAGGAGAGTGCTCACCCCTTCAGAGAAGGGATAAGGGAACCACTCCACCGCCACACAACACCCAGAGAGATTTTATTAATAAGGGTAAAGCAAAGTACATCAGGGCCGTAAGGAAGGAAACCCTGCCTTATCCAGACGACAGAGCCCTTTAACAGAGGGAGGAAGATCGGCCCAAGAAAACCAGGAATTACAAGGTTCGATAGAGGAGCAACCAAAGGTGGCCAGAGCATCCGCAACCTGGTTAGCTTCTCTAAAAACATGACAAATAGAAACACAGAGAGACTGACATTTGGATAAAATGTCAGTAACAGGATAAAGAAGCTTCCAGGGACAAGGAGACAGACCCTTAATGATTCGCACCAGAACCAAAGAGTCCGACTCAATAAAAAAATTAGTAACACCTTTAGCGCTGCACAATGTAATTCCATCCCTTAGAGCAAGTGACTCAGACTCAAGGCTGGAATGAATGTTGGGATATCGATGTGCAAAGCAGAAGATAACATCCCCACGATCATTCCGAAGAACGCCACCACCTGCTGCGATGCCCGAAGAGTGCTTGAGAGCGCCATCGACATTGAGCTTGAATCTCCCCGAGGGTGGAAGCAACCATTTGACAATCTTTGGGCACTGTCTAAAAGACTGAGGAATATGAATCCCCCATTGCGAAATAGACCTACGCTGATCAGGTCCAACGTCTTTCAGAGAGAGCACAGAGGCGCTGATAGCATCCTGCACATTCATCCGAACTTTGAATAACACCTGAGAGCTGGACATGGTAACTGAATCGTATCTTGCACGGTTTCGACTGCACCAAATCTCCCAAATGACAGATAAGAAAATGAAACGAGCAAGCTTCCACCAATCAGCACCGCCAAATCTGGTAGATAGGTAGGAGATGGGTGCACGCGCTGCATGTTGCACAGTCAAATTCTGAAACCTGAGCACATCAAAAAGAGAGACCCACACATCATTGGCTACATCACTGGTAAAAAACAGATGGGAACTGGATTCAACACTTGGGATAGAGCAGCAAGAACACTTGGAACAAAGAGGAATTCCACAGCCCATCAGAACTTCATCGTCGGAACACAACCTTTCACCAGGCGCCAAGCAAGAATAGACCACTTTAAAGGGATATCACGGCTCCAAAGATTGCCCCAGCCAGCAACCAAACCACCTTGAGAAAGGTTCCTCACTGAAGAGGAGGTGAAAATACCATGAGAGTTTGGACACCAAATCCATTTATCAGCATCACCATAAGCCGCAATAGTAATATTGAGAACCGTTGGAGGGCAGAACTGATGTGCCAGCATAAGGTGGTGTCCTCCAGATTCCTAAATAGCATCATTGACAGAGAGGTGTTTGTGTGGAAGACTCCGCCATATGTTTTCTGGAAGGAATGAATGAAGAGGAACAGACCCAGTCCAAACATCATACCAAAAACTAACCTTAGAATTTATGCTCGCAAGGAAAACTCGATGGTTAGAAGCAACCAAGGAGGACGCATGCCTCCAAAGTTTTCTATCAGCTGCAGACATCAACATATAAGTAGCTTCCGAGTAATGACCAGTATGGAGATATTTTGACTTGAAAAAATTACCCCACAAAGAGTCACCAGTAATCACTTTCCATAGCATTTTGGTTCTTAGAGCAATTTGCATGTCATGAATGTTAAGAACCCCAAGACCCCCACACTCTCTGGGCTTCGCAATATTTTTCCAGGAGACCCAGTGCTTCTTCGGAGAGCCTTCATAAGAACCCCAGAAGAAATTGGCAAGCAACTTATGAAAGCTTTTGATGACCGAATTGGGAATAGATAAAGATGACATAGTGTAGATAGGGATGGTAGATAACACATGTCTCACAAGAACCAGCCTTCCACCAGAGGACAGAAATCTCGATTTCCAAGCTTGGAGCCTTTGAGCCGTTTTAGACAGGATATGTGAGAAATAGATAGGCCTTCGCCTGCCATGATAAAGTGAAACACCAAGGTACTTGAAGGGAAGTGCACCCCTAGGAAAACCAGTGATATGGCCAATAGAACGGCTAATAGATGAAGACGCCTTTTCATGAAGAATAAAAGAGCTCTTAGCCACATTAATCATCTGCCCCGAAGCTGCCTCGTAGGCCCTCAAGAAAACCATAAGGCGCTGAACATGTCTGGCCGAACCATTGGAGAAGATGAGAGTATCATCAGCAAAAAGGAGATGAGATATGAGTGGACAACGTCTTAAGGTCTGATAGGCACCACCAATACTTCGACTAAACAAGTTTGACAGCCCCCTACTTAAAACCTCTTGAGCCAAAATAAAAAGCGCAGGAGCTAGTGGGTCCCCCTGACGAACACCTCTGGATGACTTAAAGAACCCATGAATTTCACCATTAAAAAGCACAGAGAACCAGCAATTAGAGAGAAGAGGTTCAATAAGAGAAATGAAGCTGATGGAAAAATCGAACTTATGCAGCACCGCATAGAGGAAATCCCATTCCAATCGATCATAAGCCTTTGCCATATCCAGTTTAAAGATCACATTCCCACCTCTACATTTCCTGGTGAGATGCTGCGCCATTTCCATAGCCAAGGAGACATTTTCAGATATACTCCTTCCCTTAACAAAAGCACCTTGTTCTTCAGATATTAATAAAGGTAGAACCTGAGCAATCCTGTCATTTAGAATCCGGGAAATAATTTTGTAGAAGAAGTTGCACAGACTGATAGGCCGAAAATCAGCACAGACCTTAGGATGATCAATCTTCGGAATCAAAGCAATTAAGGATGAAGTGAAACCCCTAGGAAGAGCATGACCACAAAAATAGGCTTGCACAGCACTACAAACATCAGCTTCAATAAAACTCCAGCATGAATGAAAGAAATGACCAGTGAAACCATCAGGCCCCGGGGCGCTATCAGGGGACATAGACATGACAACTCTTTTGATTTCTTCCATAGGCAGAATGGAACATAGCATGTCATTGTGGTTGCTGTTAAGGACAGTAGGAATAATACCCATTAACTCCTGACTAATGCAATGGCCTTCCGATGCAAAAGCCTTAGAAAAGTGTGCAACAAATAAGGAAGCCATATCATCCTTATTATCCACAGGATCGCCCTCATCATTGTTTATTTGGGAGATGAGCGAATTTCTACGGCGGGAATTAGCATAAGCATGGAAAAATTTGGTATTCCCATCACCTTCTTTCAGCCACTTTAACCTGGATTTCTGTCTCCAAAAGATTTCTTCCTGAGCATGGCAGCGCAAAAGAGCTTGGCGGGCGATTTGCAACTGGTCACTGTTTCCCTGAGAGTCGTCAGCATCAAAATTAGATTGAGCAATTTGAAACTCATCTTCAGCATTCAAAACATTGTTAGTAACATTCTTGAAGATATTCTTATTCCACTGACGGAAGAAGCTTTTCATGTGCTTTAACTTCATTGCCATAGAAAGCAAAGGGTAAGATGAGTGAGGAGCGGCCAGCCAACTCTGCTTAGCGTCATCCAGAAATCTGTCATGGGAAGTCCACATTTGTTGGAAACAAAATCTAGAAGGCATACATTGCACAGCGGGAGCAGTAGAGACAATAAGAGGGCAGTGATCACTACATGCCCGAGATAAATGTTGAACTTGAATGTCCGGCAGGGTGAGAACCCATTCACCATTTAATAGCACCCTATCCAACCTTGCCCAGATACCATTAGAAGACTGACCATTGAACCATGTAAAGCGGCTACCTAAGAACCCAGCATCTTCAAGACCTGCAGCGGCTACACAAGCCTGGAAGTCAATCATAGATCTCTGAAAAGCCATCCTACCACCTCTCTTTTCATGAACATCAAGGATACTATTGAAGTCCCCTCCAATGAGCCACGGAATAGCACAAGAAGCAGAAAAATCAACAAGGGCGTCCCAAAGAACTCTACGTTCAGGTAGTAAGCAACTGGCATGAACAATAGTAACAAAAACATCCCGCTGGCCGGGAGAGCACAAACGGACAGTAATAAATTGATCCGAAGAAGACACCAGACTAGCATTAACATGAACCTTCCAGAAGAGCCAAATTCTTCCTTTATCAATAGAATTTGAGAGACAAGAATCCATGCCCAGCTTTTGTCTATAAGTATCAATTTTGTCATAGGGGATCTTAGGTTCAATTATAGCCAAGAAGGAAACATCATGATGCCGAATAAGGAATTTAAGACGATGGATAGAAGATTTGTTACCAATACCTCTAATGTTCCATATAATTGCTTTCATTGAGAACTACTGAGAGGAGGTATTAACAGAGGCACTCCTGCGCAAAGCTGACGTGGTCTTGACACCTTCCACCACCTTTTCCACCACAGTTTCAGTACCCACAAAGTTGGCATGAATAGCTATGATATCAGAATTATCCAAAGAGGATGTAGACCCCGGTAAAGATATAACATGATGCATGGGCAGGCAAATGTCACTATCAATATTTAACTCCATTGGGATCAAAGGAAGCACAGAATTCTCCTCAGCATCAACAATCTTCTGCTCCACAGGTAAACACTGCAAATCAGTGGACTGTCCTGCATTATCATGAAAGCCATTATTGGTAGCATGAGCATCATCCCCCAGACCATTTCCACTGTTGACTTCAGAGACATTAGCAAGCATATCAACTGGCACATCATCATCGATCAAAATACCATCTTCAACCATTGTAGCCTGCGCATTGATAGACTCAAAGAGGACAAATATCTTCTTGGCCAGACTTCATAACAAGGTTATCAGCAGAAACCATAGCAGTATCATTAGCATTATTATTTTCCACCACATGATTATCCTCATGAACCAACGCATGAGACAATGTAACCAGACGCCAAACCTGCTTTGTCTGGGGTTCCTGATGGCCCGTCTTGTTGATAACCGGTATAGATGGTTCAGCGGGAGGAGTATGTTTCTTACATTTGGATTCAGCATGACCTAGTCGCTTGCAACTCTTGCAGTAAACCGGAGGATTATGGTAAACAAGCGGCTGCCATTGACCACCAGAACCAACGCCTATCCAAACCTGCTCAGGGAGTTGTTTGGAAATATCCAACTGAACACAAACTCGTGCAGCATGAGTACGAGACAACGTAGTGTATCTCTGTCCACCTGTAAGACTTGTCCAATACTACCAGCAATGGACCTCACCATGGAATCATTATAGAAGTTAGCAGGAAGCCCAGGCATGTCCACCCACACAGGAACAACAGACGAATCTTCATCCGGAGAAAAATCCATGGACCACTGAAAAAATCGAAAGAAATAACCCTTGACAAATATTGATTCCTTCAGAAGCACCTTAAGATAATCTTCTTTATCCTGAAATCGGAGGAGGAGATGCCTACCATCCAACGCACTAATGATGAACTCCTTGGCGAAGTTAAAGCGTTGGGCTAGATGCATACGGATTTCCTGGAAGGAGGGCCTACCCACAGGGGTGCGAGCGATGATAGCATGCTTAAAAGGAACACAAGAAATACGAACCTCCTCCATGGAGAAAAAGACCGCAGGCTCGCCAGAGTCTGTACACGCTGGGCTATGAATCTTGAGAGGGAGCGCAGGGGGCAAGACAGACGCCATGAGAATTTCGGCAAAGGATTTGTGGGACGTCGAGGCAACGTATGCATGGCCGGGCGAGGGAGGGACCTCCGCATTAATGGTAGTGCATGGTCCATCAACGTGGGCCGAAGCCCCCGACGCGATACTTGCATGGTTACCTGCATGGGGAACGCTCGCGGCTACACGAGCGGGAGGAAGGCCTCCCCATGCGGAGGACGAGGGGCCCGCCGGCGACCCCATGGCTGGCGGCGGTCAACGCCAGGGCAGGTCGGCGGCGCCAAACCCTAGCAGAGCGGCGGATGGCAGGGAACGTAATTTTGGGGAGGACTCCAAAAGTGGGGGTAGCGACTCATATTTGTGGGTGTACAGTCGTTTGTAGCGCACTCGTGGTTGGGGGACAGACACCAGTAGACGTCACTAGTCCCCACTTAGTCTTGTGTTTCTAATGCCTCACTTTAGAGAGCTCAGGCCAGAGTTTCTACAGGTGCCAGGCATGGGCCTGCGGCTGTGTAGTCTGCAGGTGTGGTGTGGGTTGGTCTCCACTGTTTTTTGGCTTACTGTGTGGTTGTGGAGCGGCAGTTGGACCTTTCGTCCGTGACTGCAAGACTGAGAGGTAGTTCTTCTACTGTGTTGTTCGGGTTGGATACTGGCGTCATGAACCAGTAGTCCATTCCCGTGTTGTGGCATCGTTCTTTCCGACTCATGCATCATTAATGGTTATGGCTTGTGAGTGGTGACTCACCGGTTGTGGTTTGACTCATTGTGGTGTGCCTTATTGGCGGCATAGTTGTGTTGAGATTTTGTGGTGGTACCTTGTGGTGGTAGTTACCTGTACCCTTCATGGGTATTGTTTGTTGTGGTACGTTGTGTACCAACCTTTTTAGGTGCTGAGGTGGAGCTGTGCTCCGTGGAGGTCGTGTTGTAGGACCTTCCACTTGTTGTGTTGTACCTTTTTGGGTAGCCTTTCGATGTGATGTGGTTTTAGGGTATAGTGAACTAGCTTCTGGTTAGCAGTCCTGTTACCCTCATGTTTGAGGTTCACCTCTGAGACTTATAGCCTAGGCAGTGGTTTGCCTGTGAGGCTTGTGGTCTAGGCGCTTCAGTTGTTGGGCGAACTAGTGGTGTTGTGCTAGTCCTGTTGTTTCCTCTTACTTTCTGAGGATTGTGTTAGTTAGTGTGTTTATATTTAATTGCAGCTTATTTATGTTTAATGAGTGCATGTTATGGTTTGGCTATCGGCGTTACCAGTGAAACCCTTAGGGGTTGAGGACTTTGTTCCTTCTTTCAGTTGTTGGTTGTGGCTATTTTTGGGAGGTCCCTGCTGAGCCAGTGACGTTTGAGGCTCACTCCTTTATAGTTCTTTTCAGGGTTGTCGTGTGTTGGTTCGTAGTGGCGTTGTGGCAGACTTGTACCACCAGTAGTTGAGTCGTAATTAGTGTTGTGTGAGCTCTGCTCCCTTGGGGTATGCCCCAGGTAGTTGTACTTTCTCCTAGACATGTAATAATGTATTGGGATAGTTGTACTTGATTATATAAAGGTATGAGCACATGTACTTTCTTGTGTCTTATATTCTTGTGGTTGTCTTTTATATTCTTACTGGACACTTGTGTGAGATATCCCTAGCGAGACTTCAGTCTGTTCGCGAGAGGCGAGTCTGGATATGGAGCCTTATTGGGCATAAGTATCCAGGGCCGTCACAATTGATATCAGAGCATGGCCCAACGAGAATATGAAAAGACATTAAGGTTACAATGTCCCAAGACATGGTTTAATGTCCACTGCTGGTAGTAAGTCTGGGATTTTGTATGATTTTTAGTGGGGTTTCCACGTGAGTTTTTGTATGTGAATTTTGTGTTTATGTTTGTAAGAGTGGCAGTTGCTAGTGGGCAGAAGCATGGTGTGGTTGGTAATATAGCTTGTTGAGTTATGCTAGTAAGTTGATTTATTGCAGGAAGGTAATGGTATAGCTTGTGCAGAGATTGTTAGTTGTAAAGAATTGAGAGAATTGGTAAGTTCAGTTGTGATATTCAGAAAGATAGAGCTATGTTCTGAGAAGGATATGATTTAGTGTGATGAAGGTGCTTTTAGCAAGATAAAGAATCAGTAGAGACAGGTATAAGTTAATAGTTGTGAATATGTGTAGTAGGAAGTTATTACAGAGGTAGTTGTGTAATAGAGTTACAGCGGGAATAGTACTGCAGTGTGGAGTAGTGGGTGTTAAAGATTGTTAGATGAAAGGATTGTGATTGAGAAATTCAGCAGAGGTAATTGATATATTTGAGATTTGTGTTAGTAAGTGTTAAGAAGTAATTTGGATAATAATGTGGTTAGTGATATGGAAGATTTTGAATAATTAAGTGAGTCAGATCAGTTTCAGATAAGGTATTAGTAAACAGAGGAGTAGTGATTTGGGGTAGTAAGGTTAAATGTGTTTTGTGATCAGAAATGGTTATAACAGAGAAAGCTTGAGAGTAATGTTACAATAAGTGATGTTGGTAATAGGAAGTAAACTTAATATAAATATGTGCAGAGGTGAACCGTTGGAAATAGAGAGAGTAAAGGGAGAGTAGTATTTAGTTAAGTTTTTTGAGAATTTTGAAGTAAAGATATTTAATAGATAAGTGGCAATTTATGAGGATTCAACAGAAGGATTTCTTTGAAGATTGCAGTGTTAAAGACCAGATCAATAATGTTTAGTAGTTGTGGACAGTATGAGGAAAAAGAGAGGTGAGTTAGTCAAGAAGTTGATAAGAGAATGTCAAGTTGACCAGGATATAAATTGATGTGCATAAGCACTCGTCGTTAAAAATGTCTTGCACACAATTTCAAAATAAATACTGCACTCACTCACTAAAATGATTTTAAATGAAAATAGAGTGATGAATACGGGTCGATCCCACAGAGAAGAAATATTTTCAATTAAGTTGGAAAACTTTTGTATTTTTTTTGAAAACCAAAGTTGAAGTGCGTGTTGTGAAATAAAATAAAAATAAAAACTGCTGAAATAAAATCTAACTAAGGAACGTTGGAGGGTGGAAGAAAAGAAGATTGGAAGAAGTTGAGGAGGAAGAGAGAATGAAACTTTTATTACTAGTAATGAAAAGTACAAGTTCTAGGAAAATGAAAACTACAACCAATGACAAACTATGAGAAAAGGAGAGAAACTAGAGCCGAGAGAAGATGATGAATGATGTCATCTCCTCCTCGCCGAGCCTTGGAATGGATCACTCCATCTTGAAAGAGAACGTTGCGGGAAGAAGATGAGGAAGGAGCCGTCGTTGCTCACGCCACGAGCCTTGGAACGTCGCCCACCTTGATGTGCACGCCGCCGTAAAAGGAAGATTGGGAGGAGAAATCTAGAAGAAAAATAATAGAGCAGAATCTGGAAGGGTTTGTGTGGAGATGAAGAAGGAAGAAGATGAGAGAAAGAGAGGTTTTTTTAAAACAATGGAACAGAAACAGAGTGAGAATAAAGTTGAAATATCTTTGAAAGAAAGAAGAATTAGAGGGTGATGAAGAAAAAGAAGTTAGATAGGATGAAAAGAGGAAGAACTTTGGTGAAGGAATAAAAGAGAGAAGAAGACCAAAAGAGGATGAAAACATGGAAAGAACAGGGGGATGTGGGTACAGATGAACAGTAAATATCTAAGACAAACATTGAAAACGTACGAATAACTCAAAAACGAGGCAGAATTAGAGAAATAAGAAGAAGAAGAAATTGTAGAACATTTAAAAATGAAGAACTTTTATGAAGAGAATAAGACTAAAAGAAGAACAGAAGGGTGATAGATAGGGGGAAGAACGGAGGAAATGCTGGTTCACGGATGAAAAGGATAGAATAGTGAAAAATAAAAAATACCTTGAAAACCATGTAGAACTAGCTAATGAGGAAGAAGAAGAAACTGAAGAACACGAAAAATCAAAGAACTTTTGTAAAGGAATCAGAGGGAGAAGAGGATCAGAAAGGGGAGAAAAGAGATCGGCCTTCATGAGAGGTAAAAGAGGGGTTTTTTAAATAGATAGAGAGAAGAGAAGAAAGAGGAGAGAGTTAAGAGGAAAGGTTTTGAAATTAGATAGGGATTTTAAAAATCAGAGGGAGTTTTAAAAATTGAAAAGAAAGAGAGAGAGGGAAAGCAAAAGAGGTTTTAAAATTAGAATCTCTTTGTTGGCACTTTTGGTACGGCAGCAAGCTAACCTAGAGGGGGGTGAATAGGTTACCTGAAATCTGAAATAGAAACTTAAACACAGAAATTAACACTTGAAGGTTTGGTTAGTTTAGTGTGACAAAGAGTAGTAGTGCGGAAGCAAATAAAGAAGTGGAAGGAGCAGCTGCAACTTTAAGAGCATTAGTACATTTTTTCTTTGATGAGCTTTCAGATAGTCACTCCATATTTATTTCATGTGCCATGAGAGAACCTATTAAATTATCAATTAACAATTTGGTTAAGTCATGGGCTTCTTCAATAGTGGTTACTTTAGATGTCCATGAAACAGTTAAAGACCTAAGTATCTTTCTAACAGTTTCTTTATTGGAAAGAGTTTTACCAAGAGAATTTAAGCCTACTACTATGCTTGAAAATCTATTATACATAGTAGTAATGTTTTCATTTGAAAGCATTTTAAATTGTTCATATTGTGAAACAAGAATATCTATTCTAGTTTGTTTCACTTTATCCGTTCCTTCATAAGTTATCTGCAGTTTTTCCCAAATTTCTTTAGCAGATTTGCATGCAGATACTCTACTAAATTCTCTTTTGGATAAGGCACAACATAAGTAGTTCTTAGCTTTAAAGTTTAAAGATAATTTACTTTTATCAGCAGGTGTAATGGCAGTAGTGCCTTCAACAGGAACAATAACAAAGTCACCTACCTCAATTACTTGCCACAGATCAAAGTCTGTGCCACGAATGAAGCATTCCATCCTCATCTTCCAATATTGGTAGTCTTCTCCATCAAAGAATGGAGGTCTGGTGACTGATTGTCCTTCAGCATATCTTTGAGCTGCCATGGATCTTTGCTCTAAGATCGTTGGATCTTCCTTGAATGTTCAGAGACCCTCTCTGATACCACTTGTTGGCTCTTTTGATACGGCAGCAAGCTAACCTAGAGCGGGGGTGAATAGGTTAGCTGAAATCTGAAATAGAAACTTAAACACCGAAATTAACACTTGAAGGTTTGGTTAGTTTAGTGTGATAAAGAGTAGTAGTGCGGAAGCAAATAAACAATCACACAAAAGACATAAGGAATTTATCCTGGTTCGGCCCTTCCCACATGGAAGTCCTACATCCAGTCCCCAAGCAGCCTCTTGGGATTTCACTAACCAAGGGTACAGTCCCCCTTAAGGACACTACAACACTCAGCACCCCAGCTGGTCTTCTTCTCTTTCCCGGGCAAGAAGGCAGCCCACTTCTTTTCTAGGCTCAGAAGCAAACCTACTGGTACAAACCCCAGTGCGGTTCTGCTAGACACAAACCCTAGCTGGGTTACACACTGTATACAGTCCTACAGCTGGACAGAAATCTTTCTTAGAAAAGAAAGATCAGACTGAGAGCTATTACAAGATGAACACTCAGGACTTAGCTCACAGTCACAGACTCTCCCCCAAGATTACAATGAGCACAGGGAGAAAAAGAAGAGAGAAGAAAGGAAGCTTGAAAGCTCGAATGCTTCAAATGCTTGAACACTTCTTCTTGGGCTCAGGCTCTTTCTCTCTTTTCCTTTGAGTGTATTTGGAGTTCAGGTTCCTCACTGGTTGTACACTCCTTCAAAGATTTTCAGAAAAGCTATGTTTTCTTCTTCAGCCTTGCTTCATCTTTTATATGAGAGGCTTTGAATAGATCCGTTGAAGAGATCCGTTGGAGCTCTTCTAGTCGTTGCTGATCTTCTCTTCATTTGTCTTAATCAACCTCTAGTGGTCTTCGAGGTCTGTAAGCATAGAAGAGAGTGTTAGCATAAAAGAGTGTTTACAAGATAACAGTGCATGCTACTGTGCTTCTGCTAACATGATAAAAATAGCAGTTTATATCTTTTTCTGACAAGACTCTGAAATATGCATGCAACATTTTTGTCAGAAGATATTTGACTTTTCATTTAAGCGCCAAAAACACTTCAGAGCAAATCGATTATGAGACCAAATCGTTATGGCACTTATCGAAACGATGTGTGAAGCAAATCGTTGTTCTTACTTAACAAATCGTTATGAGCCTTAACGAATCGTTGCGAAGGCAAATCGATGGGGTCACTTAAGAAATCGTTACGAGACCTAAATCGATGTGAGTCTTAATGAATCATTATGAAAGGCAAATCGATGTGAGGACAAATTGTTGCGCTCACTTATCAAATCGTTATAAGCCCTAAACGAATCGTTACACGATCAAATCGTTGTGTAACTTATGAAATCGTTGTGGGATCGATTTCTTAGCAAATCATTGTGATCACTTAACGAATCGTTACACGATCAAATCGTTGTGTAACTTATGAAATCGTTGTGGGATCGATTTCTTAGCAAATCATTGTGATCACTTAATGAATCGTTACACGATCAAATCATTGTAGCGCTTATTAATTTGGCACTTGAACTGAAATCGATGTATATAGATTAGGCATCGATATTATCATTTTAGTGCGCCAATATTGCATCAATGTGAGACTCAGCATTTTGCTATGAGATTGATGTGACACAGATGAAATAAAATATTCAATTTAAGTTACATCATAAATTTTGTTAGCACCAAAATATGAAGATAATAAAGAGTGGTTCAACAATCTCCCCATTTTTGGTGATGACAAAATTTATGTGAATTTTCTGATACAAATATATGAAGTATAGAAAATGCAGAAAAAATTCATAGAACATACAAATTCTCCCCCTTTTGTCACTAACCAAAAAAGAAGGATCTTACCATGCATTCTCTCCCCTTTGAGAAAATTTCTTACCATTGAGGGGTTCAACAATGATAGACATTTAATGAATAACTCCCCCTTAGTCTGTGCTCCCCCTGAATGAGAGACTCCACCTAAATGAAACTTGCAAATAATTGTTAGTAATAAAGACCAATTCAATTTTTGTGACTACTCTTTCTTCAGATGTGATTTGAATGAAGAGTCTGCAGTCACTCCTGCCTTGAGCATCCTTGGTTTTTGATGCTCCAAGGCTAACCTGCAAATAAACTACTCAGAAGTAGGTACCCAAATCTTTTTGGGTCCTTGATGGTTAGATGCATGAAACTATCCTTTCGGGATCCATACTAGGTGCCTTGTTGTGCAGGTGTTTTCAGTGTGTCCTAATTTATTGCAATGAGAGCAACAATGAATATAGTTTATTTTGCAATTTTGATTGCCCTTGATTTGAACAAACTTTTTAGAAACCTTTTTATTTTGATGCACCTTGGATATTTCAGGTTTCTTTTTCTGAGGTATGTTGGTTTCTTTTACAAATTTTAGTGAAGGATATTTACCTGGAATTGTGGCTTGTTTTTCCTTTTCTGGGGTATGTATCCAAGCCCTTGTTTATTATTTCCAGATTTTGACCCTTTTAAGCATAGGGCTAAGAATGTTTTCCCTTTTGTTAATTTTTCAACTGATTCTTTTAAATAAAGATTTTCTTCAGTTAGAGTTTTTAATTTTTCTTCTAACTCTAACTTCTCATTATTCTTATTTTTCAAATTTTCATTTAAAAGATAATTATTATTTTATTATCCTTCAGTTGTTTTTCCAGTTGTTCCATTTCTGATTTAAGATCAGAATTAGTATTTTCCAAACAAATAAGGTTGTTCTTGATATTTTTCAATTCTTTTACAACAACCTTGTGTTTATCATAAAGTTCATTAAAGACTTCTTCTAAGTCTTCCGATTTTGACCCTGAATCTGTGCAAGAATTGAAAAATGAGTCAGAGTGTACCTCATCTAGTCCTGCCATGAGGGCTAGATTTACTTGCTCTTTCTCTGATTCTGAGCTTGTGGCCTCATCATTTTCCCAAGCAGCTGCCATGGCTTTTCTTTTGAACTTCTTGTGCTGCTTCTTAGGCTTCACGGTTTGACCAGTCTTGAGCCTTGGACAATCTGGTCTCAGATGTCCAGGTTTTCTGCATTCATAGCAGACTGGTTCTTTTTCTTTTCTCTCTTTATTTTGAATCCTTCTTGATCCATTTTTCTTCTTCTTGAGAATTTTCTGAAGCTTGGACAGAAGTTCATCTACGTCACTGTCTTCAGAATCTGCATTTTTGGAACTAGAAGAAGAAGTGGAAGGAGCAGCTGCAACTTTAAGAGCATTAGTACATTTTTTCTTTGATGAGCTTTCAGATAGTCGCTCCATGTTTATTTCATGTGCCATGAGAGAACCTATTAAATTATCAATTGACAATTTGGTTAAGTCATGGGCTTCTTCAATAGCGGTTACTTTAGGTGTCCATGAAACAGTTAAAGACCTAAGTATCTTTCTAACAGTTTCTTCATTGGAAAGAGTTTTACCAAGAGAATTTAAGCCTACTACTATGCTTGAAAATCTATTATACATAGTAGTAATGTTTTCGTTTGGAAGCATTTTAAATTGTTCATATTGTGAAACAAGAATATCTATTCTAGTTTGTTTCACTTTATTCGTTCCTTCATAAGTTATCTGCAGTTTTTCCCAAATTTCTTTAGCAGATTTGCATGCAGATACTCTACTAAATTCTCTTTTGGATAAGGCACAACATAAGTAGTTCTTAGCTTTAAAGTTTAAAGATAATTTACTTTTATCAGCAGGTGTAATGGCAGTAGTGCCTTCAACAGGAACAATAACAAAGTCACCTACCTCAATTACCTGCCACAGATCAAAGTCTGTGCCACGAATGAAGCATTCCATCCTCATCTTCCAATATTGGTAGTCTTCTCCATCAAAGAATGGAGGTCTGGTGACTGATTGTCCTTCAGCATATCCTTGAGCTGCCATGGATCTTTGCTCTAAGATCGTTGGATCTTCCTTGAATGTTCAGAGACCCTCTCTGATACCACTTGTTGGCCCTTTTGGTACGGCAGCAAGCTAACCTAGAGCGGGGGTGAATAGGTTAGCTGAAATCTGAAATAGAAACTTAAACACCGAAATTAACACTTGAAGGTTTGGTTAGTTTAGTGTGATAAAGAGTAGTAGTGCGGAAGCAAATAAACAATCACACAAAAACACAAGGAATTTATCCTGGTTCGGCCCTTCCCACATGGAAGTCCTACATCCAGTCCCCAAGCAACCTCTTGGGATTTCACTAACCAAGGGTACAGTCCCCTTTAAGGACACTACAACACCCAGCACCCCAACTGGTCTTCTTCCCTTTCCCGGGCAAGAAGGCAGCCCACTTCTTTTCTAGGCTCAGAAGCAAACCTACTAGTACAAACCCCAGTGCGGTTCTGCTAGACACAAACCCCTAGCTGGGTTACACACTGTATACAGTCCTACAGCTGGACAGAAATCTTTCTTAGAAAAGAAAGATCAGACTGAGAGCTATTACAAGATGAACACTCAGGACTTAGCTCACAGTCACAGACTCTCCCCCAAGATTACAATGAGCACAGGGAGAAAAAGAAGAGAGAAGAAAGGAAGCTTGAAAGCTCGAATGCTTCAAATGCTTGAACACTTCTTCTTGGGCTCAGGCTCTTTCTCTCTTTTCCTTTGAGTGTATTTGGAGTTCAGGTTCTTCACTGGTTGTACACTCCTTCAAAGATTTTCAGAAAAGCTATGTTTCTTCTTCAGCCTTGCTTCATCTTTTATATGAGAGGCTTTGAATAGATCCGTTGAAGAGATCCGTTGGAGCTCTTCTAGTCGTTGCTGATCTTCTCTTCATTTGTCTTAATCAACCTCTAGTGGTCTTCGAGGTCTGTAAGCATAGAAGAGAGTGTTAGCATAAAAGAGTGTTTACAAGATAACAGTGCATGCTACTGTGCTTCTGCTAACATGATAAAAATAGCAGTTCATATCTTTTTCTGACAAGACTCTGAAATATGCATGCAGCCTTTTTGTCAGAAGATATTTGACTTTTCATTTAAGCGCCAAAAACACTTCAGAGCAAATCGATTATGAGACCAAATCGTTATGGCACTTATCGAAACGATGTGAGAAGCAAATCGTTGTTCTTACTTAACAAATCGTTATGAGCCTTAACGAATCGTTGCGAAGGCAAATCGATGCGGTCACTTAAGAAATCGTTACGAGACCTAAATCGATGTGAGTCTTAATGAATTGTTATGAAAGGCAAATCGATGTGAGGACAAATCGTTGCGCTCACTTATCAAATCGTTATAAGCCCTAAACGAATCGTTACACGATCAAATCGTTGTGTAACTTATGAAATCGTTGTGGGATCGATTTCTTAGCAAATCATTGTGATCACTTAACGAATCGTTACACGATCAAATCGTTGTGTAACTTATGAAATCGTTGTGGGATCGATTTCTTAGCAAATCATTGTGATCACTTAACGAATCGTTACACGATCAAATCGTTGTAGCGCTTATTAATTTGGCACTTGAACTGAAATCGATGTATATAGATTAGGCATCGATATTATCATTTTAGTGCGCCAATATTGCATCAATGTGAGACTCAGCATTTTGCTATGAGATTGATGCGACACAGATGAAATAAAATATTCAATTTAAGTTACATCATAAATTTTGTTTGCACCAAAATATGAAGATAATAAAGAGTGGTTCAACACTCTTCTCATTATATCTTGATCCAACTTGGTCCTAGTGAATCCTTAAGTTGATTGGCCCATTATCCTGCAAACAAAGCACATACAAAGATTTAATCCTATTATCATTTTTGTAATAAAATGATAATAGGTTAATGTAAAACTAAGGATCATTATATAACAAAATATCATGATTATCATCAATAATTGCGCAATTATCACACCCCTCAACTTACTCATTGCTAGTCCCTTAGCAATGCACACAAGTGAATAATTGGGACAAGCAAGAGTTTAAAACATCATACTTCATGACAAGAAAGTAAGAATGAGAATACTTGATCATATGTATTTCAAGTTCTAGTCGAGAGTGTCAAAGGCAAATATGTCAGTTCATGTCATTAGATAGTTCCTCAAGATACACTCAAATTTTCATGACTTTTTGTTCAATGTTTGAGCATCAAAAAGAGAATGCATGGGTTTTTTACCTATCACTCAAAGATGGTATCAACTCAACACTCCTTAAATTCAATCCTTGAATTATAGGTAGCTTTCACTCTGCCTAATTTCTTTTTTTGCTCTTTTTTTTTAGGCACATGGTGCTGCACTTCCGTTCACTGTTTGACACGAGTCTCAACTCTTGCCTTAGGAGCAGCAGGCCCGGTTACTAAGATCAATGGCATTTTCCATGTTTTTCACTATTTCTTTCCCTTTTTTATACACATTTTCATATTTATTTGAAGTCAAGTAGCTTTTTCCCCACGATTGGTCTTCAATAGGAGTGTAGAATATCAATTAATCAACTTGATTGTTAGGTAAAACTCTCATCATCCATATGAATACTCCTAATGATCTTTCAGTGTACTAATGGAATTTCAAATGTATCTTAAGGAGGCTGCTAAGAACATAATTAGTTAACTTACCCTTTAACTCACCACTTTCACAAGACACACTATGAGTCAAGATAGAAAAAAAAATTCTTGCATGAAATATGAAACATGAAGCACAATGTTAGGGACAAAAATTTGAAATTTATTTACAATTTGTCTCTCCCCAACTTGAATGACATTGTCCTCAATGGCATAAAAGTAATGAAATAGAATAAAGCTAACGTAAGTTAAGAAATGAGAGATGCAACTCGATGATCACATGAGAGCGGTTGCACAATAACTTCATCCAAGGATAGTGGGACTCCAAACACCTAAGACACAAAATAAAAACTAAATCAATAGAAATCGATTTTCCTAAAAATATTGGTTGCCTCCAAATAAGCGCTAAGTTTAATGTCTTCAGCCAAACATATGGAGGTAATAGGCTCACGTAACACCCCCTATCAATTGATGCCAAATTCTTACTTTGTAAGGCATCACTAGCCATGGTGGGTCAAGTGGTCCAAATGTACCCTACAGATCAGTAAAGGATAGAGAAATTGGGGCATTTAGGATCATATCTTCAATTAAGAAATATTCATTTGTACACTTAAGTTATTTATATGTGTTGAGCACTTCAATTTGGACTTTTATTTTCATTTTCACCCACAACTTCCATTTTCAGATCCTCTTTCATCATGTTGAGGTAAGATTGAGTTGAATGCTCAGAGAATTGTTTGAACTCCAGCGTCTGACTTGTGTCAGAGACAATATGATGATTTGGAATGAAATGGTTATGAAACTTAACACAATGATGCTTGAAAGTTTCAAGTGCAGTTGACCAATCAGCTAGTGGTAGCATGTCCACAGACATATTGGATTTGCCAAGGTCAGGGAGGGGCAGGAGTTCCATGTCTTTCTCAAAATCAAGAGAGACCCAGTCTGTAACGTATCGTGTTTTTCGGATCGTTGTGGATCTTCGTTTAGTGGTCGTTCGGATCTGCGTTTACTGGTTTTGGTATGGTGCTCATGACCAATGTGGGGTCATTGGGCCTTGGTCGTGGTTTCCGAGCGTTGTGCGGGGCTTAGTGGGCCGACAGGTTAGGCCCATAGTACCCGTTGGTTCACTGGTTGTGAACGCGATGGGCATGTGCGTCGCGTTCTAAATGCGACGGCACTGGTGGTCGCGTTCTTGTTGCCTCTATTAGGGTCGACGTCTGCATGCGCGCCACATGTCATGCACGGGACTGGGCATGTTGACGTTGACAGTGGGAAGGCGATGCCCTAGTCTTTCGTGACAAGGTCGCGACGGGGAGGTACGTCGCGATCCCAACCGTTGGATGTTCTTAAGTTGGTTTCGACCGGACAGAGCAGAGGAAGCTCTGCTCAGCCAGGGGAAGCTGCTGCAGCGGATTCAGGGGCGATTTGGCATTTTGGCATGGTTTTCGTCGCACCCTCGACGCAAGGACATCACATGGAGCGGGGGAGATGTCGCGCCGTAGCCGGTTTGCGTGTTCTTCGTGAAGGTAGGGAGATCCCACATGGTTTCATTGTGTGGATTGCGTATGGTGCATGTTTGATTTGTTTAAAGCTTCATAAACAGTAGATTCCATGTCTAGGCAATGAAATGAGCATGAAAACCGGGTTGAAACATTGTTTAGGGTGGTTTGCATGGCAAATCCGGAGAAGTTCCCAGATTAGGGTTTTGCCTGTAAAGGCGACAGACGCGGTTGTCGTGACCAGGTCGCGACAGGCCGACCTGTCCCATTAGGTTGCACCATCGGGGGCATTTGCCACTGCCTCAGGTGGATCTCTGGGACCAAAGATGAAAAAAAGAAAGGGATAAGTTCAAACAAAGGATTCTAACGGAAATCGGCTCGGAGGCAACAACGAAGGGAGTTGGGTGCTTGACCCGGAATGGAATATTTCAAGTTGCTTTGACTTTGGGGCGCAGATGGCTCTCAAGTTGCATTGGAAGAGTGGTTTTCCACTGTGATTTCAATATGTATGTATGCTGAGCAAAAAGGAAAACAAGTTTAAAAGAGGAGTAGAAAATAACCAAGGACAATATTGTTATGCCGGTGAGTCAGGACCAGGGTTTTATGCATGGGTCTGTCATCCTCACATGCCAAGCGTAACGGCCTATCCGTGCGGCTAAGGATCCACTGGGATAATCACTGTTTTTGATGAAGGGGAACTCAAATCCTAGATTCCTCAAAGCCACAAGATCCTTGGTGTGCTCTAAAGGTATAACATATAGTAAATGCAGATAGGTGATGGTAGGGGTAGCAGTAGCCTATGTAGTGACAGATGAGATAACTCGAATCCTGCACTCAAAGCTTCGTTAGCCGACATAAATCATGGAAAAATAGCATTTAATAGCATGGAGCATGCATCATGAAAAAAAACATTAAACAACAAGCATGGTTCATTCAATTTGTTTGTTTTTAACCATGAGGATAATTAGACTTGGCCAAAGATATTGGAGTACAAGATGGGAGGAACCCACGATTTGGAAGAATTAGCGATCTGACGCAGACAAGAGGCAATTTGCTTGACATGCAATACCATCGGAAAACTTTTGGATTGTTTTGAAAGTTTTTAAAGATATTTGAATTTTTGTGGGTTTTAAAAATATTTTGAACTTTTTGTGATTTTGGAAATATTTGAATTTGTTTGTGATTTTTGAAAAATATCTGATTTTTTGTGGATTTTGAAAATATCTGGATTTATTTGTGATTTTGAAAATATTTGGATTTTTTCTGGAATTTTAGAAATATTTGATTTTTTGGATTTTTTTTTTGGAAGTATTCATCTTTTTTTTATTTTGGTTTTGGTTTCATATTTTTTTTTGGTTGATTTAAAACATTGTCATGCCAAGGCGGTATTAAGGTTATGAGAACTGACTGGCGAGGGGTTCTTGTTACCTCTCGTGTCATTAAAGAATGCCCAGAGTAGGGCGTGCATTTTAACGTGGTGCCCACGGGCTAATTGCTTGTAGTTAACAGTGCCACTATCAAAACCACGCCTGAAAAGGCGACTAAGTCTAGCAGGGAGAAGGGAAGAAAACTTGGAGATAAGCTTGATATGGGTTTTGAAAAGTTGGGGGTTGGCTCCCTTCCTTGGCACAACCGTCAGAAGGTTCAGTCTTATTTAAGCACTGGGGATTTTGAATTATTTTGGAATCTTGAGTGATGACCATTTGATGGTAGGGACATGCGTACGGCCGGGTCCATTTGGATCTCCGCGGGGACTTTGCCACTCTTTGCCATACCCTATTGACTTGATTGATTTTGATTTTAGCATGCATACGGCCGGGTCCATTTGCATCTCCGCGGGGACTTTGCCGCTCTTGACATGCATTGGACTTTATCTTGGTTGGTCATTTGATTTTTGCCCAATTTAGAGACATCCTCTTATGACGGAGGTGATTTGGGTTGGTTGCCTTGCCCATACTACCTCTACTACCCATATTTCGGCCGAGTAAGAGGAGAAACAGACTTTTGTGCCTTTCAGGTGTGGCTGTGACGGTGACGGTGTCTACCGGGAACAATTGGCTTAGGGCGCCATGAAGTGTGTGCAAGTGCCCATGCTAAGGGCAAACCTTAATAACTCGGGAGGGAATTTCAAACTCCTGGCGCGGAGTTCTCATAGCAAAATGTTGCGATAGCATGGCAATGCTGAAATATTCATTTTTTTGTGGATTTTTAATTTTTGACACTGCTAAAATATAGTAAGACTTAGGAGGGTAAAGGAGGATGAATGCCCTGTGTTGGGGCGAAACTCGGAGGTCTACAAGAATTTACATTTTTTATTTAGAATTAAAATGACGAGTGGGGGCTAAAACCCCGAAAACAATGCGAGAAGGGTCGGAGGACCCGATTGAAGATGGAGAGGAGAAAGCGGAGGAAAGACTTTGGAGACTCCGACGGGGCCGGAGGGGTTTAGAGGAGAAGGAGGGCGTGATGCCCTGAAAGAAGAAAATAATCCGGCGGGGCCGGAGGAGAGAAAGGAAAAAGCGGGCCGCGAGGGGCCAAGAAGGGAGGTGCGCAGCGGTGGGCGCAGGATGGAGAGGTGCCGCATGGGGCATAAGAAGGAGATGCGCCACGTGGGGCACTGGGTGGAGACGTGCCACGTGGGGCACTAGAAGGAAATGTGCCACGTGGGGCACGGAGTGGAGATGTGCCAAGTGGGGTACGGAGGGGAGTACAAAAAGGGGTGTGACGCCCGGTGCAAGATGATGGATTGTACAAAAGATGAAAATAAAATGCCTCCCGTGGGGAGGGAACGTGGAGAACCCACGGAGAGGTGCTGAGAAGCACAAAAGATGATTGAAATGAAAGGGAAAAGGATGGAGGAGATCCCCTGGTTTGTTGCCTTGCCCGGCGTTTGGGTTCCCGCTTGGGATTCGACGTTCTGGCCCTCAGGTACTTCCTCATGAAATGTGCCCAGCGGGCAGAAGGTCATGCTCTTCTCCGAGGGATTGAGCAGCTCTCAATGATTAGATTGTTGACTTCCGTCGGAGTTTCAAACGGCAGTGGCAACTCCCTTGGAATGTAGTTGTATGAAAGGGTGGGGAGTTCCACCAGTAGAATTGGAAGCAACAACGAGGGGACCATGCCCAAGGATTGTATAATGTGTGATATAGAAGGGGGCACGACCCCTTGAATAATAGATTGTGCCAGAGATTTGGCCTTGGCATGCGTAAGCACAATCTGAGAAGCTGACCCCTTCACTAGAGTGGGGAGGTTCACAATAATGGTGTGAGGGGTCATGAGAGCTTGGAGGGAGAGATTCCCTATGAGTATTCGGAAATGACGCCGGCTGGCAACTGGAATGATTGGCATTGGTTTGGAAGGCCTCTTGACGGCCATGATTGGAGGGGAGGACTCCCGCTCAGTGAATGTGCCCGGTATAGAAACAATGATCGGCATGCGGGGGATATATTCTTGGATTTTAAATAGCATGCCCAGTCCCGAGGATTCCTTCTTCTGCTGTACTTGCTTGTTGCTCCTTGAACGGGTGCAACTGCTCCGTCGGATGGGGGTAGATGCAGATGGAGTGGAAGGTTGTATGGCCGGTGGAGGCGTAATTGGTATGATAGCAAGGGGTTGCTCGGGTTGGGTTGCCAAGGGTGTCGGCAAAATGGGAGGTGTAATGGTTGATGTAGGCTTAATTGTGGAAGGTTTGGTAAATGTGGATGGTAGTGTGGGAGGGGTAGGTAAATGGCGCATGAACATAACTTCGGAAGGTTCATCATCGTAGCACCAGGTGGTCTCGCAGATGGGTTGGGCGCTGGCAGCTTCAGCCCGTGCAACAGGCTGTGATGGAGGTGGAGGTTGTTGTGAGGAGGTATGGGGGCTGGAATGGGAGCCGAAGTAGGTGCAACGCAGGGCGCAGGAGCTTCTTCATGGAAAATAGGGGCATCGTAAGGCCCAATTGGAGGTTGCCGGGTCCAAGGAGGACGAATCAGTGGACGCCTGGGTGGAGGCATGTTATGGTAGATGGGAGGTTGTGGAGGTGTATATGATGTGGATGTTGTAGGGTGGTGAGGTGGATGGCATCCACTGACCCGTTCTGCCTCGGATCAATTTGATTAAATACCTCTCTGATCGGGGAGTCCATTAAATGGGCTTGAATGTAACGTCCCCACTCGTAGAGCTCCTCCATGGAGGTGATTTGATTCATAGCTAGGATGTGTCTGAACTTCGGAGTAGAGTTTGAAATGATTGTTTTAATTTGCTCTGACTCCGAGAGCTCATACTGCAAGTGCATGGCCATCGACCTCCAACAGTCAGCAAATTGTACAAAAACCTCGTTGGCCCCATCTTCTCGGATGCTAGATCCGTGATAGATAGATAAGGGCTGACGCGGTCTTTGTACCTTTAAAGGAATCTTTTGTGAAGGGGGCGGAAGTCTCCTGCCTCACTTGGCTCTAGAGTAGAACCATTCGAGTGCAGGGCCATTAAGAGATTTTCTGAATAAATACCAAGGTGATGGGGTCTTGCTGCCAACGCGAAGACTCATAAGGATTCCTTGACATGAAGGTAGGGATTGCCCGTGCCATTGTACAGTCGGTACGACGGCATCTCCGAAGGATGAATATAAATCTGAGGGAGATCCAGCATGGCGGCAACGGGGTCACCCTTGGAATTTGAAAGCTTATTTATTTGTTCCTCCATATTGTTCAATTTCTGGAGAAGAGCATTTTGGAGTGGAGTGGGGGATTGGCGCTGGACATGTGAGGGAGTACATGGGGGTGGCCTTGAATGAATGGGCCTTCCCAAGGGATAGTCTGTATGAACCGGAGCACGGGAGTGAAAATGGCAAGAAGGCCGAGGTGATGAAGAATGTACAGGGGTATGTGGCGAAGTCGCCGGAATATACAAATGCGGGTGCCTGAGGGAAGGAGAAGGAGAAGGAGAGGGAGAAGGAGTCACACCTTCAACTAAAGATTGGATCAAATTTAATTGTTCAGGGGTGAGTTGATCGAGTGCGTGCAGGACAATTTGCATGGTTGGATCTTGGTCGGGGGAAGGCTCTCGCCGGGTTCTGGTCGGAGGTAAATGTGAGGAGACAACAGATAAATCAGTGCGCGGCGTGCACACATGATCATAGAAAGTAGAAGGTTGTCCCTCACAGTGGTGAAATGGACCGACATGGGACTAGAAAGACGGAGATCTAACATTATCCTCATAGTCCTCATAATAAAAATCGGCATGATAATATGGGTCCATTTTTAATAAAGCAGTAAGCAATCAAACAGGTTGAACAAAGATTAGGAAATCAACAATGGTTCAAACAAGTTATGATGATTAACGCTTGTTTTTAAGGAGTTTCACGATTAATTAATGGATTGAAAAATATTGTGTCACTCCAGGTGAGATCCTAGTTGGGTAGAAGATATATACTTCGGGGTACAACTAGAATCACCTCTCACACGCAATAGAATATCTAACCCGGGTCAACGAAAGGGTACTGCCAGCTCGGTCCGCCGTGAGGGAATCCACGGGGTACGGAGTCTTACGGGACTCTTGACAAAGGTTCCCTAGTCCAGTGAGACAGAATGCCCAAAGGAGAGGTTGCCCTTACCAAGAGAGGTGTGCAGAGCCTAGGATATGAGGGAAGGAGGTCCCCCGGCCAATGCAAAATGCCCTGTATGCAGAAGTTTATAACAAAAATGGCAGAAGGGGCGTGTTTCTGTCAGCACTGTGAATCGCGTCCGGCATAGCGGCCGCGAATCACAAATCGCGTCCAGTCACATAGACGTGGAACTGAGAGCCCCAGAAGGCTGTCAGTGTCGTGCCTAGTCCCTGTGGACTACTGGTAGAAATGCGTCGGCCTTTGCCGCCGCGATAGAAAACAGAAACGCGTACGGCTAACCGGCCGCATTATCAAAACTGAATCGCGTCCTCTATAGTGGACGCGATTACAGTGGCAACCCGAGGATAAAAAAAAAAGTGGTAAAGGGAGAGACATGTACAGGGAATAAAAATAAAAACTAAGATATACACACATGCAGCATAGTATAAAAAAAATGTAAAAAGAGAGTGCCACGTGGGGCACGAAGGGAGGGGGTAATCAAAAGGGAAAGCGCAAAAGACGTCCCACCGTGATCGCCAATTTGTGGATACCGTTTCCGGTCCACAAAAAAGGGGGGGGGGGTGAATAGTGTTTATGTAAAGGCGAGACGTGGTGTGTGTGTGTGTGATATGGAGTGGAAAAGACGATAAAAATAAAAAGAAAAAGATCGTGATCGCCAGGCACGCGAGGGTGCCGAATGGAGATGCACAGCGAGGGGTGCGAGTGGAAGAAGTGATCGCGAATATGTACCTTTTTGGAAGGCGGAGATTGCGCGGGGGATGATGTGGGTCCTCTCTTCCTCTACGAACACGGCCGGCCGCGATAGAGGGCATTTCCTCATTTGATTACCCTTACAAAAAAAGACAAACAAGAGAGGAGCAGATTAGCCGGATGTAGTATACAAATCCTCAAAATAAATAAAATAAATATGAATAGAGGGAGGAGAACATACCTTGTGGTGGTTTTTAAACCCCAAAAATAGGTGTGTGTGTGTGTGTGTGTGTATGCATGCATGTGTGTGTAAAAGGAAAATGAGGGCCACGTGGGGCCTGGAGGAGGTGAAAGTATATAAAGAGCCACGTGGGGCCCGAAGGAAGTGGAAATACAAATAAAAGAGAGAAAGAAAGGGGAGGGGGTGCTTCCCCAAATGACGTGTGGCGTGGCGGCGTTGCCGGTTGGACGGATGGAGAAGGGGAGGAGGAAGACGTCGCCCGCCTCGCTCTGGGGTACGTGGGCGATGGAGAGGACGCCGGCTCCGAACACCGTGGGAGGAAGGTGTGGATTGCTCGGAGTAGAGGGTCCCCGTGGGTTGGAGTCAAGGTGAGAATCCGGCAGGGCTTCACCGCTTCGTTGGAACCCCGTTTGAAACAATAGCCCCGGGGGTCAATTTATAGGCACTGGATTCTTGAATCGCATCCAAACAGGAAGCCGCAATTATGAATCGAATCGCGTCCGGGCGGCAGGCCGCGATTAAGAAAGTCAAACCGATGGGACATACGTGCGGGGAATTGTTGCCAGTCAAATCTACGAATCGCGTCGGGGCAGGCCGCCGCGACTTGAATCGCAGCAGGCCGCCCGGACGCGATTACAAAATGCATGGTCCCGAGGCAATCGCTCGTAGTTGCGCTATCTGCTGAGGTGACGGTTCGGATTTGACCTTCTGAATCGTGTCCACTAACACGGACGTGATTACAAGATTTCCTCATGATTGCGACATGGGCACTCAAGTGTGGTGACTGCGAGGGGTGTAGATTTTGACTTTTAATCGTGTCGTGTCAGGCGGACGCGTTTTCAATTAGAGCATGTGACGGACAAGGCTCTTAGACGCGTTGGCTTTGATCGCCGCATTAAGGACCTAAACTGCGTCCACCATGACCGCCGCATTTAAAAGGCGTCCACTGTAGTGGACGCGAATCAATGAAGTTGTGCCTTAATCAAATTTAGCTTCCGGGAGCACTGCCCCCGGAGACCCCAGGTCGATCCGCATCCGAACCACCTGGGGAAGCACCAAGAAAGAAAGGGTGAGATCCAAAAATATTGGAAAAACACTCTTGCGAGGTAAAATAAGGGCAATTTGTGGTATTATGGCGCAATATGAAATTTGCCCGCGGTGGAGCCAAATTCGCGTGTCTACAGTTGGGAGTGAGGATAAAGTTTAAACCTGTAGAAAATCCCACTATGGAAAGCCGGATCTTTCGGTGCCATCCTTTGTGCTTCATCGGGGGAGCGGCCAAATTCTCCGATCGTGTTGTGTGCAGGACAGCAGATAAGAAGACACGGAGTGCATGGCGGCTATACCTCAACACACTTCCGATAGAGCACTTTGCCATGGACATAGCGGCGCTACGCGGAGTGGACATACGACTTCCCCTGGGCGCGAACTGGACCTACAGCTCGTGGGGAACGTGGCGATGGTTCTCTACAACCCACATAGGTGCTATCTTCAGATTGGGAAGCCAAGGACAAAGCTTCTTCAGCCATCACACTTGCCTCCTATGAAAGCAAGGCGCTTGGGAGATCCGGAGGACAAGCAGGCCATGCGGAGCGCGCTAGTGATGTGGCGCGTGTGTGCCACTCAAGCCTTACCACCCACGGTGCACGAGGAGCGCGAGACATACTTGGCATACCTCAGGGTGTACAGAGAGATCCGGCCACGTGGGGACCGCGAGCTTGCGAGAGAGACTTGATTGTATTTTTGAAATTTTTTGGGAGATTTGAGGTGTTCGGAAGATGATAGTGATGTATTAGATATTTTATGATGATTTTCAGCTCTTATATGATGTAAGCATTTGAGATTTAGCATGAAAATGTGAATTTGCATGTGTTCTGTGAACAAACTAAGAAAGCGACATATTTAGAGTCGCGACCTTGAACACGACAGGTCAACAGTCGCGACCAGGATACTGAACGCGACTGGGAGCCTGTTGTGACCAGAACAGAAGGTGACGGGCTCCTCGTCGCGACCACAGGACCGAGGCGGTTTGAATTCTGGCCCCATACACCTTTCCTTCTTTCCCTCTTTCACTCTTCTCTCTCTTCCTTCTCCCCTTTCTTCTCCGATTACAGAGCCTCTGGCCCATCTCCCCCTTTCTCCGGCGATCCCTTCCACCGGTGGCGGCGGAGGCTTCATCACCCTTTCCTTCTTTTTCTTCCGGTCTCCTTCTCCCCTACTTCTCTTCTCTGATGACCAAGGCGATGGAGGGCGGCGGCATGGAAGGTGGCGATGGCGGGGACCGTTCGAGGAGAACAAGGAAGACCATCCGCCGACGGCGGACGGCAGAGGAGGCCTCCACAGCAACGGGGGAGGAGGCTCCGGTCCTCCCCATGGAGGTAGACCCCCCAGAGGTGCCGAGGCGAGAAAGAAGCGCCAGCCCCAAAAAGGTAAGCGGCCAAACCTAGCTCCATGTGCGATTGGATGTGTGGGACGGGGTGGACAAGGTGCTAGGCACCTATGTAGGGCTTTGGCCTAAGGTGGAATGACCGGGGAACGGCTACTGGCCGCCCTCGGTCACCCTGTGAATGCGACAGGTTGCTTGTCGCATTACCAGGGTGAATGCGACACCCTGGGTGTCGCGTTCAGAAGGCGATGGGTCGACCCGTTGCCTTCAGAAACCTTAATGCGACACTCATTGTGTCGCTTTCAGAAGGTGACAGAGGCATTGTCGCGATTTGAATAGATGGCTTATTTGTGGATTTTGACTGACCTTTGTGCTTTTGTGGCTGTTTTGCAGAGCGGGCTATGGTCCCGACTGGGATGGGAAGTTGTTCCGGGCAGTCTACCAGGGGCTGCCGGACTTCCAGAGGACGCGAGTGGAGAAGATGGGGTTCGGCCCTTTTCTCAGGTTAGAGGAGCTCACGCCCGATGTGGCGCTCATCCAGGCATTGAAGGAGTGTTGGGACCCCGAGTGCCACTCCTTCCTCCTCTCGTGGGGTTATATGGTCCCCACATTAGAGGACGTGGCACGAATCACCGGCCTGAGGGTAGACGGCCAGGCGGTGACAGGAGTGACCTGCACCTACTATCAGGAGATGGTGGAAAGGCTCCTGGGGCTAGAGGTGTAACACCCCGAAAATTTAATGATTTAAAAAATTTAGAAATAAAGGGGGATAAATAAATTCCACAATTATCGAAATGATAAAACTTACGTACTATTATTGTACAGAGAAAACATATCGGAAAATTTCGTAAAAATTATAATTCAACCCCAAATATTGTCCCTAAGTGTTCCACGAAGGAATTTGTGCAACGAAAAATCTGATTGGTCGAGTGTACGTCACACGTGACCAAGTTACCCGAATTAGAAAACTAAGTCAGAAAATTGTTAACACGGAAAAATAACCCAACCATAAATTAAATAAACATGTTGAAGAGACTTACAACGTTATGTATTAATAACCCATTAATAAGATTGGGCCAATGGAGCACATTTGGCCCAAGGATAAAAATTGGGACAAGAAAATACCCAGAAATTCGTGCATGTAATTATGCAATAATTAGGGAGGGCAATTTAGGGTTAAAATTAGGGTGATTAGTCATGTAAGGTAAGCCAAAACCGGACCCAACCCTAAGAGGTGGTTTCCTAAACCTTTGCTACCTCCTTTGGGTGAGAGAATCCCAGATTTTTGGAAAGTAGAAAGCAGAATTCGCAGCCCCTTTCCTAGTCCTATTGGGACATGAATTAGAACTCTAAAACTATAAGGACTCCTCACAAAACGTTTAGGGAAGGGTTAGCAACAAGTTGGGGTCGTGAGCAGCAAGGTTGGAGCGCTGGAGGAGTGGAGAACGGCTGGGGAAAACGTGGTCTTCCTCAACCTCGCTCTGCATCAAACCAGAAATCTGCAGAGAGTTATTAGCATTCAAAGGTAGGTGTTCTCGAGCCAAGATTAAAGAAAACCAACACCATCATGTAGTTCTTCAAATCTAGGTTCATTTGCACTTGGTTTGACTAATTTTCATGGAGTATACATTGTGTATTCGTAGTTGTCCCTAAGTCTTGCACAGTTAGGGCTTTTCCCGTTCTTATTATGCACGTGAGACTAAACTTCCTTCACGAAAGTTCTTCTACTTGTAGTCACGATCATCTTTTATGTTGGATATTTTATCCAAACATCTTTCGTTAGAGAGTTATAGGTGTGGTAAGAGAGTCACTGCATGATATTGCGATTTCAGGCTGCACTTAGCTTTATGTTCTTCATATATTTCTTGGGATTTGAGACCGAATTAGATCAAACCCCCAACATCAAAGTTCTCCTACTAGTTGTCTTCGTCATATTTCATGTTGAACGTTTTGTCTAAATGACATTCGTTAGAGAGTTACAAGCGGGGTAAGTAGATCGCTGCATGAGATGTGTTTTCGGGTTACACTTGACCTATATGTTTTCTGCGAAGGCCTCTTGTGTCGACACTACTTGATCCAGTGTCGACACATTATCCCAAATTGGTCCAAAAGGTTTTCTGGGAAGGGTCTCTAGTGTCGACACTACTTGATCCTGTGTCGACACTACCTGATCCTGTGTCGACACTACTTGATCCTGTGTCGACACTACCTGACCCTGTGTCGACACTTCTTGATCCTGTGTCGACACCCTGCACAGACCTGTTGACTGGGTTCTCTGGGAGCTGGGTCTAGTGTCGACACTACTGGATCCTGTGTCGACACTACTTGACCAGTTCTGCATTATTTTGCCTTGTGTTTGAAGCATTGTGTCGACACCAGTAAGGGGTGTGTCAACACTACCCTTGCAAAAAAATTGCATATCTTGGGTCTGATCATTTCATGATGTCTACTAGCATGTGCATGAGGTTATATAATATGCATGGACCTAAAAGAAATCAACCCATTGAAAAGTGGTAATGATATGAATATGATTCTAATAATTGTGATTGACCTTATGATCATTGGATTATCTTGTGATCTTACTTATTGTCAATTGAAATGATAAGAACTTGTTGTGAATATGGGGATGAATACATGTTAGCAGGGACTTGTTAGTGAAGTTAACATCATGATTTGCATATGAGTTTCAATAGTTACATGTTATCCGGTGTTCAATTAATTAATTGTCCATATGCATACATGCTAGGAAAGATCCGTGACTCATCCTCATGTCAAGACATTAATGAATTATGAAACATAAGATACGTCATTATACTGCCTTTGTTCTCTTGAGCTATTTGTCATACCTTGACTCTATGAATGATCATGTTCCTTTTACTATGAGCTTGTCATTGAAACTCTGTGGCCATAATGTGAATATGTTTGTTTGGCACAATATGGGACTTCGGTCCATTTGACCAATGCCTGTGCAATAGGGGCCCGGTCCGGTCCTGGGGAGGAGCGTCCCAACGTACTTATTAACCGCGGGAGTATGGACTTCTGGTGCTTGGCATAGCACAAAAAATAAGCAAGAGTTGTGAAAATTGTGCCTTTATTTGATATGATAAGTTTGATTTGATATGATGTGATAAGATTTGATATGATACGTCTGATCATGTGAACGCATGATATCTGTATGAATATGGCCAATCTCTTTTGATACGATTCTACTCTTGAAATATCTGTTCATTGTATATGCAACTCGACATTTGATCTGAAATGATATCCGTTCTACTCTGCTATTCAATCTATTAGTATTGCATGCATTGTCATCATATACATGATCATATCTTGCCTAATTAAAATGTTAATCACATATATTAGTGCCCGCACAATATTGAGATGTAAATCCTACTGAGCTAGTTCGCTCACCCCTATCATCCTGCCCTTTTCAGGTAGTGATGAGGAACTAGAGGAGACTGATGGGTCAGGGCAAGAGTGATGAGCAACCGCCATATGACAGTTGATAGTCTAGGAATAGTTGTTGAGTAGTCGATGTATTAGAGAAACATTTCTATTTGAATAATGAACCCTTTTCAGTTGGTTCTTCTTATGTAAGGTTGTAAGTAGTGGTTTGAAATGGAATAAAGAGTACTTTTGATGACATTATTATGGTCTGAAATGTGTGGTTATATGTAATTGTTACTCTGCATTACTCAACTGTGATACGTCTATCTATATCGTTCACGCCTCCTGGTATTTATTCCGCTGCTAAATATCGGGGCGTGACAAGAGGTGACGAGGGAGAGGTCGTCCTTGGTGCCGAGGACGAGGCTGCAGGCGAGCTTGGGGGTGGCAGACGCTCGCCACCAGACAGGAGAGGCCCAGGCGGAGTACATGGCCCGGTTGGCGGCAGACGCCAGGCGACACTGGCAGACGAGGAGGGAGCAACGGCGGATCGAGACCTGAGGCGCTTTCTGGTCCTCGTGATCAGGAAGCTGATCCTGGGGACCAGAGGGGACCCGGTGAGCTGTAGGTGCTTGCCCCTGCTGGAGGACCTGACCCAGGTAGGCAGTTATGCATGGGGTGCGTCCCTTCTGGCCCACCTTTTTTGACAGCCTGGGTACCTCCGGCAGGGAGACAGGGGTAGCAAGGTTTTTTCCGTTTCTACAGGTATGTTTCTCACCCTTACCCTTCATTGCTTTTCCTGCTTATTTTAATTGATTGTGATACTGACTATGTTGTTTTGCAGGTGTGGGCCTATCACTACCTCCCTTCCCTAGGCCGGGGAGTGCTGAGTCGGCCGAGCGCTATGCCACTCTTGCAGCGCTGGCGGTTCTACCGCGACGAGCGATCCCTGCACCTGCAGGTGACCCTCATCCAGGATGCGCTGAACGCCATCCCCTTCGGACATGTGAGTATTCCTACTCTTTACAACCTTTCCTTTCTTTATCACTGACAATTGACTAATGAATTTCTCTGTGTGATGTGCAGGTTGAGTGGACTCCCTACACTGGGGAGGATGATAGCGACCAGCCGTGGGTGGAGTAGGGCCGCCCCTACTTCGGCAGGGAGATTTGGCTCCACGCCTTCAACACGGTGGTACCACTCCACCTTTGGCTGGTTGCGAGGACGTTGGGGCTCCACCAGGCAGTGGTGGAGTTTCTGACCTGACAAAGGCTGTGGGAGAGGCCGGATCGCAGCTTCTGGGGGATCCAGCAGACCACAGACTGGAGGGAGTAGGCTCGAGAGCAGTTGGATGACTGGCGGCAGCGGGGCCGAGTGGTGACCTCCGAGGCCACCAGTGATGAGGACTACTTCCGTGCCTACGCACAGAGGCACGGGGCCCAGGTCTACAGGGGGGACCCGACGACCGATGAGTGTTACTGCTTAGCCTTTTCTAAGTATTTTAATTGTTAATTCCTTGGCTAACTTAACTTTGCTTGCAGCTTGACCCCGAGGGTTAGATCGCCTCCCTCAAGGGCGTCCTCCACTCCATGATCCAGTAGAGGGATGACCTCCAGCGGACTGTGACCGAGCTGGTGAGTGCTCTATTTCCTGTCCTTTCTATTCTTGACTTTAGTTGACTGACTCCTGTGTTCTCCTTGCAGCGCGCTAAGCTGGAGTGGGCGCAGCAGATGGTGGGGGGTGCTTCTACTTACCGAGACGAGCCTGGCCGCTCCGTACTGGAGGGTCAGTTGGCAGCCACAGTGACCCGGGTGGAGGATGCCATGGCCCAACTACGTGAGCGGGTGAGTTATTAATTACCTGCCCCTTGTATTTTATTCCCTTGTTGACAAATGTTTGACTTGCAGGAGGCGGAGTTGAGGGATGCTCTGGCACGGACAACCGTGCTAGAGGCGGAGATGGCAGAGGTACGCCTACACCCTCAGGTGGATGAGGCGACGGGACTGCGCCGGGAGGTGGACGAGCCCCGCTCGCAGTTGGGGAGCGAGTGACATACCGTCCTGGTGCTGAGGTCAGAGATGAGGGAGTTGGAGAGAGCCTTGTCCCCGGTCATGCACAGTCGCTTGTCGGCCAGCAGAAGTGAGATCCCCAACGGATCGGCAGGGCACTACCTGACGGGTTCCTCCGGGAGACGGAGGAACGAGGAGGAGGGACAACGGCACGAGGGAGCAGCCGAGGGGAGCACGACGGAACAGAGGGAGATGGCCCCTCCACCTTCCCGCCCCCCTAAGGGTACAGGGGAGAGTGGTTGAGGGCTTGTACTTTGCCCCTTTTTTGTTCATGTTATGATGATGATGTATATATAGAATGGAATGTGATTGTGTGACAGTGACGAGTGAGATATGAGTGTCGCTTTCTCTCTTCTGCTGCGACCTGCACACTTAGGACAACCATGAAGACAAGTTAGATATGTTCTTCGACTTAGCCCCTTGCCTTAAGCATGACAAGTGACCAATCTCGATAAATGGTCAAGGGGCTAAGCCTTATTAAAATAGGCGAAAAGACAAATAAATAAATGACATGCATGAATGAATGAGTAAAGTGTTCTTTGAGATTTTGAAAACATTTTTGGAGTTTTGAGATATTTGATTTTTTGGAGTTTTGAAATATTTAATTTTTTGGAATTTTGAATTTTTTTTTGAATTTTGAAATATTTAATTTTTTGAGTTTTGAAATATTTGATTTTTTGGAGTTTGAAATATTTGATTTTTTTGGAGTTTTTGAAATATTGATTTTTTTGGAGTTTTGAAATATTTGATTTTTTTTTTGAAGTTTTGAAAGACGTCTAAAGCCGATGTTAGCCCTTTCTAAAATAAGACGTGCGAGACAGAAGGTACTCGCCCTTTTGGGCCACAACACATAGACCAGTTCAAACCACTGGTTTGGGAGTCTTGGTCGCTTCCCTTTTCACCGAAGGCTTTACTAAGATAGGACGTGCATTTAGGGTTGACATGCCATAGACGGCTGCTCTTAGTTGATAGTGCAGCTACTTATGCCATACCTAAGAGATGACCCGATCTTATAGAGGGAAATGGAAGACTATTTAAGGAAAGTCTAATGTAGGTTTAAGGACGTTGGGTCTGGCTTCTTCCCATAGCATACCCTTCAAAGATTAGGTCTGTTGTGTAGGGACTTTGTGGTCTTTTCTTATGGATTTGCACTGTCTGGGGCATGCGTACGACCGGGCTTATGAGCGTCCGGCGGGGACTTTGCCACTCTTTGACATGCCCCTATTCTATCAAGTATTTTTCTATCCTTTCTTTTGCTTCTTTGTTCCTTTGCCTTTGCTATTTGACCGTCCCTGTTTGAGACTTCCTCTCACCAGGGTATGCCTAAGGTTGACAACCTCGCCCTCACGGGCCCCTTGCCCCTACACTTTGATCGATTTGGGGGAGAATGACCATCGCATCGCTAAAGTAGGGCCTTTATAGCTACAATACCTACTAAGTGCAGTCGCCCGGGCTTGCCGTGTGTGTGTGGGTCCTAACTTAGGGCAACCCTTGGTGATTTGGGAAAGGACTTCGGACTCTCAACACAGGGTTATCCCCAATCTAAGTGTTGTGGCCTCACACCTATAGACCTAGGGATAGAATTTTTTGAGGTACAACCCATTCCACGGATGTGACAATTCTACGCCCTCAGCATTGATTAGGCGGTAGGCATTTCCTGGATATACTTCTTTCACAACATATGGACCTTCCCAATTTGGTTGCAATTTAGACCTTGGCCTCCAGGTTTGATAAAAATGCGTTTCAAGACCATATCACCCTCTTAAAATTTTTGCTCAATTACCTTCTTTCCAAAAGACCTTGAGATTCGCCTTTGATATGAGAGTACATGATCGGCCGCCATAAGTCGCCTTTCATCTAAGAGTTCCAATTGGACTAGCAATGCCTCTCGACGATCGTCAAGATTAAGTTCCTTATCAAGTTGGACTCTTAGAGAAGGGATCAAGATCTCATATGGAACTACCACCTCCATCCCATAGGTGAGAGCATACGGGGTTTGCCCCGTGGGAGTACAGACGGAGGTACGATAGGCCCATAGAGCCTCTATTAGCTTTTCTGGCCAATCGGCGAATTTATGTGATTCACAAGTTTTCTTCAAGATTTTAAGAAGGGTTTTATTAGTTGCTTCAGCTTGGCCATTGCCTTGTGGGTAATATGGAGATGAATGATGCAGAGTGATATTGTATTTCTTACAGACGTCCTGAAGTTCTTGTGAGATGAATTGTGGCCCATTATCTGTTACGATGTTGCTTGGCACTCCAAACCGCGAGATGATATTCTTCATGATAAAGCGGCACATTGTGGATGCTTTGATTTCTGCAAACGCTTCTGCTTTTGCCCACTTGGTGTAATACTCAGTTACTTTTAGGATGAAGGATTTTTGTTTGGTTTGAGCATTAGGATCACCAAGGGGGCCAACAATATCAAAAGCCCACATGGAGAATGGCCAAGGTGTGGAGAGTGGATGAAGTGAAGATGAAGGAGCATGAATTTTATCAGCATGGAGTTGGCATTTGACACACCTACGGACGTAGATGGCACAGTCTTCTTCTAGGGTTGGCCAGTAGTAGCTCTGCCTAATGATCTTCTTTGCAAGCATTTGACTGTTGACATGCCCTCCGCATTCACTAGCATGGGCTCCTTCTACCACTTTCTAAGCTTCGTCATCATTGAGACATCTCAGAAGAACTCCATTAAGAGCCCGCCTGTACAAAACTTCTCCGACGACTGTGTACCTTAAGGCGGCTCTTCTTATGGCCTTACGATCCTCCGCATTTGCCCCTTCGGGATATGACCCATCCTTACAATACTGCTCAATCTCAAAATACCATGGCAGTTCCTCTTCATCTATGATTTCCTCAAGCTCAGCTAGCATGACTTGTTGCACTTCTCTCTTCTTAGTCCTCTCTTCTAAAGTTGTCCTAAGGTTCTTGAACCAAGGATCTTGGGGAGATGGAACATCGAGCCGTTGGACGACAATTGTCTCGGTCCGGCGACTCAGAGGGAAAGATAGAGATGAAGCTAGCGACGCCAAGGCGTCAGCCATGATATTTTGTGAGCGAGGAGTGTGGACATAGAGAAGCTTGCGGAACTGCCTTGCCAACAACATGACCAGATCTTGATATGGTTTAAGCTTTGGGTCACGAGTGCGGTAAGTTGAGGGCACCTGCCGCAGAACAAGCTGAGAGTCTCCTATGATTCTAAGGTGAGATGCACCCAGGATATAAGCACGCTTAAGACCAGCTAGGAGAGCTTCATACTCAGACATGTTATTAGTGGCGGAAAAGGTGAGTTGAAAAGCGATGGGGATAGTGATACCCTCCGGGGTGAGCAGCATGACTCCAATGCCCCGTCCTTGAGAGTTGAGCGCACCATCAAAATGGAGGGACTAGAAGGGATATTTGGAGATGACCGAGAGCTCTTCATCAGGGAATTCCTCTCGGATGGAATCGCTATGAGGGAGTGGCAAATGGGCAAGGTGCTCGGCGATGGCATACCCTTTGATGGCCTTTTGGACCACAAAAGAGATGTCGAATTGGTAGAGGAAGCTCTGCCAGTGTGCAAGCCGATCAGAGAGGACAGGTTTTTCTAAAAGGTATCTGAGTGGATCCGTTCTCGAGATCAGATTGACCTCGTGGGCAAGAAAGTAATGCTTGAGTTTTTGGACTACCCACACGAGCACGACACATGTTTTGTCCACGGTGGTGTACTTCGATTCAATGGTGTTGAGAAGCCTAGAAAGATAGTATGCTGCCCTTTCTTTTCCAGATTCATCATGTTGCGCAAGGACAACACCTAGGGAGTCCTCAATGACTGATAGATATAGGATTAGTGGCTTCCCGAGTACAGGGAGTTTCAAAACTGGGGGATTCATGAGATACCTCTTCAAATCATCAAACGCTTCTCGGCACTTGTCATTCCATTCGAACTTTGCCCTTCCTTTCAAGAGATCATAGAATGGGCGGCATCTTTGTGAATGCTGTGATATGAATCTTCTAATGAATTGCAGACGCCCAATCAAACCCCTTAGTTGTGAGATGTTCTTTAGAGGCGGCATTTCCGCAATAGCCTTGGCCTTGTTTAGATCGATCTCAATTCCCCTCTTACTAACTATGAAGCCTAGCAACTTTCCTGACGATACCCCAAACGCACACTTCTTTGGATTCATTCTCAGTTTGTATTCCCTTGATCTTTGCAACACCTTGGCGAGGATCTTGGGGTGTTCTCTCCTCGTTCTTGACGTCACCAAAATATCATCCACGTACACTTCTACATAGACGTTCATCATGTCATGGAAGATGGCCATCATCGCCCTTTGATAGGTAGCCCCAACATTCTTTAGCCCAAATGGCATGACTACGTAACAGAATGTTCCCCAGGGCATGGTGAAGGATTTTTTCTCTTGATCTTCAGGAGCTAGACGGATTTGGTTATAACCTGAATAGCCATCCATGAATGAGAGGGTCTCATACCCAGCAGTGTTATCAATCAGTACATCAATGTGAGGAAGCGGAAAGTCATCCTTTGGACATGCCTTATTTAAGTCCCGGAAGTCAATACAGATCCTGACCTTTCCGTCCTTTTTCATGACCGGGACTATATTTGCCACCCAATTCGGATAAAGCACTACCCTGATGAATCTAGCCTTATGGAGTTTATCTACCTCGTCCTTCATCTTCAGGGCCATAAGCAGGTGGAACCTTCTGAGTTTTTAGTTTATGGCCTTTGCCCCTTCTTTCAATACAAGTCGGTGCTCCACTAATGAGGGGTCTAGGTCGGGCATGTCCTCATACGACCAGGCAAATGTGTCTTTGTACTCCCTCAGAATCTGCACCAGTTCCTCTTCTTCATCAGGAGGGAGGTTCTCTGAAATAATCACTATCCTGGGATTTCATATGTTCCGAGATTGACTTCCTTAGTAGGTTCATCCACTGCCATTGTAGGTTCATCAAATCTTCTTACGCCACTCGCGTACATCTCGACAATGTCATCTACTTCGCCATCCTCTTCATCGATTGGGTCCTCATCATTCATGATCTCATAGACGTCAAACCCGTCGTCTACGAACACCCCATCCTGCTCAATCTCTTCTTCTAACACCAACGCGTCCTTTGTGAACTCCTCGATTAACAACAATGCTTGACATCGCCGAGCTAACTCTTGAAGGTATCTTCGGGGAATAGCCTTGCCCCGTTGCTTCCTAGGGCAACGTTTGGACTTGGCGGGCGCTGGGTCGACCTGACTCTCTACCCTAGACTCTCCTAAACTAAGACTAGACTAATCTAGACGATCCTAACTGGCTAGACGACTCTACAGGACTAGGGGAGGACATGGTGTCCTCGAAGAGGATGGCTCCTAATGAAGGAGCGAGAGGGGAAGCCCCAGTTGAGGGGTGCCCCTGATCAGGAGGGTGAAGGAGGTATGCTGGCTCCTCGACCTCAATGTGCGTTTGAAGATTGGCATTTTTTTTGGAGATCGGTGGAGAGCATGCAACATGAGAGAGTGATCTCATGGTCGCTCAGATCAAATTGCAGAGCGGAGAGGATTGAGGGTGGGAGGTCAGGAGTGAGGATGTTTTGGGCAGCTGCCAAGAGTTGGGGAGACAATTGGATGAGTAAGGGAGGGATGAAGGGGCAAGGCTTGGAAGGAGGGAGCATAGGAGTGATGGATGGATGGCCAGGCACGTGCCCCTCCACAGCTCGTCCACCGTCTTCCCTTCTTCGTAGGGAATGTCTGGCTCTCCCACGTCTATGGTTTCACTCATTAGCTGCCTCTTGGATGTGATGGATGTGGGTGGATCTAGCAGCTCGGCTGCAGCTGGCGGCCATGTTCTTTCTTCTTCCCAGAACAAATGGTTGAAGGCTATAGTGATGTCTTCTATATCAAACTAGCGGTACCATTCAGCCTCTGGGTCCCCTATCTTCCTTCTCTTTCCTGGGCGGAGTGTTTCTAGTGCCTTGTATGTGAGCATAGGGGCCATGTGTCGGGAGAAATTCTTGCCATGTATATCATGTTGTGACAGCTCTGCCTCGACCACCACAGTGTTGTATCTCGGTTGGGTTGGACCTCTAGTAAAGTGACACCATAGTGTCCATGTGAGTGGTTCGCGATCGGCCTTGAGGGTGGATGTGCTAGATGACCATGGCTTGGACTTCTCCTTGTAGCCAAGTCCCCATCGGCTTTTCATCATGATGTTTGGAATGGGCTTGGTGATGCCTTGTAGTTCTGCGCCTAGGCCTTTTCCTTCTTCATAGCCGAGCTTCATCATGATTTGCACCCTTTGGTGTTTAGTGGCTCCTTCCTCTTAACCACACTGACTTGTGCAGGACTTGCCTCTTGTTTGGAATGGAATGAATAAGCCCATGTGTAGTTGATGTCCAACACTGAGACAACTGGCTTGTTGGTGGGCCAGACAGCTGGGAGGTGGGTGTCGTTGATGGAGTCAACCATGTGAGCAGTGGCTATGCTTTTGACCTTGATGATCCGTCCTTGGAAGGGGAACTTTAGGCATTGATGTGCAGTGGACGGAACGGCTCCTAGTGCTTCTAACCATGGACGCCCCAGGATGGCCTTGAACATGGATCGATGTCAAGTACATAGAAATAAACAGTGACGGCTAGCGGCTCCAGTTCAGCTTGTACAGTCACCATGCCATGGCAAGATCTTCTGGAGTTATCATACGTAGCTATGGTGGTTGGCGTTGGTTTTAGCAGCCCTTCTAACACATCACAGGCTCTCAAAGTACTCAGTGGGCAGACATTTATTGATGCCCTAGTGTCGACCAGTGCTGCCCCCACTACTACATGGTTAATGTCTAGGGTAACACAGAGCGGGAGCCTCCTGGCTTCTGGGGGTGCTAGTTCATTCTCGACAAATATGATAGCCGGCCCACGAGTCACCATGGCCAGTGCACTCGGCAGTTTGTCGGCAAGCATGTCCTCATTTACCACTACCCTTTTTAGAAAGTTCCTCAATGCTTCATGGTGCTCATTGGATCTCTTTATCAACTCTAGTATGGAAATCTTGGCTGGCACATGGTCGAGATGCTTGAGGATATCATAGTGTGTATCGGGTAATGGCTTAATCACCCCCTCATCTTGTGGTTGTTGTTGAGGCTGTGGCTGCAGGACCGGTTGGGGATTGCTTTGGCTGGTGGAGGTCGTGGAGATGGGTGGATACGGGTGACGGAAGACCCGCCCGCTCCGCAGGGTAGTTGATTGGGTGGCGGGTTGTCTAGTGGAGGATAGGGTGGCGGCGGAAGGGTGATCCAGCCCAGGTGGTGGTAAGATGATGGGTGTGGGAGTGGTTATGATGGGTGGTGGTAACGTGGAGACAGGTGGAGCGAGGGATGTGGTAGGATAATGGAGGGCATAGCGACTGGCGTGGGTGTTGAGCTGATGGGCAGTATGATGGCGTTGGCCTGGGAAACTAAAGGAGGGACTGATTGGGGAGCCATATTGGCTGGTTGTATTGTTTGGGATTGTTGAGGATATTGGTGGTTAATGGCCATCATCTGCTAAACATCGGGTTCATCATCATACGTCCAGCTCGCTTGAGGAGGAGGGTGATGGACGATAGGATTCACCTGGGCTGGTTGCTGTGGTGGATTGGGAGCTGGCGGATGGTTTGGCAAGGGGTTATGGACAATCCCTAGGTCCTGCAACGGTTGTTGTTGCTGCTGTTGTTGAGGGGGTGGTTGGCGCTGCTGCCTTTGCTGCTGTTGCTGCCTCTGCCTTTCTTTAATGTCTCCGATCACTATCCGGAGGGCTGTCCAATCTAACCGGTTCTGCTCATGAAGGTCATACACCATATCCTTGAATGTGAAGCACTACTCAATGGTATGACCCGACTGTCGATGGAACATGCAGTATCTTGTCTAGTCCACACTTGGGTTTAACGACCTCTCCGGAGGGAGCTTGATGGCATCTGTGGAGACTAAGGCCAAGAAGATGTCGGAGAGCGTCTCAGGAAGTGGTGGGTATTGATTTCTCCTTGGACCTAGGGGACGCCTTTGTTGGGAGCCATCAGGAGGTAGTACTTGGTTATATTGGGGCTGCTGGCCTTGTGGAGGATTGGTGCGGTTTTGACCCTGGGCAGTGTAAGGTTGACGGCTGTTGTTCTAGCCGGCAGGGTTAAATGCACTCACCTGCTCGTTAACTTGGACACCCTCGGTGACTGGCCTAGGCTTTACAGTTGTGGAGTGGACTAGTGGTGTTGTACTGGTCCTATTGTTCTTTCTCTTTTCTGAGATTTGTATAAGCTGATGTAATTATGTTTAGTATTGTTAATTATGCTTTGTTGTGAGCATGCCATGGTTTGGTTGTTGGTGTTGCCAGGTGTAATCATGGGATTTGCTCCCCAAAGATGATGATTAAAAATAAAGAAAAAAGGACCGTGATTGCCACCAAAGTAGTTGAAAGAGATGTATAGATGAAGGGACTGCTAACTACCTTGGAAAAGGAAGAAAGGTGCAGAAGAAGAACCTGGTCCTGTGAACGCGACAGGCCCGCCGTCGCCATACCTTGAACGCGACGATGGAGGTGCCGCCTTCCGGTTCTCTGAACGCGACGCGCGGACTGTCGCCTTTTATAGATTGCGACCAGATGTACGTCGCCTTCTGCTTCAGAAGATGAAGACTGTGGATTCTCTTCTTCCTGCTCCTCAGCCGGCCAAGGGGCAAGAGCCTCGTGCTGCTACTGTCTTTTACAACCCTACAAAGAACATCAAAAGAACATAACACCAATTAGACAAACGTTTGGTGTAGAATATATACCAAAATAATAAGTAAACATGAAATAATTGGGAGGAACTCACGTGGGGTGGAGTTTTAACCCCTTTGGGTGATCAAAATAGGTGTGTGATGTGTTCTAATGCAAATCTACGAAAAGAAACGAAGCTAAACATGCATGTATGAAGAGAAAAATCAAGAAGAACAAGAGAGAGAAAGCATAGATGATAAGAAATTGCCTTGGGGGGCACTTCCTGGTCGTCTGGAGGCTGAGAGGTCTTCTGAGAACTCGTAGCTCTCTGGGGGAGGAAGAAGCAGATGCCGGCCTTGCCCTAAACCGTGCTCTATGAAGGGATTTATAGGTGATTATTCTTGAACGGGCTGGGAGAGGAATAATGAGGCATAGTCCAACTTTGGGTAAGTATACTCAGGCAAGGAGAGTCAGAACATGGAAAGGACACCCTGAGGAAGGTTTCCTCCAAGTTTGGAAGGATTTGGACGGCTCTAGACCTACTAAAAGATGGATTATTCATCAATGGCAAGGATCCAAGTTTGATTAGGAAAGGGTACGTTGCATGGAAACTAGAACGCGACGGGCTCCTTGTCGCTAACAGGTCGCGACGCCTCGATAAGTCACCTTCCATAGAAGGAAACCTTTTAAGCATTTTCTGGCGATTTTTCAGGGAATTAAAATGCCAAATGAGAACGCGACGTATCAACGTGTCGCCTTCTGAAGATGATCGATTCAGTTCTGAAGGCAAATTGATGTGGGTATGAATGTGACAGGAATAGTGTCGTCTTATGAAGTAGAATGTGACAGGGTCAATGTCGCCTTCATGGACTTTCAGCATATGGCTCATACAAAGTATCTGATCTCCTTGCATGGGTATCGGATTGACGTGCAGTTTGAAGCGTTGAACTCCTAACTCAGAGAGCTACGAGATGATGATGAACACTATTGATGTGACCAGAAAGAACCCACCAGAGCGATGAACTAATGAAAAAGATACCATGATCGGATAAAGCCAGCTAGGCGATGATGAGCCAACGTGGGGCGTCAATGATATGACAAGGAATTTGGCTTGACTTATGGGCCAGAAATGGGTGTCTACACCAGTGAGACCCGTTGGGGTTGAGGTTCTCCTGTGTTGTGTGTGGTTTTGGGTGGTCCCCTACTGAGCTGGTGACTTGTTGAGGCTCACTCCCCTACAGTTCTTTTCAGGGTTTACCGTTGGTATGACTTGTGAAGACGTTGTGGCAGACTTGTACCACCAGCAGTAGTGTTAGTTGAGTTGTGTGAGCTTGTGCTCCCTCGGGATATGCCCCAGTAGTTGTACTCTTTTTAATTTGGACATGTAATAATGTAATGGGACAGTTGTAAATTATTATATGCAGATATGAGCACATGTACTTTTTTGTGTCTTATACTGTGTAGTTGTCTTTTATATTCTTACTGGACACGTGTACGAGCTATCCCTTGCGAGACTTCGGTCCATTCGCGGGAGGCGGATCTGGATATGGAGCCTTATTGGGCATAAGTATCCAGGGCCGTCACACATTCAATGTGGTCTTTAGGTAGAATTTCTAATTCTTCTCTTGCCCAATAAGAATGATTGATGGTTACACCCAGTTCTTTCTCCACACTCACCTCTTCTTTGTCACCCACTTGTAACAATATCATGTCAAACTCGGACCCAACGTCTAGATGCCATTCTTTCTCTTCTCCCCCCAACTTGAGTTTAGTTAACTCACTAGAGCTTTCCTCAAATATGACATTATGCATGGAGTCTTCTTGATAGTCAGTTTCAAGTTGGGCCAAAATTATGGATTGATTTTTAGTGTCACTCATCTCCTCTTGATTTGACTCATTAAAATTATCTCTCATTTTCCAAGTGGGCATGTCCACAATCATATTAGACTGAGAAGTTTCGAATGGAATTTGAGAGTCAAATTGTTGGTCACAATCAAGATAATGATGTTCATGATTGTCAATGGCTTGACATGGTGATTGGTTATCTTGCCTCCTTCTGATTTCCATCAGTTGAGCAATCAGGAGGTCAGTTTTGACACATGGTTGCTCTAATTCTTCTTGTTGTTGGGTGAATGTTTGCTCAAAGACTTGTTGATTATCATAGAATTTTTGCATAAATTGCCTAAATTAATCATCAAATAGGCCTGATTGCAAGGGAGATGTATGAGTGGGTTGTGGATATGCATGTTGTCCCTCATGATGGCTTTTATCATGGATATCAATTTGGAATTGGGCCCAATGTTGAAAGTTGTGGATAGGTGGACTTTGGGCTTGAGCCAAAATAGGTTGATCTCTAAGTGTCAAATGTGACATTACTTCTCCAAGTTGTTGGAAAGGTGTGCCTTCAGAAGCATTTGCTAAGCACATAAGTAGATCAATGCCATTTTTTTTTTATCAAACCAAGATATGATTTCGACACCTAGAAAGGGTCCTTGAATCTCTCCTTGATGATCTTGGTAAAGTAAACTTAATTTCTCAAGAGAGGCACCTTGGTCAACCTTTGAATAAGGAGTGGGTGTGGATAACACTTGAAAATTTTGGGTTTGTTCTTGGGTTGAGGGAGGAGATGAGGTGTAAAGTGGGTAAACATATTTCCTCCACCCTAAATCATGCATGCGATCTGTAACTGGGTGGCCATGAAGATGATGGACTTGAGTCCATTTGGAACCATTGGCCTGCTAAGTAGGGGTTGATGAATAAGGTGGGTTAGGTTGAGAGTGAATATCATAATGGGCTGACCCAATTTACCCAATTGATGTGCCAATTTCATAACCATTATTATCAACCAACATAAATCCATTTTTTCTTTTTTATATATTTTTTGTTATTTTTTTTGAAATATTTATTTTTTTCAAATAAGTTAACAAATAATTAATCCTATGTCACCTATAATTTTCTGGGACATAAAAATTTGATTTCTCACTAATCAACTGAGGTCCAACTTAAATCCACTCTCAGGCCCATTAAATGGCCAGGTAAGAGGTGGGAAAGTGGGAGGTTCCCTCTGCTCTCGTAGGGACCTATTTAAATAACCACTTATCCACTTAGGCGTTTGCTTATGAACCTCTAGTTTTAGACACCAGTCTCCAAACTTGATAGCGGGCCCAAGTGGGCCTAAGTCTCAAAGCGAATCCTAGGTCAAGTTTCTACTTTCTTTTATTAGGCTTGGGTTAGTGAGTGCAATGGTGGTTCTTTTTGGGGCAAGGAAGGGTGATGAAATCTCCACCTTATCTTTTTATGGTATCACCCTTAAAGTATTTTAAAATGAAATGCATACCACAAATTCAAACAAGGGGTTTTCTGCAAACATGGAAATGCATGGCCATGCTTTTGGAAAGTTAAATATTCTCACATTGCCTCCCACAATCTTCAACAAAAAAGGAAATTGCAAAAAAGAAACACCTAGAGAGGGAAATCTAAATGATGTATGCCCTAAACATGGCATGTTTCTAATCTTGGTATGACAACTTTTATTGGATTCAAGTGATTTTTTAAATTATTATTAATGAACCTAACTAGCCAACAAGATTTTTTTTATAGGGAAAATACTAAAAAGGAAAGTAAAATCAAAAGGGGGTACAGATACTTACCTCAAGCGCAATCCCTCATTCTTGGAAATAAAAATAGATGGAAAGAGTGAAAGAGAAAGAAACTTGCCTCAACTTGTTTTTTCTGAATTTTTTGCAATTGTTTTTTAGATTTTTTTTTTCCAAAATAGAACTTTTTTCCTTTGGTGCCACTTAAATTCTTAAGATTTTCCAGATTTTCTGATTTTCTGCTCCTTTTGGTGACAGATTCAGCCTTTCAGCGACACCTTTTGCAACAGTTGATTTTATGAGATTTTCAGGCTTGAATTTCTTGTTTTTTTGTTTCTTATTTTGATTTTTTTCTGCAAAATAAAAATAGAAAAATTAGTATAAATATATACACAACAAACACAAGAATTTCCAATGATCAAAAATCATTTCCTCCCCGGCAACGGCGCCAAAAATTGATGAGCATAAGCACTCATCATTAAAAATGTCTTGCACACAATTTCAAAATAAATACCGCACTCACTCACTAAAATGATTCTAAATAAAAGTAGAGTGATGAATATGGGTCGATCCCACGGAGAAGAAATATTTTCAATTAAGTTGGAAAACTTTTGTATTTTTTTTAAAACCAAAGTTGGAGTGTGTGTTGTGAAATAAAATAAAAATAAAAATAAAAATTGCTGAAATAAAAATCTAACTAAGGAACGTTGGAGGGTGGAAGAAAAGAAGATTGGAAGAAGTTGAGGAGGAAGAGAGAATGAAACTTTTATTACTAGTAATGAAAAGTACAAGTTCTAGGAAAATGAAAACTACAACTAATGACAAACTATGAGAAAAGGAGAGAAACTAGAGCCGAGAGAAGATGATGAATGATGTCGTCTCCTCCTCGCCGAGCCTTGGAATGAATCACTCCGTCTTGAAGGAGAACGTTGCGGGAAGAAGATGAGGAAGGAGTCGTCGTTGCCCATGCCATGAGCCTTGGAAGGTCGCCCGCCTTGATGTGCACACCATCGTAAAAGGAGATTGGGAGGAGAAATCTAGAAGAAAAATAATAGAACAGAATGTGGAAGGGTTTGTGTGGAGATGAAGAAGGAAGAAGATGGGAGAAAGAGAGAGGTTTTCTTAAAAAAGTGAAACAGAAATAGAGTGAGAATAAAGTTGAAATATATTTGAAAGCAAGAAGAAATAGAGGGTGACGAAGAAGAAGAAGTTAGATAGGATGAAAAGAGGAAGAACTTTGGAGAAGGAATAAAAGGGAGAAGAAGACCAGAAGAGGATGAAAACAGGGAAAGAATAGGGGGATGTGGGTACGAATGAATAGTAAATGTCTAAGATAGAACTTTGAAAACGTGAGAATAACTAAAAAATGAAGCAAAATTAAGAAATAAGAAGAAGAAGAAATTTTATATCATTTAAAATGAAGAACTTTTATGAAGAGAACAAGATTAAAAGAAGAACAGAAGGGTGAGAGATAGGGGGAAGAACGGAGGAAACGTTGGTTCACGGATGAAAAGGACAAACAATGAAAAATAAGAAATACCTTGAAAATCGTGTAGAACTAGCTAACGAGGAAAAATAAGAATATAAAGAACATGAAAAATTGAAGAACTTTTGTGAAGGAAGCAGAGGGAGAAGAGGATCAGAAGGAGGAGAAAAGAGGTCGGCCTTCAGAGAGGTAGAAGAGGGGTTTTTAAAATAGATAGAGAGAAGAGAAGAAAGAGGAGAGAGTTAAGAGGAAAGGTTTTGAAATTAAAGAGGGATTTTAAAAATCAGAGAGAGTTTTGAAAATTGAAAAGAAAGAGAGAGAGGGAAAGCAAAAGAGGTTTTAAAATTAAAATCTCTTCTCATTATCTCTTGATCCAATTTGGTCCATTACTAAATCCTTAAGTTGATTGGCCCATTATCCTGCAAATAAAGCATATACAAAGATTTAATTCTATTATCATTTTTGTAATAAAATGATAATAGGTTAATGTAAAACTAAGGATCATTATATAACAAAATATCATGATTATCATCAATAATTGTGCAATTATCAGTAGCCTTCCGATGTGTTGTGGTTTTAGGGTATAGTGGACTATCTTCTGGTTAGCAGTCTTGTTATCCTCGTGTTTGAAGTTCGCATGTGAGACTTGTAGCCTAGGCAGTGGTTTGTTTGTGAGACTTGTGGTCTAGGCACTTCAGTTGTTGGGTGGACTAGTGGTGATGTGCTAGTCCTGTTGTTTCTTCTTACTTTTCAAGGATTGTGTTAGTGGGGGTGTTTATATTTAATTGCAGCTTATTTCTGTTTAATGAGTGCATGTTATGGTTTGGCTATCGGTGTTACCAGTGAGACCCTTAGGGGTTGAGAACTTTGTTCCTTCTTTCAATTGTTGGTTGTGGCTATTTTTGGGAGGTCCCTACTGAGCTAGTGACGTTTGAGACTCACTCCCTTACAGTTCTTTTTAGGGTTGTCGTGTGTTGGCTCATAGTGGCATTGTGGTAGAGTTGTACCACTAGTAGTTGAGTCGTAGTTAGTGTTGTGTGAGCTCTACTCCCTCGGGGTATGCCCTAGGTAGTTGTACTTTTCTCCTGGACATGTAATAATATATTGAGACAGTTGTTCTTGATTATATAAAGGTATGAGCACATGTACTTTCTTGTGTCTTATATTCTTATGGTTGTCTTTTATATTCTTACTAGACACTTGTATGAGATATCCCTAACGAGACTTCGGTCTGTTCGCAGGAGGCGAGTCTGGATATGGAGCCGTATTGGGTATAAGTATCTAAGGCCGTCACAAAAAGTCTTGAATTGAAAGATTTCTGAATGAGTGCATAATTACTAAGTAGGTGTTACAGTACATGTATTTCTTTTTTACAATTCGGAGTTTTTCTGTTACATTATACTTATTCGTCTATTATTGTATGACATCTCCATTCTTATAGAAGATGTACACATTTCTTACATGTAGTGATTGGATGTTCGACGACACTCTCCAATAATATGATAATTTCCTCACATTTACTGACATCCAGGACCTATTGTTCGGGGCGCAGAGTGAATCGACCATAATTGACTGCTATGTTAACACTTACTTGCTTCTCTCCCGACAAGAGAACCCAATCATTTTTAATATTTTTGGATATCTGGGAGCCACTTTAAAAGGTTACGTTCAATTGTGTATAGACGATAAGAGTAAACAACAACATCTCGACTACACTTTCAAAAAATTAGACTGCGCCCCAATTGAAGTAGACCTCCTCTTCACCCCCATGCACATTAGGATGAACCATTGGGCTCTTTTGGTCATCAATATTAAAGAAAAAGAGTTCCACGTGTACGATTCCTTAAGAAACAAAAATCATCCTGACATTCCAAAATACATAAGTGTCAACCAAATTGCATACTCAATTACAGTGTTACGGTAGGAGGAACAAGTGTTGCATGCAGGGCTTACATTTGTTACAAAGCATGCACACATAGGTTACATCTATTACAGTAAATGTACGCCAACTAATTAGAACTCTTTGTTATTTTTTTCAGCAGGTGGACATTCTGAGAACATACATGAAAGGCAGGGACCTCGATACAGCAAATTGGTTGCTACGCCCCGACCCATGCCCACAGCAAGGATCGGGAGACGACTACGCCATATTTACTTGCAAATACATGAAGTGTCTGAACGTAGGGACACTCAAGGTTTCCCCTTCACTCAGGTACTCCATGCCATCAATCAACCTCACACACAACAACCAACAATCTTCTCTAAACGGCAAACCCTTCTTTCAGAATGACATGCTAAGCGTGCGAGCTAGCTTCGCCATCCACCTCATTAAAAGCGTACTTCAATGCACAAGAACGTTCAGAGAGTATATCATTCGAGGCGAAGAACCATAGTTGCCACACGTACAATTTTATCCTCCCTTGTCATTATATTGTACATTTACTTGAGGAAACACTTGTTAATTTATTATAGTGAGGACACTGTCTGCTTTTAGTTGACCTAGTAACATTTTCAGTAGACCTACTAACGTTTTCTATTACAGTACACATAAAAATCTAATACAATATATATAATAACTGGTTACATTAGAACTTGCAGTACCAGCACTACACTCTTACAGTTCTACATACAATACGATCACTACACTCTTACAGTTCTACTTGCAGTACGAGTACTACACTCTTACAATATACATAATAACCTGCTACAATATTTATTTATTTTGATTATAGTATACACAATAACATGTTACAGTATGTACTTATTGCTAATATGTTGAGTTTGCATGATAGAGAGCACATATAATGGATTATATAGCACCCACAGAAGACTGCATAAAACGAAAATATATTACAAAAACAAGCCTCACAACAATAAGTCCCTATACTCCCTAAGCCAATGACTCGAGGGAGGAGGAACAGAGAGGGGAGGGAGAATGGAGGGTGTAGATGGGTTTCGCCTCAGGGCCGATGTTAGGGTGGATCTTTGTGAGGCCCTTGTTGTCATATAGTCGAAAGGCTTTCTATAGAGCCATCCTCCAACCACTGTAAAACCCTCTCCAGAAGTCAGGGGTGAAGCCTTCTTCAACAACATGCGTTGATTCCTTCCCATCCCTCTGGGGGGACACCGTCAGATGAAGACATTTGCAAATAAAGAGAAAGAAGACGAACAAGAAAGATAGGAAGAAGAAGACTCAGAGAAGCTTGGGAAGGTTAAGTATGAGGATCTGAGTTCCTCTTATAGTTGTGAAAAATGGTTCACAGGGAAGAAGTAATGGTTAAATGAATGCACATCATGTCACAATGTGTAAGTGATGTCAATGGTTCTACACACGTTATGTAAGTGCACTACACACGTTATGTAATTGCAACGTCCATCGATGGCAGAGGCAGATAGGCAAGCGGACGCGACAACTCAATTCACTTCACGGACCTTTGAAAGGACGGAAGGGTAAGATGAGAATAGGAAAAAGAGACGGATGCAAAAAAGATGGAACTCGTGAATCAAGGGTCGTAAATACTGACGTCTTAAAAGTAGGGACTCCAAATTAAACTAGGCGAAAAAATAAGGACTCTACGACTTTCAATATTCTGATAGAGACTAGGAAAAAAGTCACATTTTTTGACAAAGACTTCTAATTAATTTTTTAATATTAAATTTAGGTTGAGAAATATTACTCTTAGAGTTTAAAAATATAAATTTTAGTTTAATATTAATGACTTTGCATTGATAAATGCTTATATTGTACCGGTTTCAAGTTAGCCATCCCCTGAATAAGCTATCTTCTTAATTCACTCTTCCCCTTATTTTGCTTTGATTTTGAATGCACATCTTGGATGGGATAAGTTCTTTCCGGCACCTTACTTTGCTTTGAAAACCCATCTATCCCCTGACACGTTAGATATAAAATGTTCAATTTATAAGTTACATCTCTGTTATTCATGGATAAAAATTATCACCCTTGTTGATCAGGTAACTTCACCCATTTTTATCTCTCTTTGCATATAGTTAGACCACTTTGATAATATGATAAAGGGGTTTATCAATCCGGATGAATAAAAAATTATTTTACTAATCTAAATAATTTATCAAGACTTTATCAATAGTTATTGATGATAAGTTTTGATAATTTTATCTCCTCTCTCAAGTTTGAGAACTTTATATATCAAATAAAAAATGTCATAATTATTAGATAACTTATTCGTGAATAAATTATTAAAAGAACTCTAAATTTTCAATAATTAAAGGTATAAATATAACAAGATGTAGATTTTAAGGGATAAATGTAATTATATTTTTATTTTTTAAATCCCCCATATAAAACCCCCTCCCCTTCTCATCTCTGCTACAGTTTAACTGTCATCTCTCTACTCTCTGTAAGCGCACCCCCCTCCCGAGACATTTCTTCGTGTCTTCTACTGCTAAGCCCGGAATCGGAAGCGCCGGAGCCCTAAATCCGCAGCTTGCTGGTGTCGCGGTGGTCATGGGTGAGCCTGCGGGAAGGGGGAGGAGGGGAATGGGGACTGAGGCGGGGTGGGGATGGGGAAAGGAGAGGAAGAGCGGTCTCTTTCCGGTCGCCTGGTGGGGCCGGCGCCCGAGGAGGAGGGCGAGGAGTCGCTGGAGGGCAATGCTGAGGCAGCGTGCCGGCGGTGCCGCTGGATCGGGCGGGCTGTGCGTGCCCGGTGCTTGGCTGCGCTGGCGCTCGGCATGGCCGTGCTGCTGTCGGCGGTGTTCTGGCTTCCGCCGTTTCTGAGGGTCGGAGCTGATCTGGACGGGCTGGATTCGCAAGTTGGAAGTAAGGATGGGGAGGAATTTGTGCTGGATTTTTTTGTTGCTCCTTTCTGTTGGTTAATCCTCTGGTTGTCTGGCTGGGTTTGGTGTTTTGGGTGCTACATTGGGCGGATCATGGGCTGGATTATTTCTGCTGTCAACAATTTAGACAAATTCATATCGTGCATTTCCTTTTGTTCCCCTGTAGCTTGTGATTTTACCTGCACACCCAAGTTTGTTTGCATTAACCTGTTTTGTTCTTAGCGGATCCTCTTTGGATGCTTATCTATATATGATTTTCAAGAAATTGACTTTACCTTATACTTGCAGAATCCACATTCTTAACTGTCAGCAGACTCCTCCTCCTCCTATCTCTCTCTCTCTCGGCTGTAGTAAGTGAACTTCCCTACATTTTAGGGAGCTGTTGAATCGCAGTTCTCATTACTGTTTAATGCTGACGGGATCTGGCTATAATGGTGAAGTGGAGGCAGGCTGATGCACAGTCGTATCGGTTAGTTGTTCGGGGCTAATGCATCATTTGCAATACCTGCAAACGTATGACCTTGATTATGGTATATCAAAGTTTACGATGTTTGAGCGTAGGAACTGCCTGAGCACAATAGTTTGGGCGTTGGACAGACATGCAGAGTTTTCTGGCACTCGATATGTACTAAAGGGACCTTTTTTGGTTGGAAAACTAACCTTTGGAAATTCCTTATAAATCTGTTCCTAGTGGAATTTGAACCTGTGACCTCATAAAGCTGATGTACATGGAGGGCTAACGACTAGGCCACTCCTTGAGTACCTGTAACTGTAATGAAGGGACATGTGGATAACCCTTTTTATGACTCTGGTAGTAGATCTTTTATGTTCTTTGCCTCATCTCCATGGTAGGACCTATTTTATCCATCAAGAAACATAAGAACCAGTGATATACTTGTGCCTGCCAAGTGAATAACCTAGAGTCTCAAATCGTTTGGAGATGTTAAACCATTGTCATTGGCTCCCCGAATCTGTCTAGGTGAATTATCAGCATATTATCTTTCCAACTGTCATATGGAGAGATGATACAGCAGCTTATAATACAAAAGTTTTTGCTCATAGTTTATGATCTCTTCGTAAAGATGTTGAATGAGTGCATGGTTGCTATCTTTAGAAAAAGAGCAAAATGAATAGATATATGGCTAAGAAATCATTACATCAGGTGATAAATTTTTATGTTTCTCAAGGTTGATCTTTGTTACAGCCGGCCAGGTTTTGAAAATGTTGAAAAACTTTACTTCCCTCCAGTGAAGGGGCTAGGAGGATACAATTTGATATGGGGATGTAACCTGTGAACACACAATAATGAAGAAAGATGACGGAGGAACTCTGGCAGTTCTCACTGGCTTCTGTATGTCTGTTACTTATACTAAGAGAATATTTCAACCAAATTAAATTGCCATTGGTGAAAGGGAAAAAATGTGGAATTTGCCTTCAATCTTCATCTGCTTGTATTTGAAACTTAAGTGTTTCCACTTGGAGTTCTTGGGCCTGAAAGGTGCCTTGTTCATAAGTGGTTCAATAAGATTTCCTGAACAAAGTCTTACTAGTTGAGCTGGTTGGAGTTCATGCTGGAACCTTACACCCAAATGGTCAGGATTCTCTGTTGCTAACATGTTATCTCAGCCAAAAGGGTCCCTAATCCTCTGTAACTAAATTATCATCTTATGTGAGTCTTGACACAGTAGCTTACTATATTTTGGTAATAAACATTTTGGACAGAAAGCTGCAAGCCTGCAAATAGCATTTGCAATTCCCATGTTGATGTACACAATATAATTTATATTGTTGGTGCTGATGTATATTCTACCACCTTTTCAGTCAAGCAGGTTGCTCTTTCCTTCCACTTAAATGAAGTTTATATGGACACAACCACACTTTTAGACGTTCTAATACCCTGTTCATATAAACAGTATTTCACTGCATTGTTATATGGCTTGTGGTTAATGGTCATGCTTCTCTATGTGGGGCTATCATATTGCTTAGAAGGCGAGTTTTTCCTAATTCTGGATTTTGGTCATGCTTATCATCTTACAAGGGGCATTTTTTATGTTGCTTAAGGTTGTTGCAATTTAATCTTATTCTCTTGGAAACAAAGTTGGAGAGTATCTCATTTTGTGTCATATGTTAGCAGATGTTGACTAAGTTGTGTTAAGTCACTGACATAGTTTCCTCTTCAGCCAACATAATAGCAAGTTTTCAACTCCCAAAGCCTGTTTCTGAACTAAAAGCAAACATACCAGAGCTTCAATATGACATCTTTGAAGAGATTGGTGTAGCCAATTCTTCGGTAATTCCACTTTCCCCTCTCTCTTTCTCTTTCAACTGCCTGATGCTTGAATGGAATCTGCTTTTGGTGGATATGTATGTTATATATTTTCTTTTATGGGCATGCTAAACTTGTCTGACATTTTGACTTTGTCAGGTGACGATCATGTCATTGGATGCCCTACCAGCAAAAAATTGGACAAATGTGGTCTTTGGTGTTTGGCCTTATCCAAAATATTCAAAAATATCTTCAGCAGGGCTTAGCATCCTTCGGTCCAATTTTGTCTTGTTGGTAACAGAGCAATCAACTCTCCGCTTGACTTCATCATTGTTTGGAAATCCATCCTTCTTTCAGGTGTTGGAGTTCCCTGGAGGAATCACCATTATCCCACCACAAAGTGCTTTTCTTCTGCAGAAACCACAAATCCTTTTCAATTTTACCTTGAACTTCTCCATTTACGAAGTGTACAATAAAATTAGTGAGCTGAAGTATCAGATGCGGTCTGGGCTACATCTCGTCTATTATGAGGTTTGGTCTCTTCCCTGTCTGATGCTCTATAAGATTCTTTCTTTAGCAATCTATTTTGATTCATTTCCTCCATAGGTGGCAGAATTCCACTGATCTTCTATGTCATGGATTTTGTTTTGAATTTGAGATTGACGTTACTCTATTTAACCCAATATGGAATAGACTATAGTTTGAGAGACTTCAGACAAAGTGAAATCCTTTTTTATGGTTTCAATTATTCTTGTTGGCCATCATTGACTACCTAGTTCATCCCTCTGGTACAAAGTTCCTTTAGCCAACAGAGCTCAGTTATCCTTTTATTTTTTTCTAATTGGGTTTGTTTCTCTCTACTTTTTTCTTCTTCTAATGTCTCTTAGCTTTCCATGTTCACATGCTATCTTCTGCAATCAAATCATCTCACCGTTGCTTAAATTCTGCTATGAAATTAATGGTTTAAAATGCTGAGTTCACCCACAGTGCATGTGAGGTTGAATGCAGAAGTGAATCCACTATCAATTGCTGCATTGTGGACGTGGCATTCAAAATCTGCCTTGCTCTTAGGATATGGTGAATATCCTTCCATTTTTCACTCTTCAGTGCTCCAAAGGCTACCCGCTACCATAGGCAATTAGTCAGATGGTTCTGAATAGTTGCTTTGCATAATAGCAGGCAACTAAGATGATTTTGTGTAGTTCCTCTGCTTGGCAGCACCTGTAACTGGGAATTACGCAGCAGTATCATTCTGGACTGGTTTCACCAATATATTCACAATGGCCTGATTTGAAAGTGAGAAGAAGGTCCCAATAGGTAACACCCTGTTTTTAAATTTGTAGTGGAGATTGATGTATATAAAGGACTTATTTTTCATTTGAAACTTGTGCAAGTTTAGACAATATTATCTGAATGTCCAGTGCTAGCTAACTGATGCTAGATCCAAACATAGAAATTTTTTATTTGAATATGATCTTCTGATAGGGCTTCACTTGATGTTTCTTTTCCATTTTTTCCTCTTTAGGGGTGGGGTGGGGATGGGGAATCTTTGTAAAACTGTGAGCTTAGCCCACTGAATATGTGTGAGAAGAGGGAAACAATTTTTTGTCTTTATGCCACCTTCAACAAAAGGACATTGTTTTTTATCTTCTTTCAATATACTTCAATTACACAAACCATGGAAAAAAGGATCGGATCAGCTCAAGGATCAGCCAGATTGGGCGATCCGCCAGAAGTCTGGCTGCCCTTGGATCAGTCAGTTTAAAAAATGTTTTTTAATAAAAAATTGGGAAAAAAGAGAAAAAGTCAGGAAAAATGTCTTCAATATTTACATATGTATGTTTATGATATTTGTAATCATGTACATATATACATCTCATATTAATGTACAAGCATAATTTATATGTATATCCCTTATAAATGTATACATTATACATATATCACAATCATTAGATTGTGAGCAATGTTGGAATATGAAGCTTGAGGCCTTGAATTCTTCAATGTGTGTGTACGCACACGCAGGTGGACCAGCATGATCAAGTCGCGTGGATCAACTTGAGCAGTCAAGTCGTAGGGGTCAAGGTGGCAGCACCCTTTACGGGGTTTCAAGGGCGGAGTCCCTAGAAAGAAAATTTTAATTTGCAAAGCAAAGGCACATACCTCATTTGTTTAAACATGTGTGGTTATGATATATGTAATCATATAAATAAATTTATACATTAATATATGTGTTATCACATACATATCTCTTAAATGTACATTCATAATTAATATTATATATTTATAGTATATATATCATATTAATGAATCCTTTATACATATATATGTGTGTTATTGTACATATATTAATGTAGATATACTAGTAATATGTACATATATAGATAATGTATATATATGATAATGAACATAAATGGCTGTACATATATTAATGTAAATATAATAACAATATGTACATATATATAGTTAATGTATATATGTTGTGAGAATATTTTTTTAACGCTTTAAAAAAATTTAAATTTATCTTTGAGTTTGATTTATTTGGGTTTTATTTATTTACATAGACATGATCTTATTTAGTTCATTTGACCTCCCCCACTAACTGCGGTTAGTGTTAATTATATCAGCACAAAGGTTGAATACCCTTGATTAGTCATCAGACAAACCCGTTGAAATAAAAGAACGTGACTCACATTTGAATGAAATGAATTATACATGGAAAGAAACACAGTTGCAAACATGCAGTTCATTTTTTTTGGAATTTTCTGATATTTATTTCATTTTTATTGATTTTTAAATTCATTTTCTCATTTTTTGGTATTTTAGAATTATTGATTCCATTTATTTAAACATTTCGTTATTTATTTATTTAAATTAGGATTATATGGATTAATTAATATTTTCATTTATTTGGTTAATTTAAATGGGGATTAACTTAAGGTGGATAAAAATGATGTGAAACATGACTTGTTTGTTGATTTTATATTATTGAAAATTAGATGACAATGTTTGTGAAATATTTTATTAAGGTTGGTTGAAAAATTGGTTGGTTTTGATTAAGAAATCAAGTAGTGAAGTATTCTAAAATAAACGTGACACTACGTGTGATTATCCATATAATGTGTAATTAAATGGACACAATTAGCCCAATGGGCCCATTAAACATCACGCGTAGGAGCGCGTCAAATGCCGGCCCAATTAAGCATCGCTAGGCCCAATAAGCTTGAAACATCATAATTATTTGTGTGAAAATACAAGTTCGGCCCAATAAGCAGTCTGAGGACCAATAAGAAGTTTGGCCCAATAAGAAGTTTGGCCTAATAAGGTAAGCCCAATAGACCTTGTTTCTGAACTTGAGAGAATTAAATCGTGCCTTGCATGATGTTCTTTAGGGCTGCCTTGCAGACCCTTTCCCAGACTGTCTTGCAGTCTCTTCCCAGAGCCTTGCTCTGGTTTTCCCACTTCAAAAATCCACCCATAGCTTGGGGCACCCCTTCTCCTTTTATAGTGGAAGGAGGAAGCACCCTGGCCTGAGGTCTACATGTTTCTCTAGGGGGTTTTACGCAATTTTTTGATTGCGTACTTGCATTTTAGTCCCCCTTTTTTCCCTTTTCTTTCTATTTCTCCTTTCCTTTTTTCTGTTTGGCTTTCCCGATTTGGCTTTGTGCGAAACAGAGCAAGGAGGAGGAGGGTCTCGTGACCTCCCCCCCCTTCTTCCTTCCTGCCGGCGGCGCGAGCAAGGCAGGGCGGCGGCGGCTAAGGTGCGGCGGCGGGAGCAACAACAGCGGCCAGGTAGCAGGGGTGGCACGGTGGCAGTAGGGGTGGCGCGGCGGCGGCCCAGCAGCAGCGACGGCAGGAGCCAGTGGCGATAGTGCCAGGGGCCACACGCGGTAGTCTCCCCTTCTTCTCCCTCTTTGCTGTGTAAAGGCCCGAGTCACCCTGTGAGGGGGGAGCGCAGACAGCGATCGGTGCTGGCCCAAACAGGGGCTTCACGGGTCCCAGGCAGTTGGGGATAGAGGTGAAATCTCCCTCTACTCTTTTATATTTTTTCATTTGTTATATCGGTCCTCCCTTTTTTGTTTCTTCCTCGTGAGAAGCCAGACAAAATTCTGGCGCAATAAATATCTCCCTCTACTCTTTTATATTTTTCATTTGTTCTATCGGTCCTCCCTTTTTGTTTCTTCCTCATGAGAAGCCAGACAAAATTCTGGCGCAACAAATGCCCCCCACGAGACTGGCGTCCGAGAGTGAAATATAGGGCGACTGTCTCGTGTGAATCTTTCCAGTTGTATTTTAGCACATGTTGCCCTTCAGAGGGTCAACTTCATTTATTCTGCCAATTCATTTCAGCCACTTTGACTTTCTTGAGATCCATGTTGGAGATGTTGTACTTGTGAATTTGATATGTCACAGCTTATGACATACTTGCAGTAAACTTTCCATTTCTTTTGGACTTGTAGTACCAGTGACCATCATCTCATGACAACAATGCCGAAGTTTTACTTTATGTATCGAGAATTTTGACTTTGCTGCAATATTTCTTTTGATAAGCTACAAAATCTGATCTTCGGTTGTTTTTGACTTGCAGAGTTGGACCAATTTGGAGACCCAGCTGGCTGATTTGCAAGCAGAGGCTGCTATAACTTCTACAAGAATCGTGCAGGCCATGAATTGGCGTGAGTTGACGACCTCGCTTATGCATGACGGAGCTGTTTGTACCATTCTTTTGCACAGGTTGACCTTCTGAGGGCAGGCGACACCATAGCATAGGCTTGCTTGAGAAATGTTATTTTTAGCATCAGTACATGCTATCCATTCATTTTGACTTCTTCTTTTTGGGCTATCCCAAGGGCCTGTCTTGGGATGATAACTTTTATTTGCTATATACATTGTGCTTCTGAGTTTCACTATCAACATGTGATCTTTATTGATAATAGGGGTTTTAAGGCTTCCTCAAAAGCCGTGAGCCATTTCATTTAGAGGATTAGGGCTCCTCTGGGGCCATACCATGCTTGTGTTAGAGAATTAAGGCTTCTCTAGGGCCATAATTTTGATGAGGAGATTTGAGGCTCTCTTGGGCACGTAATTTGGGTGAGAGGATTGATGCTCTCTCAGGCACGTATTTTGGGTGAGAGGATTGAGGCTTCCTCGGGCACGTGATTTGAGTTGAGAGGATTGAGGCTCCCTCAGACACGTGATTTGGTTGAGAGGATTGAGGCTTCCTCGGGCACGTATTTGGGTGAGAGGATTGAGGCTCCCTCGGGCACATGATTTCGGTGAAAGGATTAAGGCTCCATCGGGCACGTGATTTGGTTGAGAGGATTGAGGCTCCCTCGGGCACGTATTTGGGTGAAAGGATTGAGGCTCCCTCGGGCACATGATTTCGGTGAAAGGATTGAGGCTCCCTCGGGCACGTGATTTGGGTGAGAGGATTGAGGCTCCCTCGGGCGCATATTTGGGTGAGAGGATTGAGGCTCCCTCGGGCACATGATTTCGGTGAAAGGATTGAGGCTCCTTCGGGCACGTGATTTGGGTGAGAGGATTGAGGCTCCCTCGGGCGCATATTTGGGTGAGAGGATTGAGGCTCCCTCGGGCACGTATTTGGGTGAAAGGATTGAGGCTCCCTCGGGCACGTGATTTGGGTGAGAGGATTGAGGCTCCCTCGGGCGCATATTTGGGTGAGAGGATTGAGGCTCCCTCGGGCACGTAATTTTGGTTGAGAGGATTGAGGCTCCTTCGGGCACGTATTTTGGGTGAGAGGATTGAGGCTCCCTCGGACGCATATTTGGGTGAGAGGATTGAGGCTCCCTAGGGCACGTGATTTTGGTTGAGAGGATTGAGGCTCTCTCGAGTACGTATTTTGGGTGAAAGGATTGAGGCTCCCTCGGGCACGTATTTTGGGTGAGAGGATTGAGGCTCTCTCGGGCACGTATTTTGGGTGAGAGGATTGAGGCTCCCTCGGGCACGTATTTGGGTGAGAGGATTGAGGCTCCCTCGGGCACGTATTTTGGGTGAGAGGATTGAGGCTCCCTCGGGCACGTATTTTGGTTGAGAGGATTGAGGCTCTCTCGGGCACGTATTTTGGGTGAGAGGATTGAGGCTCCCTCGGACACGTATTTTGGGTGAGAGGATTGAGGCTCCCTCGGGCACGTATTTGGGTGAGAGGATTGAGGCTCTTTCGGGCACGTGATTTGAATTGATTGGTTTTTTTTTTTGTTCACATTACCAACCTCAGTGCCCTTTCAGGTTTTCGCCAAGCTTGGCCCCCTCTAGCTTTTTCCAACACGCCTTTGCAGGTTTTCGCGTTGAGGGGTTTACCTATTTTTACCTGAGGCGCCTTTTCGGATTTTCACCTCAGCCAGGTTTTAGACCTTTTTGCCCTTGATCTATGATGAAGTGATAGACCAAGTCCGTCGGGACACCTCCATTTTAAGCCCCTATTTATTTTATATTTTTTTCTCTTTTTTTTGTAAGGAATTAAAGGCTTCTCTGAGAGCCGTAAGAATTTGAATTTGTGTATGGTAGAGAATTAAAGGCTTCCCTGAGAGCCGTGAGAATTTGGATTTGGATTTTGGCTGACTTGGCCGACCTTGATGGTGTGTTGGCCAAGGGTTTGGATTTATGTGCGGTAGGGAATTAAAGGCTTCCCTGAAAGCCGTTAGAATTTGAATTTGTTTCTTGGGTTTTAATTGGGTTGGCCGACCTTGACGGTGTGTTGGCCAAAAGCTTGGGTTTATAGTCGGTAGGGAATTAAAGGCTTCCCTAAGAGCCGTTAGAATCTGAATTTGTATATGGTAGGGAATTAGAGGCTTCCCTGAGAGTCATGGATTGAGAGTTTGAATTTATGTATGGTAGGGAATTAGAGGCTTCCCTGAGAGCCATGGATTGAGAGTTTGAATTTATGTATGGTAGGGAATTAGAGGCTTCCTTGAGAGCCATGGATTGAGGGTTTGAATTTATGTATGGTAGGGAATCAGAAGCTTCCCTGAGAGCCATGGATTGAGAGTTTGAATTTATGTATGGTAGGGAATTAGAGGCTTCCCTGAGAGCCGTAAATATGTTTAGAGGATTGAGGCTCCTCTAGGGCTCGTGATTTGACTTTTGATTGGTCCCGTCGACTTGTTAGCCAAGAGACATGAGTTTCAACCTTTGACTGGCCTCGAAGGCTTGTTAGCCAAGAGGTCTAGATTTTGAGCTTTTTGACTGGCCTTGACAGCTTGTTAGCCAAAGAAGCTCGGGATTTGACTTGTGACCGGCTTGTTAGTCAAAAGACATTGGTTTCGACCTTTGGCTGGCCTGTACGGCTTGTTAGCCAAGAGGTCTGGATTTTGAGCTTTTCGACTGGCCTTGACGGCTTGTTAGCCAAAGAAACTCGGGATTTGACTTTTGACTGGCCCTGACGGCTTGTTAGCCAAAAGACGTGGGTTTTGACCTTTGACTGGTCTTGACGGCTTGTTAGCCAAGAGGTCTGGATTTTGAGCTTTCTGACTGGCCTTGACGGCTTGTTAGCCAAAAGACATGGGTTTCGACCTTTGACTGGCCTTGACGGCTTGTTAGCCAAGAGGTCTGGATTTTGAGCTTTTTGACTGGCCTTAACGGCTTGTTAGCCAAAGAAGTTCGGGCTTTGACTTTTGACTGGCCTTGACGGCTTGTTAGCCTAAAGACATGGGTTTCGACCTTCGACTGGCCTTGACGGCTTGTTAGCCAAAGAAACTCAGAATTTGACTCCTTTCTTTTTTTGAATGAAGACTTTTTCTTTTGCTTGGGTTCTCCTACTCTCTCTTTCTTCGAGCAGAGTTCGAGTTTCCTACACTTCTTATAATGGCGGAAAGACACAATCATCGTTGTCTCGGTTGTAGCCCTTGAATTTGATTATTCATTTGAATGAACTTAGCGGTTGTTTCGTCATTGACTACTCTTGTGTCTTTCCTTTTATAAGGAGTGCGTGATAACTCAATCTCGCCCTAAGAAAGGTCGAGAGAGTACCCCCTTTTTTCTTTTTTTTTTTGATACACCAATTGTGATGCCCTTTTTTGGGTTTTCACCACAATTAGCCCCTTCTTTCTTTTGCCTGCACGCCCTTTTGGGTTTTCATGCAGCAGGGTTTCCCATTTTTGCCTGAAGCGCCCTTTCGGGTTTTCACCTCAGCTGGGTTTTAGGCCTTTTTGCCCTTGATCCATCTTAAAAGAGGGATGAATCAAGTCTGCCGGGGCACCTCATTTTTAAGTCCTTTTTTTTTATTCATTTGGAATATCTTGCAGCGAGATCACTTCTATATCTTTAATGTGTACCGAAGCCGGATCCACCTGTTGCATTGTGTAGATGTACTCACACTCAGGAGTATGGTACAGTTTCATATGTCTGCCATTTAAAGGTGGGAACATAACATTTCCCTTTTGGTCGACTACTGTGTAGGCACCACCTTCAAACACTTTGTCGACCACAAATGGGCCAAGCCAATTGGCTATGAATTTACTTTTGGGTCAAGAGGCCACGACATCCTTTTGCTTGACCATGACAAGATCTCCCTTTTTAAAAGCTCTTTCTTTCATTAGCTTGTCAAAAGCGCTGGACATCTGTGCTTGATAATTTTGAAGGCGTTGGTATGCAACCAAACGTTTTTTCCTCCAGATTTGACAACTCTTCAAGCCGTCTTTCAATTTCACTCCCCTCGTCAGTAGGAAGTCCATAGTGGAGAGCTACCTTATAAGACGAGAGCTCAATTTCAACAGGGATGACTGCTTCGGTCCCATAAACCAGGGAAAAGTGTGAACATCCTGTAGGAGTTTTGTAGATGGTGCGATAGGCCCATAGAGTTTCATGCATCTTTTCGTCCCAATCGCGCTTTCGGCCATTTACCAATTTGACCATGAGCTTGCATAAAATTTTGTTGAAGGCTTCGGCTAACCCGTTGGCTTGAGGGTAATACACCGTTGATGTCCTCCACTCAATATGGAATTTTGCTATCAATTTGTATATTGTCTGATTTTTGAATGGAGTGCCATTATCAGATATGATCCGACTCGGAATCCCGAATCGATATATGATGTGGTGTCGGACAAAGCGAGCCACCGCTTCTCCAGTAGTTTCTCTCAAAGGTATGGCCTCAGCCCATCTTGAAAAATAATCTGTGGCGGCCAGTATGTATTTGTATCCCTTGGATGATGTGGGGAGGGGACCCACTATGTCCATTCCCCATTCAGCAAATGGCCATGTAGGCGTTGTTGGATAGACCTTGCTTGGCGGTTTTCTTGGCATGAGCCCATAGGCCTGGCATTGAGGGCAGGTTCGAGCAAATCGCTCGCAATCTGCAAACATTGTTGGCCAATAGAAGCTTTGCTTGTTATGTTGATTTTCATTTTTGAGCCAGACTGGTGGGCTCCACACAGTCCTACATGTACCTCCCTCGTGACCATCTTGACTTCTTTCGGAGAGAGGCATCTCAACAGTACCGATTTGTCCTTTTTAGGTGTGAATTTATATAATGTGTCATCTGTCAATTTGTAGGAAGCTGCTCTTTGCAGCAGCTGCACTCACTCCCCTCTTTTGTCTGGTAGCCAACCATTTTTGATCTTGATGATGGGAACACGCCAGTCATCTTCTTCTTGACTTTCATTTTCTTCCAGTGCATTCGCCTCAAAGGTTGTCAAATCGTCATGGCGGTTCAGGGTGCTTGGAAGCAATCTTTTGTTTTTTATAGTAATTCCCAATTCACCCTCAGGGGGAAGTTTAAGGGCAGACGCAAGCTTGTCCAATGCGTCAGCCTGCGAATTTTGGCTTCTTCTGACATGTTCTATTTTGAAGTGGTAGAACCTGTCGTTGAGTTTTGTAGCTGCCTCAAAATAGGCTTTCAATTCTTCTTTTCGGACTTCAAAAATGTCCAACATTTGTCTGACGACCAGCAATGGGTCGCCAAATACTTCAATACATTTTATGCCTATTTCTAGGGCGATTTCCAAGCCAACTATGAGGGCTTCATATTCCGCTTCATTATTTGTGTGGGATTCTATGAGAGCACATGAATGATGTAATATCCCTTTTTCTGGGGTTACGAAGACAATTCCTACCCCTGCCATATTTGTTGATATGCCATTAGTCTTCAAAGAAGCCCGTGCAGCCCCATCAAGATATATTTGTCAATATTCAAGTTGAGTTTCTTGTGCTTCATAAGTTTCTTGAGCGGGGAGCACCTCCTCATCAATCAATTCTTTATTCAGAGGGGAGTCTTCTGGCACTGGATGAGTTGTTAAGGAATCTGCCATACGCTGCCTCTTTTTTTTTTCTTCTTTTTTATTATTTTTTCTTTTCTTTCTTCTTTCTTTTTTTTTTTTTTTTTCATTTTAAAGCTAGTAATACCCCCAGTGACGCACGCATGGCCGCAATTAAAGGCTTGCCTTTGATAGGTGCCCCTAGCATAGGAGGATTGAGCAAATATTAATTTTGTCAAGGGCTTTCTGACATTTGTCGTCCCATATGAATGGGACTCCTTTCTTTATCGGTTTATGTAAGGTGATACCTTCCATTCTTGCTCTCGGAAGGATAAGCCTTTTCTTAGATTTTCTTTAGGGTTTTGAATGATTCTTATTTCATTTGTGGAGAGATCCTTGTCCATTTAGGCGTCATTCTCATCTATCCTTGTTTCAATTATTGGAAGCTTTATGTTGACCATATTTACAACATAATAAATTGCGGGATCTTCCCGTGTCTCCCATCCAAAACCCCTTCTGTTGTTGTAGGGGAATGGCGGTTGCCCCCTGACATTGGTAGGGTACCACATTGCTTGATATATCTTGGATCTCGTTTGACTTTGAACTTGAATATTTTACTTCCGGCATATTGCCTTTATGTACTCTGGCATGTCTTTCAGATCTTCGACCATTTCCTTTAACTTAATAGTGGCATTTTTTAGCCAAAATCATTTGGAGATTGTTTAGGTACCGGCTACCCTTTATAGGGCATTATTGGCTGTCCTTCAGCATGGTAAGCCAACAAGAATTTTAAAGGTTCCAGTGTGCGTGGACCTTCTGAGGGATTGTCGTTTGCATATGATTTAATGGCAGTGGTATGCCAACTTCTATTCCTTGGCTGATGACATTATTTCCAAGCTTGACAATGGGCCTATGTAGTTGTAATGGCCTTCGCTCAGGATCTTTCAGCTGCATGCTGAGCTTCAATGTCATTGTTATTTCTTTATGGACAGTGATTTTTTCTTTTCTTTTTGGAGATGCCCCCACTATTTCTTTGTCTTTGTTTGTCTTGTTAAGGGGGCATCATTTTTGCTAAACCCTTGCATGGCTGTGGTGGAGGGAGGATTGCGACATCGTCGCCCATTTCCTGCTCTCGTTTTTTTTAGAGGAAGTTGTTCAGCTCCGAGGGGTACCGAACCTTTTGCCTCCTCCTTAAGTGGTGTTTGAGATGGTTTCTCATTTATTGCCACTACGGGTATTGGCTTATTAATTTCAATAGCAGATTCTTCCTCTTCTCATTCTTCTTTTGATTTTTTTTATTTTCCTTCTCAAGACTGCCAATTCTTGGAGGATTGTTTCTTTTGCTATTTCCTTAGGTGGGGCGACGCCACCGAGGCATAACTTTCTAGGTCATTCTTTCTTTTGGGGTTTCTTAGGGACTGGCCTCTTGTTTGTATTCACCAAGGTCCAGCTAGCTTCTTCTTGCTCATGGTGGAATGTTGCCTGAATAGCACCTTCCACTACCTCCCTCGGGAGTGATATGCGGCGACTCTGGACAGCTCATCTAGCTATCCTGCCTGTGCCATTTGCGCTTGGCCTTCATTGGGACCTAGCCTGGGCCATAACATGGATCACGTTGGCAAAGTACGTGAGTTTTGGTTGTTGGTGTGGCTTTGGTGGATTCACCAAGTGCTCAGCCATGTCAATAATTCTAGCTTGAATTAGTTTTTCTACTCGATTTTTGAACAGATAACAATTTTCTAGAGTGTGACCCAGCACGTGATGATATGGGCAATAATTGGGTTTGTCCACCATTGCTGCTTCTTCTGGGCGCTTGGGCTTTGGGAGTGTCATGAGATCCTCTTGGAGACATATGTCCAGCAACTCTCTTGTATGCTCCCTGGTAAATGAATAAGGAGTGTTGAGCCTCTCACTTAGGGTGGGGGCTGATCTCCTTTCTTCTTTCTTTGAATTTGAAGAGTCGGGGGTATCTCCCTTGCCCCTAGCTTTCCCCAGGGCTGCCGAAAAGTCCACGGTATTTACTTCTCGTGATTTGGTGTTTTCGTCTTTAGGAGCTTTACCCCTTCCATATGAAGCAGTGGGATTTTCGGCAAAGAAGATTTCTATCTTCGCCACTGTGTTGTTGAGATGTTCAAATGTCTGGATATTGGCCCCTAGGAGTTTTTCCTTGATTTCTGGCTTCAGACTTCTTTGGCATAGTTTTACCGCATCTTTATGTGCCAGTGGTTGTTCACATTTCATGCTCATATCACGCCATCTTTTAATGAAGTCTAGAGCAGACTCATTTTTGTTTTGCTTTAGTGATATGAGCTTTGCTAGGGTGACTCTTCTTTCTGTCACTCGGAAGTGCTCAAAGAATTTTCTTTGCATGTCTTCCCAACCAACTATCGAGTTGGGCTTTAGTCGGGCATACCACTGAAAGGCTGGCCAGTAAGGGATGTTGAAAAATACCTCAAGAGGTATGACTCTTCCGTAGCCAATTCTCCCATGATGCTCATGTAATGAGCTACATGTTCATGAGGTGACCCGTCCCCATTGAATTTTGAGAATTTTGGGACCTTTGGGTGTTCTGCTGGGACCTTTTTAAAGAGGTGGTGTACAGGGTATGGTACCCTATACAGGTCATAGGTGGCAGACCCCTCATTCTGCTCAGCCATCTTTGCTTCAATTATTTGTTCAATCACGGCCCTCTGGGAGACCATTGTTCCTTCAAATGAAGTATTTAATTGTGGTGCATCATGTCTTTGTTTTGTGACATGCACTTCTTGAGTTTCTCCATGGCTTGAATTTGGATTTTCAATTGGTTGTTCGGCCAGAGGTTCTGTGCATGGAATATTTGGCGGCAAATTTCCAAGGGCTGGTGCCATTGTGGGCAATGCTGGCTAGCTTGCTTATTGAAGTTGCTGAGGTTGCAATATCTGTTGTGCCTGTTCTGGAGGCTGTACTGGTGGTGGTTGTTGTGGTGGCAGTGGCGCCGCCATTCCCAATTGTTGCATAAGGCTTTCCAACATAGTCTTTAGTTTCTGATTTTCTTGCATTACCATTTCTAGATTTGGCGATGAGGGTACCCTGCTATTAGGGTTTTCAGCAGGTCGACCCTGATCTAGAGGGTGATTTGATGTGGTAGCAATGTCGGCAGTCCCCATGCCTCCTTCATTCTGGTGTGGTAAGTCCACCTCCACATTTACCCGGTCAAGCCAGGCTCGAGCTTGCTCTCTTCTGCGACTAGCCACCATAGGATGCTGCTCCATATTTGAAGTTTTCGTCTGGTCAGCTATTACAGGCAGATTGATGTTAGAGGCATAGCATGTGTATATGCGCATGCCTTCTTCAGTGATCTGCACTGTTCTTCTTTTCTTCTGCTTAGGGCGTACAGTGGCACCCAGGCGTTGGAAGACTGGTTTTTTAGGGACATCATCATCCCTCTTGTGTTCTTCTGACCTGAAATTTTATCCTGTCTCCGGGCTTGCTTGTCTTCTTTCTTGATATACTCCTTTCCTTTTAGATCCTCTTTGCAGATCAACCGGTAAAGAAGGGTTGCATTCTTTAGTTCGAGACTTTTGGGAAGGTTCCCTTTGTCTATCTGGGACATTTCTTCTTCTGAAAGCTTGCCACTTTGTTGGGTTTTGCTTCATGACCGCTCTTGTATTTTTACGCCCTACAAGAGATTCTAGGGCCCTTGTCCTTCGGAGTTCTTGGGCTTCTTCTTTAGTGACCCACACCTGTTTGACACGAGGTGGGCTATATATCTCATCTTTTTCAGCATTCACTTTGTATTTTTTGAAGCTAGCTTTGTCAAATTGATTGTTCTTGATTTCAGCTTTCATCCATTGCTTCTTCACATTTTTCACTTTGAAACTTGGCTTGTCTTGCCGCACCTTCGGCAATATGCTAAAACTGTTCTTTACTGGTACAACAGCTACATGCCGCTCCGGTATCATTAAGGTCTCACTCCCGTCTAGGCGGATCCGGAGATCGCCAACTCGGACAGTCTTGCCAGAACCTAAAATGCCACGTGTTGTGGGCTTCTTGTTAGACTTGCACCTCCTGTTCTTTCCAGCAGTTGGAGTAGTGACAAAATTGATAGCATAGGTTGTGAATATTTATATCAAGTTGGCCTCCTGAGCTTGAGGCTCTTCTTTTGCTTGTTTTGCTTCGTGGGCCTTGGTAGCAGTTGGTAGCACGGCTGGTATCACGCCGAGGAAGTATGGAGACTCCACCACCGGGGGGAAATCTCCAAACCTAGTTGGTGTTGTGAGATAGCCGTTCCTTATGTGGTCCTGGACCACAAGTGGGCCGAAGAACACACCCGGAGTGTGAGTTGCAGCCGCCATGGCAGAGTTATGACCTGCACAAAAATTAGAATGTGAGTACATCTTATTGTTAGGATATTGTCTGATGGAGAGATGAAGGGAAGGGAGGTCCCCAGCAGAGTCGCCATCTTTGTGAGAATATTTTTTTAACACTTTAAAAAAAAATTTAAATTTATCTTTGAGTTTGATTTATTTGGATTTTATTTATTTACATAGACATGGTCTTATTTAGTTCATTTAACCTCCCCTACTAACTGCGGTTAGTGTTAATTATATCAGTACAAAGGCTGAATACCCTTGATTAGCCATCAGACAAATCCGTTGAAATAAAAGAACGTGACTCACATTTGAATGAAATGAATTATACATGGAAAGAAACACAGTTGCAAACATGCAGTTCATTTTTTTTGGAATTTTCTGATATTTATTTCATATTTATTGATTTTTAAATTTATTTTCATATTTTTTGGTATTTTAGAATTATTGATTCCATTTATTTAAATATTTTCGTTATTTATTTATTTAAATTAGGATTATATGGATTAAATTAATATTTTCATTTATTTGGTTGATTTAAATGGGGATTAACTTAAGGTGGATCAAAAATGATGTGAGACATGACTTATTTGTTGATTTTATGTTATTGAAAATTAGATGACAATGTTTGTGAAATATTTTATTAAGGTTGGTTGAAAAATTGGTTGGTTTTGATTAAGAAATCAAGTAGTGAAGTATTCTAAAATAAACGTGACACTACGTGTGATTATCCATATAATGTGTAATTAAATGGACACAATCAGCCCAATGGGCTCATTAAACATCACGCGTGGGAGCGCGTCAAATGTCGGCCCAATTAAGCATCGCTAGGCCCAATAAGCTTGAAACATCATAATTATTTGTGTGAAAATACAAGTTCGGCCCAATAAGTAGTCTGAGGTCCAATAAGAAGTTTGGCCCAATAAGGTAAGCCCAATAGACCTTGTTTCTGAACTTGAGAGAATTAAATCGTGTCTTGCATGATGTTCTTTAGGGCTGCCTTGCAGACCCTTTCCCAGACTGCCTTGCAATCTCTTCCCAGAGCCTTGCTCTGTTTTCCCACTTCAAAAATCCACCCATAGCTTGGGGCGCCCCCTCTCCTTTTATAGTGGAAGGAGGAAACACCCTGGCCGGAGGTCTACATGTTTCTCTAGGGGGTTTTACGCAATTTTTCGATTGCGTACTTGCATTTTAGTCCCCCTTTTTTCCTTTTTCTTTCTATTTCTGCTTTCCTTTTTTCTGTTTGGCTTTCCCGATTTGGCTCTGTGCGAAACAGAGCAAGGAGGAGGAGGGTCTCGCGACCTCCCTCCCCCTTCTTCCTTCCTGCCAGCGGCGCGAGCAAGGCAGGGCGGCGGCGGCTAAGGTGCGGTGGCGGGAGCAACAACAGCAGCCAGGTAGCAGGGGTGGCACGGTGGCAGCAGGGGTGGCACGGCGGCGGCCCAGCAGCAGCGACGGCAGGAGCCAGTGGCGACAGCGCCAGGGGCCACGCGCGGCAGTCTCCCCTTCTTCTCCCTCTTTGCTGTGTAAAGGCCCGAGTCACCCTGTGAGGGGGGAGCGCAGACAGCGATCGGTGCTGGCCCAAACAGGGGCTTCACGGGTCCAGGCAGCTGGGGATAGAGGTGAAATCTCCCTCTACTCTTTTATATTTTTTCATTTGTTCTATCGGTCCTCCCTTTTTTGTTTCTTCCTCATGAGAAGCCAGACAAAATTCTGGCGCAACAAATATCTCCCTCTACTCTTTTATATTTTTTCATTTGTTCTATCGGTCCTCCCTTTTTTGTTTCTTCCTCATGAGAAGCCAGACAAAATTCTGGCGCAACATATATATATATATATATATATAAACTTGTGTGGCAGAATCGGTCCGGATCCGCTTGGGATTAGCCTATTATGCGGTCTGATTCTGGTCAATTTGGCTAGAATTTCTACAATCTAGGGGGCCCAAATCAGATCGGCCTTGCGGAATCGGCCGATCCAGATCAGGCAATTCCACATTCCATGCCATAAACCCCATTGTTTTCTGTATAAGACTTATGAATCCTGGACCAGAATTGTAAGAGGACTGCCAGTGTGCCATGCCAATGCTGCATTTCCCCTCTCAGTTTATGCGGAATTTGAATACATGAAGATGTGCCATCTTTTTTTGAATTGCTAAATATATTGTTTCTGATTATTTTTTTCATTTTGCAGAATTTGTACGTCAGCCTGACAAATCTACGTGGATCAACTGTTACTCGGTCAACCATTGTGCAGACATCCATTCTTCTGTCTGTGGGAAATCACCCCCCTTCTCAATTGAGATTAAAAGAATTGGCTCAATCCATTACACCTGCAAGGAACCTTGGCCTCAATCACACAGTCTTTGGCAGAGTGAAGCAAATTCGTCTCTCCTCTTTCTTACAGCACTCTATAAATGGTGAGGCACCAAGTTCAGCACCTCAACCACATCCAAGCCACCACCATCACCATCATCACCACAATCAACACCTTCACCATCAGCACCACCATCATCATCAGCATCATCATCACCATCCTGATATTGATTTGGTGCCTGCACCTGCTCCTCAATACAACCATGTGATTTCACCTTCTGGTTGCCAAAATAGATATCCACCAAAGTCAATGAACAGGTCTCCTTTCAACTCCATTGCACCGTCTGCCACTTATTCACACCATTTTTCTGCACCTCGTTTGCAAGGACAGTCACCTGCGCCAATGTCTGTGTTGCATCCTGAATCATCTCCTGTTCCTTATGTACTCTTTACTCAAGTAGATCCTCCTAGCGTGAGCACAAATCCTGAAAAGGCCCCTGATGAAGTGCCATCTTCATGTGAGTATTTTCTCCAGCAGTTTCATTTATTTAATTTGAGATTATTTGAGATACTGTGCTTACTTTATAGTTTATATGTTGTAGCATTATTTCATCAAGAAAAACTACGCATCTAATTTTCTAAAGGACATGATTTTCATTTGTATCCACTCAGCCGTTGCTGGTTGAACTTAGCAATCAGAACTTCCAAATTTCTTTCGTTTCCTTTTTTCTTATAATTTATTTCTGCTTTCTGTGCATCATTTTGTGTTTAAAATAACAATATACTTTTTGGCTCATCTTCAATATTTAATATAAAATCTGCAGTTGTTTTCTTGATTTCCTGGTTATTCCATTACAGCTTGTCCTTGGAATATGGTTTCATTTGGTCTTGTGATTATTCTGTAGCTCTGAGTGGATGTCTTTATCCAGAAATCAACCAAAAGGAACTTGGCTGCATCTGAACGTGACTAATTATTGACCAATTCATCACATTGATTGGCCTAAAACGTTTCATAGTTGAACAGGATGCTGTCGCAAGTGTCAGTTGGACGTGTTGGTGCTGTGACACTGTATTCTTCACATTACCCGAACTGCCAAGACTACCTTAAGTCTTTTAGATGTCCATTGCTCCTGGGAAGTAAATCAGAATCGTATAACTGTTCTTGGACAGTTAGTATTGCTGACTATCAAGATGCCAGATGCAATTCTAAGTATCTAATCATCTTGTTGAGCGAAATCGATATTCGCCCTTTATTGGACTTTCCTCATTTCACATGATTGTGATTGTTCTGCAGGTACAACAGCTTGTCTTCGTTTTGTTCACTGGGCTCTTCCACTCTTTTACTTGATTACGTGTTTGTAACGAGAAGGAGAATTCTATTTTCATAACTTCAGCTGGTTTCTGGAGTAGAGAAGGTCGTTTCCAATGGTGTAAGAAGAATGTAGCTCCGCATTGGAAGCGGCATCCAAAGATGCGCCGACTTTGCGGGTAATGTTAGTGTGTAAATACAGATATAACAAGTTGGGGAAGATGTGTTCTCAGGGCAAAAGCCAAAGACCTGGCAGGCCCTCGTCAACATGTTGCCACTTGCCACTGTTGTGAACAGCTGTTATTCACCAGCAACTAAGGAAATAAAATTAGTTTTCTCCGTAGATGTGGGGGCTCCTGTTATATTGTTTGTCGGGGAAGAAAGATTATCTTGTTTGTAAGAACAAAGGCAAAATAATTTTCCCAGCATTCGAAAGTCAAAGATGAACTTAGCAGTTGCAAAGCTTCGTGCAAGATGGATGCGAAGGCCAGGTGATGGCGCCGTTGTTCAGCTCAAAACGTTCAAAGCAGCTCTGATGTTCCCATGTAAAGAGAACATTCCGGGACTGTTTAGCTTCTCCCTGAACTAAAATTCCATTTAGTTCATTTCCTGAAGATACTTTTGCTCCTGAGTTTTCCAGCAAACGATGTAAAAAAATAATGAATCACAAAGGACTACGAAATGGAGTCAGATCTTGAGATATATGGTAACTAAATACTTTTCAGAGATATCATTCTGGAGAAATACTTAGTGCAAATGTGCACTTGTGAGTTGCAAGAGAGAGCTCCCAGTGGTCCACCCGCATGGATCAATGGATTCTGACAAGTCATTTATGAATTCAACATAAACTGATGAGCTCAATCTAAGTACGAGTCAAACTTAAAATTTTATGAGCCATTTGCAACTTAAGTACAAGTGTACATTTGCACTAAGCATTTTTCATCATTCTCATGATCAACAGTTTTAGCTTGGAGTGGGAATATAAGAGTGGAGGACAACCCAGATGAATGGACAATTAGGGAATCTCGACTTCTGTTGCAACTGATGAAAGTTAAATGGAACAGGAATTACTAAAGAGTAATCACCGTAGGACCATTGGGAATGTTGAAAGAAGGGAAAATTTGATTTTATTATTGTGAAGCCATGCTCCTTATATAGATGGTACGTTGTGTAGCATTTTTCTTACAACCTATACGGACTAACGTATCTTAGGAGCTAGTATTTCCAGCTTATTACATTGAGGAATGAATCGAGAAGAGGCAAGAGCTTCGGTAAATGAATCCGCAAGCTGATCTGCAAAAGAAGTAAATAGAGTAATAGCCCCAGCTGGGGAGCTTCTCAATCTAGACTCTCTAGAGTGAGAACGTCTGGTTCCCAGGTTCGCCACCATCCTGTAGCTCTCCCTCACCGTTCCCATTCCCTTTCAGAGGGGAGGGGGTTCTCCGTTCTCATCGGAGCCCCCTCACCTGTTAGAGTGTGGAGCCTGAACTTGCTGATGTAGACAAGAAGGGTCGGGACGCGGATTGACTTGTACGGTCAGGTTGCGGGGGTCAAGGGGGCAGCGCCTCCGGAAGCTAAATTTGGCTTACAGAAGAGGTAGTCGAAGTTAACAGTCGACTTGAGCAGTCGAAGTCAGCAGTTGACTTCAGCATTCGACTTCAGCAGTGGGAGTCAGCAGTCGAATTTGGCATTCGACTTTAGCAGTCGGATTTCTCAAGGCAGTCGACTTTTCAACCCCAGGACAGGCGACTTGCGTGAATCTGAGTGAGGGGCAGTTTTGTCCTTGTAAATCTCGATTATGGCGCCCTAACCTCCCAGTATATATAGTAGGGCGGTCTCTCCTTGTACGAGTAGTATGATCGTTCCTGACATATAGTATTGGAACTGCTGCTGTGGCCGTGGACGTAGGAAGGCTTTGCCTCCGAACCATGTAAAAATCTGGTGTTCCTGTGTTCTTCTTCTCTCTTCTTCAATCTCTTCTCCAAACTCTACGTGTGAGTTGTGCGAGAGAGGGCTGTCGATCGGGGGGACGATTCCCCAACAACTGGTATCAGAGCATTGGTTCGCGGGAAACAGTGGGAGCGATGGCAGCGGATGAAGGAATGGTGAGGATCGAGAAGTTTGATGGCAAGGACTTCGGTTTCTGGAAGATTCAAATCGAAGACTACTTGTATCAAAAGAAGTTGCACCAGTCGCTTCTTGGAACGATGCCAGATGGTATGAAGAAAGAAGACTGGGATCTTCTGGATAGACAATCTCTCAGAGTTGTTCGTTTGACGTTGGCCAGAAACGTCGCATTCAACATTGTGAACGAGAAGACCACAGCAGGTCTGATGAAGGCGTTATCAAATATGTACGAGAAACCATCTGCTTCCAACAAGGTACATTTGATGCGTCGTTTGTTTAATCTGAAGATGGCCGAAGGTTCCTCGATCACAGATCATATAAATGAATTCAACGTGATTACAACCCAATTGAGTTCTGTGGAAATAGATTTTGATGATGAGATTAAAGCATTGATTCTTCTGTCCTCCTTACCTGAAAGTTGGGGTGCAACTGTGACGGCTGTTAGCAGTTCTTCAGGTTCAAGTAAACTGAAACTTACAGAGATTCGAGACTTGATTCTGAGCGAGGATGTTCGGAGAAGAGAATCTGGTGAAGCTTCAGGTTCTGCCTTAAACACAGAAGGCAGGGGAAGAACAAATCAGCGTGGACAGAATCGGAATAGATCCAAGTCCAAGAAAAGAGGTCAGTCCAAACCCCGTGGTGATGGTTGCTGGAATTGTGGTAAGAAGGGTCACTTTAAGAAGGATTGTAGACTTCCAAAGAAAAAGGATCAGAAGCAGAAACAGGAAGAGGACTCTGCTAATGTCATGGCAGAGGAAGTCCAAGATGCTCTGATTTTGAGTGTCAATAGTCCTATCGAATCTTGGATTCTAGATTCTGGAGCATCCTTTCACTCTACCTCATGTAGAGAAACCTTACAAAATTATGTTGCTGGTAATTTTGGGAAGGTTTATCTTGCGGATGATGAGCCCTTAGATATTGTGGGGAAGGGTGATGTTCAGTTGAAAACAACAAACGGGACTGTGTGGAAGCTGAGGAATGTCAGACATGTTCCTGGCTTGAAGAGAAATTTGATCTTTATTGGTCAGCTTGATGATGAAGGATATGTCACTACCTTTGTTAATGGGTGCTGGAAGATAACCAAGGGTGCCATGGTTGTAGCACGAGGCAGCAAGATGAGAACTCTTTATATGACTGCAAATGACAAAGACTTAGTGGCAGTGGCAAATTCAGAAGAGGACTCCAAGATCTGGCACTGCAGACTTGGGCACATGAGTGAGAAGGGAATGAAGATGATGGCTGCAAAAGGGAAGTTAGGTGATCTAAAGTCCATAGATATTGGACTGTGTGAAGATTGCATTCTGGGAAAGCAGAGAAATGTCACCTTCTCTAAAGCTGGAAGAAGTTCTAAGCTAGAAAAGTTAGAACTTGTGCACACTGATGTGTGGGGACCAGCCCCTGTTCGATCCCTTGGAGGCTCACTCTATTATGTCACCTTTATTGATGACTCCACTTGGAAGGTATGGGTTTATTTTCTTAAAAATAAATCTGACGCGTTCTCTACTTTTGTGAAGTGGAAGGCTGAAGTGGAAAATCAAACTGGTGCAAAGATCAAGTGTTTGAGGTCAGACAATGGAGGAGAATATAGCAGCAAGGAATTCAAAGATTTCTGTGCAGCACATGGTATTCGTATGGAGAAAACAATTCCAAATACTCCACAACAGAATGGGGTTGCTGAACGCATGAACAGAACTCTGAATGAGAGAGCTAGAAGCATGAGGATACATGTTGGCCTACCGAAGACCTTTTGGGCAGATGCAATTAACACTGCAGCTTATCTGATTAATAGAGGACCCAGTGTTCCTCTAAATGGTGAGCTACCAGAAGAGGCTTGGACCGGTAAGGAGGTAACTCTCTCACACCTAAGAGTATTTGGTTGTGTTTCATATGTGCATGTTGATTCCAATGACAGAGACAAGTTAGATCCTAAGTCAAGGAGATGTTTTTTCATTGGATATGGTTCTGATGATTTTGGATACCGCTTCTGGGATGATGAAAGCAGGAAAATCATTAGACAAAGGAATGTTATATTCAATGAAAAATTGCTTTATAAGCATAGATCTGATGTGGAATCTGAAGATGCAGGTCAAGAAAGTCAGAAAAATGCACAGGTTGAGCTGGAGCAAATTTCAGAAGAGGATGTGCTGAGAAGATCTCAAGGAGATCCTGAGAATAGTATAGTGCAACTAGAGGTTCAACTGAGAAGATCAAGCAGATTGCGCAAGCCAGTTGAACGCTTTTCTTCTGCAATGTACTACTTGTTGTTGACTGATGCAGATGAACCTGAGAGCTTTGATGAAGCTATGCAGGTGGAAGATTCAGTCAAGTGGGAGTTGGCAATGAAAGATGAAATGAACTCCCTACACAAAAATGAAACTTGGGTGCTGACTGAACTACCACCTGGCAAGAGGGCATTGCAAAATAAATGGGTTTTTCGGTTAAAAGAAGAACATGATGGCAGCAAGAGGTACAAGGCAAGGCTGGTTGTGAAAGGTTTCCAACAGAAGGAAGGTATTGACTATACTGAAATTTTCTCTCCAGTTGTCAAGTTAACCACTATTAGATTAGTGCTAAGTATTGTTGCTGCTGAAAACTTGCACCTAGAACAACTTGACGTAAAAATAGCTTTTCTCCATGGTGATCTGGAGGAGGACATTTATATGGTGCAACCAGAAGGTTTTCATGAACATTGCAAAGAAAACCTTGTTTGCAAATTGAACAAAAGCTTGTATGGTCTGAAACAAGCCCCCAGGCAGTGGTACAAGAAGTTTGATGGATTCATATGTAGCAATGGGTTCATTAGATGCAACATGGACCATTGTTGTTACTTTAAGAAGTTTGACAATTGTTATATCATATTGCTGTTGTACGTGGATGATATGCTCATTGCAGGATCAAGTATGACAGAGATCAACAAGTTGAAGAAGCAACTGTCAAAGGAATTTGCTATGAAGGACTTGTGAGCAGCAAAACAAATTCTTGGAATGAGAATTGTGAGGGATAGAATAGATGGTATTCTGAAGCTATCTCAGGAAGGCTACATTCAGAAAGTGTTGGGCAGGTTTAACATGCAAGATGCAAAACCAGTCAACACTCCTCTAGCAAGTCACTTCAAGCTGTCTAAAGAGCAGTCACCAAAGACCGCTGAAGAGTGTGAGTCCATGAAGAAAATTCCTTATGCATCAGCTGTGGGAAGCCTAATGTATGCAATGGTTTGTACCAGACTGGATATAGCACATGCAGTGGGAGTTGTGTGCAGGTATATGGCAGATCCGGGTAAACAACACTGGGAGGCAGTAAAATGGATTTTGAGATACTTGAAAGGCACTTCAGGTAAATGTCTTTGTTTCAAAAAAAGTGATGTCATTTTACAAGGTTTTGTTGATGCAGATCTTGGTGGTGATCTGGACATAAGAAGAAGCACCACTGGTTATGTGTACACCTTAGGTGGGACTGCAGTGAGCTGGATTTCACAACTTCAAAAGGTTGTTGCTCTTTCAACCACAGAAGCAGAGTATGTTGCTGTCTCCGAAGCTAGTAAGGAGATGGTGTGGCTGAAGAATTTTCTGAAGGAGTTGGGCAAGAAACAAAACAATAGTGTGCTGTTTTGTGACAGTCAAAGTGCAATTCACCTTGCCAAGAACCCTGTCTTCCATGCAAGGACGAAGCACATACAGCTGAAGTATCACTTTATCTGTGGGTTGATTGAAGATGGTACTCTTTTGCTTGAGAAGATACGAGGGACAGAAAATCCTGCAGACATGTTGACCAAGCTTGTCACAAGAGAGAAACTGAAGCTATGCCAAGCTTCAGTTGGTCTCCATGAATGATTGATGGAGGGATGCCACAGTCAGCTTTTCTTTTACTACATTGAGGAGGATCAAGACTTTGAGATGCCTGCTATTGTTTGGAGTTCAGACTCCAAGTGGGAGATTGTTAGAGGGGGTCTCCGGGGGCAGCGCCCCCGGAAGCTAAATTTGGCTTACAGAAGAGGTAGTCAAAGTTAACAGTCGAAGTCAGCATTCGACTTCAGCAGTCGAAGTCAGCAGTCGACTTCAGCATTCGACTTCAGCAGTGGGAGTCAGCAGTCGAATTTGGCATTCGACTTTAGCAGTCGAATTTCTCAAGGCAGTCGACTTTTCAACCCCAGGACAGACGACTTGCGTGAATCTGAGTGAGGGGCAGTTTTGTCCTTGTAAATCTCGATTATGGTGCCCTAACCTCCCAGTATATATAGTAGGGCGGTCTCTCCTTGTACGAGTAGTATGATCGTTCCTGACATATAGTATTGGAACTGCTGCTGTGGCCGTGGATGTAGGAAGGCTTTGCCTCTGAACCACGTAAGAATCTGGTGTTCCTGTGTTCTTCTTCTCCCTTCTTCAATCTCTTCTCCAAACTCTACGTGTGAGTTGTGCGAGAGAGGGCTGCCGATCGGGGGGACGATTCCCCAACAACACCCTCCGTCTTCGTCTCCGATGACAGTCGTCTGTGGGTGCTTCTTCCCTTTTGTTGGGGACATTTTTGTTTCTCCTATGATATAGGAGACTTTTGTTCTCCTTCGATAAGGGTTCCCCCTTTTGTTGGAGAGGTTTCCTCTCTAATCGGTAGGCGGATGCTCGCCGGCTGCCCGGAGGTCTGGCAGTGGATTCCTTCTAGGTTCCGTTTCTTTAACTTACTCTATTATCATATTTCTCATGTTATCCTCTTGTGTGGATCGTGTCTAGCAAGGATCATTGTGGCAACCATCCATGCTCAGCTTCGGCCGACTTCTCTATGGTCAGCATGGCCCTCCATCCTTCATGGTCGTGGTTTCTATTGGAGACTTTATTACCACCCCCATCGAGCTCACTCCTAACGATTGTGTGGTCCAGGGGCGCAATTCCCACACCATGAAGCCGCAGGTGTGGCCGGGGTCTACACATGGCACCCTATGCGTCGGGGGGTGTATTGCCTATGGATATTTGAGTTTACCCAGTGTGTTTGGACCTTCGGTCTCTATTTTCTTCATAGCCCTCTGTCCTTTGCCATGCCCGGTTTGTACCGGCCGTATGGCCTTTGCGTGGAGTGCTGACGGTGGCCTACACTGCCTTCCGCCTACTATGTTGTACCCCTCTATATCATCGCCTTGTTTGAATGAAGGATCCATCTACCATTGTCCCCCCCCAAAAAGGTAAATGGAGTAATAATTTTCTTGGATGTAACAACTTCTCGAATGAAATGACAGTTTATCTCAACTAACTTTCTCCTTTCATGAAAAATTGGATTATTGGAATGTAAATAGCTGCTTGATTCTCACTATGCGTGGGTATTTGTTCTAAGCATTCAATTCTAAGTTCTCTCATCAAATATTAAAGCCACATCATCTCACAAGCAGTGTGAGTCATAGGCTGGTATTCTACCTTAACACTTGACCTTGGTAATATATCTTGCTTCTTATTTCACCATGAAACAAGATTGCTTACAACATAGGAGCAAAACCCTAATGTAGATCTTCTGTGAGAGATAAGAATTACATAATCTATATCAAAAATCTCTCCACCTAAAAATAATCATGTTTCTCATAGAGTGCTCCTTCTACTATAGATTTTTTGATACACTTTGGAACCCGCTAAACAACTTCTGACATTGTTTTGCATAAATTTATTAACTAATCTAACAACAAAAGTTGTAGTGGTCCTCATCGTTCAAACCCATTAACCTAATAACGGGTCTGACCCGACTCCGCCTCTCGCGACCAAGCCGAAGCCTCGCAAGGGATACCATTTACAAGTCCATAGAAATATAAAGGTAACTACTCAAATATATATAAAATTTCCATCTCACAAATATTTACATGAAATATACATAGCCGTTTCTCAACAATAACCAAACACTACTACTACAACAACCTGGGGCATACCCCGAGGTGTACAAAGTAAGAAAATTACACTGCTGGTGGTGCAGACCCAACCCCGCTACGACGCTGCTCAGAACTAGATGAAGGGCGAGAAGCCTCCTGCTCTCCCTCGCCTGAAAGGAGTAGGGGTGAGCCTCGCAAGTCACTGGCTCAGTAGGGAAACTCCTCCAAAAATCAAGCAAAACCAAACTCACAAGTAACAAAGCAGGAAGCTACGCTAGCAATTTATAGCACTAACTAAGCAGTATATTAAAGCTGTAAATGCCAATTACCACATGCCATTAACTGAATCAACTTTAATAAATAAACGACAAACCACAACCAGGTGCACGTGCTAAAGTAGGAAAACGCCACACTCAGGCCACGAAGACTGGTTCGCGACACCAGCTACTGACCCTGGAAAATCACACAGAACTACCTCTCAGTCTTGCAGCCACGGACTAAAGGTCTAGCTACCGCTCCACTAGAACAAGTCAAGAAACTATGGAGACCAACTAACACCACTCCTGCGGGCCACACTGCCGCAGGCCCATGCCTGACACCTTTAGGGACTCCAGCCCGACCTCCCTAAAGTGAGGCACTAGAAAACAGGACTAGCTGGGGCCCAGTACGTCTACTGGTGTCCGTAACCTCCAACCACGAGTGCGCTACAAGCGAAAAACACAAACTCTCACAAGTCTCTATCCCACTGCCGTCTTTCCCTCAGTCAGACGCACAACTCTACATAAGAGTGAGGGTGTCCAGGAAGACGACACAGATCTCGACGGTACACAAGTACTGGGACAAGCCCCGAGCACTCACGTGCCTGGCTCACACAAAATCTAGGGCTCCCAACTGAAGAGGTAACCACGGTAGGCGTCGTACTACTTGCCACACACACACAAACCACGTGAACACCGCTCAAACCACGTAAACACCACGCTCCTCGAGCGCTACAGGTGCCATTACACCGTTAACCACTACCATGCACAACGCAAATCGATAATCCAATAATGACATAACCATGCACAAGCATACAGCCCTCGGGACCCTTAACGAGACAGGGTCCTCCGTCGCCTTCTGAACGCGACACCTCGATATGTCACGTTCAGAAGCAGAACGCGACGGGTCAGGCTGTCGCGTTCAGAAGGCGACACCCGGGTCCGTTGCCTTCATAGGCGAAACCCTAATCCAGGAACCTCTCTCCGAATTTCCCATGCAAACCATGTAAAACACCAAAACTATCAACTATTCATGCTCTATACGATGCCTTAGCATGATATCTAGCATCTATAAAGTCATTAACAAGCCACACATGCACCGCAACGTAAAACAAGGTAAAATCTCCCTACCTTCATGAAGAACGTGAAGAACGGCGATGTCTCGGCGTTTCCCCCGCTCCGTGCGATGTCCTCGCAGCAAGACCACGCCGAAAACGACCCTGAATCGTCAAATCACCCAGAAAAGCCACAAAATCTCCTCCTTCTGGCCAAGCAGAGCTTTCTGAGCTCTGTCCGGCCAACCTTAGTTAAAAACATCTCACGGATGAGAATGCGACACTCTCTGCCATCGCGACCTGAACGCGACGGGGAAGGCTATCACCTTCTCATGGCCGACGTCAGCCAGCCACCCAACGCGTGACACGCGGCGGACATGGAGATGAAGGCTGCTCCGCGGTGGTGACTAGAACGCGACGCCCAACCCTGTCATGTTCACAAACAGTGAACCAGCGGGTGCTTTGGGCCTGAACTGTTAGCCCATAAAGCCCCAAAAATGTGCGTAACACCTGTAACACATGCTAATGGGCCACACACTGGCCCAACAACCACTAAGCCACGATCCGAACGGTCAATACGCTACATTACTATCACCTAAAAGAAAATTCATCCTCGAAATTTAAGAAGAAAACTCAGTACCAAAAATTTTCAATTAAATAAACATGGTACTATCACCTAAAAGAATTAAAGGCTTACTCAAACAAGTATGGATACGCTTTCATCATTTCCTCGGCTAATTCCCACGTATCTTCTCCGCCCTGTCTGTTTTTCCATCTGACTTTCACTAATTCAATTTCTTTATTTCTGAGCTTTTGTGTTATGCGGCTTGTAATCTGCACTGGGTATTCTGGCATTGTCATATCTGGCTTCAGATCATCTCTTTGATAACTGACAACTTGAGAAGGATCTCGAATATATCTTCTAAGCATGGAGACATGGAACACGTCATGTGCGTCTGTGAAATCTGCTGGGAGATCCAATTTGTAAGCTGTCTCACTAATTCTTTCTATTATTTGGAATGGGCCAACATATCTTGGACTCAATTTGCCTTTCTTACTGAACCTGAGTACACCCTTGGTAGGAGAAACCTTTAAAAAGACATAATCTCCAATTTCAAACTGCAAAGGCTTACGTTTGGTGTCTGCATAACTCTTCTGGCGACTCTGCGCTGTCTGAAGTTTTTCCTTAATAAATTTAACCATTTATGCACATTGCTGAATTAATTTCGGACCCATAACTTGCCTCTCACCTACCTCATGCCAATTCAGTGGTGTCCTACACAGTCTGCCATACAATGCTTCATAAGGTGCCATTCCAATACTTGCATGATGACTGTTATTATAGGCAAATTCTACCATACCCAGGTGATGCTCCCATGTACCTCCCCATACTAGACAACAAGCTCTTAACATGTTTTCAATAGTCTGAATGGTTCTTTCTGTTTGCCCATCTGTCTGTGGATGATAAGCTGAATTGTACCTCAATTCTGTGCCAACCACTCTCTGCAAACTCCTCCAGAAACTTGAGGTCCTGAAGTGAACCTGGAATCTCAATCTGAAACAATGGTGACTGGAATTCCATGTAATGGTACTATTCTTTCCACATATAACTTAGCTAATCTATCCACTGACCATGACATACTTACTGACAATAATCGACAAACCTTAGTCAATCTGTCTACAAAAACCCAAATACCATTATGACCTGTTGAAGTCCTGGGCAAACCAACTACAAAATCCATGGCAATATCATCCCATTTCCACTGTGGAATGGGTAACGATTGCAACAGTCCTCCTGGCCTCTGATGCTCTGCTTTTACTTGCTGACATATTACACATCTTGCTATGAATTTCGTAATTTCCTTCTTCATATTAGGCGCCTAGAAGTGCTTCTTTAAATCTTGATACATCTTTGTACTACCTGGGTGGATGGTATATCTGGATTTGTGAGCCTCCTCTAACACTTTCTGCCTGACTTCAGCATCTGTTGGCACATATAATCGACCTTTGAGTCTGACCACACTGTCATCATCAAGAGTCACCTATTCCATTCTCACAATATCAGCTAAACTGTCATCTGTTCTCTGTGCTTCTACTATATGCAAATATAGAGAAGGTTCCACTGTACTGCTTGCTAATATTGCTCGTCGTTGACTATTTGGCACATATAATGAAGTCTCTACTACATCTTCATATAATTTCCATTCTCTGATCATAAGTTGATTCATAACTGCCTTTTTGCTCAGTGCATCTGCTACCACATTAGCTCTACCTGGATGATATGTCAAATTGAAATCATAATCTTTCAAATATTCCATCCACATGCGTTGCCTTAAATTGAGATCTTTCTGGGAGAAGATGTACTTTAAACTTTTATGATCAGTGAATATCTCGAATCTCTCACCATACAGATAATGCCGCCACATTTTCAATGCAAAAATAACTGCTGCCAGCTCTAAGTCATGTGTTAGATAATTCTCTTCATGCTTCTTTAACTGCCTGGATGCATAGGCTACCACTTTTCCATGTTGCATTAATACTTCTCCCAAACCTCTCCTCGATGCATCTATATACAAAACAAATCTGCCACTGCCTGACGGAATCTCCAGTATAGGTGCTGTGGTAAGCCTCTTCTTTAACTCTGCAAAACTACGCCTGCAATCTCAAGATCACACGAAGGGTATCCCTTTCCTTGTCAATCTTGTCATTGGAGTTGCTATCTTGGTGAAATCTTGGATGAACCATCTATAATATCTTGGTAAACCCAGAAAACTCCTGATCTCTGTCACTGTCTTCGGTTCTTCCCATTTCATCACCGCCTCTACCTTGGCCGGAGCAACTGCAACACCTGCACCTGATATTACATGACCCAAAAACTGAATCTCTTTCAGAAAAAACTCACATTTTCTAAACTTGGCATATAACTGGTGATCTCTCAAAGCCTGCAATGTGATTCTCAAGTGTGCTACATGCTCTTCTTCTGATGCTGAATATACCAGTATATCATCAATAAAAACCACAATAAACTGATCCAGATACAGGTGAAATATCCTGTTCATTAAATTCATGAATGCTGCTGACGCATTAGTCAACCCAAATGGCATAACAATAAACTCATAATGCCCTTATCTGGTTCTGAAGGCTGTCTTGTCTATGTCTTCTTCCTTGATTCTCAGTTGATGATATCCTGACCTCAAATCAATCTTGGAAAATACCTTGGTTGACTGGAGTTGATCAAACAAATCATCTATCCTGGGGAGTGGATACTTATTCTTAATTGTAACCTTGTTCAGTTGCCTGTAATCAATACACATTCTCAGACTGCCATCCTTCTTCCTGACAAACAATACTGGTGCTCCCCATGGCGAATGACTGGGTCTGATAAAACCCTTCTCCAATAATTCTTGCAACTGTTTCTTTAATTCCTTCAACTCTGCCGGTGCCATTCTATAAGGTGCCTTTGAAATCGACATACTGCCTGGCTACAATTCAACTGTGAAATCCACCACCCTGTGTGGAGCTAACCCCAAAAAATCTTCTGGAAATACGTCTGCAAATTCTGTAACTACCGGTTGTCACGTCCTAATAAAAGGCTATTTATTGGAAGTGACAAAAAATAGTACAAAAGATAATATTAATATTTATCCATTTATAACATGATATGCGGAAGTCTTATTACAAAAGTACTCCTCATTACACACTAAGTGAGGAGTAGGGATGAGTAAACTATTACTCACTACATTTCATAATTACACTATTAAAACAACAAATGGTCGAATTGCTTGTCAACGGGGTTCACTTAGCACACATGCCCCTTTTAAACCTCTCCCCCATCTTGGTCACCTGCAAAGGGAAGGATAGGTGAGCTAACTAGCCCAGTAGAACTCAAATCCTCAAATCAAAGAGACAGGAGTATATAGTAACCAAGTAAAGGACATGACTGATAACAAGAAGGCAACTAAACATCTCAATTGTGTCAGTGAATGTGAAACAATAGTATTGAAACACAGGCATGCTCAGGAATTCATATTGAAACTCAAATTCTGGTTCATGTAAATGTTCACACAGGACATGTAATATGATGACCATAATCAGAAAGTAATTGATGTAACGCCAAACATCCCGTTGCCCTTTATCATTCCCGTATGGCCCGTAATGAATTCAGGAGCTCTTCCTAGGACTGGACTAGCCCTATTTGCACAGGCATATCAGTCAGGTGGGGTCCAGGGATCCAATAATTGTCATCACAAGTTGTTCATAATCAACAGGTATACTCAAGCATTACTCTCAGGAAGCCAAGGTCTTATGAATTCAGTTACTGGACACATGAAATTAGATTCAACTGAGTACCATTTGTAGTCGGTAACATTAAGAACAATTCAAGGAAGGGTAAAGTACATAATGTGAATGAACTCTGTAGTGATATGACAGTAAATTACCAAGGAAAAGAAGATGGTAGCTTGCTAGGCTAAGAGGATGAAGTTTTAATAAGAGTTTGTACACAGAAGGGTACTGGAATACTGGCCAGAACAGTATGTGTCGATAGCTAGGAGGTGGCTGTCGACAGGTAGAAGCATCCAAAAACCAATTTCTGGTTCTGGGATAGTACCTATCGACAGGCATCTGTCTGTCGATAGGGCAGTGTGTCTGTCGACAGACAGGGTCCATCTGTCGACAACTGCTGTTGTTCCAGCAAACTGAAGTTCTGGAAGACTGGGCCTGTCGACAGGTATCTCCTGTCTTTCGACAGCCGCCAGTTCCACTTCCAGAAATGACTCTAAGAACATTCTAAAAACCTTAACAATGAAACCTATGGATCAAAACATGATTGTCAACAACTAGAAGAATTTGTCTTTAGCTCTCAAGGCTAGCTTACATGAGAAACAAGATGCATCATAGAAAACATAACCTATACATGAGTAGTTAGAAACCTACTACCACTTGACACTGAAAGAAAAACCTCTACAACAATGATCAAATGGCAAGATGCTTACAAGGTAAACACTTAATCTTCAGAAGTGTTAAGGAATCTAATCCGAAGCTTGAGGGTACAAACACCTAAATAGGAACAAGCACACTGTACTACAGATGTTTGTGACTCCAAACAAGGTTCTATAGCTAAAGATGGAAGTAGAAGGAAGAGTTTCCTACATGGAATAGAACAACTCTCCTACTATCCAACGCAACAAGTCCATAAATATAGGAGAAGGAACAAGAGGATCTAAACATTCAACAAGATCCCCTTTAGCATATGGAGAAGACAAAACTAGGAAAGGAGGAAATGAATCCTACCTTTCTTGTAGGATGATACTTTATTTTTGATGAACTCACTACTGGTGGAGAAGAGATGAAGTCAAGGCAGCCTCTGGCAATAACAACTGGTAGCCCCTTCGATCAGAAGTAACAGCTCCTCTTGGTGCAACACAACGACGGCTACCCACCAGTCCAGAGTTGCACACACACAGTAGCAGAAGAAGTAGCTCTAGTAGTAGAAATCTCCTTTGGCAATGACAACAGTAGCAGGGGAAATAGGAGCAAGAAATGGAAAGTTTGCACAAAGGAGAAGGGGCTATTTTATAGCCCAGCTTCTTACGGTGACACCTCCAAGCACAAGTGTAACAGTAAAACCCATTAGGTTTTTACTGTTTACACATGGTTCATGCATCCTCTAACTCCCTTACACCTCAGCCTCTAACGTGTAAGGGGTTTAACCCACCATGACATGGGCTTGCGTAGCCCATGATACGTCATCATGTAAAAATTCCAGAAATCCTTACTGTAATTAGCCCATAATTCAGCTGGCCCAAAGATCCTATTGTAAACACATTCAAATGATGTCCATTTATGTTGAAATTTCAGCCATAAGCTAATGTAATGGTTTTTTGGAATGGGGCCGAGGGGCAAAGGCGTCGCCACTAGGTTTCTTGGGAGCAAATCTCTAAGCCTAAGTAGGAAGGAGGTCTGGGAGTTAGAAGTATGTGGCATGTTCAAATTTCCCTTATGGCTAAGCTCATTTGGAATGCAACCCATGGTCAGTCTCTGTGGTCTAGGTATGCTAGAAGCAGATTCTTCAAAACTAATTTCACCGAAGGTAGCCGAGTGTTTCCTGCAGGTATTTCTTCTGAGGTGTTTCACATGGCAAATGATCTTATTATGCAGCACAGTAGATGGGTGTTGGGGGATGGTAAACATATTGACATATTGAGACACAGGTGGGTTGGCAGTTCCCCACTTATCTCTTTTCTTCCTGCTTTGGTTCATCATCCGTTTTCTTCGATCAATGAGGTGGTAGTGAATCCGAATCATCCTCTTAGAAGTCACGATATTATTCAAAGAGTTATGGAGAATGTCATGCTTTCTGAATCCCCAGATACTTGTGTTTGGACTGAAAATGCAAATGGGCTATTTTCCACTAGGTCTGCATTTCAAATTATTTGGCTGCAAGGTAATCATCGCCCTAACATGCTCAAAATCTGGAATAATGCTTTTAATCCCCGGGTTGCTCTGTTTGGATGGAAGATTCTTTATAGGGCTGTTGCTACAGATGATCGCATAGTTGATTGTGGAATTCATTTAGCTTCTGCTTGCTCTTATTGCACAAGTCCTATAGTTGAGAATCTGGATCACCTTTTCCTTGAGGGGGAGTTAGCTGCTCATCTGTGGAGTTGGGCCTGTCCACTTCTTCATAATCAGGTTAAGGGTCCACGTATCACTTTAACCTTATGGAGAATTTTATCGACCATGAAGTGTCAATCTGCACATGGTTTCATTACCACTTATGTTATGCTGCTTATGTTGTGGGAGATATGGAAGTTCAGATGTGCTAAAAGATTTGGTTCTACACCTAAAACAGTGTGGAGGATTATTTTAGATATCAGATATGCAGTGAATGCAGCTATCCAAGGGGTGACCTTTAAAAAATTCTGCTCGCCCTACAAGCTAAGCGTCCTTCTTATCTTTGGTTTTAAACCAACTGTCAAGCTGAAAACTCCTAAGTTATTGAGGTGGATTCCCCCATCTTATGGTTTTAGTTTGAATGTGGATGGTGCTTGCAAAGGTAATCCTGGTCCCTGTGGGGGTGGGGGTTGTTTTCGTAATTCTAATAGGGATGTTCATCTCAGCTATGCATATTTTTATGGCCAAGGAAATAGTGTTATATCTGAGGTCTGTGCTCTATGTGATGGGTTAAGGTTGGCTATGCACCGTGGCATTCATATCACTATGGTGTATTCAGATTCCCAGGTTTTGGTGCAATCACTTCTTTCAGATAAATGTCCCTCCTGGAAATGCATGTGGTGGTGGAAGATCGCCCAACACTTACTCAATCACTTGAATCTTTCAGTGATTTATACATACAGGGAGACGAATAGAGTAGCAGATGCCCTAGCAACCTTAGCATGTGAAACACAAATATCTTCGGTCTTCACTGGTGTTTCTTTTCCTGCTGTTTGTAAGGGTCCAGTTGTGCTTGATAAAACTGGCTTCCCATCTATTCGGCTAGTCTAGTTTTTCCAGTTTTTTCTCAGGGGCATGCCCCGTTGCTTCTTGTATTTTGTACTGGGTTTACCATGATATTTATAAAATCTCAGGGCCGGGTACAGCTAGGGGAGTGAGAATGCTACCTCCCTTTGGGAGATAGCGCACTTAGCTGGCTTGTTACCTTGGTACCTTTTAACAAAAAAAAAAAATGTAATGGTTTTACAAATTATGATGATTTTAGTTTAATTTTTAGATTTTATTTTCTACTAGGTGAAAAATCGCCCAAAAATAGTTGCATCGGCTTAATCTCAAAATCCGTACATCAACAAATCTGGATATTTATATTTCTGATATCACCATAGTTTTTCTGGAAATTATGGTGTTCTCGAATTTCAATTTCGTTACAGTTTTTCAGTGTCGTCCTGTCGGAGTGCGCACCTCTGTGTACGACATTGGGGTATCATTTATTAATACTAATTAATCTCAAATATCAATTATTTCAATCTAATGATAATAGTTAAGTCTAGTAACTATATTATTCATGTTTTTCAATAAATAAAAATTTTCGGGGTGTGTTGTACCAAAATTTCTTCGGCCCTTTTATTCCGGAAGTAGCATGAAAAGAAGAAGAAAACAGAAAAAAAAACTCACCTCCGTGGCCTGCATCTCCTCTGCCGCCGCCTCTGTTTGGCTCTCCCACAGCGAGAAGGGGAAGAAAGAGGCGCAGGGGAGGAGAGGGTGCCGCCGCTGGCCCCTGCTACACCGACAGTGGCCCCCACTGCTGCTGCTGTCGTCGCCCCCGCCCGGGGTGGCTGCCGCTGCTCAGGCAGTTGCCGTCGCCGCCACCCTGGTCCTCCGCCGCTGCCGCCATCGCTGCTACCCACCGCTGCCGGCCAAACGAGGAAGAAGAGAGGAGGAGGGGGGCCGTGCGCCTCCCTCCCTGCGATCTCCCTCTCGCGCTCTCACCCTCTCTCCCGATGCCCTAAAGGGCATAAACACAAAGAGAAAAAGAAAGAGAGGTAGAAAAGAAAGAAAGAAAAGAAGAAATGAGGGGAAATATGTAAAAATCTAGATGGCCGGGACAGTGCAAATGGCCGGGACGATGTTTTTGGCAGGGATGATGTTTATGGCCGGGACGGGATCGTTCCCCACCCCCTATAAAAGCACAGGGGCGCCCCAAGCTATGGAGAGGATTTCTGAAGTTCTAAAACCAGAGCAAGGCTCTGAGAAAAGACTGCAAGGCAGTCTGGGAGAAGGGTCTGCAAGGCAGCCCTAAAGAATATCGTGTAAGACATGATTTAATTTTCTCAATATTTAAACAAGGTCCATTGGGTTTCCTTTTATTGGGCCAAACTTCTTATTGGGCCTCAAATTGCTTATTGGGCCGAACTTGTATTTTTCATGCAAATGATTATGATGTTTCATGCTTAATGGGTCTAATGATGCTTAATTGGGCCGACATTTGGCGTATTCTCACTGTGATGTTTAATGGGCCTATTGGGCTAATTTCACTTATTTAATCACACCTTATATGAATAATTACACGTAGTGTCACGTTTATTTCGAACTTTTCACTACTTGGTTTCTTAATCAAAATCAATCAATTTTTCAACCAACCTTAACAAAATATTTCACAAACATTGTTATTTAATTTTCAATAACATAAAAATAACAAACAAGTCATGTCTCATGTTATTTTTGATCCACCTTAAGTTAATCACTTTTTAAATCAAATAAATAAATGAAAACATTAATTTAATCCACATAATCATAATTTAAATAAATAAATGATGAAAATAATTAAAAAAATGAAGTCAATGATTTTAAAATACCAAAAAATGAGCAAATGGATTTAAAAAATCAATAAAAATGAAAAAATATCAAAAAATTCCAAAAAAATAGATTGCATGCTTGTAACTTTATTTTCTTTCATGTACAATTCATGTCATTCAATCGTGAGTCACGCTCTTCTGTTTCAAAGGGGTTGTCTGATGGTTAATCAAGGGTATTCAGCCTTTGTGCTGATGTAATTAACACTAACCGAGGTTAGTGGGGGAGGTCAAATGAATTAAATAAGACCATGTCCATGTAAATAAATAAAAACCCAAATAAACCAAATCCAAAGATAAACTTAAAATTTTTAAAAGAGATAAAAAATAATTCTCACAGAGATGGCGACTCTACTGGGGACCTCCCTTCCCTTCATCTCTCAATCAGACAACACCCTAACAATAAGATGTACTTACATTTTAATTTTTGTGCAAGTCATAACTCTGCGATGGCGGCTACAACTCACACTCCGGGTGTGTTCTTCGGCCCACTTGTGGTCCAGGACCACATAAGGAACGACTATCTCACAACACCAACTAGGTTTGGAGATTTCCTCCCGGTGGTGGAGTCTCCGTACTTCCTCGGCGTGATACCGGCCGTGCTACCAACTGCTGCCAAAGCTCATAAAGCAAAACAAGCAAAAGAAGTGCCTCAAGTTCATGAGGCTAACTTGATACAAATGTTCACAACCTATGCTATCAACTTCACCAACACTCCAACTGTTGGAAAGAACAAAAGACGCAAGCCTAAGAGAAAGCCCATGACACGTGGCATTTCAAATTCTGGCAACACTGTCCGAGTTGGCAATCTCCGGATCTGCCTGGACGGGAGTGAGACCTTAATGATACCGAAGCGACATGTAGCTACTGTACTGGTAAAGAACAGTTTCAGCATATTGCTAAAGGTGCGGCAAGACAAGCCAAGTTTCAAGGTGAAAAATATGAAGAAGCAATGGAGGAAAGCTGAAATCAAGAACACCAAATTTGACAATGTTAACTTCAAAAAGTACAAAGTCAATACTGAAAAGGATGAGATACATATCCCGCCTCGTGTTAAACAGGTGTGGGTCACCACAGAAGAAGCTCAAGAGCTCCGAAGGATAAGGGCCCTGGAATCTCTTGTAGGGCGAAAAAATGCAAGAATGGTCATGAAGCAAGACCCGACAAACTGGCAAACCTTCGGGAGAAGAAGTGTCCCAGACAAACAAAGGGCGTCTTCCCAAGAGTCTCAGACCAAAGAATGCACTCCTTCCTTATCTGTTGATCTACAAAGAGGATCTAAAAGGAAAGGGGTATATCAAGAAAGAAGACAAGCAAGCCCGAAGACAGGGCAAAATTTCAAGTCAAAAGAACACAAGAGGGATGATGATACCCTTAGAAAGTCAGTTTTTCAACGCCTGGGTGCCACTGTACGCCCTAGGCAGAAGAAGAGAAGAACAGTACAAATAATTCTGGGTGTTACAACTCTCCCCCACTAAAAGAAATTTGGTCCTCCAAATTTTAATAACACGAGAGTATGATTACTGACCTGGAAATAATTCTGGGTACTTGATTTTGATGGCATCTTCCAGCTCCCATGTTGCTTCTTCTTGTACTCGCTTATTCCATTGAATCTTTAATAAGGAAACTTCCTTATTTCGCAGTTGCTTAATTTTTCGATCGGGATCTGTATTGGTCTCTCTTCATATGCCAAATTTTCTTGTACCTCCAAATCTTGGTACTCAATGATATGCTATGGATCATACACATATTTCCTCAATATTGACGCACGAAAAATATCATGTACATTGGATAACTGTGGTGAAAGTGCCAGTTGATACGTCATTTCACCAACTCTCTTCATTATTTCAAATGGTCCAATATACCTTAGGCTCAACTTCCCTTTAATACCAAATCTCTTGATTCCTCTTCGGGGCGATACTTTAAGAAACACATGTTCACCTTGCTGAAATTCCAGCTCCCTTCTACGTCGATCGACATAGCTTTTCTGTCGGTCTTGGGAAGCTTTTATTCTGTCTTGTACTAACTTAATAATTTTTGTTGTTTCTTAGATCATTTCAGGTCCAAGGATATGTGATTCTTTCAATTCTACCCAACACAATGGTGATCTACACTGCCGACCATACAAAGCTTCAAATGGTGCCATTTGAATGGTAGACTGGTAACTATTATTATAAGCAAATTCCATGATTGCTAAATGGGTATTCCAGTCATTTCCAAACTCTAATATACAAGCACGACACATATCCTCAATAATCTGATTCACCCGTTCTGTCTGTTCGTCGGTTTGAGGATGAAATGCAGTGCTAAACTTCAGTTTAGTTCCCAATGCACCTTGTAACTCTCTCCAGAAATGTGAGGGAAATCTTGCATCTCTGTCAGAAACTATGTCTTTTGGAATTCTATGCAACCGAACAATTTCTTTCATGTATAGTGTCGCTAAAATACTGACAGACCATCTTGTCGTAATTGCTAAAAAATGAGTTGATTTGGTAAGTCTGTCAATGATTACCCATATGGCATCGTATCCACTTCGTGTTTTGGGTAACCCCACAGTGAAATCCATATCGATACTGTCCCATTTCCATTCTGGTATTTCTAGTGGTTTTAATTTTCCTGCCAGTTTCTGATGTTCGGATTTAACTTTCTGACATGTCAAACATTTAGCGATGAAATCTACAATGTCTTTCTTCATATTGTACCACCAAAAATTCTTCTTCAAATCCTGATACATCTTGACAGCTCCTGGGTGAATAGTATAATGTGATCGATGAGCTTCTTCTAAAATCTGCTTCTTAATCTCAGAGTTATCCAGCACACATAACCTATCCTGAAATCAAAGATTCCCATGAACGTCTTCATTAAAATCAAGTTTGAAAGTCATTTTTTCTCTAATTTCCATCAATGTAGGATCATTGTCCTATTGCTCTCCAATTTGTTTTAACAAGTCTGACTGCACTGTCAAGTTATCAATTAGAACTCTTTCTTCCTGTGGTTTGGCCTTTAAACTTAATGTGGAAAATTCTTCCAACAAATTCCATTCTTTAACTTGCAATTGAAATACTTTGGCTATAGGATTCCTGCTGAGTGCATCAGCCACAGTATTACCTTTCTCTAGATGGTATTCAATCTTAAAGTCATAATATTTGATATACTCCATCCATCTTCTTTGTCTCATGTATAATTCTTTCTGTGAAAATAAATACTTGAGACTCTTATGATCGGAGTACACTATAAATTGATTATTGTACAGGTAGTGTCTCCAAAGCTTGAGAACAAAGACTACAACGGCCAATTCCAAATCATGTACTAGGTAGTTTTTCTCGTGAGTCTTCAACTGTCTAAATGCATAAGTAATGACTCTTCCATCTTGCATCAATACACATCCCAATCCGACGTTTGAAGCATCAGTATATACTTCAAATATTTTTCCTTCTACCGGCAAAGCTAGAATTGGTGCAGAGGATAAACATTCCTTTAACAATTGGAACACTTGTTCACAATTCTCACTCCACACATATGCAGTTCCTTTTCTAGTCAATTGTGTGAGAGGCGAAGCAATTCTGGAAAAATCCTTGACAAATCGCCGGTAGTAACTGGCCATTCCCAGAAAACTTCTAATCTCAGTGAGATTCTTAGGTTGCTCCCATTTTTGTATGGTTTTAATTTTTGAAGAATCTACTGATAGACCTTCCTTAGAAATAATGTGTCCTAAGAACATCACTTACTTCAACCAAAACTCACATTTACTAAACTTTGCATACAATTTGTGATCTCGTAACAATTGCAAAGTAATCTGTAAATGCGTTTCATCCTCTTCTATGCTCTTGGAGTAAATCAATATATCATCTATAAATACAACCACAAACTGGTCCAAATAAGGTCTAAACACGTCATTCATCAGTCGCATAAATGCAGCTGGTGCATTTGTCAATTCGAACGGCATCACTACAAATTCATAGTGTCCATAACGTGTTCGAAAGGTGATTTTATGAATATTCTGTTCTTGAATTCTAAGTTGATGCTACCCAGACTTTAAATCAATCTTAGAAAAACACTGAGCTCTAGACAATTGATCAAATAGATCATCGATTCTTGGAAGTGGGTATTTGTTCTTAATAGTCAACTGATTCAATTGTCGATAATCTATGCATAACCGCATAGATCCATCCTTCTTCTTAACAAACAATACCGGAGCACCTCAAGGTGAGGTATTGGGTCTAATGAATCCCTTTTCTATCAACTCCAACAATTACCTTTTTAGCTCTTTTTGTAAGGATCGGATATTCGGTGATGGAAAAGCTAGAAGGGGGGGGGGGGGTTGAATAGATTTGTAGTAGAACCTTAAGCAATTTAAAAATTACTTCGAAATAATGAATCTACTCAATTAAAAACCCCACTGATCTGATGTGATTAAGTGCACAAAGTGTGTGAGACAATTGAACAATCAGATTATATGAACTAGTGTGTGAATGTTAATAGTTTAATCGAACCCCTATGCATGCATCTAACGATGAGACAATATCAAACCACTGCACAGAGATTTTTAGGTGGTTCGAAAATCACACCACGTGACTCCTACGTCCACCCCTCACACTGTGAGGCACACACTACTCAAGAACTGAGTACAACACACACACGAGCACAGCGGCTCAACCACACACACACACACGCTAGATCAAGTCCACAATAGATCAGATCCTCTAGCCTTGATCTGACCAACACACCACACACTATGATCTATACACAACCTTTGTATAGATCACAAACCACACACTTCCACAAACGCCACGTACTGATCTCCAATCAGTACACACACACACAGATATATGAAAGTAGAAAGAAGGAAGAGTTCTGAGATGAAAGATCAAATCCTATGATGAACTCTTTGATGCGGTCGTCCAGAACAACTTCAGGCTTCGTGTTGATGAAGATCAGACGATGTAGACAAAGCTTGATTCTTGGACAGACCGACTTCAACTCCTCTCATGAGATGGATCTTCCTTGAGCAATCTGGAGAGTTGAAGCAGAGCAGTAGGAAGAAGCCTTTCTCTTGGGTTTTGCTTAGGGTTATGGTATGGTGGCTTCATGCTGCGAAAATACCTCCATATGATCTATATATATGGGTGTCCAAGTATGGAGAGACGTGCTAAAAGGAAACACCCTAATATAGAACATATCCATATCTCGTATCTGACTTTTCTCTTCATCTGTCGACAGACACTTTATATCTGTCGACAGCTACTGCAGACTTCTGGTTTTCTAGAACCATGATCTTGCTAGAAAGGCCTTATTTGTCGACATGTAATTTCTGTCTGTCGACAGGCAGCATGTATCTGTCGACAAGTACCTTGCATCTGTCGATATCTACTGCTCCATTTGAGCTTCCAGTAGCTTGTTTGTTCCTGGATGACCTATCTGTCGATAGGGACCTTCAGGGCTGTCGACAGGTAATTACTTGAAGTCCTTTTCTTGTTCTTTTGCTCTTGTATTTTGATGCTTGTCTTGTATGCATTCACACCTGCATTGAAAAGGATTGTAAATAAGATACAATGAATATATAGGTGATCAATAGAAGCATGATGGTCATTTATTCATCTCTTTCATGTCTTTGTCATTTTTATTTTCCAACATTTATACAACATCAATTATGTCACTCATCATCAAAAGCATTTAAGCACATGTCATCATACACATTGTAACCCAACATTCTCCCCCTTTTTGATGATGACAAAATTTACAATTGATGTTTCTCCCCCTTTTGACAACATTCAAAAAGATAAGTCATGCACACATGGATAAGAATGAAGCAAAGAACTATGTTTCCATTCATTGATCAGTAAGTACACACAGTTACAAAAAGGACATCCATTACATGACACAACAAAAGTAAAAGAGAAGGAGAAAGAAATTACAGAGTTAACAGACTCATGACTCAAGAGAAGGGGAAAGAAATGAAGCAATGAACTACTTCACCCTAGCACTAAATTGTGAAATATTTGAGTGGGGAATGAGTGTTCAAATAGGATTGCAAGGTTGATTGTAGGTTGATACCCATTACAAAGTATCATAAACACTAGTATTAAGACATAAAAATTCTACAATGGTCAAGAGATAATACTCCGGGAATCTCAAGTTGTAGCATTTAGAAGACATCGTTCAAAAACATATGAAAATAAGATAACCCGTTTGAATAAAACTGTTGTAGAAAAACATGTTCTTTTGTGGGTGATGTTCAGTTGGTACTTGAAAGTAATGTCTACATGAGCGATTAACATATCGTCCTTGATTTAAAAACATGGAGGCTACACTCTATTTCTTTCATTGAATTATGTCTTTTGTCAAGTTAATGTGGTAAAAGTGGTAATTAGGATCACTTTCACCTTTTGACGTGAAGGTAGACATTTGGGATGCCCGTACCCCCAGTTACTCAGTGTGAGTGACCAGCATACCATTGTGCAGAGATAATGAAAGGACTTTTTGACGCGAAGACAGACATTTGTGATGCCCATGTCCCTGGTTACTCAGTGATGCTCAGCATTGCTCTGCTTTTATCCCATTTCATATAATTTTTGTTTGAACTTTTGAGTTTAGAAATAGGTAGCTTTTCTCCTTTTTTAAAAAATTTTGAAAATCAAGGTCAAAGGTTATTTAAGGTCAAAGGCCAATGTAAAAACATTAAGTTCAATAACCTTTTTACTTGTCAATCTATTTAGAAACATGATCATCCACAAGGGAGTTATTCAAGTGAGTTAGGTTAAAGCCATTAGATTTGATCAATGTTTTCTATATGACACAACCTAGACTCAAGCACAAAATATTGTATCAAAATCATTGTGATTAAGGCAATGCCTTTGATACTATGCGAGTATGAAATGTTGTAATGAATATTAATTCCAAATTCTCCCCTTGCATCAATATTATGAACATGCTCATGAAGAAAGGATGAGAGAAGATGAGGAATTGTTAGAAAAGGTATATCTGTCGACAACAAGGATATGCCTGTCGACAGTTACTGAAATCCAGTAAGATAGAGGTTCTGGGAAGGCTTGGCTGTTGACAGCTGGGATTCTGACTGTCGACAGGTGCTTGATAAATTAGTTTCAAGGCTTTGAATTGAGAGAGATTTGAACCACGTGATTGAGGGATAATGACACATTAAATATGAAGGGTATCCCTCAAGAATTTCACTCACCTAGCCTTAACTTACTCCCCCATAGTATGAGCATGTGATGACTCATCATTCAAGCAAATCAATCAATGAAATACACAAACATACCAAGCATTTGCACACAGAATAACATCCATTAGCATGTGGAAACCAAAATTTCATTCTTTTAAAGAGATAAATGTGGCAAGCTTGATATGAAAGAATGTCCCTCAAACAACTCACTCAAAAACTCTTTTTGACTTACTCCCCCATAATGTACACATGGTATTGAAATGAACATTCAGGCAATTCACACATGTTCATGTCAAGCAATTTGCACAAAGAGAGTATAAACATGATCAATTGAAGTTTTTGAGATTATGATTTTTTTTTGATAATCTTTATATAGTAGAAGACTATTGATACTTGGCGGAGAATATTTCTCACGCATAATGATAGTTTTCAGAGAAGCCTAACTTGTCCTTCCACATTTCACCATTTGATATACCAAATAGTCACTACATAAAAAATCAATTTCAATGAATTTTAAAGAATATTTTTATACTTTTTCAAATTTTACACCCCTTAACATGTGTATGAACTGAGAAGGGTTGGCAAGCAATTCATTATTATGCACACAGAATCATGGACACAGTCAAGCAAGCATGATAATACAACCATGATTCCAATTGTTAAGAGGCATTGTCATTTAGGATAGCATCAAAACACATTTTTTATTGCTCAGATAAAATTAAAAAAATCTATTTTAATTCCAGCAGTTCAAATCTGAAGTGATAAGGAGATTTTACCTGAACAGTCTTCAATCATAGTCTCAAAAATTTTACCTTTGTTCTCCAATCATTTCTTGCCTTGCACAACTAATGTCATGAATCCATTTACACTGTATGACTGCAAGACATCTCAGCTTGTTGATCAAGCTGGTTTTGGGACCCACACTTACTTGGGTCCTGCAATGACATTAATGTTAGGATTTAACAATGATTTCAAAATCTAAAATAATTTTATTTTTGGAATAGATGTATTTCTTTCATTAATGGAACTATGAGCATCATTAGTTCCATACTCTTCTGTAGTCTTGTTCAATACATCTATGTTTTCATGAAATATTTTGTTTTTAGGGCTTTTAGCATGAAGAATAGAACACTTTTTTTGTCCAGCAATCATGTTCTTATGTACATGGAATTTATGAGTATTTTCAACATGAACATGATTTTTATTCCTATGTACATGGGCATGTGTATGAACATGGGGCTTGGAAACATGCACAAGATAATCATTTATATGCCAACAGTCCCTGGAGATATGACCATGTTTATGGCAAGTAAATCATTGGACAAACTTGGCATATTTATGAAAGTGTTGACCTTCATTCCAACAGAATTTGGCTAGGTGACCAGGTCTATTGTAATTAAAGCAAACGAGTTGAGTATTTACCTGAAGCTTACCATAGTATGAGTGCATTTGTTGGAATCTCTAAGATCCTTTCTAGTACCTTTGATTATCCTTGGGTTGAAAAGGAGGAGGTGGTACCCTTTGGTAGCTCTTGACATGATGTGGAGTTGCAGATTATCTTGGATTTTCCTGGGCTGATGGAGGAGCTGTGGAGACCTTGTGGAGTCCTGTTTTCTTTTTTTTCATTTTCTTTTTCTGGTTTTCAATTGAAATAGATTCTTCCTATTTGCAGCATTTTTGTTCAATTTATCATTTTGTTTTTGAACATTTTTCTGAACATGAATCTTAACAAGTTTTTCTTTAGGTGAAACAAAATTCTTGTTCTTAGAAACATTGACAAATGAGGTCTTTGTTTTGTTTTCAAAATCCTTTTTGTTCAAGGGGTTAAAGCCTAAACCCTCCTTTTGAAAATTGACTTTTATTCCAAGAAGATTATCCAAATTATTTGTTCCTAGAACAAACTTAGACAAAGCAGATTTTAAGCTGTCAATGATTTTGTTCAATTCAGAAACCTTCTTTTCAGAATTTTGATTTTGTTCACTTCAAGTTCATTTGTCAATTTTTCTTTTTCAGCTTTCAATGCATCAATTTCTTTTTCAGAAGTTTGAAGTTGGTTTGTCATGACATCCAGACCATTTTTCATTTTGTTATTTTCAATTTCACTTTGAATAATTTGATTTTCCAAGTCAGTAATTTTCTTCTTAGAATTGTTCCATTCATCATTTAATGGTCTGTTATGATACAAGCATTCAATCTCCTTTTTCAGATGATTATTTTTCCCAACCAATTAGTTGCAGTTTTCTTTTATTTGATGATCATGAGCCATGTTGGAGATTTGTTTGTTCAATTGATCATTATCAAGTTTAAGATTCTCATAATGATCAATCAATTTTTCATTTTCATTTTTCAAATCAAAATTTTCAGATTCAACCTGATCATGATCTTCTTTCAATTTAGAAAGCTTGTTTCCACAATTTTTGACTTCATTATCCAATTTTTCATTCTCCATTTTCAATTTTTCATTTTCTTCATAGAATGCTTGAGCATTATCAATTCTCATTTCATTCTTATCCAATTTTTCTTTTAGCTTCTTGTTTTGAGATTTTACCTTCTTAAATTGATTGGACAAGTGCTCATAGTGTTCTATCAATTTATCATAGGATATATCATTCTATGAATCAGAGTTAGATATAGATATATCAAATGGGTCTGAATTGGATTTACCTGACCTTTGAGAGTTTCTTGACTTCTCTGACATATATGATTCTTCAGATTTGTCTGAACGGAAAGAGCCTTTTGAGCTGCCATGAGCCATGTAGCATTTTTCTTCTGTTTCCTTTCCAGACTTGTTTGTTTTCATAGAGGAGACCTGCATTTTATCAACCTTGTCATCAAACTCAATTATCATCGGTCTATTTATGATACTTGAGAACTTAGCCATATTTCTGAGTATGCTTCAAATGATTAGACCAGTCAAAAAAATATTGAGTCAGATCAACAGGTAATCAATCAGTTCAAACAGATCAAATGATGTACCAAAAGATTAATCACAAGCAATCAGATCAAATCAGAATCAGCTGAGCGATTAAGCACACAAAAAATAGATCTGCCAAATCACAACCGATGAACAGAAAACCCGCTTTGATACCAATTGATAGGATCGAATATTCGGTGATGGCAAAGTTAGAAGGGGGGGGGGGTTGAATAGATTTACAGCGGAACCGTAAGCAATTTAAAAATTACTTCGAAATAATGAATCTACTCAATTAAAAACCCCACTAATCTGATGTGATTAAGTGCACAAAGTGTGTGAGACAATTGAACAATCAGATTATATGAACTAGTGTGTGAATGTTAAGAGTTTAATCGAACCCCTATGCATGCATCTAACGATGAGACAATATCAAACCACTGCACAAAGATTTTTAGGTGGTTCAAAAATCACACCATGTGACTCCTACGTCCACCCCTCACACTGTGAGGCACACACTACTCAAGAACTGAGTACAACACACACACGAGCACAGCGGCTCAACCACACACACACACGCTAGATCAAGTCCACAATAGATCAGATCCTCTAGCCTTGATCTGACCAACACACCACACACTGTGATCTATACACAACCCTTGTACAGATCACAAACCACACACTTCAACAAATGCCACGTATTGATCTCCAATCAATACACACACACACACACAGATATATGAAAGTAGAAAGAAGGAAGAGTTCTGAGATGAAAGATCAAATCCTATGATGAACTCTTCGATGTAGTCGTCCAGAACAACTTTAGGCTTCATGTTGATGAAGATCAGACGATGTAGACAAAGCTTGATTCGTGGACAGACCGACTTCAACTCCTCTCACGAGATGGATCTTCGTTGAGCAATCTGGAGAGTTGAAGCAGAGCAGCAGGAAGAAGCCTTTCTCTTGGGTTTTGCTTAGGGTTTTGGTATGGTGGCTTCTTGCTGTGAAAATACCTCCATATGATCTATATATATGGGTGTCTAAGTATGGAGAGACGTGCTAAAAGGAAACACCCTAATATAGAACATATCCATATCTCGTGTCTGACTTTTCTCTTCGTCTGTCGATAGACACTTTATATCTGTCGATAGCTACTGCAGACTTCTGGTTTTCCAGAACCATGATCTTGCTGGAAAGGCCTTATCTGTGGACAGGCAATTTCTGTCTGTCGACAGGCAGCATGTATCTGTCGACAGGTACTTTGCATATGTCGATAGCTACTACTCTATTTGAGCTTCCAGTAGCTTATTTGTTCCTGGATGACCTATCTGTCGACAGGGACCTTCATGGCTATCGACAGGTAATCACTTGAAGTCCTTTTCTTGTTCTTTTGCTCTTGTATTTTGATGCTTGTCTTGTATGCATTCACACCTACATTGAAAATGATTGTAAATGAGATACAATGAATATATAGGTGATCAATAGAAGCATGATGGTCATTTATTCATCTCTTTCATGTCTTTGTCATTTTTATTTTCCAACATTTATACAACATCAATTATGTCACTCATCATCAAAAATATTTTAGCACATGTCATCATACACATTGTAACCCAACACTTTCAACTCTTCTATTGACATTCTGTAAGGTGTTCTTGAAATTGGTGTAGCTCTTGGTACCAACTCAATTGAAAAATTCACCTCCCTACTAGGTGGCAAACCAGGTAACTCTTCGGGAAAACATCAAGAAATTCCCTTACCATCAGAATATCTTCCAATCCAGTAATGTTTTGATTAATCAAGGTTACATAAGCCAAATATCCTCGACATCCTTTTTGCACCAGTTTACATGCTTTGACTGCTGAAATTATAGGTATGTTCCTTGTACGGGGTTTATCAAAAGTCATGGAGTAGACTTCCTTTCCTAGGAAACTTACTTGTCTAAGTTGGCAATCTAAGTTTGCATGATATTTAGACAACCAATCAACCCCAAGGATTACATCATAATCCCACATTTCAAGACATATCAGATCACCGGGTAAGTTATGTCCTTTGACTAAGATTTGGCTAGCAGGGTAATATTCCTTAAGTTTCTTACCCTCACTCAAAAGAGTTGCAACTTCAAGCTGTGTGGGTAGTGTAACTGATTTTACTTCCAAGGATTTAGAAAACTCATAACTAATAAAAGAATGTGTAGCTCTAGAATCAAACAACACATACACAAGTTTTGAGTTTACTAGCAATGTACCTTCTATCAGTCCGCCTTCCTGCGGGGATTCAGGTTCTACATCCTGAATGGCTTGCAATCTTCCTTGCTTCACTCGGGGGTTCTGATTTGTTAGTGCAGTCTTGGGCATCAGACAATTTGGAATTCGGTGTTGTGTACTCCCACAACGGAGACAAGCACCCAACCTACGCCAGCAATTCTCGGCCTTATGCCCACTGAGATGGCAATGCTTGCATACTTCTTTACCTCCCACTGGAGCTTTTCCCGCCTTCTTAGTAGTCTGTTGAGCCTTTGGGGCATTCCCCGACTCATACTTCCTTTTTCGATCCGAAGATCCTTCTCTAGACTTCCCTCCAATCTTATCCACAGTGTCGTTTGCAGCTTCCAGTGCTAAGGCTCTCTTAACCATTTCTGAGTATGTAGTGATCAGATGAGGGGTTAGTTGCATAATGAAATTGGGACGCAGTCCATTCATAAATCTCTCAGCCTTCAATTTATCCGTGGCTATAAGATGCGGAGCATATTTTGACGACCGGGCAAATCGGGCCTTATACTCCGATACCGACATCCTTAGTTACTTCAGACTAGCAAATTCATTCGCCTTCTTTTCCTAAACTACTTCAGAAAAGTATTGGTCATTGAATAACTCTACAAATTCATCCCAACTAATTTGGTTTGGGTCCTCCCATGTGGATTCTACTGTTTCAATTATAATGCCCAGAAAATTTTAATTGTCAAAAATATGAATAATGTGGTTATTACACATTATTACTATCATTAAATTGAAATAATTGATATTTGAGAATGATTAGCATTAATAAATAATACCCCAGTGTTGTACTCGGACGTGCGCGCTCCCAAAGGGTGACACTGAAAAACTGTAACCAAATAAAAATCCGAGAACACCATAATTTTCAGAAAAATGTGGAGCTATCAGAAATATAAATATCCAGATTTATTGACGTGCAGACTTCGAGGTTAAGCTAACGCAACCATTTTTCGGGCAATTTTTTGCCCAGTGTAAAATAAAATCTAAAAATTAAATAAAAATCACCAAAATATGTAAAACCATCATATTAGCTTATGGTTAAAATTTTAGGACAAATGGATATCATTTGGATATGTTTACATAATGTTTATTGGGCCAGCCGAATTATGGTCTAATTACTGTAAAGGTTTTTTGGAAATTTTTGAGTTGCCTACGTGTGAGGCTTTGGGGAGGCCAGCACATTGATGGGAGAAGGTAACACGTTTGTTACCTATGTGTAAGCATGGATAAGGTTGCATGAGCTACGTGTTGAGGTAAAAACCAACTGGTTTTTACCATGACACATTAGCCGCCGATGTGTTGCTGTGCATGGAGAGACCCTTGGGTTATAAATATACCCCGTTATGCCTCACACTCGTCTTTCCAAACTCTTCTCCTTTCTCCTGTTGTGCTGCTGCTGTGCGTACAAGACTCTACAGCTGGGGGTAGCTAGAGCTATTGTTCTTCCTGCACCCTTGTTCCTGCCCGAGCTATTGTTGAAGGTTGCTGGGTGTAGCTGTGAAGCCGATAAAGCAGATTTTGGGAGGTTGTTGCAGCTACAACAACAAGCCTCAACTATTTCTTCTCTTACTTGTGGTCATTACCTCATCCTCTTCAAGTTAGGTAGGATTCTCTTCCTATTCTTCTCCTCTTCTTCCTACATTTCAACCTGGTTCAGTAGTTTGAAGTGATCCTTCACCATGTGTATGTTGTTTTCCAGATTCGGAAAATAGTCCCATGATAAGAATTAAACCTTTCATCGTGTTTAAATTAGTATTTGGCCATGAGAGGTAATACATTCCTTCTCTTCCATCATAACTTGTTCAAATCTGAAATCATGTGGATCTCATTGTGTAATGGGGACTGAACTATGACAGTTCTTGCTCCTTCTTAGAGTTGATTTATTGAGAGACCATGAAAGCCTCAAGTGAGTGTACCTTGATAAATGCTTGATGGAAGAAGAAAAGAGAGTTTTAGGAGAATTGCTCTTCCAGTAATTTCTTCTTGAGTTTATCTTCACTTTTGGTCATTCATGTGTACTATGTTCCATGATCTAGCTTTTACTTCCTTGCAACGATGGTTGGATTTTTGAGGTTGGGATTATACTTGTGTAAAGTCATAATCATGTTAGGAGTTATAGGAGAGCTTGGTAGAACAATTTTTAGATGGTTTTAATCATTTTCTGAAAGTCCACACAGCACCTATCGACAGCCTTGCTTCTAGCTGTCGACAGGGCCATGTTTCCAGAACCCAGGAGGGGTTACCTGACAGTGGCTGTCGACAGGCACTTCCTGGCTGTCGACATGCACTATCAGGATTGCATTTCTGCTTCTGGGAAAGCAGCACCTGTCGACAGGCAGTTCCTGGCTGTCGACAGGCACTGCCAGGACCCTGTTTCCAGCATTACCTTGTTCCAATCTTTGCTAAAACCACACCCAATTAATCTAATATTTTGCCTACCTAATCTTTGATGTTTATACCACCTAAACACCTGCTAAAACCACTCAAGTTTCTTCTATCTTTATCTTGAATCATCACTTAGAAGTTCCAAATCAATTGATGCAAATGAAGTTTTCCACTTCTGTAATCAGAGAAATTACAAAGTTTCCAAGTTCTTGTGCGTGAGATGTGATTAAATACCTGTAAATCCTTGATCCAGTGTAAGAGTGAGTGTGTTATGATGACAAGTTGTGAGTTTTTAGACTCATTTGACAATTATGCCTGTGCAAATAGGGCTGGTTCAGTCTTGGGAGGAGCACCCGAATTTGTCTGTGGCCGCGCGGGGGCAATGAGGACAGGTGGATGTGGCATACATCAGTTCGTGCTTGATTAGTCATCATCTCATACATGTGTGTGTGTGAATACGTGACTGATATTGAACTTAAGTATCATCTTGAGTTATCGATCATGATCTATACTATTCTTGTTCTACATGTGTTACTGAATTGACTTATTCGTTCATTGTCTTAAGCACTCAGTGTTAGTGATGTACATGTTCCTATTCTTGAGATTATACATGTGAATCCTTTCTATTTCAAGGAATTGAATTCTACTGGGCTAGTTAGCTCATTCAAATTACCATTTTCAGGTGGACAAAGTGGAGATGAAGCCTAAGGGGGTTTTGTGTGTTGAGCTAACCACACTACGTCAAGCAATGTCGTCATCTTTTGTTTTCTTTGTAGATAAATGGAAATGTAATAAGGATACAGTTCACTTTTGTTTGCTCCTCATCCAGACTATAATGAGGGGTATAATGTAATAAGCTTCCGCCAAACTAGTTGTTTATAAACAAACGTTTGTGTTAGTTCTCGTATTTAATATTTGTCATATTTAGTTCGGACGTGACATATAAATTAGTATCAGAGCATTATTTCGATAAACCTAGGGATAACCAGTGAGTTGGGGTAGAAATTTGGGATTAGTTAGCATGACTTTGCAATTATATAAATGTTTAACTTGATATTTGTTTCAGTGTGGATATGAATGCTCAAGAGAGGTTGGTAGCAGCTCTAGAAATGCTACGCCAAGACATTGAGTTGTATGCCCAAGCACAGCAGGAAGCTCATATACAAATCAAGGAAGAAGTGCTCAACTTGATTGCAGGCGCATTCTTTGCCGGCAATCCTTGTGCTTCACTAGATGCCATGACTCAAGTCATGTGTATGTTGGACAATCTTAGACTGGGGCAAGATATGTTGCTTCATCAGTTTGAAAGATATTGGGAAACATTGACGGATGCGGCGAGAGAATTGTATCACAGAGTTGGAGGGGAACAACAACAACCATATGTAGAGTCTGTTATAGATTTGACCCAAATCTAGAAAGGGACTTAGGCAGCTTGTCTTTTGTTAACCTCTCTTTTTGTTTAAATGTTGGTTGTAAATATAACTCCCATATGTATGGGGAGTGAGAGGTTAGTGGAAGTATGTTTTGTAATTGTGGAAGACTTGGAAGGAGAAGACCTAGTATCTTGGGATGTAAATCAGTGATAATATGTTATCATGTAAATATTTAACTAGTGAATGGAATGGGGTGTTATGTGAATTTGAAATGTGTATGTAATGAATGCAAGTTTGGGTGAATTATGGAATTAATGTATGTACTATTGAATGTTTCAGATACTTTCCTAATTTAGTCATGGACGGAGGTGACGCCAATTGGAGGAAAATGGAAAGTTCAATGCATGACTTGACTCGAGTGATGAAATCAGTAGCTAGAAATAACAGCCATAGTGCGACAAGTCTATTCAACGATTTTCGAAGCTTAAATCCTCCGAGATTTTTAGGAAGCACAGACCCGGACGAGGCCGAAAATTGGCTAAAGGACATTGAAAGGATATTCACAGTGATCAAATGCACCGAAGAAGAAAAGATTTGATTGGTGACTTTTCAGTTGGATCGAGACGCAAGAGCTTGGTGGGAAACAATAGAATCCACGTTGGAGGATCCGACCCAAATTAGTTGGGAAGAATTTGTGGAGTTGTTTAATGACCAGTACTTTTCTGAGGTAGTGCAAGAATGAAAGGCAAATGAATTTTCTAACCTGAAACAGCTAAAGATGTCAGTGTCAGAGTATGAGGCTCAATTTGCTCGACTGTCCAAGTATGCTCCACATTTGATAGCTACGAATAAATTAAAGGCTAAAAGGTTCATGAATGGATTACGTCCTACTTTTATTATGTAGTTAACTCCACATTTGATCAGTACATACTCGGACATGGTTAAGAGAGCTTTGGCAGTAGAAGCTGCGAACGATACTGTGGAAAAGATTAGAGGAAGATCGGGAGAAGGAACCTCGGATCGAAGAGAAAGTTTGAGTTCGGAAGTACCCCGAAAGTTCAGCAATCTGTAAAGAAGTCGGGGAAGGCTCCAGATGGGAGCAAGGATGTATGTAAGTATTGTCACATAAGCGGACACAAAGCTGAGAATTGTTGGCATAGGTTGGGTGCATGTCTCAAGTGTGGGAGTACTCAACATCGTATTCCAGACTGTCCGATGATCAAGAATAAGTCAGCCAAACCAAATCCTCAAAGAAAGCAATCAAAGCAAGGAAGAATACAAGCTATTCAGGAGGTAGAACCAGAATCCCCGCAAGTAGGTGGACTAATTGAAGGTACACTAATAGTAAACTCGAAACCTACACATATATTGTTTGATTCAGGAGCTACGCACTCCTTTATTAGTTATGAGTTTGCTAAATCTTTGAAAATTCAATCAGTTCCATTATCTGTGCAACTTGAAGTTGCAACTCCGTTGAGTGAGGATAAAAAGCTTAAGGAATATTACCCTGCTAGTCAGATTTTAGTTAAAGGGCATGATTTACCTAGTGATTTGATATGTCTAGAAATGTGGGATTATGATGTGATCCTTGGGGTGGATTGGTTATCTAAATACCACGCCAATTTAGATTGCCAATTAAGGCAGGTCACTTTTCCAGGAAAGGAAATTTGTTCTATAACCTTTGATAAACCCCATACCAAAAGAATACCAATAATTTCAGCAGTTAAGGCTTGTAAGCTAGTACAGAAAGGTTGTCAAGGGTACTTAGCCTCTGTGACCTTACTAAATCAAGATATTACTGGATTGGAAAATATTCCAGTGGTAAGAGAATTCCTCGATGTTTTTCCTGAAGAATTACCTGGTGTACCACCTAATAGAGAGGTGAACTTTTCAATTGAATTGGTGCCTGGAGCTACACCAGTATCAAGAACACCATACAGAATGTCAATAGAAGAGTTGAAAGAACTAAAAAGGCAATTGTTGGAGTTGATAGAAAAATGATTCATTAGACTTAGTACCTTACCTTGGGGTGCTCTAGTATTATTTGTGAAAAAGAAAGATGGGTCTATGCGATTATGTATAGATTACCGACAGTTAAACCAATTGACTATAAAGAATAAATACCCACTTCCAAGAATTGATGATCTATTCGATCAATTGTCAGGGGCTCAATGCTTTTCCAAAATTGATTTAAGGTCTGGTTATCATCAACTTAGAATTCAAGAGCAGGACATTCACAAAACAGCTTTCCGAACAAGATATGGGCACTACGAATTTGTAGTAATACCGTTTGGATTAACTAATGCACCTGCTGCATTTATGCGTCTGATGAATGACGTGTTTAGAACATATTTAGATCAATTTGTGGTTGTATTTATTGATGATATATTGATTTATTCCAAGAGCATAGAAGAACACGAGGCACATCTATGGATTACTTTGCAACTATTACGAGATCACAAGTTATATGCAAAGTTCAGTAAATGTGAATTTTGGTTGAAGCAAGTAATGTTTTTGGGACACATTATTTCTGAGGAAGGATTGTCAGTGGATTCTTCAAAGATTGAAACTATACAAAAATGGGAACAACCAAAGAACCTCACTGAGATTAGAAGTTTTCTGGGAATGGCCAGTTATTACCGGCGGTTCGTCAAGGATTTCTCTAGAATTGCCTCGCCTCTCACGCAATTGACTAGAAAAGGAACTGCATTTGTGTGGAGTGAGAGTTGCGAACAAGCATTTCAATTATTAAAGGAATGTCTATCGTCTGCACCAATTTTAGCCTTGCCGGTAGAAGGAAAATTATTTGAGGTTTATACCGATGCTTCAAGTATTGGACTGGGATGTGTACTGATGCAAGATAGAAGAGTCATTGCTTATGCATCGAGACAATTGAAGACTCATGAGAAAAACTACCCAGTACATGATTTGGAATTAGCCACAGTAGTTTTTGCTCTTAAGCTTTGGAGACACTACCTATATGATAATCAATTCATAGTGTACTCTGATCATAAGAGCCTCAAGTATTTGTTTTCACAAAAAGAATTAAATATGAGACAAAGAAGGTGGATGGAATATATTAAGCATTATGACTTCAAGATTGAATACCATCCAGGAAAAGGAAATACTGTGGCTAATGCACTCAGCAGAAACCCTATAGCTAAGGTATGCCAACTACAAGTAAAGGAGTGGAAGTTGCTAGAAGAATTTTCCAAATTAAGCTTGAAGGTTAAGCCACATGAAGGAAAAGTTATAATTGATAATTTGACAGTTCAATCAAATTTGTTAAAACAAATTGGAGAGTAGCAGAACAATGATCCTACATTAACAGAAATTCGAAAAAAATTGGCTTCTAGACCTGACTTTAATGAAGATGTTCTTGAAAATCTACGATTCCAGAACAGGTTGTGTGTGCCGGATAATTCCGAGATCAAGAAGCAAATTTTAGAAGAAGCCCATCGGTCACGTTACACTATTCATCCTGGAGCGGTCAAGATGTATCAAGATTTGAAGAAGCATTTTTGGTGGTGCAACATGAAAAAGGATATTGTGGATTTTATCGCAAGATGTTTGATATGTCAGAAAGTTAAAGTCGAGCACTAGAAACCGGCAGGAAAACTAAAACCACTTGAAGTATTAGAGTGGAAATGGGATAGTGTTGGTATGGATTTTGTTGTGGGATTACCTAAAACACGAAGTGGATTTGATGCCATATGGGCAATTGTTGACCGACTTACCAAATCAGCTCATTTCTTAGCAATCAAGACAAGGTGGTCTGTTAGTGTCTTAGCAGCGCTATACCATTCAATTGGCACCATTTGAAGCTTTGTATGGACGCCAATGTAGATTACCACTATGTTGGGTAGAACTAAAAGAATCACATATCCTTGGACCTGACATGATCCAAGAAACCACAGAAATTATCAAATTAGTACAAGATAGAATGAAAGCTGCTCAAGATCGACAGAAAAGTTATGCTGATCGTCGAAGAAGGGAGTTGGAGTTTCAACAAGGAGAGCATGTATTCCTTAAAGTATCTCCTCGTCGTGGAATCAGAAGATTTGGTATCAAGAGAAAATTAAGTCCAAGATACATTGGACCATTTGAGATATTGAAAAGAGTTGGAGAAATGACGTACCAATTAGCACTTCCGCCACAGTTATCTAATGTGCATGATATTTTTCACGTGTCAATGCTGAGGAAATATGTCTATGACCCAGAGCACATTATTGAATACCAAGGATTGGAGATACAAGAAAATTTAGCGTATGAGGAGAGACCTGTACAGATTCTTGATCGAAAAATCAAGCAACTACGAAACAAGGAAGTTTCCCTGTTAAAGATTCAGTGGAGTAGACGTGGACAAGAAGAGGCAACGTGGGAACTAGAAGACGCTATCAAGATCAAATACCCGAAATTGTTCACAGGTTAGTTTCCATACTTAGGTGTTATTAAAATTTGGAGACCAAATTTCTTTTAGTGGGGGAGAATTGTAAAGCCCCGAAAATTTTAATTGTTAGAAAAATATGAATAATGTGATTATTACACATTATTACTATCATTAAATTGAAATAATTGATATTTAGGGAATGATTATCATTAATAAACAATACCCCAGTGTTGTACTCAGATGTACGCGCTCCCATAGCGCGACACTGAAAAACTGTAACGAAATAAAAATCCGAGAACACCACCATAATTTTCAAAAAAATGTGGAGATATCAGAAATATAAATATCCGAATTTATTGACGTGCAGACTTCGAGGTTAAGCTGACGCAACCATTTTTCGGGCAATTTTTCGCCCAGTGTAAAATAAACTCTAAAAATTAAATAAAAATCACCACAATTTGTAAAACCATCATATTAGCTTGTGGTTAAAATTTTAGGACAAATGGATATCATTTGGATATGTTTACATAATGTTTATTGGGCCAGCCGAATTATGGTCTAATTACGGTAAAGGTTTTCTGGGAATTTTTGAGTTGCCCATGTGTGAGGCTTTGGGGAGGCCAGCACATTGATGGGAGAAGGTAACACGTTTGCTACCTATGTGTAAGCATGGATAAGGTTGCATGAGCTACGTGTTGAGGTAAAAACCAACTGGTTTTTACCATGACACATTAGCCGCCGACGTGTTGCTGTGCATGGAGAGACCCTTGGGTTATAAATATACCCCGTTATGCCTCATACTCATCTTTCCAAACTCTTCTCCTTTCTCCTGTTGTGCTGCTACTGTGCGTACAAGACTCTACAGCTGGGGGTAGCTAGAGCTATTGTTCTTCTGCACCCTTGTTCCTGCCCGAGCTATTGTTGAAGGTTGCTGGGTGTAGCTATGAAGCCGATAAAGCAGATTTTGGGAGGTTGTTGCAGCTACAACAACAAGCCTCAACTATTTCTTCTCTTACTTGTGGTCATTACCTCATCCTCTTCAAGTTAGGTAGGATTCTCTTCCTATTCTTCTCCTCTTCTTCCTACATTTCAACCTGGTTCAGTAGTTTGAAGTGATCCTTCACCATGTGTATGTTGTTTTCCAGATTCGAAAAATAGTCCCATGATAAGAATTAAACATTTCATCGTGTTTAAATTAGTATTTGGCCATGGGAGGTAATACATTCCTTCTCTTCCATCATAACTTGTTCAAATCTGAAATCATGTGGATCTCATTGTGTAATGGGGCTGAACTATGACAGTTCTTGCTCCTTCTTAGAGTTGATTTATTGAGAGACCATGAACGCCTCAAGTGAGTGTACCTTGATAAATGCTTGATGGAAGAAGAAAAGAGAGTTTTAGGGGAATTGCTCTTCCAGTAATTTCTTCTTGAGTTTATCTTCACTTTTGGTCATTCATGTGTACTATGTTCCATGATCTAGCTTTTACTTCCTTGCAACGATGGTTGGATTTTTGAGGTTGAGATTATACTTGTGTAAAGTCATAATCATGTTAGGAGTTATAGGAGAGCTTGGTAGAACAATTTTTAGATGGTTTTAATCATTTTCTGAAAGTCCACACAGCACCTGTCGACAGCCTTGTTTCTAGCTGTCGACAGGGCCATGTTTCCAGAACCCAGAAGGGGTTACCTGACAGTGGCTGTCGATAGGCACCTTCTGGCTGTCAACAGGCACTGTCAGGATTGCATTTCTGCTTCTGGGAAAGCAGCACCTGTCGATAGGCACTTCCTGGCTGTCGACAGGCACTGCCAGGACCCTGTTTCCAGTACTTACCTTATTCCAATCTTTGCTGAAACCACACCCAATTAATCTAATCTTTTGCCTATCTAATCTTTGATGTTTATACCACCTAAACACCTTCTAAAACCACTCAAGTTTCTTCTATCTTTATCTTGAATCATCTCTTAGCAAGTCAATTGATGCAAATGAAGTTATCCACTTCTGTAATCAAAGAAATTACAAAGTTTCCAAGTTCTTGTGCATGAGATGTGATTAAATACCTGTAAATCCTTGATCCAGTGCAAGAGTGAGTGTGTTATGATGACAAGTTGTGAGTCTTTGGACTCATTTGAGAATTATGCCTATGTATATAGGGCTGGTTCAGTCCTGGGAGGAGCACCCGAATTTGTCAGTGGCGCGCGGGGGCAATGAGGACAGGTGGATGTGGCATACATAAGTTCGTGCTTGATTAGTCATCATCTCATACATGTGTGTGTGTGAATACGTGACTGATACTGAACTTAAGTATCATCTTGAGTTATCGATCATGATCTATACTATTCTTGTTCTACATGTGTTACTGAATTGACTTATTCGTTCATTGTCTTAAGCACCCAGTGTTAGTGATGTACATGTTCCTATTCTTGAGATTATACATGTGAATCCTTTCTATTTCAAGGAATTGAATTCCACTGGGCTAGTTAGCTCATTCAAACTACCATTTTTTGGTGGACAAAGTGGTGATGAAGCCTAAGGGGGTTTTGTGTGTTGAGCAGACCACACTACGTCAAGCAATGTCGTCATCTTTTGTTTTCTTTATAGATAAATGGAAATGTAATAAGGATACAGTTCACTTTTGTTTGCTCCTCATCCAGACTATAATGAGGGGTATAATGTAATAAGCTTCTACCAAACTAGTTGTTTATAAACAAATGTTTGTGTTAGTTCTCGTATTTAATATCTGTCATATTCGGTAAATGGAATTTTACTAGGACATGACACCCACCAAGCTCTAGCATCCCGATTCAATTAAAAAGTCACCAAATGAATCTTCTCTTCTTCTATGCATTTAATCACTTTGAAAATCCTTTCAATATCTTTCAACCAGTTCTCGACCTCATCTGGATCCGTACGTCCCGTGAATCTCGGAGGGTCTAGACTTCGGAAATCCTTAAATAAACTTATTCCGTTGTGGCTATTGTTTCTGGCTACCGTTTTCATTACTCGGGTCAAGTCGTGCCTTGAACTCTCCATTTTCCTCTTGTTAGCATCACATCCGTCCATGGTTAAGTTGTAAGAGTATCTGAGACATCCAATAATATATACATTAATTCCATAATCAACCATACTCACATTCATCATGTACAAACTTTAAATTTCACATAACACACCATTTCCATTAACAGGTCAAAAGATGTACATTATATTACACCAACACTTGTCCATAAACTAAACACTGCAACTTACTTCCTACTGAGCCGTCATATTTACAATAACATTAACCCCATCTAACCTCTTACTTCACATATATATGGAAGTTATATGTACAACCACCACTTTAACAAAAAGAGAGGTTTACAAAAATGAGTTGCCTAATCCCATATCTAACTTTGGGTCAGGTCGACAATGGATTCCACTGACGGTGGTTGCTGTTCTCTTCCAGCACCATGGTACAACTCTCATGCCGCATCGGTCAACGCTTCCCAATAACCTTCGATCTGATGGAGCAACATATCCTGCCCCAGCTTCAAGTTATTCAAATGATTCATGACCTGAGTCATGATATCTAGAGAAGCACGGGGATTGCCTGCAAAGAATGCACCCGCGGTCAGGTTGAGCACTCCTTCTTTGATTTGCACATGGGCCTCCCGTTGTGCTTGGGCATATAATTCAATGTCCTGGCATAGCATTTCCATGGCTGCTACCAATCTTTCTTGGGTATTCATGTCCATGCTGAAATATATAATAAGTTAAGTATCTACATAGATACAAAATCATTATTGCTATTATAGCTAATCCCAAGTTTCTACCCCAACTCACTGGTGATCCCTAGGTTTGTCGACCTCAGCTTTGATACCAATTTATCTGTCACGTCTTAATAAAATGCTATTTATTGGAAGTGACAGAAAATAGGTACAAAAGATAATATTAATATTTATTCATTCATAACGTGATATGCGGAAGTCTTATTACAAAAGTACTTCTCATTACACACTAAGTGAGGAGTAGGGATGAGTAAACTATTACTCACTACATTTCATAATTACACTATTAAAACATCAAATGGTCGGATTGCTTGTCAACGGAGTTCACTCAGCACACATGCCCCTTTTAAACCTCTCCCCCATCTTGGTCACCTGAAAAGGGAAGGATAGGTGAGCTAACTAGCCCAGTAGAACTCAAATCCTCAAATCAAAGAGACAGGAGTATATAGTAACCAAGTAAAGGACATGACTGATAACAAGAAGGCAACTAAACATCTCAATCGTGTCAGTGAATGTGAAACAGTAGTATTGAAACACAGGCATGCTCAAGAATTCATAATGAAACTCAAATTCTGGTTCATGTAAATGTTCACATAGGACACGTAATATAATGACCATAATCAGAAAGTAATTGATGCAATGCCAAACATCCTGTTGCCCTTTATCATTCCCGTACGGCCCGTAATGAATTCGGGTGCTCCTCCCAGGACTAGACCAGCCCTATTTGCACAGGCATATCAGTCAGGTGGGGTCCAGGGACCCAATAATTGTCATCACAGGTTGTTCATAATCAACAGGTATACTCAAGCATTACTCTCAGGAAGCCAAGGTCTTATGAATTCAGTTACTGGACACAGGAAATTAGATTTAACTAAGTACCATTTGTAGTCGGTAACTTTAAGAACAATTCAAGGAAGGGTAAAGTACATAATGTGGATGTACTCCATAGTGATATGACAGTAAATTACCAAGGAAAAGAAGATGGTAGCTTGCTAGGCTAAGAGGATGAAGTTTTAATAAGAGTTTGTACACAGAAGGGTACTGGAATACTGGCCAGAACAGTATGTGTTGACAGTTAGGAGGTGGCTGTCGACAGGTAGAAGCATCTAGAAACCAATTTCTGGTTCTGGGACAGTACCTGTTGACAGACATGGTCTGTCTGTCGATAGGTCAGTGTGTCTGTCGACAGACAGGGTCCATCTGTCCACAACTACTGTTGTTCCAGCAAACTGAAGTTTTGGAAGACTGGGCCTGTCGACAGGTATCTCCTGTCTGTCGACAGCCGCCAGTTCCACTTCCAAAAATGACTCTAAGAACATTCTAAAAACCTTAACAATGAAACCTATGGATCAAAACATGATTGTCAACAACTAGAAGAACTTGTCTTTAGCTCTCAAGGCTAGCTTACATGAGAAACAAGATGCATCATAGGAAACATAACCTATACATGAGTAGTTAGAAGCCTACTACCACTTGACACTAAAAGAAAAACCTCTACAACAATGATCAAATGGCAAGATGCTTACAAGGTAAACACTCAATCTTCAGAAGTGTTAAGGAATCTAATCCGAAGCTTGAGGGTACAAACACCTAAATAGGAACAAGCACACTGTACTACAGATGTTTGTGACTCCAAACAAGGTTCTATAGCTAAAGATGGAAGTAGAAGGAAGAGTTTCCTACATGGAATAGAACAACTCTCCTACTATCCAACACAACAAGTCCATAAATACAGGAGAAGGAACAGGTGGATCTAAACATTCAACAAGAGCCCCTTTAGCATATGGAGAAGACAAAACTAGGAAAGGAGGAAATGAATCCTACCTTTCTTGTAGGATGATACTTTCTTTTTGATGAACTCACTACTGGTGGAGAAGAGATGAAGTCAAGGCAGCCTCTGGCAATAACAACTGGTAGCCCCTTCGATAAGAAGTAACAGCTCCTCTTGGTGCAACACAACGGTGGCTACCCACCAATCTAGAGTTGCACACACACAGTAGCAGAAGAAGCAGCTCCAATAGTAGAAATCTCCTCTGACAATGACAACAGTAGCAGGAGAAATAGGAGCAAGAAATGGAAAGTTTGCACGAAGGAGATGGGGGTGTTTTATAGCCCAGCTTCTTACCATGCACGGTGACACCTTCAAGCACAGGTGTAACCGTAAAACCCATTAGGTTTTTACTGCTTACACATGGTTCATGCATCCTCTAACTCCCTTACACCTCATCCTCTAACGTGTAAGGGGTTTAACCCACCATGACATGGGCTTGCGTAGCCCATGATACGTCATCATGTAAAAATTCCAGAAATCCTTACCGTAATTAGTCCATATTTCAGTTGGCCCAAAGATCCTCTTGTAAACACATTCAAGTGATGTCCATTTATGTTGAAATTTCAGCCATAAGCTAATGTAATAGTTTTACAAATTATGGTGATTTTAGTTTAATTTTTAGATTTTTTTTCTATTGGGTGAAAAATCGCCCGGAAAATAGTTGCGTCGGCTTAATCTCGAAATCTGTACGTCAACAAATCCGGATATTTACATTTCTGATATCATCATATTTTTTTTTGGAAATTATGGTGTTCTCAGATTTCAATTTCGTTATAGTTTTCCGGTGTCGCCTTGTCGGAGCGCTCACCTCTGTGTACGACATTGGGGTATCATTTATTAATACTAATTAATCCCAAATATCAATTATTTCAATCTAATGATAATAGTTAAGTCTAGTAACCATATTATTCATGTTTTTTAACAAATAAAAATTTCTGGGGTGTTACACCGATACTGAATCTACAGACTTATTGGACTCAACTAAACTAACTGAAGCAAGGTACGCTACACATCCCGCATTAATCAACCTTCTAGCTCTAAGTGCAGAAATAATAAACTTAGGAGTGTAGAAGGGCATACCCTGAAACTCAGGCACTGCTTCACCAGGCCTGCAGAATCTGACTCTCTTCTTTCTACGATCTATTAATGCCTCATAAGCTTCTAACCAATCCATCCCAAAATCACATCATAATCCTTTAATGACAAAGCATACAACCTTGTTGGCAACTGGTTCCCCTGAATCATTATCAGGACCTCATCTAAGAATCATGAAGTAAGCATGAAACCTCCTGCGGGAACCTCTACTACTAACTCACACTGCCTTTCTTCTAAGGGATGTACCATGCTATCCAAAAAATCCTCGGAAATAAACGAATACGAAGCACCCGGATGAATCAACACTCTAGAAGAAAAATCAAAAAGGGGTAATATACCTTCAATTAGATTGGATGCTTCCGCCTGAGCTCTGGTGACTGCCATAACTCGACCTCGTCCTCCTCTCTGATATGGTTCACCTCTACCTCGCTCTACTGGCTACTGGATTGGCTGCTACTACTGAGTCCCTCTACCATAACTGTATTCTTGAGGAAGCAAACAATTTCTAGATAAATGTCCTGGCTGCCCACAATTATAACACCGAAAACCTGGAAAAGTTGTGGGCTGACCTGCCGTACTTTGCTGCGACTCCTCCGGTGCTGGCCTGGCACCTTGTCCCTGCTGAAAACCCGGCTGAAAGCCCTGCTGTCTACCACCTCCTCGTCCTCTAAACATCTTCTTTACTTTTCCACCCCACTTTGCAAACCCTGATGATGACGATGCTCCTGAGGGTGCCTTACCCTTACTGATACCTGCGGACTACTGCGGAAGCCAAAAAGTACCTGTCCCTGCTCCTCCGGACTGCCTAGCCTGCACAGTCCTCTCTAGAATTGCTGCTCTCTACGCTGCTTCTTCCACTATTCTGTACATCAAAGGGATGACTGCATCCTGAAGCTCTGGTCGCAAGCCTCGAATAAAGTACTCCACCATCATCACATTATCAGTAACCACATATGGAACATCTCTACTCAACGCCATGAATCTCATCTAATATTCTAGCACTGACAGGTTCCTTTGCTGTAATGTCCGGAACTGCTCCCTCTTGGCTTTCTGTATCTGAACTGGGAAGAAAGTGTCGTTGAAGACTGTCAAAAACTCTGGCCAGGTGATGGTGTCCTCTGTCCTTCCCACAAATACTATCTGCATCTTCAATCTCCATGTAGCACCCCGGAAATTTCAGTGATTTAAAATTTTTAAATAAATGGAAAATAGATAGTTTTCGTATTATCGGAATGGTAGAACATATGTACCACTATTGTATATGCAAGAACATATCAGAAAATTCCGTAAAAATTATAAATCAACCCCAAACATTATTCCTAAATATTCCACAAAGAAATTTGTGGCAAGAAAAATCAGATTAACTAAGTTTAAAGCATTTTGCGACTTATTATCGTAATTCATAAATAAGTCAAAAAATCACTATCACACGTACTTGGATGAGTCAGAAAATTAAATAAAAATCATAGATGGACTTAAAATAATATCCTCTAATGACCCATTAAGAAATTTGGGTCAATAAAAATCATTTGGGCTAGGTTTATGAGTTATTGTGACTAATTATCCTAATTAGGAAACCAAGTCGGAAAACTGTTACCACGAAAATATAAAATGATTACAAATTAAATAAAAATGTTGGAGAGACTTCCAACATTATATATTGATGACCCATTATCAATATTGGTCCAATGGATCACTTTTGGTCCAAAAATCAAATGAAGCATGAAAAATACCCATAAATTCGCAACCCTAATTGAGCTGAAAATGGAAGGAGGTAATTAGGGTAAAATTGGAGGCAATAATGCTCTCTTGGCAACCCAAATTCATGCCTAGCCATCCTTGGAGGTTGCTTGATGGCCAAGACATTTCAATGGGGGAAGAGATCTTCAAAATATGGAAGGTTGCAAGCTAAAACCGCAACTCTTCCTTCCTTGTTGCATTAGGACTTCTAAAAGCCCTAGATGCATAAATACTCTCCACCAAACCCTAAGGGATGAGTTTACCATATTTCTGGGGTTGTGTGGAGGAGCTCTTGGCGGCTGGGGAGCTGTGGAACGACCACACCAAGCCCATCTTCTTTCCCATCGCGTCTGCTTCAAGCCTACACAAACAGCCATCTTGGGTTCGACCAAAGGTAGAGCAAACCTAAACCACATCGTTCAAGGATTATTCCCATGGAAAGAGGGTCAGGTCTACTTCGTAATCCAACTGGAATGCCCAATTTTCATGCAGTAGGTCGGGCGTATTAGACGTTCTCCAACAGGTGGTCTGAACGAGGGTTTTCTGGAGAATAGGACTTCTTCAACCCAGCAGGTAGGTGATCTCGGGCCAAATCTTAATAAATCATATACCAATGTGTAGAGCATCGAGTCTACTTTCATGTACAAGTGGTTTCATCGAATTTTATTGAGTATATCTTGAGTTATAAGCATTTTCCCAAAGTCACGCATGTAAATCATGTTTTATGTTCGTGTGGATTTTTTGCACATCCTGAGGCCGAATGATTCTAAAACCATAGTTCTCTCCTATTCCAAGTTTCCAACAAGTTTCATGTTAAACATTTTGTCAAAAAATCCCTAGAACCTTGAGTTTCGAGCCAAAACAAGAGATCGCGCAACCTAGTTCGCGATCTGTCTGCCTGCTTGAATCGCGTCTAGTACAGTGGACGCGATTCAGTGATTTAAATCGTGGAGACTGTGTCAGACACGAATTTGACATGTTTTTGAAGATACCCTAACCACCATATGCTTCGTTTTGCATGGTATTTCGATTTTCGATCATTTATGAACTGCTACAACTTAACCCGTCGTGATTTTCAGTCAGAACCACTTTACGTCTAAGAAAGCCATATTTTTCTGTATAAACCATGAAGATCCACGATGACTAAACTTGTCACAATTTCTAAAGCCCACACGAGACTTTTTCAGTCAGTCTAGGCCGTATGTCTTGCATGTTATGATTACTAGAAAGTATTGTTCAGTCATTCAAGTGGCCTAAAAGTTATCAACCCATTGAAAAAGCTATAACTACATGAATGTTATTCTAATTGCTCTTTAATGATGTGACCATTCATGCAACAAGTGATTTACTCTTCTTACTGTTCTATCTTGCTAAAATGATAATTGTTATATTAAAATATTGCAAACCATGTTTAGTTAATTGCATAGTTTCATCTCATGTTATCATGTTAATTGTTTTCCGCAAGTTTGAAACCGGTGGATTGTGAATTGAGACACGTGTTCACTACACACTTGCACTTCTAAGCAGCCCTTTCTTGGGGATTTGGAAGCTCTCTATCGGTCATTCCGTATCGGTAGACTAGCGACCTTTTCTCTAAGACCTCCATAAATCTCCGTACTCCATGGATTCTCTCATGGAGACCGAGTTGGTTGTACCGTTGAAGTTCCCTGGAGATAGCATGCACTTCCTTTCTCATCTCGTTCTTGTGAGTGTGATTTACAATCTAGACTCAAGCCATTAATGTAAAGATTGAACTAAAGTATAAATTGTGCCATTATGCTGCCGAATTTATCTCTTGACCATTGTTATCATGGAATCATGTTCACACTAATTACTACTTGTTCTCATCATCATCATGAACATGACATTACACATGCTCACATATTGAAACTCTCATTGGCCATTATTAATGACTGTGGGTATCTACATTTAAAAATAGTGAGATGCTGACCAGGCACGGAGAGTGTCCAAGGGCTCCAGTCTAGCCCCAATGACGGAGAGTCATAAATATACTGTTAACCATGAGGTATAATGATTACTGGCGTTGCATCTGCGCTGGGAGTACTTGCGTGTTGAATGCTAGATACAATAACCACATACACGTTGTAGATGCGGCTTTTCGTTCCCCTTTTTAGGGGAGAACTCCGAGCTACGGGTGGAAAATGGAAGAGAAAGAAGAAAAACGAAAATAAAGAAACCGTGATCGCCAGGTACGCGAGGGTACCGAAGGAGAATGCACGTGAGAAAGAGGTGCGGATGGAATGGGTGATCACGAATAATACCTTTTGGAGCATGGGAGATTGCGCGAGAATGTGGGTCCTTTCTTCTTCTATGAGCACGACCGGCCGTGGTAGAAGGCGTTTTCCTCGTTGATTACACTGACAAATAAAAAATACAGAAAAAGAGAAAGAAGTGGATTAGCTGGGTGTAGTATACAAATTCTCAAATAAATGAAATAGCATGAATGAAAAAGGGGAAGAACACACCTTGGTGGTGGCTTTTAAACACCTAAAAGGTAGGTGTGTGTGTGTGTGTGTGTGATGCATGCATGTGTGTGTGTGTGTAAAAGGAGTAAAATAACGAATGGAGCCTCGTGGGGCCCGGAGGAAGTAAATAAACAAAGAAAGGGGAGGGGGTGCTTCCCCAAATGTTGAATGGCGCGAAGGTGCTGCCGGATGGACGGAGGAAGAGGAGGAAGAACGCTCCCACCTCGCTCCAATGCACGTGGACGACGGAGGAGATGCCGGCTCCGAACTCCAGGGGATCGAATGGATGGCTTGAAGTAGAAGGTCCCCATGGGCCGGAGGTCGAGGCGAGAATCCGGCAGGGCTTCGCCGCAGTGAATGGATCCCCTTCTGGTTCAGAAGTCGAGGTGGGAATCCGGCAGGGCTTCGTCGCTTTTTCCGAACCCCCCTTGACAACTAACCCTCGGGTCTGTATTTATAGGCAACACAGACTCAAATCGCGTCGGCTACAGTGGACGCATCTCTGATTGGAGACGCATCTGCCACGGCTTCCACGATTAAGAAACACCGCATTTCTGCTTGATTTGACAATCATAGGGTACAGCTATGGTTCAGAGTCGCGTCGGGGACGACCGCCGCGTTCCTGAAACGCGTCGACCTACCCAGACGCGACTTCATTTTGACACGTGAGGCTCATAAATGCGGCGACTTCCGGGGGTCTATGGTTCAGGCCTAGGATCTAATCGCAGCAGCTCATGCAACGTGATTCAAAGATTCCCCGGGATTCGAGGTACGGGCGCTTGAGTGCGATGACTTTTAGGTGTAGGACCTAATTGCAGCGGCCATGGTGGACGCGATTCCAATTGGAGCATGTGCCAAAAGTGGATAAATGAGCATAATCGCGTCCACCAGACTGGACGCATTTCGGCTACCTTCATAAACGTGTTCGCCATACCCGACGCGACTTGAAAATGATGCCCACGTTGCCCGGCGAGCCTTGGAAAAGGGGAAGCACCGGGGAAGAATTGGGTGATCCGAGAATGATGGGGAAAATTACTCTTGCAAGGCAAAAGGAGGGCCATTTGTGGCATTATGACGTAATATGAAATTTGCCCGAGTCAAAATCGCGTGTCTACACACGTGTCCTAGTGTGCATTTCAAGGTGGATCTTTCCTTAGTGTGCATTAGTTTCTCGTTCCTGATTAGTGTTACATGATCATGCTCGTGCTCGTGCTTGCTTGCTTGCATGATATGGCCATCCTGCATTTATTGCAATTAGTGATATCTTGCGTTCTTGACATCAAGTGAAATCTTATGTGCTTGTACAAAGTGTTCTTGTAACGGTACTAGATATCTATACCCAATAAGGGTCCATATCCAGATCCGTCTCCCACGAACAGACCAAAGTTTCACAAGGGATATCACTAACACGTGTCCAGAACGAATATAAAAGACCACAAGTACAGTATAAGACACAGGAAAGTACAAGTGCTTATAACTATAATCAACAATGTACAAAAGTCCCTTTACAACATTACATGTCCAAATAAAGAGTACAACTACCTGAGGCATACCTCGTGGGAGCACAAGCTCACACTACTAAGCTAACTCTACTGCTGGTGGTACAAGTCTGCACTACTCCTACGTAAACCATGCCAATGTCGGCCAATACCTGAAACAAACTATAAGGGAGTGAGCATCAACAAGTCACTGGCTTAGTAGGGACCTCCCACAAAGAAAGCACAACTACACTTAAAAGACCTCAACACCAAAGGGTCTCACTGGCAACACCGGTAGCCGAAGCATAACATGCACACACAAGCATGTTAAATGAAACTAATCACAAGCACACAGGCTAAACCCGGTCCTCGAAAAATAAAGAGAAACATAGGACTAGCTTAACACCGCTAGTCCTCCCTACGATCGAACCACGTTGACCATAAGCCTCACCGGAAAACCACTACCTAGGCTACAGCCTCACTAGCAAACCACACACACGGAGTTACGGGACTGGCGACAACCAGCCAATACCTGCATACCAAACCATAACTAGAAATACACAGCACGTGGAGAATCACAACGCAAGATCTCCACAGTACACACGGTCACATCTCAACATCTGCTGAGGACGGGACTCATGTACCACAACACAACACTACTCTCGAGAGGTACATGTACCGGCTACCATGAGGTACAACACTAAACCATAGAACCGTGACACCTTCAGGGCACACCACCACAACGATTACAATCTTAACCAGCGGATCATACACAAACCATAACCAGTGGCCAAACACGAGTTGGTATGGAAACGACACCACCACATGGGAACAAACTACTGGTTCATGACGCCAGTATCCAACCCGGACAACAAAGCACAAGAACTACCTCTTAGTCTCGCAGTCACAGACGGAAGGTCCAACTGCCGCTCCACAACAACAAGCCAAGAACAGTGGAGACCAACCAACACCATAACCTGTAGGTCACACACCCTGTAGGCCCAAGCCTGGCACCTTTAGGGACTCCGTCTCGAGCTCCCTAAAGTGAGGCACTGGAAACAGGATTAGCTGGTGACCAGTGTCGACTATTGGTGTTCGTACCCCGAACCACGAGCGCGCTACAAGTGACTGCACACCCACAAACACAAGTCGCTGCCCCTCAATCGTCTTTCCCTTAGCCGGACGTACAACTCAAACTCTGGAGTGAGGGTGTCCAGGAAGACGATTCATACCTCTGAGGTACACACGTACCGGGACATGCCCCAAGCACAACACATGTGTCTGGCTCTCCTAGGAACTTGGGGTACCCAACTGAAGAGGTATTTCGGAATAGGCGCCGGACCACCAGACTCGGTAAGCACACAAACCACGGTATACATACTTATACAACCTTTACTAAACCACAATACACAAATGGTAGAAATAGCTTATCATCGGTCACCCTGTGACCCTCAAGCCATCCTATACACAATCATTCATTAACCACAATAACACAATTTAACACTGTCATTGTCTTACTGGGTCATCACATGACCACCAAGACTACAAGCCACACCTATACTCATTAACCAACACATCTATATACATAAGCATGCTTAAATTAAACCATAAGCATGCTAATAACATACACAAACCGAGCAGATCAACTGTAATAAACCTTACTTAACAGTAACCACAAGGCCTAGGCTAAGTTCACACCAGAACCTCACTGCCCAGCCAACACAACTCAGCCACGAAACCTGAAACGCGTCCAACATAGATGCTGCGCTTCAAATCGTGTCGACCATACCTGACGCAACTCCAGCTTAATGCGACAGGGCACACTATCGTGATCAAGTCGCGACGGCCCGACTCGTCGCCACCGACAGTGAACAGTAAACCGCGTTCACCTTATACAACACTGATAATAAAACAATAAACATTTCATTGAATTGTGTTCGACCTTGTCACTGCGTTTAACACTAACGCGACAGACCATAAGGTCGCGTTCATGTAACCGACTTCACATTAACGTTAGAAACCAGAACGCATCGACAACGTATGCCGCATTCAACAAAATTGCGTTGGGTAACCCCGACTCGTTTCTAGCTCGCCAATGAGCTCAGTTCACAGGCCGAACCCACTTCCCCCACGGGAAAACCCACAACAGTTCTCATCGTTCAATCCATTAAAACTGTAAACAGGATAAACCCAACAAGGCAAACCACCCACACATGATCCATCCCTTAATCCCCAATCCATTCATGCCTTTAAACGATAAACAAAGGTAGGAAGTCTCCCTACCAGCAAAAGACGTCGAAGAACGCCTGAAACCTCCTCGTCGACGGCACGCCCACGCTCCAAATGCCGTCCTCGCGTGGTTCCCATGCCGCACGAGCCATCCGAAGTCGAAAGCTGCCAGAAATCACCGAGAAGCCCGCAGCAGTTCCCCCCCCCCCTTCGCCGGACAGAGCAGCTTCTGCTTTTTCTGGGTGAAACGACACACTTAAAACTCTGATCGAAATCGCATCCAGAGCAGATGCCGCGTTTAACTTCTTTAAACACGTCCACCCAAGCTGACGCCACATAAGATCTGAGCGACACGCGTCACAGAGACGGTTCGCTGAATCACATTGGGCAAGGCTGACGCGTTCTAATCGCGGCGCCTGGCTCTGCCGCATTTCAAAACAGTGAACCAGAAGCACAAATGGGCTGGCATATCTGGCCCACACTACTCACCCTGTGCACAGAAACCACACAAACAGCCCATTGACTATCTCTTGGTCAAGAGCACCACACATATAGACCCGATAAACCCGGATCCGAACGACCATACTGTTACAGTTTTGTTGATAGTTCTATCTTGTTATCTTGTTCAAGGTCTTGCTCTGTCATTATTATTCAATCTATCTTGCTCATGTATTGAGTTTTAATGAGTTTTATTCATACATGCATATCATGATAGTCATCGTGCTTACCTAGTTCTAAATTGCCAATCACTTATATCATTTCCCGTACATTGAGATATAAATCCTACTGGGCTAGTTTGCTCATTCTCTACTTTTAACCATTCTAGGTGACTATGAAATTCAAGAGGAGGAGCAAGTCGAGGATGGGAATGCGTCCGAGTTATGAGCGTCCCAACACTTGAGTCTATTTATAGTTAGTTGTCTGGAGTGTTAGATTCATGTAGTAGGTAGTGAGGGATAAATGTACTTTTCTTTTTATTGAGTCTTAGTCCTGTATTAGTTCCTTTGAAAATGAATGAGATGAGATTTGAATGTAATTTTCATTGAGATCAATATTTGGGCACTATGATGATGTTGTATTGTTATACACTTATTGCTTGCTAGCTAGAGACTTATTTTGCCGACTGTTCACGTCTCGGGATATCGACTCGAATTATCAAGATTAATATCCGCTGCGTAATTCTCGGGACATGACACTCCACCATTCTTGTGCAAATCCACACAACTGATAGGCAACTAGCAACACCCTATTAGCCCGTGAACACTTCATAATAACAAAAACTCTCTATTTCATGCACCCAATGCTCTGCTGTGTTGGGATTTAGACCTCCTGAATATGTGGGTGGCTGCAACCATAAAAATCTCTCCACTAATGATGTAGGCTTCTCCACACTGACTATCTGTGCTGGTACTCCAGGAGGTATAGGTACAACAGGTGGTACCTCAACTGCTAGTGGTGATGGGGGTGGTGCCACTGGTACTGCGTCCTCCACTGTCGGGGGGTACCACTGCGGCTGGCTATACAAGTGCCTGATGATCAGCCCTCCCTATCTACACCATGTCTTCCCAGGCCATCCCTGGTTCGGTTATCAGAGCGTTTCACAGGCTTCTGGCTAATTTCTTTTGGGGATCTTATGAGGGGTCCCCCAAAAAACACTGGGTGTCCTGGCATGATATGTCTAAACCTGTGTCTTCTGGCGGTCTGGGGATCTTGGATATTCGTGGTATGCAAGTTGCCTTAAGGACTAAATTGCTTTAGAGGGTTCTCTCCTCCACTTCTTTATGGGCTTCCTTATTTAAAACCAAATTGTAAGGCCCTCGAATTTTGTCCTTTTAATTGATATCATGTATGGATTCGTGCTTGTGTGTAAATATCATGTGTGCATATGTAGGTAACTATGTACATATTAGCTAGGTGTACTTACGTGTGCATGTGTAAATTGATTGTAAATAGTGGATGATTGCATGATGTAGTAGTGTGTATATTATACTATATGTATTGCATGCATAGACATAGTGTACATAGGGTTTTCTGCATGGGTTTTAAGCTCTGGCCGAAGAGCAAATTGGCGTCAACATGGATGGATGTCCATGTTGAGTAAATGTCCATGTCGATGGATGCCAACTATGAGGTAAATGGCCATGGATGTGGACGTCTACTTCTCTAATTTTCTGTGCGCAGCAGACCCCGAAATTCTGGGTTGGGCTTGCTCACTGATTGGGGAAATGTCTCCCAACGGCTCTCAACTCCCATCAGACCCTGCCCACGCATGCCCCAAGGCCAAGACTTATAAAACACCCCTCCTTGTGTAAGGGAGAGCTCTCTTGGCTCTTTGCAAGAGGAAAACCCTAGCTGTGAGAAGAAGAGAGGAAAAACTGAACTTTGTGAGCTTGGATCCGGCGATCAGAGGCTTCTTCCGGCGTTCCACTGCAGCTATGAGGAAGTCTACATGTTGGGGAAGGCTTCTCCAACACCGGGCTATTGTCTACATCCACAGAGAACCCGGAGCAAGAGGATCTTGGAGGCTTCTTGGCACTGCCCAAGGAGAGCTTCTCCAGCCATTTAGATCCCTTTGTAGATTTATTCAAAGGCAAGTAACCCTTACCCGTTGTCCATGTGTATGTCTAGTAGGTCTTAGGCATTTTCTGAGATTTTTTTTCGTGTCCTGGAACCCCTACATTCACCCATCTTTGGAGTTCGGTCTATGTTTCTGCACAGTTAGGAACTTAACGGCATGATCTCTTGCCGTTAAGCTCTTCATTTGGCGGCAGACGATGCTGCCGTTAACCTCTGTGAACGGCCAGCCTTTGCCGTTTAGTTCTTCAGGACAGAACAGTGAGCTGTTCTTCCTTCTATATGACTATTTTCCGGATTTTCTTCGTATGAGGATATATTGTAAACATTATATGTTATGTAATATAGATAATGGAATGTGTGGTGAGATTTTTATGTATTTCTGCAATTAGTATAAGTTGTTAGGTTTATGTGAAATGCATGTTAGATGAGATCTTGAATGTGGCAGAGTTCTGTTCATATGATCCTTGCGAAATTTCAATGCCATAAAATTGTTGAGTGATGTGCATGTATGTCAGTCCTGGTTCTGAAAATTTGGAAATTTTCCCCTGACCATGTTATTTGTTATAATTTATGTATGGAAAAATAGGGAGCATGCGTAGGATGTTTAAAAAAATTTCAGTAAATTGTATGATGCTTGATAAATTCGGGGAAAATTCATGTGATAATATGAATGTTAGATGCAGGTTAGTGAACTGTTAAATCCGACCTTGACACTACGCTTCTATGATAAACTGCTTTATGAATGGCACGTGAATGAGTATTTTAATTTCTGTAAAATCAATGTAGCTCAGAAAAATATGAAAATGTGCATGTGTGATTTGAAACCTACCAACAACATGTGGTTAAAATTTCGTGTGATTTGGGCAACAGTAGATGAGGTTGTGAAATTTCCATGTGAAATTTAGTTATTAAAGTATGCTTATTGTGGTTATGATTGTTAATGAAATTCCCAACATGATTAGTGTAGATTCCTAAGTGTTAAACTCTATTAATAGTAGCATCATGTTAGGTAAAACTGAATCATGTGCCAAGTGGTGAAATGTAAGTCATGTGTCCAATTGTGTGAGAACTATGTGTATAATAAACGGGAAAATGTGTAAAAATGTGCCGTGTGAGACACTGCTTCCACAGAGGGCTGTGGAACTGTACCGTGAAAAAGTCCCCACGGGAAAGTTCAATGTGTTTAGAATCCTATGGGCATTAGGATGAAATCCTGGAGGTGGACAAGTACCACTGGTTAGGGTAGAGATTACTTCTCCCGGTCTGCGCAGTACCAAGAGCCGTCACTATGTTGCCTAGGTGGCGTCTATGTGTTATGTGTTATGTGAATGTCCTTCTAGTGGTGGTTTGGACTACGTGTGACGGCATCTAAATGCGAACATTGTGAATGTGTATATGTGGCATTGTGTAGTGTGAACATGTGAATGTGAAATGTGTAAGTGAACATGTGAATGCGTAAATGTGTAAACATGTGAAACCAATGTGTTAGAATGTGAAATTGTGATTTATGATATGATAATGTTAGATTCATGTCAAAACAGCAACCTTAATGTGTTTGCAATGGTGGTTTACATGTGCAAAAGTAGGTAGAATCCATGTTAGGAGTATTTCCTTTTATTTGTGAAAATCCCATGCTTAATTTGCTATTATATTGTAGCTTAAATGTAAACGTAGCTCTCATGTGGATAGATAAGTAGAAAGCATGCGGTAGGTATTTTATTTTGGAATGACGTGAACCATGTTTCCTGTGTTATAAAAGTTTGATAGAAGTATCATGGTAGGTTCTTCTTAAGGTTGTTCAAGCATGATACATGTATTTATTAATGTCATTGAATGTAAATTGCCTATGCGACGTATGCATGTATGATGTGTATGGAGTTTACTTGCTGAGTCTTTTAGACTCACCCTTGCTTCGGCGTACAGGTTTAGCAGCGGATCCTACTTCCTTGGAGGAGACCGTTGAGAGCGACTCCGAGCGAGGAGAGTAGTTGTGGTGGATTATCGACTTGTACTTTCTTTTCATAGTATGTATTTGAGACTTATGTAAATTTGTGGACGAACAATGTAATTTGAATTTTGTATTTCATTATGTGGACTTAGCTCTTAAAATTGCTATATGGATCATGTATGTTTAATGTGGATGATGAAATGAAAAGACAGTAGTTCTTTTACTTCCGCTACTCTGTATTCATATTTGTGTACATCTCAATCATGTGTGTTAGTGCTTGGGTAAATGTCCCACTGTGACGAGACTCACTATACCGACGTAGATTGGTATAATTGTACCAATATAAGGAGGGTCGTCGCAGAGATTGGTATCAGAGCCCGACTGGTTGAGATTGTACATAAATATACATAAGTCATCATCTCCATTACATGCTAAGTCCTTATAGAGTTGTCCACATGTGTAGAATTGATTAATAATGAATTAAAGATAGATAAGAAAGTGGTTAGGGACTTAATAACGTAGTTTCTAATAGTGATTCAATTAATTACAGCTTATGGCTTCACGCAGTAGACGTGGTGGTGTACCTACTCGCGATGACGAGCAGAGGAGAGATGAGCCTAGGCGTGAGGACCAGACTGAGCAGCAGGCCCCGACACATCAGGGTCATGTACTTCCCCCACCGCCCCCAGTGGATTATGGAGTGTTCATGCAGGGTCTAGTGCAGGCCATGCAGACGCAGGCCCACACCCAGGCTGCACTCCAGGCTCAGATGGAGGCTTAGGTTGGAATGATAAAATAAAGAGTAGTCTATCTTATTTAATTGCATGATGTTGTGTTGAATATACATTGCTTGTTGTTTGTTGTAGCAGGCCAAGGTTCCAGTTCCCCAGGCTCAGGACCATGGTGGACCCTCCATCATGGAAAGATTCAAGAGGATGTTGCCACCCTCTTTTAAGGGGGAGAGCGACCCATTACTAGCTGAGAGCTGGATGAGGGAGATCGAGAAGATCTTCCGGGCTGTTAGGTGTGCGGACGAGGACAAGGTCACTTTAGCCACCTATATGCTACAGTATGTGTTAGTTTTATATATTGCTTATCCTGTTAAATTAGAGCCATTAGTTGGTGCTTATGAAGGTTGTGTTGCAGGAGAGAGCTGATGTGTGGTGGGCTTCCTTACTGTGTTTTCGATTCGAGGACGGTGCTATTGATGTTGCTTGAGACGAGTTCGTGAGGCTCTTTCGGGCCAAGTTCGTCCCCGAGCATATCCAGGATAGGATGGAGCAGGAGTTCCTTTCCTTGACTTAGGGCTCCAAGACTGTACTCGAGTACGAGGCCAGGTTTGCTGAGTTATCTAAGTATGCACCTCACGTAGTAGCTGATGAGCGCATGAAGGCAAAGAAGTTTGTGATGGGCCTTAAGCCATCACTGAGGACGAGGCTAGTGGCGTTCGATCATCGTACTTTGGACGAGGCCCTTAGCGCTGCTTGTAGGTATGAGGGTGAAATGGAGCAGTACCTCGAGGAGAAGAAAGCTTTGTAGAAGAGACCTGCGGCCCCTTTCCAGCGGCAGGATAAGAAGAAGGCAGCGTACCAGACCCCGCAGCGTCCAGTGGCAGCTAGCAGTACTCAGGTACCTTCTCAACGTTCCCGTGGTGTGAAGAAGGAGTGTCCTCATTGCGGGAAGACACACGGTGGTACGGGGTGTTGGATGGTAGCGGGAAAATGCTTGAAGTGCGGGAGCAGCGACCACAAGATCAAGGATTGTCCGAGACTTTAGCAGGGAGTCTGGCGTGGAGCGCCAACCCCAGCAGCGGTAGCAACAGCAGCGCCAGCTACAGGAAGACCAGGAAGGCCTCGAGCCCCAACTCGAGTGTTTGCCCTAGCACGAGAGGATGCCGAGCAGGCAGAGCTTGTCACCGAAGGTACAATTTTACTTCTAGGTGTGCACACTCGGGTTTTGTTCGATACGGGTGCCACTCACTCATTCATCCCCGAACGTTTTGCTAGGTAGTTAGCTCTAGAGTCAGGCGTAGAGTCTGAGGATTTAGAAATCCCGTTGTCTGTACACACACCCGCGGGTACGGTATCGACTGGGAAGTTTATTCCGTCGTTACCTGTGTGTATTGAGGATAGAGTCCTAGAATGGTGTTTCTTCTTGCTAAAGATGAAGGACTTTGATGCTATTCTTGGTCTGGATTGGCTAGAGGAGCACTATGTGTTAGTAGATTGTCGTCAGAAGAGGATTGTTTTCCGCATTCCTGGTGAGGACGAGTTCTCTCATCCCTTGCCAAGAAACTTGGCGGGAAAGTTGGTCATCTCTGCCATGAAGGCGATGCGCATGGTAAACAAGGGTTGTGACGCTTTCCTTGCCAGTGTAGTGTTGGTACCCGAGGCTGGTGAGTCACCTACTCTAGCAGAGATCGAGGTAGTGCAGGATTTTCCAGATGTCTTTCCCGATGATTTGTCTGGATTGCCACCGGATAGAGAGATAGAGTTCACCATAGAGTTGCTTCCGAGCACCTCTCCTATCTCGAAGGCTCCATATCAGATGGCACCTACGGAGTTAGCCGAGTTAAGGAGGCAGTTGCAAGAATTGCTAGTTAAGGGATTTATTCGCCCTAGTGTTTCCCCTTGGGGCGCACCTGTCTTATTTGTAAAGAAGAAGGATGGATCACTTAGGTTATGCATCGATTATAGGAAGCTAAACCAAGTGACAGTGAAGAACATGTATCCCTTACCTCGTATTGATGATTTGTTTGACCAGCTGCAAAATGCATCAGTCTTTTCTAAGATCGATTTGCGATCTGGTTATCATCAGTTGAGGATTAGGAGTGAGGATGTGTCCAAGACGGCGTTTAGAACCCGTTATGGACATTATGAGTTTTTGGTCCTTCCTTTCGGATTGACCAACGCCCCTGCAGCGTTCATGGATCTCATGAACAGGGTTTTTAGGCCGTACTTAGATAGCTTTGTTGTGGTATTTATTGATGATGTGTTGGTCTACTCTCCGGATGAGGCCACACACCGTCAACATTTGAGGGTAGTGTTAGAGGTTCTCTGTGAGCACAAGCTATATGCAAAATTCAGCAAGTGCGATTTTTGGTTGCGTGAGGTTCATTTTCTTGGGCATGTTATCTCCGGTGCTGGTGTAGCAGTTGACAGTTATGGATTGGGAAACCCCCAAGACCCCTTCGGAGATTCGTAGTTTTCTGGGTTTGGCTGGTTACTATCGGCGATTCATTGAGGGATTTTCATCCATCGCTGTTACGCCCCCAATATTTAGCAGCGGAATAAATACCGAGAGACGTGAATGATATAGATAGACGTATCACAGTTGAGTAACGTAGAGTAACAATTACATATAACCACACATTTCAGACCATAATAATGTCATCAAAAGTACTCTTCATTCCATTTCAATCCACTAGTTACAACCTTACATAAGAAGAACCAACTGAAAAGGGTTCATTATTCAAATGAAATGTTTCTCTAATACATCGACTACTCAACCACTATTCCTAGACTATCAACTTCTCATATGGCGTGTGCTCATCACTCTTGCCTGGCCCCATCGAACTCCACTGGTTCCTCATCACTACCTGAAAAGGGCAGGATAATAGGGTGAGCAAACTAGCTCAGTAGGATTTACATCTCAATATTGTGCGGGCACTAATATACGTGATTAACATTTTAAATAGGCAAGATATGAACATGTATATGATGACAATGCATGCAATACTAACAGATTGAATAGCAGAGTAGAACAGATATCATATCAGATCAAATGTCGAGTTGCATATACAATGGACAGATATTTCAAGAGTAGAATCGTATCAAATGAATTGGCCATATTCATACATATATCATGCGTTCACATGATCAGACGTATCATATCAAATCAAACTTATCATATCAAACAAAGGCACAATTTTCACAACTCTTGCATATAGTATCAGTGCCATGCCATGCACCACAAGTCCATACTCCCGCGGTTAATAAGTACGGTTGGGCGCTCCTCCCCAGGACCAGACATGGCCCCTATTGCACAGGCATTAGTCAAATGGACCGAAGTCCCATATTGTGCCGAACAAACATATTCATATTATGGCCACAGAGTTTCAATGACAAGCTTTTAGTAAAAGGAACATGATCATTCATAGAGTCAAGGTATGACAAATAGCTCAAGAGAACAAAGGCAGTATAACGGCGTATCTTATGTTTCATAATTCATTAATGTCTTGACATGAGGATGACTAATGACAGATTGTATGTAGAACATGTGCTCTCTATCTCCAGGGTACCTCATGGTACAACCAGCTCGGCCTCTATGTGGAAATCCATGGAGAACAGAGACTTATGGAGGTCTTAAGGAAAAGATCGCTAGCCTTGCCGATTCAGAATGACCGACAGAGAGCTTTCATTTCCCCAAGAAGGAGGATGTGCCTATTCGTGTAAATGTGTAAGTGACGAGTCATTGATCTTTCCTAGCATGTATGCATATGGACAAATAATTAATTGAACACCGGAAAACATGTAACTATTGAAACTCATATGCAAATCATGATGTTAACTTCACTAACAAGTCCCTGCTAACATGTATTCATCCCCATATTCACAACAAATTCTTATCATTTCAATTGACAATAAGTAAGATCACAAGATAATCCAATGAACATAAGGTCAATCACAATTATTAGAATCATATTCATATCATTACCATTTTTCAATGGGTTGATTTCTTTTAGGTCCATGCATATTTTATAACATCATGCACATGCTAGTAGACATCATGTAACGATCAGACCCAAAATATGCAATTTTTGCAAGGGTAGTGTCGACACACCCCTTATTGGTGTCGACACAATGCTTGAAACACAAGACAAAATAATGAAGAAATGGTCAAGTAGTGTCAACACAGGATCCAGTAGTGTCGACACTAGACCCAGCTCCCAGAGAAACTAGTCAACAGGTCTGTACAGGGTGTCGACACTAGATCAAGTAGTGTCGACACAGGATCAAGTAGTGTCGACACTAGAGACCCTTCCTAGAGAACCTTTTGGACCAATTTGGGACAGTGTGTCGACACTGGATCAAGTTGTGTCTACACTAGATGTCACGCCCCAACGCGGAATATCGGAGCGCGAAGGCAGTTGCAAGAAAAGGTATAGAGCGTATACTAGACATCAAACCATTGCACACTGAATAATACTAAAGCAAATCTTTCTCATTATTAATTTTCCAAATGTCTAGTTACAACCACTAATATCAGAGCCATTCTATAGGGCCCAATTACATTGCATTAGAAGGAAATAACTAACTACAACTCTAAGATAACATAACGACTCGAGGGTACTCCTGGCTTCACTCTTGGTCATTCCCTTCCTCGTGAGTGTATGTGTCATCCTCGGTCTCACCTGAGAACACAACATTAAATAACGTAGGGTGAGCGATAACGCCCAGTAGGACTTAAATCTCAGGCTCAAGCAGGCTTTAAATAATTAATGCATTTAATGGCAGAGTATCTAAAGATAGCAGGTACAAGAGAGTCAAAATATAGCAAGAGATAGAACAATAGCACGAGAGCGAGTATAGTTTCCAAAAAGAGCACAAGTATCGAGTATAGCACGAATAGCAGGATGGCCATAGCACAACTAGCACAAGTATAGTAATAGCACGACGAGTATAGCACTTGTTTGTCATTCTAGACATCGAGAGAGTATAGCACGTTTTGTGTTTTTGATTGTCATATAGATAGTCGAGATAGATAGCACTTGAGTGTAATGCCAAACACTCTGATCATTTAACTCCCATGGGCACTAGCACTTTCGGGCGCACATCCCAGGACCAGATCGGGCCCTTTATTTATTGCCAGGCATTGGTTATATTGTTTATCTTTAGACAATCAGTCAATGGCCAATATAGAGTACCAAGAAGTAGATGAGAGCACTAGATGAATAGACGAGATAGTAGAGTGAACGTGAATAGACGAGCGAGTAGAGTATAGATAAGAGCTAGTGGACATTGCACGTAATGCGACGAGTAAACAGGCGATAGTAACAGTTGCACAACACGCGCACTTGGTGTTAGCAGTCAGGTGGAACTCACGACCCTACCACTGGCCTTGTTATGCACAGGTCCAGAGGTCCGGCGTGATTTAAGATGAGAGTGAATCTTCTAATAGCCGTTTGGATCATATAGATCCCTAAAGGGTATCATAGGTATTAGGGTACAACCGGCTCGTCGACCATGTGGGAATCCATGATCAGAGGAGACTTACGGAGGCCTTGTGCAAGGGTTCACTAGTCCGGCGAAAGGAATATCCGACGGAGAGTTCACCACAAGCCAAGAAAAGTGTGTATATAAAACAGGTGCTCGACGTTCTAGAGGAATTCTAGGACAGTGGAGCGTCAATATCGGTATATAAACAACGCAAGAAAACGAATGCAAGTCCTTTAAAATAGGGCAGTTAATATGCTTTATTGTAATACATTATGAGATATTTTCTGTCAGATTTCAGCCATAAATGGATGGTTCAAGTGTGTGCAAGTGCAAGAGAAATCATAGATAGAAATAAGTCGTGAACATGTATTTTAAATCATTCAATATAGCATCCTTTTTAAGTAGGGTTTTTACTAGGGGTATAACGGTAAGAAGGCGTAAGGATTATTTATAAAGTGACAAAAATATTTTATTTTATTTTTTATGGGTTTTTCATCAAAAACTTGTGAAGGCGACATACCCCTGTACTGGTCGCGACAGGGTCAGGACAGAACGCGACAGGGCCTAAAAAGGGTCGCGACAGGGCATGCAAATCGGGTACTGAGAACGCGACGGCTCACCTGTCGCCTTCTTGGTCGCGACAGGGTGGCTGTCGCAATCAGGCCCCAGAAAACGACATATCGAGGTGTCGCCTTCTGGTTGTCTGCGCCTGACTCCGACAGGAGTCAGACCAGGCATTGGATTGCGGGCCAGAACATTGAAATTTCGATACAGGGTCGTTCAGGAAATCATAACTAATTATATAGTCAACGAAAAATCATGAAACCAGTTGCAAATTAAACTAGACATGTAAGGGTACTTCCAATAAATCGGAATTAGAGAGAGAGCATGGTTTGAACATGGTTTGAGAACGAACAAGAACAAGTAACATAGAACATGATACAGGGAGCAAGATCGATTTAATTCGAGTAACATGCTCAATAGAAATTAGGGCTTTTAGGGCAAAAGATGCCTATCATGCATCAGTATCTCCCATTAAAATTTGGAGGCATGAGATAGAGTATTCAAGGAGATATGAATTAAGCATGAAGGTTCGGGGTCATAAGAACTGCAGAACTTTGAAAATTCATAAGAAAAGATTTGATCGCTGGAAAATTATGAAATTTGAGGGTTTTGTTCCAGAGGGTAGAGAGATCCTACAGAAAAAGTTTCACGGTTTATGCTTGTGAGAATGCCTACCTTGACTCGATTTCCTCTTCTAGGGCTAGAACTTGAAGAACGGGGTTGAGAGCTTGAAAGGTTCTTCTCCCCACGAAATCTCCTCCTCCTTGGCCTCTCCTTCTGGTCCAGGAATCCTTTGGCACGAGCTTGGGTCGGCCATGAGGGTTTTAGGAGAGTATTTAAGCTTCTCCTCTTTCTATTTCCTAATAGGACTCTAATTCCTCTTTAATTCCGAAATTTCCTTACTTCCTCCTTCCTTCCTTGCTTTCCAATCTCTATTTAGACTAGGAAGAGATCCAAATTCGTGCTAACCCATATGGGGTAGGTTTAGGAATCCTATTATAACTCAAACTAGCTATTTAATGCATTAAATACCCCTTTTCTATTTAGGTAATAATTTAGTTACGAATTTAGGGTATTTTCCTATTATTCTCCCTTTGTAAATTCATATTTTTGACCCAATAAATTCTAGAAGATCCATTAAGCAAAGCCCATTACTCTTTTTCATCTAATGAGTTTTATTTAATGCTCTATTTAAATATCCATTAAGCTGGGTTTTAAATTCTTATTTAAATTTTTTATTTTTCGTAAAAATTCAGGTTGCTACACTAGAGGCCTTCCCAGAAAACATATAGGTCAAGTGTAACCCGAAAACACATCTCATGCAGCGATCTACTTACCCCGCTTATAACTCTCTAATGAATGACATTTAGACAAAACGTTCAACACGAAATATGACGAGGACAATTAGTAGGAGAACTGTAATATTGGGGGTTTGATCTAATTCAGTCTTGAATCCCAAGAAATATTTGAAGAACATAAAGCTAAGTGCAGCCCGAAATCACAGTATCATGCAGTGACTCACTTGCCACACTCATAACTCTCTAACGAAAGACTTTTGGACAAAATGTCCAACATAAAAGATGATCATGACTACAAGTAGAAGAAATTTCATGATGGAAGTTTAGTCTAATTCGGTATCAAATCATGTGCATAATGAGAAGAACGGGAAAAACCCTAACTGTGCGAGACTTAGGGACAACTACGAATACACAATGTATACTCCATAAAAATTAGTCAAACCAAGTGTAAATGAACCTAGACTTGAAGATCTACATGATGGTGTTGGTTTTCTTTAATCTTGGCCTATGAACACCTACCTTTGAATGCTAATAACTCTTTGCAGATTTCTGGGTTGATGCAGAGCGAGGTTGAGGAAGACCACGTTTTCCCAGCCGTTCTCCACTCCTCCAGCGCTCCAAACTTGCTGCTCACGACCCCAACTTGTTGCTAACCCTTCCCTAAACATTCTGTGAGGAGTTCTTATAGTTTTAGGGTTCTAATTCATATCCCAATGGAACTAGGAAAAGGGGGCTGCGAATTCTGCTTCCTACTTTCCAAAATCTGGGATTCTCTCACCCAAAGGAGGTAGCAAAGGTTAGGAAACCACCTCTTAGGGTTGGGTCCGGTTTTGGCTTACCTTACATGACTAATCACCCTAATTTTAACCCTAAATTGCCGTCCCTAATTATTGCATAATTACATACATGAATTTTGGGTATTTCTTGTTCCAATTTTTATCCTTGGGCCAAATGTGCTTCATTGGCCCAATCTTGTTAATGGGTTATTAATACATAATGTTGTAAGTCTCTCCAACATGTTTATTTAATTTATGGTTGGGTTATTTTTCTGTGTTACAATTTTCCCGATGTGTTTTCTCTCGTACGATAATGGTACGTAAGTTTTATCGTTCTGATAATTACGGAATTTATTTATTCTCCTTTATTTCTAAAATTCTAAATCACTAAATTTTCGGGGTGTTACATCCTCCCCACTTAAGAAATTGGTCCCCAAATTTACGCATAATGGTGTAGTTCGTACCTGAGAATAGTTTTGGGTGGTTTTTCTTCATTCTGTCCTCTGTTTCCCAGGTAGCGTTAGTAACTCCATCTCGACTCCATTGGACCTTCACCATAGGAATGGTACGATTCCTGAGTCGTTGAATCTTCCGATCCAGCAGTTTGATCGGCTTCTCTTCATAGGCCAGGTCCTCCCGAATCTCCAAGTCCTCATGGTTGATTACATGGTCGGCATTGAATAAGTACTTCCTCAGCATGGATATGTGGAACACATTATGCACGTTCGCCAGCTGTGGAGGTAGTGCAAGTCTATACGCCACCTGACTAATCCTTTCTAGAATTTCAAATGGCCCGATGAATCTGGGACTCAACTTTCCTTTGATCCCAAATCTTTGAATTCCCCTTGAAGGTGAGACCTTCAAGAAAGCATGTTCGCCAACCTGAAATTCTAGTTCTCTCCTTCTCTTGTCTGCATAACTCTTCTGCCTAGATTGTGCTATCTTTAGACGTTCCCTGACAATTTGAACCTTTCTGACAGCCGCCTCAATTAAGTCGGGTCCAACCCATTGGTTCTCCCCAACCTCTTCCCAACAAAGGGGTGATCTGCAACTCCTGCCATATAAGGCTTCAAACGGTGCCATCTTGATACTTGCCTGATAGCTGTTGTTATATGCAAACTCCATCAGGTACAACTGATCATCCCATCGACCTCTAAAATCTAGCACTAGAGCACGAAGCATATCTTCCACAATTTGATTGGTTCTTTCGGTTTGTCCATCTGTCTAAGGATGGAAGGCAGTACTAAAGTTTAGTTTAGTACCCATTGCTGCTTGTAAACTCTTCCAGAAGTGTGAAGTAAATCTAGGGTCCCGATCTGATATTATGTTAGATGGAACCCCATGCAATCTAACTACTTCCTTAACATATAGTGCAGCCAATACATCCACTGACCAGGTACTCTTAATCGGCAAGAAGTGAGCTGACTTAGTCAATCGATCAACTGTTACCCAAATTGCATCCATACCACCTCTAGTCTTGGGCAATCCCATGATAAAGTCCATACCGATGCTATCCCACTTCCATTCCGGGATTTCTAGTGGTAGCAATCCACCAGCTGTACGGAAATGCTCGGCCTTGACTTTCATGCATGTTAAACAGTATGACACATGATCGGCCACATCCCTCTTCATGTTTGACCACTAGTATGACCGTTTTAAGTCTTGGTACATCTTTGTTGATCCAGGATAAATCGTGTACTTGGACTGGTGAGCTTCATTTAATAACCTCTTCTTGAGTTCTCCATGATTAGGGACACATGTTCTACCTCGGAATAGCAATCTTCCCTCAGCTGATAGAGTAAAGTCAGGTCTTTGTTCTAGCTTCTCCCTGATCTCCACTAAGAATGGATCCTCTCCTTGTTTCTCCTTGATTTCGGTCAGTAGATCGGATTGTATCTGGAGATTGGACATCATTACTTGTTTTTCCTTCTTTCCCACGTCTAAGTTCAAGCTTGCAAATTGCTCCAGTAACTTCCATTCGCCCAGCATCATACTAGCTAGCATAGCTCCTGGTTGTCTACTTAAAGCGTCTGCCACTACATTGGCTTTCCCAGGGTGATATTGGATGGAAAAGTCAAAGTCCTTAAGGTACTCTAACCACCTCCTTTGTCTCATGTTAAGCTCCTTCTGTGAGAACAAGTATTTCAAACTCTTGTGGTCAGAAAAGACTTTAAATTGCCCACCATAGATATAATGCCTCCAAATCTTCAAGGCGAATACTACAACTGCTAACTCCAGGTGATGAACCGGGTAGTTCACTTCGTGGATCTTCAACTGTCTTGAGGCATAAGCTATTACTTTCCCTTGTTGCATTAAGACGCATCTCAGACCTGTTCCAGAAGCATCTGAATAAATTTCAAATCCTCCCTCTTCAGTGGGTAAGACGAGGATAGGAGCAGTAGTCAGACACTTATTCAAGTTGTTAAAGCTTTCTTCACATTCATCGGTCCACACAAATAGATTTTCCTTCCGGGTCAGCTTGGTTAACGGCACTGCAATCTTTGAGAAATCCTTTATAAACCTTCGATAATATCCTGCTAGTCCTAGGAAGCTCCTGATCTCTGATACGCTTGTCGGTCTTTATCATTTCAGTACAACCTCAACCTTTGATGGATCAACCACGATACCATCCTTGGTTACCACATGCCCTAAAAAGGATACCTCCTCCAGCCATAATTCACATTTACTTAGCTTGGCATATAATTTGTTCTCCCTTAAAATCTGTAATGAGATCCTCAAATGCTCCTCATGCTCTTCCTTTGTCTTGGAATAGATCAATATATCATCGATGAATACCACCACAAATTTATCAAGATATGGGCGATAAATGCTATTCATCAACTGCATGAAAACTGCAGGGGCATTTGTTAGTCCGAAAGGCATAACAATAAATTCATAATGCCCATACCTGCTTCGGTAGGCTGTCTTGTGAATATCTTCTCCTTTGATCCTCAATTGATGATAACTGGATCTGAGATCTATTTTAGAGAAGTATTTAGCTCCTGATAATTGATCAAACAACTCATCAATCCTTGGCAGAGGGTATTTGTTCTTGATAGTTAACTGGTTTAGTTTTCTGTAATCTACATAGCCTCATCGACCCATCTTTCTTCTTGACGAAGAGGACAGGTGCACCCCATGGCGATGTACTTGGTCGGATGAAACCCTTCTCTAACAGTTCCATCAGTTGCTCCTTTAATTCCTTCAGTTCTGCAGGAGACATTCTATATGGTGCCCTAGATACTGGTGCTGCTCCAGGGACCAACTCGATGGTAAAATCGACCTCTCGCTCAGGAGGAACTCCTGACAAGTCTTTTGGAAAAACGTCAGCGTATTCGCTGACAACATGGATATACCTCCTTCTTCAGTAGCTTCAGGTTCCTGCATAGCTTGCAAGCTACCTTGCCTCTTTTGTCCATTCAGACGCTTGTCCTGAGGGGCTTGTTCTTTCAGCATTGGGCAGTCCGAGATCCTATGGTCACGACTACCACAGCGCATGCATCTCCCTTGTGCTCTCCAGCATTGTTCAGACCGGTGATTAGCTTTGTCACAATGTTTGCACCTTTCTCCCGTTGTCACCACCATCTGCTTACCTAACTCCTTTGGCTTTTTATCAGCTGGTTCATTTACTCCGCCACTGGGCCTCTTCTTCCCAATGGTCGGTTGATACCTTCCTATAGAAGGCACTTGCTCCCTTTCACGGATTTTCCCTTAATTCTTTCAGCAGTCTCCATGGCATCTTCCAGTAACTAAGCCTTCTTTACCATGTCAGCATAGGTTTGAATGTTCATTGGCGCCAGTTGAGTGATGAACTGGGGCCTCAAGCCATTCAGAAAGCATTTTACCTTCATCCTTTCTGTCCCAATCAAGTGAACAACATATCGGGATAGACGAGAGAATTGGGCCTCGTACTCGGCCACATTGAGTCCTCTCTGCTTCAAAGCCGCAAATTCGGCTACTTTCCGTTCCTGGACCCTCTCAGAAAAGTACTTGGTGTTGAATTGCTCAATGAACTGAGCCCATGTTAGTTGCTGGCCATTCAGTGTTGCTTCTACCGACTCCCACCATGCCCTGGCATCCTTTTCCAATTGGAAAGTCGCCAGTAGTACTTTGTTTTACTCTGTGCATTGCATGACCTTGAATATCCTTTCAATTTCCTTAACCCAGTGTTCAGCAACATCTGGGTCAGTACTCCCTTCAAACCTAGGCGGATCCATATTCCAAAAATTCCGATGGAGATCACCGGCTCCGCAGTTACCTCCACCCTGGGTGGCTTGCAGGATAGCCTGAGTCAAGTTCTGTATTGTTTGTTGCATGTTCCTAGCCTGGGCACGTTCAGAGGCCATCGAGGTAATAATTACCTTCAAGATAATAATATAAGTCAGTCATCTAAATATATCACATGTGACTTCTATTCCCATGGTTCTACCCAAGCTCACATTAGGTACGACAGATTTTGACTCGTGTGATCTAGTTTCATTCTATGTTCCTATTCCCTTGGACCCTAAAGTTTAGGGCTCTGATACCAACTGTCACGCCCCTAATATTTAGCAGCGAAATAAATACCGGGAGACGTGAACGATACAGATAGACGTATCACAGTTGAGTAACGCAGAGTAACAATTACATATAACCACACATTTCAGACCATAATAATGTCATCAAAAGTACTCTTCATTCCATTTCAATCCACTAGTTACAACCTTACATAAGAAGAACCAACTGAAAAGGGTTCATTATTCAAATGAAAATGTTTCTCTAATACATCGACTACTCAACCACTATTCCTAGACTATCAACTTCTCATATGGCGGGTGCTCATCACTCTTGCCCGGCCCCATCAAACTCCACTGGTTCCTCATCACTACCTGAAAAGGGCAGGATGATAGGGTGAGCGAACTAGCTCAGTAGGATTTACATCTCAATATTATGCGGGCACTAATATACGTGATTAACATTTTAAATAGGCAAGATATGAACATGTATATGATGACAATGCATGCAATACTAACAGATTGAATATCAGAGTAGAACGGATATCATATCAAATCAAATGTCAAGTTGCATATACAATGGACAGATATTTCAAGAGTAGAATCGTATCAAATGAATTGGCCATATTCATACAGATATCATGCGTTCACATGATCAGACGCATCATATCAAATCTTATCACATCATATCAAATCAAACTTATCATAACAAACAAAGGCACAATTTTCACAACTCTTGCATATAGTATCAGTGCCATGCCACGCACCACAAGTCCATACTCCCGCGGTTAATAAGTACGTTGGGGCGCTCCTCCCCAGGACCAGACATGGCCCCTATTGCACAGGCATTAGTCAAATGGACCGAAGTCCCATATTGTGCCGAACAAACATATTCATATTATGGCCACAGAGTTTCAATGACAAGCTCATAGTAAAAGGAACATGATCATTCATAGAGTCAAGGTATGACAAATAGCTCAAGAGAACAAAGGCAGTATAACGACGTATCTTATGTTTCATAATTCATTAATGTCTTGACATGAGGATGACTAATGACAGATTGTATATAGAACATGTGCTCTCTATCTCCAGGGTACCTCATGGTACAACCAGCTCGGCCTCTATGTGGAAATCTATAGAGAATGGAGACTTATGGAGGTCTTAAGGAAAAGATCGCTAGCCTTGCCGATTCAGAATGACCGACAAAGAGCTTTCATTTCCCCAAGGAGGATGTGCCTATTCGTGTAAATGTGTAAGTGACGAGTCACAGATCTTTCCAAGCATGTATGCATATGGACAAATAATTAATTGAACACCGGAAAACATGTAACTATTGAAACTTATATGCAAATCATGATGTTAACTTCACTAACAAGTCCCTGCTAACATGTATTCATCCCCATATTCACAACAAATTCTTATCATTTCAATTGACAATAAGTAAGATCACAAGATAATCCAATGAACATAAGGTCAATCACAATTATTAGAATCATATTCATATCATTACCATTTTTCAATGGGTTGATTTCTTTTAGGTCCATGCATATTTTATAACATCATGCACATGCTAGTAGACATCATGTAACGATCAGACCCAAAATATGCAATTTTTGCAAGGGTAGTGTCGACACACCCCTTACTAGTGTTGACACAATGTTTGAAACACAAGAAAAAATAATGAAGAAATGGTCAAGTAGTGTCGACACAGGATCCAGTAGTGTCGACACTAGACCCAGCTCCCAGAGAAACCAGTCAACAGGTCTGTACAGGGTGTCGACATAGGATCAAGTAGTGTCGACACATGATCAAGTAGTGTCGACACAGGATCAAGTAGTGTCGACACAGGATCCAGTAGTGTCGACACTAGAGACCCTTCCTAGAGAACCTTTTGGACCAATTTAGGAAAGTGTGTCGACACTGGATCAAGTAGTGTCGACACTAGAGGCCTTCCCAGAAAACATATAGGTCAAGTGTAACCCGAAAACACATCTCATGCAGCGATCTACTTACCCCGCTTATAACTCTCTAATGAATGACATTTAGACAAAACGTTCAACACAAAATATGACGAGGACAATTAGTAGGAGAACTGTAATATTGGGGGTTTGATCTAATTCAGTCTTGAATCCCTAGAAATATATGAAGAACATAAAGCTAAGTGTAGCCCGAAATCGCAGTATCATACAGTGACTCATGTACCACACTCATAACTCTCTAACGAAAGACTTTTGGACAAAACGTCCAACATAAAAGATGATCGTGACTACAAGTAGAAGAACTTTCATGAAGGAAGTTTAGTCTAATTTGGTATCAAATTGCATGCTAATGAGAAGAATGGGAAAAACCCTAACTGTGCGAGACTTAGGGACAACTACGAATACAAAATGTATACTCCATAAAAATTAGTCAAACCAAGTGTAAATGAACATAGACTTGAAGATCTACATGATGGTGTTGGTTTTCTTTAATCTTGGCCTGAGAACACCTACCTTTGAATGCTAATAACTCTCTGCAGATTTCTGGGTTGATGCAGAGCGAGGTTGAGGAAGACCACATTTTCCCCAGCCGTTCTCCACTCCTCCAGCGCTCCAAACTTGCTGCTCACGACCCCAACTTGTTGCTAACCCTTCCCTAAACGTTATGTGAGGAGTTCTTATAGTTTTAGGGTTCTAATTCATGTCCCAATGGAACTAGGAAAAGGGGGCTGCGAATTCTGCTTCCTACTTTCCAAAATCTGGGATTCTCTCACCCAAAGGAGGTAGCAAAGGTTTAGGAAACCACCTCTTAGGGTTGGGTCCAGTTTTGGCTTACCTTACATGACTAATCACCCTAATTTTAACCCTAAATTGCCGTCCCTAATTATTGCATAATTACATACATGAATTTTTGGGTATTTCTTGTCCCAATTTTTATCCTTGGGCCAAATGTGCTTCATTGGCCCAATCTTGTTAATGGGTTATTAATACATAATGTTGTAAGTCTCTCCAACATGTTTATTTAATTTATGGTTGGGTTATTTTTCTGTGTTACAATTTTCCCGATGTGTTTTCTCTCGTACGATAATGGTACGTAAGTTTTATTGTTCCGATAATTACGGAATTTATTTATTCTCCTTTATTTCTAAAATTCTAAATCACTAAATTTCCGGGGTGTTACAATCGCCCCCCATTGACTCAGCTTACCAGAAGGGGGGTGAAATTTGTGTGGTCCGAGACATGTGAGAGTAGCTTTCAATTATTGAAGGCTAAACTTTCTTCCGCTCTAGTATTGGTATTACCTAATGGTGCTGAAGGTTTTGCCATTTATACGGATGCATCTCGGATTGGCTTAGGCTGTGTACTAATGCAGCAAGGAAGGGTAGTAGCGTATGCTTCTCGCCAATTGAAGGAGCATGAGCATAACTATCCGACTCATGATTTGGAACTTGCGGCAGTGGTTCATACACTAAAGATCTGGAGGCACTATCTTTATGGTGTCAGATTTGAGGTGTTCACTGACCATAAGAGCTTGAAGTATCTCTTCTCCCAGAAGAAACTAAACCTACGGCAGAGGAGATGGATTGAGTTCCTCAAGGACTACGACTTCGATCTTCAATATCATCCAGGAAAGGCGAATGTCGTAGCGGATGCTCTTAGTAGGAGGAGGTCTTCGCTCTAGTAGGATTGGAAGATGTTGGAGGATGCGGCGTGTTCGATGGCCGAGTTAGAGCCCTTATGTCAGGCTTTTGTGGCTCAGTTATCCCTTAGGTCTTCGGTGTTGGATGAGGTGATCGGGCAACAGGAAGCCGACCCTAGACTCCAAGAGTTAGTGGGCAAGGCAGGCATTGCTCATGATGAGGATGGCGTGATTAGATTCCACCACCGAGTATGTGTTCCTAACATTGTAGATGTCCGTGAGCAGGTATTAGCAGAAGCTCATAGGTCGAGATTCTCTATTCATCCGAGTAACACCAAGATGTACCAGGATTTGAAGAGGTCTTTTTGGTGGTCTGGCATGAAGAGAGATGTAGCGGATTATGTATCTAGGTGTCTAGTATGTCAGCAAGTGAAAGCCGAGCGGCAGTGACCATCTGGTCTTATATAGAAGATGGAGATCCCAGTATGGAAGTGGGAAGCTGTCACTATGGATTTTGTTTCGGGTTTGCCTCGATCCAGACGGGGTAATGACTCGATTTGGGTAGTCGTAGATAGATTCTCGAAGACTGCGCATTTCTTGCCTATGAAGAAGAAGCAGTTAGTGGAGAGCTTGGCTAGATTGTATGTCAGTAGCGTCATTAGATTGCATGGTGTGCCGAAGTCGATCATTTCGGATCGAGATCCGAGATTTACTTCGAGGTTGTGGAAGGGTCTTCAGGATGCTTTAGGTTCGGAGCTGAAGCTCAGTTCGGTGTTTCATCCCCAGACAGACGGACAGTCTGAGAGGACTATCCAGATGCTCGAGGATATGTTGAGGGCGTGTGTGCTGGATTGGAAGGATGATTGGGAGCGCCATTTACCTCTGGTGGAGTTCGCATATAACAACAGCTTTCATGCGAGCATTGGTATGGCTCCATTTGAGGCGTTGTATGGAAGGCCTTGTAGATCTCCTTTATATTGGGAGGAGACCAGCGATAGGCGGTTAATCGGTCCGGAGTTAGTTCAGGAGACTTCGGATAAGATTCAGCTTATCAGGAAGAGGCTTGTTGCGGCACAGGATAGGCAGAAGAGCTACGCCAACAATAGGAGGAAGGATTTGGAGTTCGAAGTGGGTGAGCATGTCTTCTTGAAGATATCACCTACTCGAGGTGTTGTCAGGTTTGGCAGGCATAGTAAATTAAGCCCTAGATTCATTGGCCGTATGAGATTCTCGGACGATTGGGCAACGTGGCATATGAGCTAGCTTTACCCCCAGCTTTAGCTAGTGTTCATCCCATTTTCCACGTATCTATGCTCAGGAAGTATGTTCGAGATCCGTCTCATGTTATTAGTCACGAGCCAGTGGAGATCCAGCCAGATCTGTCGTATGTGGAGCAGCCAATAGCTATTCTTGACCAGAAGGTCTAGCATCTCCGGAACAAGAGTATTACGTCAGTGAAGGTTCTATGGCGGAACTTCTCGCGAAAGGAGGCTACTTGGGAGCTTGAGGATGCGATGAAGAAGAAGTATCCTCATTTGTTCGAGTAGTGTTGTTTAAACTTCGAGGACGAAGTTTTCTTAAGGGGGAGAGGGTGTAAGGCCCTCGAATTTTGTCCTTTTAATTGATATCATGTATGGATTCGTGCTTGTGTGTAAATATCATGTGTGCATATGTAGGTAACTATGTACATATTAGCTAGGTGTACTTACGTGTGCATGTGTAAATTAATTGTAAATAGTGGATGATTGCATGGTGTAGTAGTGTGTATATTATACCATATGTATTGCATGCATAGACATAGTGTACATAGGGTTTTCCGCATGGGTTTTAAGCTCTGGCCGAAGAGCAAATTGGCGTCAACATAGATGGACGTCCATGTTGAGTAAACATCCATGTCGATGGACGCCAACTATGAGGTAAACGGCCATGGATGTGGACGTCTACTTCTCTGATTTTCTATGCGCAGCAGACCCCAAATTCTGGGTTGGGCTTGCTTACTGATTGAGGAAATGTCTCCCAACGGCTCTCAACTCCCATCAGACCCTGCCCACGCATGCCCCAAGGCCAAGACTTATAAAACACCCCTCCTTGTGTAAGGGAGAGCTCTCTTGGCTCTTTGCAAGAGGAAAACCCTAGCTGTGAGAAGAAGAGAGGAAAAACTGAACTTTGTGAGCTTGGATCCGGCGATCAGAGGCTTCTTCCGGCGATCCACTGCAGCTATGAGGAAGTATACACGTTGGGGAAGGCTTCTCCAACACCGGGCTATTGTCTACATCCATAGAGAACTCGGAGCAAGAGGATCTTGGAGGCTTCTTGGCACTGCCCAAGGAGAGATTCTCCGGCCATTTAGATCCCTTTGTAGATTTATTCAAAGGCAAGTAACCCTTACCCGTTGTCCATGTGTATGTCTAGTAGGCCTTAGGCATTTTCTGAGATTTTTTTTCGTGTCCTGGAACCCCTACATTCACCCATCTTTGGAGTTCGGTCTGTATTTCTGCACAGACAGGAACTTAACGACATGATCTCTTGCCGTTAAGCTCTTCATTTGGTGGCAGACGATGCTGCCGTTAACCTCTGTGAACGGCCAGCCTTTGCCGTTTAGTTCTTCAGGATAGAACAATGAGCTGTTCTTCCTTCTATATGACTATTTTCTGGATTTCCTTCGTATGAGGATATATTGTAAACACTATATGTTATGTAATATAGATAATGGAATGTGTGGTGAGATTTTTATGTATTTCTACAATTAGTATAAATTGTTAGGTTTATGTGAAATGCATGTTAGATGAGATCTTGAATGTGGCAAAGTTCTGTTCATATGATCCTTGCGAAATTTTAGTGCCATGAAATTGTTGAGTGATGTGCATGTATGTCAGTCCTGGTTCTGAAAATTTGGAAATTTTCCCCTGACCATGTTATTTGTTATAATTTCTGTATGGAAAAATAGGGAGCATGTGTAGGATGTTTAAAATTTTTTTTAGTAAATTGTATGATGCTTGATAAATTCGGGGAAAATTCATGTGATAATATGAATGTTAGATGCAGGTTAGTGAACTGTTAAATTCGACCTTGACACTATGCTTCTATGATAAACTGCTTTATGAATGGCACGTGAATGAGTATTTTAATTTCTGTAAAATCAATGTAGCTCAGAAAAATATGAAAATGTGCATGTGTGATCTGAAATCTGCCAACAACATGTGGTTAAAATTTCGTGTGATTTGGGCAATAGTAGATGAGGTTGTGAAATTTCCATGTGAAATTTAGTTATTAAAGTATGCTTATTGTGGTTATGATTGTTAATGAAATTCCCAACATGATTAGTGTAGATTCCTAAGTGTTAAACTCTGTTAACAGTAGCATCATGTTAGGGAAAACTGAATCATGTGCCAAGTGGTGAAATGTAAGTCATGTGTCCAATTGTGTGAGAACTATGTGTATAATAAACGGGAAAATGTGTAAAAATGTGCCGTGTGTGACACTGCTTCTATAGAGGGCTGTGGAACTATACCGTGGAAAAGTCCCCATGGGAAAATTCAATGTGTTTAGAATCCTATGGGCATTAGGATGAAATCCTGGAGGTGGACAAGTACCACTGGTTAGGGTGGAGATTACTTCTCCCAATCTGCGCAGTACCAAGAGCCGTCACTGTGTTGCCTAGGTGGCGTCTATGTGTTATGTGTTATGTGAATGTGTCCTTCTAGTGGTGGTTTGGACTATGTGTCACGGCATCTAAATGCGAACAATGTGAATGTGTATATGTGGCATTGTGTAGTGTGAACATGTGAATGTGAAATGTGTAAGTGAACATGTGAATGCGTAAATGTGTAAACATGCGAAACCAATGTGTTAGAATGTGAAATTGTGATTTATGATATGATAATGTTAGATTCATGTCAAAACAGCAACCTTAATGTGTTTGCAATGGTGGTTTACATGTGCAAAAGTAGGTAGAATCCATGTTAGGAGTATTTCCTTTTATTTGTGAAAATCCCATGCTTAATTTGCTATTATATTGTAGCTTAAATGTAAACGTAGCTCTCATGTGGATAGATAAGTAGAAAGCATGCGGTAGGTATTTTATTTTGGAATGACGTGAACCATGTTTCTTGTGTTATAAAAGTTTGATAGAAGTATCATGGTAGGTTCTTCTTAAGGTTGTTCAAGCATGCTATATGTATTGATTAATGTCATTGAATGTAAATTGCCTATGCGACGTATGCATGTATGATGTGTATGGAGTTTACTTGCTGAGTCTTTTAGACTCACCCTTGCTTCGGCGTACAGGTTTAACAGCGGATCCTACTTCCTTGGAGGAGACCGTTGAGAGCGACTCCGAGCGAGGAGAGTAGTTGTGGTGGATTATCGACTTATACTTTCTTTTCATAGTATGTATTTGAGACTTATGTAAATTTGTGGACGAACAATATAATTTGAATTTCGTATTTCATTATGTGGACTTAGTTCTTAAAATTGCTATATGGATCATGTAAATGTGGATGATGAAATGAAAATACAGTAGTTCTTTTACTTCCGCTACTCTGTATTCATATTTGTGTACAACTCAATCATGTGTGTTAGTGCTTGGGTAAATGTCCCACTGTGACGAGACTCACTATACCGACGTGGATTGGTATAATCATACCGGTATAAGGAGGGTCGTCGCACAAATACTTGCAGAAGGTTCATTATTCTGACGCCACATTTGATATTATGATTTCTGCGGAAAGAAGGTTATGTGAGCAAGCCGCCAGTCTTGTTTTCTCTAATCATAGAGTTTTTATATCTGGGCCTGGGTCAATGGTCAGTTTTTGGTTGGACATATGGGCTGGGTCTGTTCCACTTTGGACATATCTGCCTACGCATGTTTGGATGAATATTTCTGAAAAGTTCTGCTCTGTGCAGCATGCTTTTTCGGATATTACTTGTGAACACCTTGCTATTGCTCGAGCGCATTGCCCTTCAGCGGTTCTGGATGGTGCACTTGCTAATGCTTCTGGTATGGACCGATGGATCTGGTGTCCTACTCCTGATGGGGTATTTACATCCAAGTCGGTGCGGTCCATTTTACAGGGGGATTCAACGCACTCATGCTGGTCGCATCTTTGGAGTTCATGTATTCCTCTTAAATGGTCCATTTTTGCATGGCGTGTGGTACGTGGATGTATCCCTATTGATGATAGAATAGCTGCTTGTGGTATCCCGTTGTGCTCCAAATGCCCTTGTTGCCCTATCCCTCAATGTGAGACCATCCAACACCTTTTGTTTCAAGGGAAAATCGCTAATGATGTGTGGACTATTGTGCATGGCTTCATCAACTTCAATAACCTTCATGTTTCATTGGTGCCCAGTGGGGTGTTTGGTTTCCTTTCAAATCTCCATTATTCTACAGTTGGTGGAACTATATCCAGGTGTCTTTTCTTGGCTATCCTCTGGGAAATCTGGTGCAGCAGGAATCGTTGTCGTTTTGATGATCAGGTGATGTCAGCTCAACGTATTCTGCATAGAGCGATGATTGCTGTTCGTGACATTGTTGTTGTATCTATGTTTAAAGGGTCTGATCTTACTTCTGCTCAGCGGGGTTTCTTACGTTGTTGGAGTATTCATGTGTCTTCTAGGACCCCTTTGCCTCCCAGGGTTGTTTGTTGGTTCCTACCTCCTTCTGGTCGCTTCAAGCTTACTATTGATGGGGCATTCCAGTCTGGCACTGGTGTTGCGGCTGGTGGGGGTATTTTGTGAGATTTCCATGGTAATATCTTGTTTGCCTTTGCTGCAAATTACCCGGATGTTCACTCTAGCCTTCAATCTGAGGCTCTTGCTCTCAGGGATGGTCTTTCATTGTGCTATCAGAGAGGTTTTACTTCCGTTCTAGTTGAGTCTGATTCCCAAGTGTTATTGCGCATCTTGCAACACCGTGCATCCTTCCCGTGGCAGCTAATCTACATTCTTCATGATATTATGCACTATTGTACAAGGGTTCAAGCCTCTATATGCCATGTCTTCAGGGAGGCTAACCAGGTTGCTGATTCCTTAGCAGGTGTTGGTTGTTCTATTTCTGAGTTTCTTATTGTATGGTGCTCATGGGCCGATCTTCCCTCTTCTATAAGGGGTCCCTATCATCTTGATAAGATAGGTTGCCCCTCCATCAGGCCCTAGAACTCTTTTGTGCTCATTATTTTATCATTAATAAAATCTCCCTGCTAGGTGATGGGTGGTGGAGCGAACAACTCTCCCCTTCCCTGAAGGGGGGAGTGCTCTCCTACCTTCACTAACAGGTATCTATCCGATTTAAAAAAAAAGTGCCTGATGATCCAATATAGTACGGATCTCTGTAAGGCTCTCCCATATCCTTTTGATCATCTGATGCATAGTCTCCTTAGGTTCATCTCCACCACCTCCCCAATGTCTCCTATCTGCCATTTCTAATCCTGCACAAATGTCATTCCAACCATACAACACACAACAAATCAATACAAAAACCAGGGTCATCTACCAACAGTGGGCTAAAGCAGAGGAAAGGCTATGCAAATTTCCGATTCCTTTAGATTCACACAGACCTTGCTCTGATACCAACTGTAGCGGTCCTCGTCGTTCAAACCCGTTAACCTAATAATGGGCCTGACCCGACTCCGCCTCCCGCGACCGAGCCGAAGCCTCGCAATGGATACCATTCACAAGTCCATAGAAATATAAAGGAAACTGCTCAAATATATATAAAATTTTCATCTCACAAATATTTACATGAAATATACTTAGCCATTTCTCAACAGTAACTAGACATAACTACAACAACAACAACCTGTGGCATACCCCGAGGTGTACAAAGTAAGAAAATTACACTGCTAGTGGTGCAGACCCAACCCCGCTACGACGCTGCTCAGAACTAGATGAAGGGCGAGAAGCCTCCTACTCTCCCTCACCTGAACGGAGTAGGGGTGAGCCTCGCAAGTCACTGGCTCAGTAGGAAAACTCCTCCAAAAACCAAGCAAAACCAAACTCACAAGTAACAAAGCAAAAAGCTACGCTAGCAATTTATAGCACTAACTAAGCAGGATATTAAAGCTGTAAATGCCAATTACCACATGCTAATAACTAAATCAACTTTAATAAATAAACGGAAAATCACAACCAGGTGCACGTGCTAAAGTAGGAAAACGCCATACTCAGGCCACGAAGACTGGTTTGTGACACCAGCTACTGACCCGGACAAACCACACATGACTACCTCTTAGTCTTGGAGCCACAGATTAAAGGTCCAGCTACCGCTCCACTAGAATAAGTCAAGAAACTGTGGAGACCAACTAACACCACTCCTGCGGGCCACACCGCCTTAGGCCCATGCCTGACACCTTTAGGGACTCCGGCTCGAGCTTCCTAAAGTGAGGCACTAGAAAATAGGACTAGCTAGGGTCAGTACGTCTACTGGTGTCCGTAACCCCCAACCATGAGCGCACTACAAGTGACAAACACAAACTCTCACAAGTCGCTGTCCCACTGCCGTCTTTCCCTCAGCCGGACGCACAACTCTACATAAGAGTGAGGGTGTCCAGGAAGACGACACAGACCTCGACGATACACAAGTACCGGGATAAGCCCCAAGCACTCACGTGCCTGGCTCACACAAAACCTGGGGCTCCTAACTGAAGAGGTAACCATGGTAGGCGTCGTACTACTTTCCACGTACACACAAACCATGTGAACACCGCTCAAACCACGTAAACACCATGCTCTTCGAGCGCTACAGGTGCCATTGCACCATTAACCACTGCCATGCACAACGTAAATCGATAATCCGATAATGACATAACTATGCACAAGCATACAACCCTCGGGACCCTTAATGCGACAGAGTCCTCTGTCGCCTTCTGAACGTGACACCTCGATATGTCGCGTTCAAAGCAGAACTTGACGGGTCAAGCTGTCGCGTTCAGAACGTGACACCTACGTCCGTCGCCTTCACAGGCTAAACCCTAATCCGGGAACCTCTCTCCGGATTTCCCATGAAAACCATGTAAAACACCAAAACTATCAACTATTCATGCTCTATACGATGCCCTAGCATGATATCTAACATCTATAAAGCCATTAACAAATCACACATGCATCACACACAATCCGCAACGTAAAACATGGTAGAATCTCCCTACCTTCATGAAGAACGTGAAGAACGGCGATGCCCCAGCATTTCCCTCGCTCCGTGCGACGTCCTCGCGGCGAGACCACGCCAAAAACGACCCTGAATCGTCAAATCGCCCAGAAAAGCCACAAAATCTCCTCCTCCTGGCCGAGCAGAGCTTTCTAAGCTCTGTTTGGCCAACCTTAGTTAAAAACATCTCATAGATGAGAACGCGACACTCTCTGCCATCGCGACCTGAACACGACGGGGAAGGGTGTCACCTTCTCATGGCCGACGTCAGCAAGCCGCCCAGCACGTGACACGCGGTGGACATGCAGTCGAAGGCTGCTCCGCGGCAGTGACTAGAATGCGACACCTAGGGCCGTCGTGTTCAAAACACGATGCCCAGCCCTGTTGCGTTCACAAACAGTGAACCAATAGGTGCTTTGGGCCTGAACTGCTGGCCCACAAAGCCCCAAAAACCTGTGTAACACTGTAACACACGCTAATGGGTCACACACTGGCCCAACAACCACTAAGCCATGATCTGAACGGTCAATATGCTACAAAAGTAATGTCTCGTCAAATGTTGGTTAAGTAGATGAGTTTACCCACCAAGCATTGATAACAACTAACATCAGGAAACTCATCTCTAAACCAGTCCTAGGACTTTGGTTGTGTATCTCTAAGCCAGTCCTAGGACTTCTCCACCAAATCAGTCAGATCTATCCTCACTACTGAAGCTGACCAGCAGTGGGCTATCCTCTGGGCCCCTTACATTCCCACTAAATGGTCAGCCCTGGTCTGGTGAATTATTCTCAATGCGGTGCCGGTTGACGGGACTGTGAAAGAACAGGGGATCCCCCTGGTATCCAAATGCTATTGCTGCTCTAATCCTCATGAGGAGACCACCCTCCACCTGTTCTTCAAGAGCGCAATTGCAGTTCAGATCTGGACTGAACTGGCGCACCTTCTGCACTTCAGCCATGCCGATATGACATCTATTGCAGATAACCTGACTGACTTCTTAGCTAGCCGTGAACCAGAAGCTGCTGCTGCCTGTCTTATACGTTGCACTTTCATGTCCATCCTGTGGGAAATCTGGTGTAGTCGGAACAAAGCCAGATTCCAAGACCAAGGGATGTCAGCCAAACATATCATCAACAGAAGTTTGCTCTCCGTCCGGGCCATCTGCACTTCCTACAAGTTCTAGAAAATCCCTCCAGACTGGATAGCTGCCCTGCGTCAAGATAGCACTGTGAAAGATAATCTGAATGCTAGAATCCCATCTGCTGTTCGCTGGTTCACTCCTCCGTCAGGAAGACTGAAATTGAATGTCGATGGAGCTTTCAAATCGACGTCGGGTGAAGCTGGAGGTGGGGGTATTGTTCGTGATCAGAATGGCAACATGCTGTGTGCTTTTGCCCACGCATACCATGGTTTAAACTCCAGTTTGGCTGTCGAGGCTTTAGCGATGAGGGATGGAATCTCCATGTGCTGCAGAAATGGTATTTCTGAGGTGATGATTGAGACCGACTCCCACAACCTTGTGCAGATCATGACTGCCCAGCAGGCCTGCCAGTGGGACCTCGCCTGCATCCTTCAAGACATTACAGCCAAGACTCAAATCCTACAAGCTGAAATCAGTCACACCCCCCGTGAAGCCAACCGTGTAGCGGACAGTCTTGCCAACTTTGCATTATTTTGTCCTTCTTTGGTAAGCTGGAATTTCTGGGGTGACCTTCCCCCTGATGTCAAGGAGATCTACCACCAAGATAAGGTGGGGACTCCTTCCATCAGACCATAGGTCTCTTTTGTACCATCACTATCTTCATATATATATAATCTAATCTCTAGCCGATTGGGGAAGGTAGTGGCCCTCTCACTCTGTGAGGTCGCTCCTACCTACCTCTATCCGGGCTTTATTCAAAAAAAAAGTGTCCACAAGTTTACTACCAAAGAGCCTAGGTTCTTATAGAAAATTTAAGACATATTTCTATTGAAAAAGAGAAATTTCATTTTTACTGTAAGCCAAGAAAATAGCATGGCTGATCAAGATCATTAGTCACAACTTATTTTTGTAGATATGTCTTTATAGTAGTAATAATATCATCATCACCATCAATCATGATCATATCACCAATATAGACAACAAGAACAACAATACATGTGGAACTCCTTTTAGTGAAAATAAAGTCATCAACTTGACTATGAATGGGACCTATAGCAGAGGCAATTTGGCTAAACTTGTCAAACCATGCTTCTAGGTATTGTTTAAGACCACATATTCACCTTCTAGAGTTTGTAGACTTTTATCTTTCCCTAAGCAACATATTCATGAGGTTTCCCCACAGACTTTTTTTTGCAAATCACCATAGAGGAAGGTATTTTTAACATCTATCTGTATCATGTGCCACCTAAGATCAATAGTTAGAGAGAAAAGAACATAAACAAAGGTAATATGAGCAATTTGAAAAAAGGTTTCAAAGTAATCAATATCATAAGTTTGAGTAAACCCTTTGATCACTAATTGTGCTTTATATCTATCAATTAGAGCCATTTGAGAGATACTTGAGAATGAACACCCACTTGCATGCGACGAGCACAACACCTGGTGGAGAAATGACAAGGTCCTAGGTGCCATGCGATATGGGAATGGTAGTGGAGAGTATCAGCCACTTGTGCTACCTCTCAATGTAATGAGAGTATCAACCAATTCTTCCATAGATTTGTGACAACAAAGATAACACTTTCTAAGTTTGTTTTGAAGCACATAATTGCACTTGAACATAGATTTGACACAAAAAATCAATTAGACCTTAAATCATCTTATACAAAGGCATATTTGAAGGTTTCTTTCCCATTCAAGAAACAAGCGACTGCCATATATACACGATCTATTTTTTTCAAAAATTTCAACAATAATTGATAGAGGAATCTACATGACAACCACAACGGTTTGGTGAGAATGAATCATCTTTGACTTTAAGAGTGAAATCTTTTGAACCTGTTAAATTGAAAAGTATATCAAAGATATAGAAAAAGTGTACAATGTGAAGTATAATACAGAACAAAAAGAAGTGAAATGTTCTTGTTGTTGCTTTGAATTTAAGAGGTACTTATGCTAATGGCATTGAGATATGTTGACATTGACTGCATATTAGAATAGTATTTCTTACAACGAGGTGGAAGGATATGCACTATTGACATTCATGTGAGACATTTGATGTTCAAAATGAAGACAAGAAATCTTTCTTATCAAGATATATGAATTTAATATATTATTTCATAAAGATGGCTTTGGCAATCTCATAATTAGAGGAAGCCTATGGCACAAATCCCTCATCAAGTCAATGGAGTCCACCTTGAGTAGTTTAGATGAAACATTATTCCATTGTCATGTCCAAGATCCACCAAAAGCATCAATGAAAGGAAGAACATAGGAGAAGCACATACCATCTACCCTAGAGAAGCTAAGAAAGAAGAGTAGAGTTTCAAAATAGGGTAATCAATCACCATGTCACAACTTGTGAGACCACTCATGGTGAAATCTCATTTTTTACAACACAATGACAAAATTTTTACTTTCCATAAGCTATTTTTGCTTACACAAGAAACTTATAGATGACCTATATAATATATTTCTACGAAGTACATGCTATTAGTCATTAAAACAATATAATTCTATGAAGTACATGATATTAGTGTTTTGTGAAGTATAGGTTGAGTCGCATTATTTGTCTATTAGGTGGCTATTTGTCACCCTTAGTTAGCTACATATCCCCCCTACTTAGTCTCATATCAACCTTAATTGGAGACTTAAGTATAACATGAGTCACGTTATTTATCCCCCTTAGTTGACTATTTATCTCCCTTACGTAGCTATTTCTCACCTTGAATTGGTTATTTGTCCTCCCCTATTTAGCCTTGTGCTAGTCTTAATTGGAGGCTGACATGATAATTCATGTTATTTGTTCCCTTAGTTGGCTATTTATCCCTCTTATGTAATTATTTGTTGTTGAACCACTCTTATATTTATTCATATATTTTAGTGATAACTAAAACTCATGAATGATAACTAAAACTCATGATGATCATAAATATATTTAATAATATTTTTGAAGATTGTTGTGTACAAGAAATAAGATTATTTATGTCGCTTTAAAGATTTGCACTAAAAGTCTAAAATCGATTACAGTTCAATATGTATCGATTAGAGACTAAAGTGTCACATCGATTATAGAATAAGCTCCTACTGATTAGAGAACAAAAGAAACTTTCTATTGATTAGAGAAAAAATCTTATACCAATTAGAGACTAAGTGTTATACCAATTACTGAAGGAACTTTCTATCAATTAAAGAAGAAAAGCTTTATATCGATTATTAAAGAAGCAGTGTTCTAATAATAGAAGAAACACGTGTTTTGATTATAGAAGAAATGATTGTTCTGATTGGTGATATATCAATTACTGAACACTCGTATCGATTACTGAACATTCTTCTTCTAATTACTTAACATTGTTCTGATTAGAGAACAAAGTCTAGATAGATTGGTGTTATGAATGTTCCGATTATTGAACAAAGGTTCAACTCATTCTTGTTGGATCGATATGGCACTAATAATGTCCTAGAGGCGGGTGAATAGGACTTCTTCTACTTAAAACTTTTATTTGAAATTAGACTACACTAAATAAAATTGTTAGTGTTTAGTGTAGTGTGTGAAATAAGTGCAAGTTGGCGGAAACAATCACACAAATGCCTCCTGGTTCGGCCCTTTCCACATGGAAGTCCTACAACCAGTCCTCAAGAAAACCACTTGAGATTTCACTAATTGCCAAGAATACTTGGCCTTCTCTCACCCTTGAGAGGTATTACAAGCCCACTTGTTCCCAAGCAAGTCTTCCCTTCACAGGGGTACAAACACTACCTTCAAAAGGTCTTCCCTTCACAAGAGGGGCATAGTAGAAAACAAACCTCATGCGGGTTGCATAGACAGAAATAAAAGACTAGTGTGCCTGCTTATAAGATTGAGCAAACACAAGGAATTCAGAAAGGATCACAAATGAAATTTTCTGCTCTACTCTTTCTGAATCTAACTAGGGTGGACTGAAGAGAAGATCTATGATTACAAATACCACCCAATAGAAAAAAAACTTCTATGAACTTGAGAGCATGAAGTTTGCAGGTTGAGGGAGAAGCTCTCTTTCTTTCACTTCAGTAGAAGGCTTTTTGGAGACTCTAGCTTGTGGAGCAAATTGGAGTTGTGTTGCTGATTGGTCTCACTGTCCAAGTCGGCTTCTATATATGCTTCAGAAGATATTTCCGTTTGAAACTATCCGTTGAAGAACTAGTTGTTTGAGGAGTGACCTTTGATCCTGTGGATGTAGATGCTGTTGAGATTTTGTTATCCAACAGTCCTTCAGCTTTTTAGCTTTCTAAGGGCTTCAAACCATATTTGTAGCTTCACAGCTTGGAAGATAGTCTTCATTTAATGTTCTGTGAAACTCTATGCTGGAAACGTGCCTAATAAATGTTCTACAACAAAGGACAAGACAAAAGAAAAGATAGCTCCATACTTTCTGAGGTAGGTTAGTCAAAAATATATGTAAAGTATAAAAACCTTGGATAGACAAATGTTCAGTGCAATAAAAGGTAGACAGACAGTTGCATCAGAAAGTAAGGTGAGGTTCTGACACTGGTAGGTGAGCCTCTATCTGATACCCCATATGCCTGATAGCATTTACTGCAAACAACTATTGACTAAAGAAGAACTGAACTTCTGACAAAAAACAAGAGACCAATTTGTATAAATATTTTAGATCTTTTCAAAGATAATTTTTTGTGGTCATTATGAATATAATACATCCTACCTACCAGAACATTTTAATAATAGTAACATGACAAGGTATTATTATGTAGGATATACAAGTATAAAAGATCTCACAGGGATAACAAACACATTTAATAATTATTCAAACAAGATTTCATAGATCTTACGAAATAATAATTTTATACCGAAAATGTTCAGTATAAAAATTGTCAGGGAAGTCGAAGACAGAAAGACATGTACTTCGACTCTATTGGAGTCGGAGTCAGAAACAAGATATACAAACTGAACTTTGACTCTACAGAAGTCGCAGTGAGACTGATCATAGAATTCGACTTCTTGAAAGTCTGAGTGATAAGTATCAATTAGTCATACTTCGACTTCTGAAGGAGTCAGAGTGAATACTTCGACTTCCATGGAGTTGGAATATAATACAGGGACTTCGACTTTTCAGGAGTCGAAGTGAGGACTTCGACTTCTCTGAAGTGTTCATCAATCGATACCTTACTTCGACTTCTAGAGAGTCGGAGTAGTCAAGACTTCGACTTCTAAGGAGTTGGAGTCCAGATCAAAGATGGTTCAACACTTCGATTTTTCTAGAGTCGGAGTCCACAGTCAGAGTTAGTATGATAAATAGTGTACTCTGTGGACTTAAGAATTTTCAGGACAGTGTTGATGTGGCAACCTGGATTTTTCAAAAATTAAAAATTTAATAATAATAAAAAATAAAAGCAATTATAAAATCAAATAAAAGAGAATTAATAAAACCCATTAAATGAAAATAAGTAATGGACTTTGTTAAATAGACCCATTAGAAATTAGTGGGCCAAAATAGAAATTTTTAAAAGGGGAATAGTAGAAAAATACCCTAAATTCGTAACTTAATTATTACTTAAATAAAAAAGAGATATTTAATACATTAAATAAGAAGTTTGAGTTGGATTTGGATTCCTAAAGCTATCCTAGTAGCTTGGCCACGAATTTAGCTCTCATCCTAACCCAATTAGAAGTTCTCAAGCTTGGAAAGGGTGAGAGAAATAGGAAATCCCAAAATTTAATAGTAATTAGAGTCCTATTAGGAAATAGAAACTCAAGAGACATAAATACTCTCTTAAAGCTCCATGGCTGGCCCTAGCTCGTTGCCAAGAGTTTCTAGACTAGGAGGAGAGGCCAAGGAAGAAGAGAATTTGTGGGGAGAAGAACTTCTCAAAGCTCTCAACCCCGTTCTTCAAGTTCTAGCCCTAGAAGAGGAAAATGATCAAAGGTAGGCATTCTCACGAGCAAAACTAAATCAATTTTGTCTGTAGATTGATCTAAACCTCAGGATTCAAATCCCTCTTGTCTCATATTTTTCCATCGAGCAAATCTTTTGTTCATAATTTTTGAAGTTCTGTAAACACCATGACCCCGAACCCTCTTTTTAATTCTTGATCTCCATGTATACTAAACCCCACGCTACGAAATTTTTATGGGAAATACTAATGATAGTTAGGCTTCTTTTGCCCCTAAAAGCCCTAATTTTCATCCATCCTATCTTGCGAATTAAATCGTTGATCTCAATTATGTACTGTTTCATGTTCACCATGAATACCCATGATTAAAGCATGTCTAAACCCTGCCCCTTTTCAAATTCCAAATTACTGTAAGTACCTATGTGAGTCTAGATCAATTTGCAACTAGTTTCATGATTTTACATCGACTATACGATTAGTTATGATTTTCTTAATGACCTTGTGTCAAAATAGGGTAAGTTTGGTCCGCAATCCAAGGCATGTCTTTTCCCTATTGGACTCAGGCGCAGGACCTGAGAACACGATGGCCCGATAGGCCGCATTCTCAGGGCTATCGCAATAGCATCTCCCGTCGTGATCTGATCGCGACAGGATACCCCGTCGCGATCTGCCTGCCCGAACTGACAAGGCCATCGCGATTTGTACAAGGCCATGTCATGTTCTCAGTTGACCCCGTCGCGACCCTTACTGGGGTGCGTCGCGATCTCAGATTTTTGCATAGAAACCCCCAATTTTTGATGCTCTGACTTTCTACAGTGTTTGTACACTTTCTTAACAGTCATATACGCAGTAAATATACTTGTTATAAACTAAACATTAATGTGTGATTTTAAAAGACATGCACATGACTTATTTCTTGCTATGATTTCATGATACATGCACACACTTTGAACCATCCAATTATGGCTGAACTTGGCATGTAATTAACTCATAATACATCTGGTAATTTACATAATTAAATTGCCATATTTTTAATATACTTTTCACTCTCTCTTGACTTGGACGAACTCTCCGTCGGATACTCCTTCTGCCGGACTAGTGAATCCTTGTTCAAGGCCTCCGTAAGTCTCATCTGTCCATGGATTCCCACATGGTCGACAAGCTGGTTGTACCCTAACACTTATGATACCCTTTAGGGATCAACATGATCCAAACGGCTATTAGAAGTTCGCTCTTATCTTGAATCATGTCGGACCTCTAGACCTATGCTTAACATGGCCAGTGGGAGGGTCGTGAGGTCCACCTGACTGCCAACACCAAGTGTGCATGTTGTGCAACTGTTACTATCGCCTGTTTACTCGACGTGTTACGTGCAATGTCCACTAGCTCTCATCTATACTCTACTCGCTCATCTGTTCACGTTCACTCTACTATCTTGTCTATTCATCTAGTACTCTCATCTATTTCTTGGTACTCTCTATTGGCCATTGACTGATTGTCTAAAGATAAATAATATAACCAATGCCTAGTAATATATAAAGGGCCCGATCTGGTCCTGGGATGTGCACCTGAAAGTGCTAGTGCCCATGGGAGTTAAATGATCAGAGTGTTTGGCATTACACTCGAGTGCTATCTATCTCGACTATCTAAATGACAATCAAAAGTGCTATATTCTCTCGTTGTCTATTGACAAAAGTGCTATACTATACCCATTGTGCTATTGCTATACTTTGTGCTATTTGTGCTATGGTCATCTTGCTATTTGTGCTATACTCGACACTTGTGCTATACTTAGAAAGCTTGTGCTATTTCCATCATGCGCTATCCTGCTATCTTTACTTGACTCTCTCGCTCTATCATTAGTTACTCTGCCTTTTAATATATTAATCATTTAAAGCCTGCTTGACTATTGAGATTTATGTCCTACTGGGCGTTATCGCTCACCCTGCGTTATTTGTTGTTGTGTTCTCAGGTGAGACCGAGGAAGACACATACACTCAAGAGGTCGGGAACGACCAGGAGTGAAGTCATCAGTACCCTAGTGTCTTAGTATTTTGATTAGAGTGTTAGTTTAGTCTTTTACTTTTATTTCAATGTAATTGGGCCCTATAGAATGGCTCTGATATTAGAGGTTGTAACTAGACACTTGGAAAGTTATTATTGTGAAGAATTTACTTTAGTATTTATCTTTGTTCAATGGTTTGATGTCTAGTACTTACTCTGTACCCGTTTACTTGCAACTGCCTCGCGTTCCGATATTCTGTGTCGGGGCGTGATAGTTGATACAGTATTATACAAGTTTTGCTCTTTGTGATATATTCCAATAGATTTGTTTGTAGAAAGTCTTTAAAAGGTTTTGTCATAGCAAAATCACCATGTTAAAATAGTTTAAAGTCTTAAACAATTTTGTTAGGGATAGTTGCTCAACAATTCTCCCCCTTTTTGTTAATGACAAAAACTTTTAATTAGACAGTGAAAAACAAATTTGATTTTGCAAAACTAGCAAAACTATGTCATGTGATCCTATGTATTGTTCTAGTTGTTTCTTATTTTCTTATTTGTTTCTTACTTTCTTTCTCCCCCTTTATGGCATTAACAGAAATGATAAGATACAAGGAGAGAGAGAGAGAGAGAGAGAGAGAGAGAGAGAGAGAGAGAGAGAGAGAGAGATTACAGATAGAAATGTAGAACAGAACTGCATATATATATATATATATATATATATTGAGTATTGAAGTACAAAAGACATCTAAGAAGTTGATAAATAACTTGGGAGATACAGAGAAGGTGGGATCTTCTCAAGGAAAGGCTTAAGAAGAGCCCAAAGTTTCTTAAACTTAGCAGAATCGATCTTGTAGGAAGGTCCTATGGAGGGGATTTTTCTATAAGACTTTACATGTCTACGATGGAACAACTAATTCTTCTATGGTAATTGCTAGGGTGCAAAAGAGTATTCAGAGGGACAAACTTCTTACTGGCTGCCAGATGAAGGAACTCATGAATTGTAATATTCCAATGCAGGCCCTAATTGATTGCAGCTTCCTTGTCTTGATAGTATACTAGGTACCTCTGCTTCCATTTATGTGCAATTGATTTTCAAAGCTGTTCATAACCTTTGCAGAGATACTCAGGAATAGACAATTTGAGCTTCAGGCAATCAGAGTGGTCTTCAGGGTATGCTGCAGCCCATTGATCTTCTGTAAATCTCTCAGATTTAGAAAAAGAATTCTGAAAATCTAACATATGCTGAGAGTTCTATGGAGCTTGCATGAGAGCAAACCTATGGAATGATAGACTCATATTGTACTTGATTCTAAATCTTGCAGCTATTCTGATGTGCCTATTGAAAACTACCTGGGCAAAATTTTTCCTAGCATAAATGGCTCCAACAAGACTTGGATGCAGCCCAGAAGGTAATCTAATTACCATGGAAGGGGTTATCTCTCTCTGACCACGGATGATCTTCTCCCATTGCCCTTTGTTCACATCAGGTGCCCCCAACCTGAATCTAGCTTCATTGAACTGCTTCATTCTAGTGTACTTGGCCTGCGACTCTCTAAGGAGGGTACTAAACAGGTCAAAAAATCTAAGGTTCAGGTGAAGGGAAATATCCATAAATTGGTTCCAAGCTTGAGTTTGTTGGTATTTGGTGGCTTCACCAGGATAAAGTTCTAGGAATTCTTTGGGAGATAGACTGTGGCTTTTTTGGGTGATGAGATTGATATCAGCCAACAGTACTTGAGAGGTTTGGAGTAAAGAAGGAAGCCAATCCTCAAAAGTATAACCTGGCATTTCATAGACTTCAAGGAAGGCTTTGATAGACAAAAAATTCTTGAACAGGTTCATATGGTGTTCAGAATGGTATACAAAGGTATACCAGAATGGGGGAAGTAGTTTGGTAGGATTGTCTTTCAATTGGCACCCACCTTTGGATGAAAGAATCACACTAGGTCCAATCTCCGCAAGGGAAAGAGTGGATCTTCCAGAAGAGGGTGTAGAAGATGTAGGAAGAGAGGAAATGAAATGAGGAGCTGAAGCATAAAGAATGGGTATGTTTGCAGAGGGAGGAGGATTAGATGAGGTAGAAGGAGGAGGTGGAGGTTGTTGTTCAGCAGTGGGAGCTGGAGGTGTAGGAGCAATAGGGGCAGTAGGATGAGAGGAAGGTGGAGGAGGTTGTTCAGACACAGAATGGGTAGGAACAATAGTAGCAATAGGAGGAGGAGGATCAGATGGAGTGGAGGAGATGGTTAAGGATCTAGAAGGAAAGACTGGGTGACCATCTTTAAGGAGTTTCTTCTGAACCTTTCTCCTAAAAGTTTTGACTTTGGTCCTAGCATCTACCTCCATATCCTCAGACTCTAGAGGCTGCTTAGAACCTGACTCCTTCTCCTGAGGGGGCTGTTGCTGCTGTTGCGCTGGCTGAACTGCAGACACTTCTCTCTGTGCAGACACTTCCTCAGACTGCTTTTGCTGCTGCTCTTTCTGTTACTATTGTTCCTCTAGTTGCTACTCTTGCTCTGGCTGGTGCTGTTGTTGCTCCTCTTGATGTTGCTGCACTTGCTTTGGATGCTACTGCTGCTCAGGTTGCTGCTCCTCTGACTGTGCTGTGGATGGAGCAGAAGACTTTCCTATACCCTGTTGGCACACCAACTGTAGTAGAAGATCCTTCATCTGCTGGACCTCCTCAGCCAAAATATCAAATTTCACATCTACTTGTTGGACTTGCATTTGTAGAACTGACATACTCTCTTGCTGCTTCATCAACAAATCCATCAAAACATTTGAACTACTGCTAGTCTCCCCCTGAGTCTTTGGCTGAGTCTCAAAGTGTGGAGGAGAGACATGATGCTCTTCTTCGAATACTGGCTCAAATGTAGTAGTTCTTGGAACTTCTTATTCTTGTGCTACTCCCTTGCCCCTCAAATCTCTGAGCACTTGATTGATTGTGACTTCTGGTGCTTCATGCTCAGGAGATGGGACAGGAGCCTGCTCTTGTTGTAGTTGGGATTCTTGTACTTGGTCTTGCTCTTGTTGTTGTTGTTCTATAGGAGCTTCTTCTCTTTCTTCCTCAGTGCCAATCTGTGGGGGCTGGACTTCAGGAATAGATGAGGAACTCTGTGCCTCATCAGAAAATATTTCATGAGTGCACTGTGGCACAGAGTCCTTGATCCAAACGTTTTGTGTCTTGCTCTCTAGACTGTAGTGGCTTCTCCTTAGTGTAGATAGACCTATCTTTTCCTTGACTGCCACTGAAATCTCACCACTGAGATCCACTGAAAACTTCTTGAAAATAAGTGTCAGCAGAGGTCCATATGGAAGGGACTCCTGCAAATTTTTGGATCCTGCCATCCTCTCCAAAATAACAGAGGGCAAGTTGACCCTATGTCTCTGAATAGCCCAAAATAATAGACTTCCATCTCTGGCAGTGACAGAAGAATGGGTGCCAACCCTAGGTGTGATGATGTTGGTGATTATGGAATGAATCAATCTTTTCTCTGCAAATAACTCATTTACTAGGAGTCCTTTCTTGCTAACAGATCCCAGACTCCCAATAACACCTAATCTTTGCTTCTCCATAGGCACGACTTCACTGATCTTATGTCCAAAATTAGGGCAATCTAATATTTCAACCAAAAGCTCTTCAAAAACTGTGATGGTGGTTCCCTTCACTATCCCTATGACTGATCCTTCAGGAGTAACTTGGAGGGATACATAGAATACCTTAAGAGCACCTTCGAAGGTTGGCTCTGCAATCTGACACAGTCTTGACCAGCCTAATTCTGCTAGGGTTTCTTCTACCCAAACTAGCCTACCATGAAGCTGACTGAAATCTACTACCTTCCCGGGGCAAATGGAGGCTTTAGCAGAAGAGAGGCGTTGGAACTGTTCAGGTGTGAACATGGTTCCTTCTGGAGCCCTAGAAGAGGCCATCTAGACAAGAACGACAGAGAATACTGAGAGGAATGTCAAAGGAGTTACATAAATGGCATTTAGAAGTCAAGAAACCTACCTTTCTTCAGAGGGAATGAAAGATCATGTAGATGCACCGAAGACGGTTCTGGTCGGGATGAACACCATGCGCGGGAAGAGGAAGAAGACGACAGGGGAGTCGGAGAGAGAGTTCAAACAGGTGGTTTAGGAAAAGGAGGAAAGAGTCCTAATATAGAAATGGGAATAAGTAACGGACCATTGATGAGGAGATGAACGGATATGATTAAATGAGTGAACTGTTATTGTAATAAATTCCTCTTTAAATGACAATTAAAAATGTTTTATTTAATATATATATATATATATATATATATATATATATATATATATTAACATGAACTTTGACTTCATAGACTCTGACTCTGGAGGAACCGAAGTGCCGCCTCCGACTTTTCAAAAGTCACAGTGCACACTTCCTGTTTCATGAGTCGTAGTAGACTCCGACTTTATGAGAGTCGCAATATACACTCCGACTTCATGACAATCATAGTTCCAGGACTTAGAAAAGATTTGCAATGAACTTTAACATACACTTCAGAAATTTAGACATGAATTAATCATACATCACAGCAATTCAATCAGGGTTACACATACTTATTTCTCTTCTAATTGATGTAAGTCTATCTTCAGGAAGAGGTTTAGTGAATATATTAGCTAATTGATTATCTATGGAGACAAAATCGAGTAAAATATCACCATTACTTACATGGTCCCTGATGAAATGATGTTTGACCACAATATGCTTTGTTCTTGAATGTTGGATATGATTTTTGGTCCAGTTGATTGCGCTTGTGTTGTCACACAACATTGGAATCTCATGAAGTGTTTGACCATAATCTTCCAGTTGATGTTTAATCCACAGAAGTTGAGTGTAGCAACTTCCAGCTGCAATGTACTCTACTTCTGTTGTTGACAAAGCTACTGAATTTTACTTTCTGGAAGACCAGGAGATCAAGCATCCTGCAAGAATTTGACAAGTACCTGCGACGACCCTCTTTATACCGGTACGATTATACCAATCCATGTCGATATAATGAACGTCATCACAGTGGGACATTTACCCAAACAATAACATACTATTGAGATGCTCATAAATGTAAATACAGAGTAGCGGAAACAAAAGAACTACTTGTCTTCATTTCATCATCCACATTTAGCATACATGATTCAAATGACAATTTAAAGATTACTAAAGTCCACGTAAATAAAGTGCTAAAATCAGATTACATAGCTTGTCCACAATTACATAATAGTTTCATTACAATGCCTCAATTACATACAATGAAAGCAAAATGTCACGATGACGACTCCACCACGCTACTCGCCACGCTCGGAGTCACTCTCCACGGTCTCCTCTAACGATGTGGGGTCACCAACTAAACCTGTACGCCGAAGCAAGGAATGAGTCTAAAAGACTCAGCAAATAACACCACACACCTCATATATGGATATATCACAGTAGGTTTTTCATTTCCAATTTGCAAAGCAAAACATATAGCATGCTTGGACATTGATAAAGACAACCTATCATGATAATTCTACAAACTTTAAAACACATGGTACATGATTTAAGCCATTCCAAAATAAATATCCTATCACATGCTTTCTACTCATGTAATCACATGAAAGCTACATTTCAAATGAGGCTATAGCATGGAAGCAACCAAACATGGGATTCTTGCATGCATAAAAAGAAACATTTCTATCATGGTTTCTACACATTCTTACACATGCACATTATCATTTTATACACTTTAAGGTTGCTGTTTTGACATGGATTTAGCAATTCACATCCTATCACATGAGAGCTACATTCTCGATTAAACTACAACGTGATAGCACTTAAACATGGAAACATTTACACATAAGCAAGAATTGTTCCTAGCATGGATTCTACGCATTTTTGCACACATAAAACATTCTTATAAACACAACTAGATTGCTGTTGTAACATAATTTCACATTATTGTATCATGGATCACAATTTCACAATCTAACTTATTGGTTTCACATGTTTGCACAATCACTCATTCACATAGTTCTCTCTTTTTTTACACATTGCACATTTACACATATTCACACTACACAATTTACACATAGTCACATTCACATTTCACAATTCACAATTCACATTCACATTTCACAATTTAGTACCGTGACACATAGTCCAAACCACCATTAGAAGGACACATCACATAACACATACACATAGACGTCACCTAGGCAATACAGTGACGACTCTTGGACTGCACAGACCGGGAGAACAAGTCTCCACCCTAACTAGTGGTACTTGTCCACCTCCAAGATTTCATCCTAATGCCCTTAGGATCTTAACACATTGAACCTTCCCACGGGGACTTTTCCATGGTACGATTCCACGGCCCTCTATGGAAGCAGTGTCACACATGGCATAGTCTTACACATTACACATTCCAATTTTAACACACATATTACACATGTCTTTACATTTTCTCACTTATACACATGACTCTGTTTTCCTAATCATGATACTATTGTTGACAGAAATCAAACATTTAGTAGCTCACATTAAGCAGGCTGGCAAACACATCATCAAATCATATTCATGATAGCATGCATTTATCACATGTTTTCACATGGAAATTTCATAATACACTTTACAGTTATCCAAATATCATGAAATTTTAACCACACACTAATTTCAGGTTCATGACCTCACATACAAATTTCCAGATTTTTCTGAGTCATATTACATTTACAGAAATTAAAACATTCAATTGCATATCATTCATAATTTAATTTATCATGGAACATAACATGAATATCCAGTTTGACAGTTCACAGCCCTAAACCTAACATACACATCATCACAAAAATTTTCCCCAGATTTACTGCACAACACACAATTTACTGTAAACTTTACAAATCCTACGCATGTCTTCTATTTCCAAAATAGAAATTACAGTAAATCCCACAATCATGGAAAAATTCTCAAAATTGCAGGGCATGGACTGATACACATACACACGGTTTAGAAAAATTTAGGGCATTCCATTCCTCAGGGATCATGTAGACAGTAGGTGAACATGCATAATCCATTTTGCAAACATGTATTTCAATAAGTCTAACAATTCATGCCATTCACCAAAAAGCACAGAAAATTCCACACACATCACATTGTCTATTTTACATAACATATACGATTACATTATATCCTCATGCGAAAACACTTCGGAAATTAATCATATAGATGGGAGAACATCTCACTGTTCTGTCCTGAAAAACTTAACGGCATAGTCTGGCCGTTAAAGGAGCTTAACAGCAACATCGTTGGCCATTAATTGAAGATCTTAACGGCAAGGGGTCTTGTCGTCAAGTTCAGGTTTGTGCAAAACACAGACCCGAGCTCCAAAAGAAGGAGAAGTGTGAGGATCCAGGACACGAGGAAAATCTGTAAAAATGGTAAAACCCTACTAGACTCATACATGGACGCAATGTATGGGTTACATGCCTCTAAATAAATCTTCAAAGGGATCAAAGAGGTTGATGAAGCTCTCCTTGGGCAGTCCCAAGAAGCCTCCAAAACACCACTCCTTCGGGTTCTTGGTCGATCTCCACAGCAGGTTGGAGTCGGGGAAGCCTTCCTCTAGGCTCCAGCTAGCTTCCAGTTGCTGTAGGTCGCCGGATGAGCTCCAAATTGCCGGATCAAAGCATGCAAACTTCAGGTTTCCTTCAGTCCAGAGCTAGGGTTTCTCTCCTCTCTTCAAAGAGTCAAGAGAGGTCTTCCTGGTTGCAAAGGGGTTTGGTTTACAGGAGAATGAGTTTGGGATATCCCGGAGGGGTGATGGGATGGCCTGATAGCCATTGGGGACATCTCCCCAATGGCTGGGCTTGCTTGCCCCAGAATTTCGGGGTCTGCAACGCATGCAGGTCAGAGATATTAACGTCCACATCCATGGTCGTTGACTTAAGTATTAGCGTCCATCGAGGTGGACGCTGACTCATCATGGACATCCATCCATGTTGACGCCAATTTGGCCCTTCGGCCAGAACTTAAAACATGCAGAAACCATGCTTAACTTATACATATATATACATGCCATATATATACTATCATGTACACACTACCACCATGCAATTCATACACTATTTACAACTAATTATACACATGCACACATAAGTATAACTAGTTAATACGTACGTAGATATGTACATCTATGCATACACAAGCATGAATTATTTACACGTAATAAAGTAATACAACAAAATTCGAGGGCCTTATAGTACAACTGGTGCTTTTCCTATCTATTTTGCATCCAGCATAGTCAGCATCACTATATCCAATCAACTTAAATAAGAACATCTGGGATACCATAAACCCAATTTACTTGTGTTTATAAGATATCTAAAAATTCTTTTAACAACATTAACATGTGATTCTTTAGGATCAGCTTGAAATCTAGCACACAAACATACACTGAACATTATATCTGGTCTACTGGCAGTAAGATAGAGTAATGATCCAATCATGCCTCTATAGATCTTTTGATCTACTTTCTTGCCAAGTGGATCACTATCTATCTTAATTCTTGAGCTCATGGGTGTTCCTAAGGGCTTACACTTGTCAAAACCATATTTAGAAAGTAAATCTGAAATGTATTTGGTTTGACAAATGTGAGTACCTTCCTTGGTCTGCTTGATTTGCAAGCCAAGAAAGTAACTAAGCTCATCCTTCATACTCTTCTCAAACTCACTTTGCATAAGATTTTCAAAGAATTTTCAAAGTGATTTATTAGTAGAACCAAAAATAATATCATTAACATATATTTGTACTATCAAGATTCCTTCTAAAAAATTTCTTAATAAACAAAGTGCTATCTACTTTACCTCTTATAAATCATGTGACATAAGATAAGCACTTAGTCTTTCATACCAAGCTCTTGGAGCTTGTTTCAGAATATACAATGCTTTCTTTAAACGGAAAATATGATTTGGATATTTAGTATCTTCAAAACTAGGTGGTTGCTCAACATAAACTTCTTATTTTATGAAACCATTCAGAAAAACACTTTTAACATCCATTTGAAATAAATTAATGTTGAGAGAGCATGCATATGCTAATAAAATTGTAATTGCCTCTAATCTAGCTACTGGAGCATAGGTTTCATCAAAATCAATGCCTTCCTCTTGGGAATACCCTTGTGCTACCAGTCTGGACTTGTTCCTAGTGATCACTCCTGATTCATCCATTTTGTTTCTAAAAACCCATCTGGTCCCAATAACTGGATGGTCAGAAGGTCTAGGGACAAGAGTTCAAACCTGGCTGCGTTGGAACTGGTTAAGTTCCTCTTGCATAGCAAGGATCCAAGATTCATCAGCCAGTGCATCATTGACTGTCGTAGACTCTTTTTTTTTTTTTTAAATTCAAAAGGTCCTCAGGGTCAGCAACCAGGAGAGTGCACCCTATTCCCGGAATAGAGTGGAACCACTCCACTAGTGCGAATCACCTGGGCCTAGATTATTAAAGGAAGAAACCTTACGAGAAGAGCAGAGGGGGAAGCCCCTAATGAACAATCTAATAGAAGGAACCCCCGACCAGTCCAAAGTTAGGGGCCCTTTACATGGATGAGGTAAAGAAGTAGCAGAAGAAAAGATCACATTTGTTGTAGAGACACAGCCAAAGTTTGCCAAGGCGTCTGCCAACTGATTCACCTGTCTGTATGTATGACAGAAATTAATATTGTAGCGATGCAGAAGGAACTGAGCCTCCCTCTACCAGTGCAGACACTCCCACGAAGGAAGTTTATTACTGCTAAGAGAAGTAATCAAAGTAGTAGAATCAGATCTGATCTTAGAAAGATGCAAACCACGTTCAAGAGCTAAACGGATGCCATCACACAGGGATCGCACTTCAACAACCAAGCTAGATCCAAACCCATAGAAGTGAGCAAAAGCCAGAAACAAGGTACCCTTGTTATCCCTAATACAACCACCTCCTCCACAGAGACCTGGGTTGCCTTTACTAGCACCGTCAACATTAAGAACCAGCCCCTCAATAGGCGGGATCCATCTGATGAGTTTGAAAGTAATAGGTCTGATCTTTGGAGAGAAACCAAAGGAGAGAACATTCTTCAGGTACTGATCGGATGAACCCGCCTTGAAAATATTGAACTCAAGGGAAGTAGACAACATGTAGCGGATATTATAGGTAATTCTTTGAACAGAAGACCTCTTGCCCTCAAACCACATCAAACATCTGGCGTGCCATACTTCCCATAAAAGGAGCATTGTGGCATAAAGGGAGATGAAACCATGGGGGGTAGAAGGATTACAGTGGCACAAAATATTCCATAGGCGATTGGTGATATTGTCATGACAGGTCAAGTTGACATTAAGAATAGGCGCAGCCCACCGCCAAAGTTGAGAAGCCATCTCACTGAAAATAAATAAATGGTTCAGATCCTCATAGGAAGGAGCACTACAACAGGAACACCTGGAGAGAATAGCAACCCCATGGTCGGAAATATGAGAATCCACAGGGATCGCTCTATATAAAATCTTCCAGCAGAACATAGCAGCATGCTTATAGAAAGCAGAATGCCACAACCTTGTGAGGGCCATTCTTTTCACGCCATAGACAGATATTAAGCTGTAAGAAGAGGATGTAGTGAAAGTGCCATCAGACGAAGCAGTCCATATACAAGTATCATCATGGTTAAGGAGGTGGATATCCTTAAGGAAATTAGTACTAGATAGGAGGCCGCGAATAGGATGATCAGTTTTATTTATAACATCATGGACAGAAGCCATGGGACCCATGTACGAACCAGTCAGCAGATCACTGAGACAGGTTTGGCCAAGCCAAACATCTTTAAGAAAATCCACAGTGTTACCATCGCCAATAATCCATCTAGTGTTATTGATAATGTTTTGATGAGCAATTCTGAAAACAGTTTTAGACATGCCATGCGGAAAGGAGGATTTGAAGGGAACGCCATGATCCACCTTAAATCTGACTCTGGCATAAGTAGCCCACATAGAAGACCCATGGTAGATGTTCCATATTTGTTTAGAAGCCAAAGCTAATTGAAGATGCCATAAGCTCTTAATCTGCAGATCACCTTCAGCTAATGGCCGATGGATAGTATCCCACGAAATCCAGTGCCTCCAATGAACACCATCCGTTCCACTCCAAAAGAAATTTGCACAGGCTCTTCAATATAATTAATCACTGTCTTAGGAATGGAAATAGTAGTAGCAGTATAGACAGGAATAGAATTTAGGACAGAATTGATTAGAGTCGCCCTTCCTGCTTGGGATAAAAACTTTGATATCCAAGAGTTCAATTTCAGATTAATCTTATCAATTAGATACTTATAATCTGCCACTCTAGATCTTCCAGCAGTAAGAGGGACTCCAAGGTATCGAACAACACCGAGGTGATGCTTAAACCCCGTAATGGTGGAGATTCTGCGAGCTAAGGTAGGAGGGGCCTTCCCAGATAAGATAAAAGAACTCTTCTTAACATTGATCTTCTGGCCAGAGCTTGATTCATAGGCTCTTAAGAACTTCAACAGCTTGAGGATGTTGGTAGTTTGACCATTGAGGAAAACAAGAGTGTCGTCGGCAAAGAGTAAATGAGAAATATGCGGACAGTGCCTTGGACCAGAAAAAGGCAGAAATGAAGTGGCAGACTGTAGATTTCTTAACCCCCTACTAAGAGCTTCCTCCATAATAATAAACAAAGCTGGAGCTAAAGGGTCCCCCTGACGAAGACCTCTGGAGGTGTAACGACCCTCTTCATACCGGTACGATTATACCAATCCCCATCGGTATAAAGGGCGTCGTCACAGTGGGACATTTACCCAACACTGGTCGATAGGTTGATATGTACCTGGATAGCGATAGAGTTCAGCGGAATAAAGTAAACAACTCAATTCATGATCCGTCACCAACACACATTCCATAATCTAAATAGCGAGATAGAAGGACAATGTCCACATTAATACAAAATAAAGAGAGTTACAATGTCCAAAAATATTGTCCTTACATTAATCCTTTTTATGCAAAAGAAAAGTACAACTGATAACAGCTCCACAAAATAGTCTTCTAATGATGATCCTCGCCACGCTACCTTCTAGTGCACGATACCTGTCAACCTGTACGCCGAAGCAAGAGTGAGTCCAAAGACTCAGCAAGCGACACTACTCACGATGTACACATACAAGTCCTAGTGGTTTCTATATGCACTTTTACAATTTACAACACATAGCATACTAGTCAGATCAAGCTTTCTACCTATCATGAAAGTTCTACAATTTTATACATAACTTATGCTTTCAGGTTTATAAAATGAAATTCACCTATCACATGGTCTCTATTCAATTTACATGGGAACTTTAATCTTTTAAGGAGCTAAAACATGAGAGCTATCAACATGAACAATTTACATACATGAAGGGAAACACAACTAGCATGGATTTCACATAGTTTTAAACACATACACGAACCTTTTCACATGCTTTAGATTGCTGATTTCACATGATTCAATGACTATACATCTACACATGAGAGCTACAATAATACATAAAACACATCATGTGAACAAGTAATCAAGCTATCTTGCACTCATTTTCACTAATTATCCCTAACATGGATTCTAGGCATTTATGCACACATAAGCATGATAATGACAACATGAGTTTACGGATTTCACATGGTTTCTAATAACACATTCTCACGTTTTCGGTTTTACATGATTTCATACTCACTCATTCACCTTCACTTATCACATATCACATCGATTGCACTTACCACGTGCATCTTGGGCACTTACCACGTGCCATATTCACATATTTCACATTTTACTCATTTTTCATTACTTAAACAATTTGCTATGACACATAGTCCTAACCACCAGTAGAGGACACTAACAATATCTCATAGCTCGTGCCCATTCCTTAGCACAGCTCTCAACACAACTCATAACACAACACATGACACAACACTTACACAACTCATACACATACTCACCACCTAGGCAATATAGCGGTGAATCTTGGTAACTGCGCAGACCGGGAGAAGCCCTCTCCACCCTATCCAGTGGTACTTGTCCACCTCCAGGATTTTCCCAATGCCTTTGGGACAAACTTATATCACATGGAGCCTTCTATAGGGACTTTTCTATATACGGCTCCCGATGCCTCTAGGGTAGCAGTGTCACATAGGCACAACTTTTACACTTTTACACATTACCGTTTTACACATGGTTATACACATAACTCTTCTCATTGCATTCACTTTCTCACTCACATGAACATTTCTGTTTTTCCCTAACATGGTACTACAGAATTTCAAGAATTTAACACATAGTAAACACACTAATCATGTTGGTTTTAGATCATAACAATCACATTACGATCGTATGTACGAATTATCACATTTCACATGAAATACATAACTTTTTATTTACTGATCCAAATGACCTGAAATTTTAACCACATGTTGGTTTCGGGTTCATGATGATACCCTCAAATTTTCAGATTTTTCTGAGTTATGTAGAATTTACAAAAAATAAAACGTCTAATTAGCATGCTATTAACAACTTAAGTTAACATGGGGTTAACACGTCTTGTAATTTAACCACTTGCTGTTTAATTACACACTATTAACAATATGTAGGAATTTAGGATACAAAATTTACCCTAATTTATACATCTAAGGATCAATTACCACGACCATGCTTACATGCCTTCATTGATACCGATCCGAGCTTATTTATAAATTACACAAGCATGGATAAATTTCTAAAATTTGCAAACCCATATGTTGACCCACTGACCTTCATGATTAGACTAAAACCAAATCGTTCACACTAATTCAAATCATGAACAAGGATTTACAGAAAATCAAACACCTATTTAGCATATTATTCACAACTTAAGCTGACATGGTCTAACATAATTTGCAATTTATCCACTTACTGTTTTGCACAGAAACTACTACTATATGCATGATTTTAGAATACAACATCATCCTAATTCATACATCTATAAATCATTTGCCACAAACTATTTTTACATGTTTCATTTTACCGAACCACACCTATTAACAATTCCACAAGCATGCATGGATTACCAAAATTTCAGAACATACATGCATGACCCACAATTCGTCATGAATGGACTGAAACAAGACACTCAACTAATCCTAATCATGAAACCCTGATTTGCAAATCATCTACAAGTTATGCTCACATGCTTACAAGACATCATTAACCACACTCACCAACACAACTCACATACATCCACAACCACAATGCACAATGTACATAGCTTATAGGATTACCATATATCCTCATCGCATAAACATACCGAAATTAAATGTATAAGTGGGACAGAACAGCTCACTGTTCTGTCCAGAAGAAGTAGACGGCGGTCTCTGGCTGCTGACTCAGGGTCAGCGGCATGGTCGATGGACGCCAAGGGTGAACTGGGCGTCCAGGGACCTTGCCGTTTACTCAGGTCTGTGCAGAAAACACAGACCCGAGCTGTAAATCTTGGGTGAAATGGAGGTCTAGGACTCGAGATAAATTCCATAAAAATTATAGAAACCTCCTAGACTCATACGGGACACCATAGATAGGTCACTTGCCTTTCAAAATTCTTCTAAGGGATTTAAAGGCTTGGTGAGGACCTCCTTGGGCAGTCCCAAGAAGTTGCAGAAACGCCTCCAAGAACGCCTTCCTCCGGGCTCCTGGGTGATCTCCACGCCGAGGGGATGATGGGGAAGCCTTCTCCTTTGCTTCACTTCCTCCTTGTTGCAGAAGATCTTCAGATCCAGCTCCAAGGGTCGGATTTGGGGGTTCTAAAATGGGGTTTTTCTCACAGCTCACCTAGGGTTTTTCTCTCTTCTTCTCTCCTCTTGCAAGGGTGAAATGAGAAGTGGGAGAGGCCAAATCCGGATTCAGACCTAAGGAGAGCCCCTCACCCACTCACCATACTGATTTGACAACTTAGAGCCGTTGGGAACATCCCCCAATGGTGGCCATACCTTGTTTCAGAAGACAGCAGCTCTGCTGCGCATGCAGGTCAGAGAGGTTGGCGTCCACATCGCTGGACGCCTGGATCAGGATTGGCGTCCGGGTCGGGACGTTGACTCCACCTCGGCGGCCAGAGGTTGACGCCAAGGGGACCTTTGGCCAGAACCCTAATGTATGCAGAAACTATGCCTACCAAGCTTAATACTGCAATATGTATACGGTATTATATCCATACTGTCATCATGCAATACATACCTTATTGATATTTAATGTAAACATATTGACGCTAATTGGTCCTTCGCCAGAACTTGAAACATGTAGAAATTATGCTTACTCTACATATATACATACAATGTACAAGGTGTAACATGTATATTACCATACCAGGCAATCAACATCATTTATACCTAGGCATACACAAGCATACATAAATACGCTAAGATAGATGTACGTAGATATCTACCTATGCGTACATGATGTTTTACATAAGTGTGACTCAACACACGGTAAATTAAATGACGAGAATTATGAGGGCTTCGCAAATCATTAGGAGGTGATATGATTTATGCTAGCTAGGAACAATCCATCGATAAAATAGTCCTCGCATACACACTTGGTTTGACATATATATAGTATACGCACACTGGCGTAGCCTATTTATGTACATTATGATTGAAACGGATGGGTACAATATGCACACCGGTAATTTGATTAACTTACACACTTTACCTAACATTGCTTAAGTATTACCTGTATAGGATTTCTTAATATATACTATATGCATAATTCATCCAATTGACTATCCTCACCTAATCATCATAAAGATATATGCATGTTATTCATGAGGAGTTTAGAGTCCCAATATGACCACTAATTACACCTACTATGCTTGAACTCTTTACGTACATGAAGTGCACGAAGTACAATGTACATATTAACTAACCATGCAATAACAACGTTTACAACCAAATATACATATGCACACGCGAATACACCAAGGTGTTATGCATGTAGAATTAAGTATACAATTATCACACATATAAGATACGTACATACACACTTACACATATGTACTTCATACACTTCCATACAAAGTTCCATAAAATAGTAGTATAGGATATTCTTCAATATTTAGATAGCACGTGCATAGTGTTACTCAAGTATCCTAAGTCAAAGACTCTTGGTATTCACAATACACCTCTAGTTGTCTAGTTGTTCACTTCCACATTAATTTCATATACCCGTATCTATATATATATAAATACAGATATACGCACATGCTCATGCTCAAAGAAGGATAAAATTTATAGTAGGCACAATGAACTACGCACGCTAAGCACACAAGAAGCAAATACTCAACACACCATTCATATACATACAGACATATAAAGAGAATAAAAATCCGGGGTCTTACACCCTCCCCCTCTAGAAAAAGATCTTCGTCCTCGAAGATCGCATCAAGTACCTGTGGTGACGCCGCCGAGGTCATCATCATTACTCTCGCTCCTATATCGCGGTCGGTGAAACGCCTCGCGGAGTGAACTTCGTCTTCAGATTCGGACACTCTTTAAGCTGATGATCTTGCTTCCACATTTAAGACACCTTCCTTCCTTTCTCCAGCATGCTTTCCCGCCATGACGCTTCCCGCACTGGGTACACTCGGGCTTCTCGATGCTTGAGGCCACAGTTGATTGTTGACTTTCCAAGAGTTTATCCTTCTTCTTATCTTGCCTTTGGAACGGCTTGATCATATTCTCCTTTGGAGTTGCCTCCCCCTCTGGGAGAGATCCCGCTCCATTCTCTTGATGGGTGGTCACACCTAGAAGTTCTCCTAAGGTACGTGAATCGAGTTCCAGAAGTCTAGTCCTCACTGATGGCTTAAGTCCTTTCACGAAATTCTTCAGCTTGCGGTTTTGCTCATACCTCCGAGACTGAGCACCACGTCTACCACGTCCAGCCTAGTCTGCAAAATAAATAACTCAATTAGAACCTAGGTTACTATATTCTAACTATTCTCTCTATTATCTTCTATCCATTAGTGGTAGATTCTATATGTATGGACAATTCTCTATGAAGACTTTGCAATGTTGTGACGGTGATGGCCTATCCATGTACAGTCTCAACCCAACCGCTCTGATACCAATCTCTGTAACGACCCTCTTCATACCGGTACGATTATACCAATCCCCATCGGTATAAAGGGCGTCGTCACAGTGGGACATTTACCCAACACTGGTCGATAGGTTGATATGTACCTGGATAGCGATAGAGTTCAGCGGAATAAAGTAAACAACTCAATTCATGATCCGTCACCAACACACATTCCATAATCTAAATAGCGAGATAGAAGGACAATGTCCACATTAATACAAAATAAAGAGAGTTACAATGTCCAAAATATTGTCCTTACATTAATCCTTTTTATGCAAAAGAAAAGTACAACTGATAACAGCTCCACAAAATAGTCTTCTAATGATGATCCTCGCCACGCTACCTTCTAGTGCACGATACCTGTCAACCTGTACGCCGAAGCAAGAGTGAGTCCAAAGACTCAGCAAGCGACACTACTCACGATGTACACATACAAGTCCTAGTGGTTTCTATATGCACTTTTACAATTTACAACACATAGCATACTAGTCAGATCAAGCTTTCTACCTATCATGAAAGTTCTACAATTTTATACATAACTTATGCTTTCAGGTTTATAAATGAAATTCACCTATCACATGGTCTCTATTCAATTTACATGGGAACTTTAATCTTTTAAGGAGCTAAAACATGAGAGCTATCAACATGAACAATTTACATACATGAAGGGAAACACAACTAGCATGGATTTCACATAGTTTTAAACACATACACGAACCTTTTCACATGCTTTAGATTGCTGATTTCACATGATTCAATGACTATACATCTACACATGAGAGCTACAATAATACATAAACACATCATGTGAACAAGTAATCAAGCTATCTTGCACTCATTTTCACTAATTATCCCTAACATGGATTCTAGGCATTTATGCACACATAAGCATGATAATGACAACATGAGTTTACGGATTTCACATGGTTTCTAATAACACATTCTCACGTTTTCGGTTTTACATGATTTCATACTCACTCATTCACCTTCACTTATCACATATCACATCGATTGCACTTACCACGTGCATCTTGGGCACTTACCACGTGCCATATTCACATATTTCACATTTTACTCATTTTTCATTACTTAAACATTTGCTATGACACATAGTCCTAACCACCAGTAGAGGACACTAACAATATCTCATAGCTCGTGCCATTCCTTAGCACAGCTCTCAACACAACTCATAACACAACACATGACACAACACTTACACAACTCATACACATACTCACCACCTAGGCAATATAGCGGTGAATCTTGGTAACTGCGCAGACCGGGAGAAGCCCTCTCCACCCTATCCAGTGGTACTTGTCCACCTCCAGGATTTTCCCAATGCCTTTGGGACAAACTTATATCACATGGAGCCTTCTATAGGGACTTTTCTATATACGGCTCCCGATGCCTCTAGGGTAGCAGTGTCACATAGGCACAACTTTTACACTTTTACACATTACCGTTTTACACATGGTTATACACATAACTCTTCTCATTGCATTCACTTTCTCACTCACATGAACATTTCTGTTTTTCCCTAACATGGTACTACAGAATTCAAGAATTTAACACATAGTAAACACACTAATCATGTTGGTTTTAGATCATAACAATCACATTACGATCGTATGTACGAATTATCACATTTCACATGAAAATACATAACTTTTTATTTACTGATCCAAATGACCTGAAATTTTAACCACATGTTGGTTTCGGGTTCATGATGATACCCTCAAATTTTCAGATTTTTCTGAGTTATGTAGAATTTACAAAAAATAAAACGTCTAATTAGCATGCTATTAACAACTTAAGTTAACATGGGGTTAACACGTCTTGTAATTTAACCACTTGCTGTTTAATTACACACTATTAACAATATGTAGGAATTTAGGATACAAATTTACCCTAATTTATACATCTAAGGATCATTACCACGACCATGCTTACATGCCTTCATTGATACCGATCCGAGCTTATTTATAAATTACACAAGCATGGATAAATTTCTAAAATTTGCAAACCCATATGTTGACCCACTGACCTTCATGATTAGACTAAAACCAAATCGTTCACACTAATTCAAATCATGAACAAGGATTTACAGAAAATCAAACACCTATTTAGCATATTATTCACAACTTAAGCTGACATGGGTCTAACATAATTTGCAATTTATCCACTTACTGTTTTGCACAGAAACTACTACTATATGCATGATTTTAGAATACAACATCATCCTAATTCATACATCTATAAATCTTTGCCACAAACTATTTTTACATGTTTTCATTTTACCGAACCACACCTATTAACAATTCCACAAGCATGCATGGATTACCAAAATTTCAGAACATACATGCATGACCCACAATTCGTCATGAATGGACTGAAAACAAGACACTCAACTAATCCTAATCATGAAACCCTGATTTGCAAAATCATCTACAAGTTATGCTCACATGCTTACAAGACATCATTAACCACACTCACCACACAACTCACATACATCCACAACCACAATGCACAATGTACATAGCTTATAGGATTACCATATATCCTCATCGCATAAACATACCGAAATTAAATGTATAAGTGGGACAGAACAGCTCACTGTTCTGTCCAGAAGAAGTAGACGGCGGTCTCTGGCCGCTGACTCAGGGTCAGCGGCATGGTCGATGGACGCCAAGGGTGAACTGGGCGTCCAGGGACCTTGCCGTTTACTCAGGTCTGTGCAGAAAACACAGACCCGAGCTGTAAATCTTGGGTGAAATGGAGGGTCTAGGACTCGAGATAAATTCCATAAAAATTATAGAAACCTCCTAGACTCATACGGGGACACCATAGATAGTCACTTGCCTTTCAAAAATTCTTCTAAGGGATTTAAAGGCTTGGTGAGGACCTCCTTGGGCAGTCCCCAAGAAGTTGCAGAAACGCCTCCAAGAACGCCTTCCTCCGGGCTCCTGGGTGATCTCCACGCCGAGGGATGATGGGAAGCCTTCTCCTTTGCTTCAACTTCCTCCTTGTTGCAGAAGATCTTCAGATCCAGCTCCAAGGGGTCGGATTTGGGGGTTCTAAAATGGGGTTTTTCTCACAGCTCACCTAGGGTTTTTCTCTCTTCTTCTCTCCTCTTGCAAGGGTGAAATGAGAAGTGGGAGAGGCCAAATCCGGATTCAGACCTAAGGAGAGCCCCTCACCCACTCACCATACTGATTTGACAACCTTAGAGCCGTTGGGGAACATCCCCCAATGGTGGCCATACCTTGTTTCAGAAGACAGCAGCTCTGCTGCGCATGCAGGTCAGAGAGGTTGGCGTCCACATCGCTGGACGCCTGGATCAGGATTGGCGTCCGGGTCGGGACGTTGACTCCACCTCGGCGGCCAGAGGTTGACGCCAAGGGGACCTTTGGCCAGAACCCTAATGTATGCAGAAACTATGCCTACCAAGCTTAATACATGCAATATGTATACGGTATTATATCCATACTGTCATCATGCAATACATACCTTATTGATATTTAATGTAAACATATTGACGCTAATTGGTCCTTCGGCCAGAACTTGAAACATGTAGAAATTATGCTTACTCTACATATATACATACAATGTACAAGGTGTAACATGTATATTACCATACCAGGCAATCAACATCATTTATACCTAGGCATACACAAGCATACATAAATACGCTAAGATAGATGTACGTAGATATCTACCTATGCGTACATGATGTTTTACATAAGTGTGACTCAACACACGGTAAATTAAATGACGAGAATTATGAGGGCTTCGCAATCATTAGGAGGTGATATGATTTATGCTAGCTAGGAACAATCCATCGATAAAATAGTCCTCGCATACACACTTGGTTTGACATATATATAGTATACGCACACTGGCGTAGCCTATTTATATACATTATGATTGAAACGGATGGGTACAATATGCACACCGGTAATTTGATTAACTTACACAACTTTACCTAACATTGCTTAAGTATTACCTGTATAGGATTTCTTAATATATACTATATGCATAATTCATCCAATTGACTATCCTCACCTAATCATCATAAAGATATATGCATGTTATTCATGAGGAGTTTAGAGTCCCAATATGACCACTAATTACACCTACTATGCTTGAACTCTTTACGTACATGAAGTGCACGAAGTACAATGTACATATTAACTAAACCATGCAATAACAACGTTTACAACCAAATATACATATGCACACGCGAATACACCAAGGTGTTATGCATGTAGAATTAAGTATACAATTATCACACATATAAGATAACGTACATACACACTTACACATATGTACTTCATACACTTCCATACAAAGTTCCATAAAATAGGTAGTATAGGATATTCTTCAATATTTAGATAGCACGTGCATAGTGTTACTCAAGTATCCTAAGTCAAAGACTCTTGGTATTCACAATACACCTCTAGTTGTCTAGTTGTTCACTTCCACATTAATTATCATATACCCGTATCTATATATATATAAATACAGATATACGCACATGCTCATGCTCAAAAGAAGGATAAAATTTATAGTAGGCACAATGAACTACGCACGCTAAGCACACAAGAAGCAAATACTCAACACACCATTCATATACATACAGACATATAAAGAGAATAAAAATCCGGGGTCTTACAGGAGGATTTGAAATAACCCATGGTGGCACCATTGAAGAGAACAGAGAACCAATAATTGGAAACCAACATACCAATGTAAGAGATAAAGCGGTTGGCAAAACCAAACTTACGGAGCACAGCAAACATGAAATCCCATTCGACTCTATCATAGGCCTTCATCATGTCCAGCTTGAAAATGACGTTATGACCTCGAACCTTCTTGCCAAGATCTTGGATAAGTTGGTTGGAGAGTGAAATATTATCCACAATATTCCTACCTTTCACAAAAGCACCCTGCTCCTTAAAAATAATCAAGGGTAAAATGTCAGTGAGACGACCACAGATAATCTTGGAAACAACCTTATAGTAGAAATTACAAAGACTAATCGGCCTGAAATTTGCGAAGGAGGAGGGGTGGGGAATCTTGGGGATGATAGCCATCAACGAAGAGTAGATTCCCTTAGGGAGAGGATACCCCAAAAAGAACCCTTTTATAGCTGCAATAACATCCTTAGAGATAATATCCCAGCAGGCCCTAAAAAAACAGCCCGTGAAGCCATCACGTCCAGGGGCGCCATCCTCATTCAAATCCCACACAGCCCGCTTAACTTCCTCATCAGGAGGAGTAGCGATTAAGATTGCATTCTGCTCCTCATTAATTAGCATCGGAATGTTCTGAAGAAAGGATTGGTCTAGATCATGATTTTCAGAAGTCAGAAGAGCTTGAATGAAATTAACAGCCTCAGAAGAAAGTAAATTCTGATCTTCACACCAGACCCCCTCAATTTTCAAACGGTGAATGAAATTTTTTCTCCTATTACCAAGCACCACTGCATGGTAGAAAGCGGTGCTCCTATCCCCATCTTTTAACCACTGAACTCTAGCCTTTTGAGCCCAAAAAACCTCCTGACAGTGCAGGGTGCGACGAAGAGAAGCGTTGGCACAGTGAAGATTAGATCTATTCTCACCGGAAGGGTCAGCATCAAAAATACATTGCATCTCTTCCACCCGAGCTTCAGCCTTACGCACAAAGACCTCCACGTTGCCAAAGACATTACTGTTCCAAGCCCTCAACATAAATTTGATAGCCTTTAACTTAATATGTAGATTGATAAAAGGGTTTGAGGACGTTGCACTAACATTATGCCAGATGTCCGAGACTTGTTAGAGAAAAGTCTCGTGGGTTACCCACATCTTCTGAAAAATAAACCTGGACGAAACAGATGACTGCTGAACAATTCTCATCAGAAGTGGGGCATGATTAGAGGCCAGGGAAAGACAAGTTCCAACTGGGAGTAATAAGAACCCGGTCCAATCTCGCCTTAATAGCTGCACGGCCAACTCTATTGTTAGCCCAAGTGAATCTCTGACCACTAAACCCAACATCAAGAAGGCCAGCAGCCGACATGAAAGAATTGAAATCAATCATAGATAAGTGGTTTGGAATAGTTCCTCCTTCCTTCTCGGATGGGTTGGACACACAGTTGAAGTCACCCCCCACCATCCAAGGCAATTGGTGATTACTCAAATCCAGAAGATCATCAAAAAGAAGACGGCGAGTGCTCATATCACACGCAGCATAAATGGCAGTGATCATGCAGAAAGGTCGATCATCTTTAAGGATATAAGCTGAAATAAACTGATCAGATCTGCCAGAAACCTGATTTGGACCAGAACAGCCATATCTTAGAGTCTTCACCCACATTACTAGTATAGTCATGCATATTTAAGTAACGACACAAATTAGCAGCCCTAGAAAGATGGATCTTAGGCTCAAAGATAGCAACAATATGCAAATTATGTTTCCTTAAATGATGCTTGAGAGATCTTTTGGAGGCCAAGTTTGAAAGGCCCCTGATATTCCAGAATATGGCTGAGCAATTCATGAGGAACGGTAACCCGAGGTACCCACCCCCGATTTCGCTTTGGATCTAGTACAAACACCCACGTTTGGAACGATATTACCTTCTTTGGAAATCTGAATAGATGCCATAAGAATATTCTTAGAAGAGGTAAGAGTAGACGCTGGAATCCGTGTGATATCATTGTTGTGATCTGACGAAGATCCCTCCCGGATCGAATTGCACTCTCTGCCATGGGACTTACCCTGGATCACCTGCATAATATTATCTTCCAAAACTGGATATTTACTACCAGAGATATCACGTTCCGGCCTGAGCAGCGTTGGAGATTGGCCGCCGTCGGCGACGACTCCGGTAGAGGAATCCCACCAGAACACGGTTCAGAATATTCATCAACAGAAGTTGCATGCACCTGAGCAATGCCATGCACACCCACATAGGAGGGAATCAGGGCGCCATGCACGTCCGCCGACAGGGGGGGCGGATGATCATGTAATGTAGACTCTAAAACCGGGGTTTGCAAAGTCACAGCCCCACGATTGGTTGCATCAACCAGAACAACAGGAGGATTAGCATCTGAGACTGCATGCACGTCATTTAAACAAATATGACTAGCTAAACGCTCAAAGACGTTACTAACCGGGATGGACATGTTCAATGGTTTGGCGGTAGAATCCTTGGAGGGGACACCCTTTTGTTGCAATAATACGCCACTCTTGCTCATTGATTTTACCTTTCTCTGGCAAAGTAGCAACACTTTGCTATTGACGAGTAGGAGGCTGGGCATTATCCCTGACCTTCTTTTGCACACGTCGTGAGTATGACCCAACTTCCGGCAAACTTTTTCAGACAGAAGGAACTCTATGAAAATTTACAGGCTGCCAGAAACCCAGATCATGACCAATCCAGATACGATCCACAAGAGGCTTGGCAATATCAACATCAACACAGACAAGCGCTTCTGCCGTTTGCGTCCAGGCAAGAGTGGAATCATGGATCCTAAGGACCTCCCCAAAATTACCAGCAATACACCTTAGATAGTCTTCATTGTAGAGATTAATAGGTAGGTTAGGGAAACCTACCCAGATAGGAATGAGCGTAGGATCCGCTGAGAAATCAAAATCAGAAGCCCAACGAAAGAACCAGAATAAAAAACCTTTCAGATACAAATTCTTTCTGACCAACACCTTGAGGAAGTCCTCCTCATCAAAGAAACGAAAGAGAAGATGCCTAGGATTCAAAACACTAACTATGCAATCACCCTTAAGTGCCAACCGCTGGGACAAGCAACTTTTGATTTCAGGAATTGAAGGCCGCCCATAGGAGCACTTGGCAACAATGGCAAACTTGAGAGGCTGCTCAGATCTCCGAACCTCCTCTAAGGAGAAATAAACCGCAGGAAAACCATCATTAGTGAAGGGAGGAGCTTCAACACCAGATCCACCTTTGAAGGTCGGAGAGAGGAGGCTAAAGCCTGTGCGAAGTTGAGGCCCTCCGACCCATTGGATGCGTCATACCCCATGGGGAGGACGACCTGCCGGCTACCCAAGGGCAGCCGACAGTCGAAGGGAGAAAGCCCAGAGAGCTGCTGTGTAAAACCCCAGAGCTTCTCTCTCTAGAAGCTAGAGAGAGATATGAAATTCAATATTTGAGAGACAAATGCAGAAAAATCACAAGGAATGTTCATACCTCTTGTTCTTACCCTATCTTGAGGATCACTTATAATGTTCTCTCTTGGATGAACTTTGTGATACCTCAGTTCTCTAGGCAGTCCTTCCTGTGGTTCTTCTTATTGTTGAAGTTTCTCAAGTGGTGGATCTTCCTTTTCTTCTTCTTTCTCTCCTTCTTCAAGAGATGTCTGTTCTAGATCCCTGCACAGATCTTCAACACAATCTTCTTCTTCTTCTATTCTCTTAATAGAAGGGTTAATCTCATCAAATAAAATATGTACTGTTTGTTCTACAGTTAAGGTTCTTCTATTAAACACTTTATATCCTCTAGGTTTTGAAATATATCCTAACAGAAAACCTTAATCATTTTTAGCATCTAACTTTCCTAAGTTATCCTTACCATTATTCAAATAAAGCACTGACAACCAAAAGGTCGAAGATGACTGATGTTTGGTTTTTTCTCCTTGTATAGCTCATAAGGTGTCTTCTTTAGGATTGGTCTGATCATGCACTTGTTGATGATGTAGCAGGCTATGTTGACTGCTTCTGCCCAGAAGTATCTTGGTAAATTATACTTTGTAAGCATAATTCTGGCCATGTCCAGCAGTGTTCTGTTCTTCCTTTCTGCTACTCCATTCTGCTGAGGTGTTCTTGGTGCAGAGAAGTTGTGTTCTATTCCATTTTCTTCACAGAACTTTACAAAATCTTCATTCTTGAATTCTCCACCATCATTAGATCTAATGCTGATTATCTGAAATTTTTGGTTCTTATGTACTAATTTACTGAACTTCAGAAAAGCTGAAAATGTTTCTGATTTGGCTTCCAAAAAGGATACCCAAGTGTACCTTGAGTAGTCATCTACAATTACATAGCCATACACTTTTCCTCCAAGACTTACTATTCTTGTGGATCCAAATAAGTCCATGTGAATGAGTTCCAAAGGCTTGAAAGTTGTAACTACTGTTTTGGACTGAAATGATGTCTTGGTTTACTTTCCATTTGCACAGGTTGTACAGATTCCAGACATCTTTAATTTCATCTTCGAAAGACCTTCAACTAGATCATGCTTGATTAATTTCTTGATTACTGAAGTGCTTGCATGTCCTAGTCTTTTGTGCCATAAGTCCATTTCTTCACTCTTGGTGGTTGCAAGACATAAATTCACTTCTTTTAATTCTACTAGTTGTAGGGTGTATAGATTTTTGACTCTTTGAGCTTCCAATACTGTTTTTTCATCCTTTTGAATAATGCACTTATCATTCTGAAATCTCACCAAGTGACCCTTGTCACACAGTTGACTGATGCTAATGAGGTTGTGCTTCAATCCTTCTACATACATGACATCTTCTATTAGATCCTTTTCTTTTGTTCCTACTGTTCCACATCCTAGCACCTTGCCTTTTCCATTATCTCCATAGGTGACTTGACCAATCTCATCTCTAAAACTTGTAAATAACTTTATGTCACCTGTCATATGTCTTGAGCACCCACTATCCAAATACCATTTGGATGCTCTCAGGCGATCCTGCAAACAAACTTAAGTTGTAACTTTTGGTAGCCAAATTTTCGTGGGTCCTTGATGGTTAGTCTTAGGAATCCAGTGCAGGTGTCTAGTTGTGCATGTGCTAACAGTGTGTCCCAGCTGGTTATAGTGACTACAACATAGATCAAATGCATTTTTCATGTGTGTAGTGTTGTTATATTTCTGTTTTTGTTTGTAAACATATTGGTTAACTTTTCTAGGATTTTTTATTCCTTTTTCTTTTACAAATTGTGGAGTTGGATATTTTTCAGGATACACAATATCTTCTTCATTATGTGGAGGTGTATATCCTACTCCATATTTCTTTTTACCTGTCCTAGAACCTTTGTCTTACAAACATAGATGTTTTACAATTAGAGATTTTCTCTATGGTAGCTCTTAAATAATTATTTTCTTCTTTTAATTTTTCTCCATCCTTTAATTCTTTTAGATTGGATTCTATTTCCATGATTTTACTATTTTTATTTTTTAAGTCTTTACACAGTAGTTCATTTGCTCTTTTAGTTTCAGTTAGGTTTTGTCATAATCTTTCTACTTCATTTTTCAGGAAAGTATTAGATTTTTCTTGAATAAGTAAATGTAACTTAACTATTTTCATTTGTTTTACTACTATTTTATATTTCTCATATAGTTCACTGAAAGCATCTTCAAGACTGTCAGAATCTGATTCAGAACATGATGTAAAAGAGGTTTCGGAATTTACCTGATCCAATCTTGCCATAAGGGCTAGATTTGCCTTTTCTTCTTCTTCAGATTCCAAGCTTGAAGAGTCTGAACTTGTAGCTTCTTCATTATCCCATGCTGCTGCCATTGCCTTTTTCTTATATCTTCTCAATTTCTTATCTTTGTCTTTCTTCTTCTCAGATCTTTTTGCTTGATCCTTCTTCTTCAGCTTAGGACATTCAGATTTGTAATGTCCTGGTTGATTGCACTCGTAGCAGGTTGGTTCTTTCTTCTTGTCATTCTTGAAGAATCTCTTTGAACCAAACTTCTTTTTCTTGGCAAGGATCCTTTGCAGTTTCCTTGACAGTATAGCTTCATCATCACTGTCATCTGATTTTTCCATTGAGTCTTCAGAGGAAGAAGAATCTGCAACTTTCAAAGCATTTGGCATTTTCTTTTTTGATGAACTTTCAGAAAACCTTTCCATGATAATTTTGTGAGCCATTAAAGAGCCAATTAATTTATCAATAGAATGTTGAGTTAGATCATGTGCTTCCTCAATGGTAGTAACCTTGGGGGTCCAAACATTTGTTAATGACCTTAAGATTTTTCTTACAGTTTCTTCATTTGTAAGAATGTTTCCTAGTGAACTCAATCCTATTATTATATTTGAAAAATGATTGTACATTTGAGTTATGTTTTCATTAGGAAGCATTTTAAACTGTTCATACTGGGAGACAAGAATATCTATCCTAGTTTGTTTTACTCTATCAGTTCCTTCATATGTAACTTGCAATTTATCCCATATTTCTTTAGCGGTTCTACAAGCAGATAGTCTATTGAATTCTCTTTTAGATAGACCACAACATAGATAATTTTTAGCTTTGTAATTTATAGACATGTTTCTCTTATCAGCTATGGAGAGAGTAGAGGTAGTTTCACCAAGTATAGCAAAATCACCTTGTTCTATTACCTACTACAGATCAAAATATATGCCTCTGATGAAGCATTCCATCCGCATCTTCCATTATTGATAGTCCTCACCATCAAAGAATGGTGGCCTTGTAACAGACTAACCTTCATATTTGTGACCTTCAGCTGCCATCTCTTCTCAAATCTTTCGATTCTTCTGAGAAGACCTCGCTCTGATACCACTTGTTGGATCGAGATGGCACAAATAATGTCCTAGAGGGGGGTGAATAGGACTTCTTGTGCTTAAAATTTTTATCTGAAATTAGACAACACTAAATAAAATTGTTAGTGTTTAGCGTAGTGTGTGAAACAAGTGTAAGTTGGCGGAAACAATCACACAAATGCACAAGAAATTTTATCCTGGTTCGGCCCTTCCCACATGGAAGTCCTACGTCCAGTCCTCAAGAAAACCACTTGAGATTTCACTAACTGCCAAGAATACTTGGCCTTCTCTCACCCTTGAGAGGTATTACAAGCCCACTTGCTCCCAAGCAAGTCTTCCCTTAACAGGGGTACAAACACTACCTTCAAAAGGTCTTCCCTTCACAAGAGGGGCACAACAAGAAACAAACCTCTTGCAGGTTGCACAGACAGAAATAAAAGACTAGTGTGCCTACTCACAAGATTGAGCAAACATAAGGAAATCAGAAAGGATCACAAATGGAAATTTTAGCTCTACTCTTTCTGAATCTAACTAGAGTGGACTGAAGAGAAGATCTATGATTACAAATGCCACCCAACAGAAAAAAGACTTCTATGAACTTGAGAGAATGAAGTTTGCATGTAAGACTCGGCTTCTTGGCTTTCCGTCCTGTGTCACGCCCCGATATTTAGCAGCGGAATAAATACTGGAAGACGTGAACGATACAAATAGACGTATCACAGTTGAGTAACGCAGAGTCACAATTAAACATAACAACACATTTGAGACCATAATATTGTCTTCCAAAGTACTCTTTATTCCATTTCAATTCACTAGTTACAACCTTACATAAGAAGAACCAACTAAAAAGGGGTCACTATTCAAATGAAAATGTTTCTCTAATACATAGTCTATTCAAATATCTATTCCTAATACTTCATCTTCTCAATGTCGGGTGCTCATCACTGTTACCCTGCCCCATCGGACTCCACTGGTTCCTTATCACTACCTGAAAAGGACAGGATGATAGGGTGAGCGAACTAGCTCAGTAGGATTTACATCTCAATATTGTGCGGGCACTAATATACATGATTAACATTTTAAATAGGCAGATATGCACATGAACATGATGACAATGCATGTTTTTCTAACAAGTGAAATAGTTGAATAGAACGGATATCATATCAGATCAAATGTCGAGTTGCATATACAATGGACAGATATTTCAAGAGTAGAATCATATCAAAATGAATTGGCCATATTCACAGATATCACGTATTCACATGATCAGACTTATCATATCAAACTTATCATATCATATCATATCAAACAAAGGCACATTCACACAAATCTTACATATAGTATCAGTGCCATGCTACGCACCACAAGTCCATACTCCCGCAGTTAATAAGTACGTTGGGGCGCTCCTCCCCAGGACCAGACAGGGCCCCTATTGCACAGGCATTGGTCAAATGGACCGAAGTCCCATATTGTGCCGAACAAACATATTCATATTATGGCCATGGAGTTTCAATGACAAGCTCATAGTAATAAAGACATGATCATTCATAGAGTCAAGGTATGATAATAGCTCAAGAGAACAAATGGGCAGTATAACGACGTATCTTATGTTTCATAATTCATTAATGTCTTGACATGAGGATGACTAATGATAGATTGTACGCGGAACATGTGCTCTCTATCTCCAGGGTACTTCTTGGTACAAGCAGCTCGGCCTCTATGTGAGAATCCATAGAGAGCGGGGACTTACGGAGGTCTTAAGGAAAAGATCGCTAGTCTTGCCGATTCGGAATGACCGACAGAGAGCTCTCAATTCCCCAAGAAGGGTGTGCCTAATCGTGCAAAAATGTAAGTGACGCGTCACGGATCTTTCCTAACATGTATGCAATTGACGAATAAATAATTGAAACATCGGAAAGCATACAACTTAAGGAAACTCATATACAAATCATGATGAAACACTTTAACGAAACAAGTCTACGCTAACATGTGTTCATCCATACATTCATATCATATTCTTATCATGTCAATTGTACATCAAGCTAGATCACAAGGTAATAATCAATTAGCGTAATTGACATGTTACAAATTAGAATCATATTCATATCATTACCATTTTTCACTTGGTTGATTGCTTTTAGGTCTATGCATACATTGTAATTCTACACAACATGCTGACAGACCAAGAAAACTAACATGCCAACTGACTTGCCAAAAAGTACAGTCTCGGGTCGGTCTGTGAATAGCGTCTATACATGAACATGATTAACATTTTAAATAGGCAGATATGCACATGAACATGATGACAATGAATGTTTTTCTAACAAGTGAAATAGCTTAATAGAAGAGATATCATATTAGATTAAATGTCGAGTTGCATATACAATGGATAGATATTTCAAGAGTAGAATCATATCAAAATGAATTGGCCATATTCACAGATATCACGTATTCACATGATCAGACTTATCATATCATATCAAACGAAGGCACATTCACACAAATCTTACATATAGTATCAGTGCCATGCCACGCACCACAAGTCCATACTCCCGTGGTTAATAAGTACATTGGGGCGCTCCTCCCCAGGACCAGACAGGGCCCCTATTGCACAGGTATTGGTCAAATAGACCAAAGTCCCATATTGTGCCGAACAAACATATACATATTATGGCCATGGAGTTTCAATGACAAGCTCATAGTAATAAAAACATGATCATTCATAGAGTCAAGGTATGACAATAGCTCAAGAGAACAAATGGGCAGTATAACGACGTATCTTATGTTTCATAATTCATTAATGTCTTGACATGAGGATGACTAATGATAGATTGTATGCAGAACATGTGCTTTCTATCTCCAGGGTAATTCATGGTACAAGCAGCTCGGCCTCTATGTGAGAATCCATAGAGAGCGGAGACTTACGGAGGTCTTAAGGAAAAGATCGCTAATCTTACCGATTCGGAATGACCGGCAGAGAGCTCTCAATTCCCCAAGAAGGGTGTGCCTAATCGTGCAAAAGTGTAAGTGACGCGCCACGGATCTTTCCTAACATGTATGCAATTGACGAATAAATAATTGAAACATCGGAAAGCATACAACTTAAGGAAACTCATATACAAATCATGATGAAACACTTTAACGAAACAAGTCTACGCTAACATGTGTTCATCCATACATTCATATCATATTCTTATCATGTCAATTGTACATCAAGCTAGATCACAAGGTAATAATCAATGAGCGTAATTCACATGTTACAAATTAGAATCATATTCATATCATTACCGTTTTTCACTTGGTTGATTGATTTTAGGTCTATGCATGCAATGTAATTCTACACAACATTCTGACAGACCATGAAAACTAACATGCCAACTGACTCGCCAAAAAGCACAGTCTCGGGTCGGTCTGTGAATAGCGTCCAACACAGTGGACGTTGTTCAATACACGGTGCACAGGTAAACATGCCAAAATATGCAGAAAACTAAATCGCATCGGCCTCCAAGGCCGCCTTTCAAACTAAATCACGTCGGGGTATAGCGACGCATTAAAGGAAATCATTTAATAATACGGTGGGCGGGAAAACCGCCTGAATCGCGTCCGGGGATCCCGCCGCGGTTCAGACCGGGCACAGACTCCCACATGGCGTGAAGGCCCATGCGCAGGTTGACTGGTCAGCGAGCTAATCGCGTCCGGCCTCACGGTCACGATTCAGAGGGTGTGGGAATCGCGTCGCCTGGAGTGGACGCGATTCCAAACGCTGCCCGAAAATGCCGAAAAACACAACAAACCTCTTACCATGCTTATATCTCTCTATCTAATGACATTTAGACAAAACGTTTAACATAAAAGATGTCTAGAACAATTTGTAGAAGAACTTTTATGTTGGGGGCTTTGACCTAATTAGATCTCAATTATTGTGAAAACATGAAGAACGTAAAGGTTAAGTGCATCCCAAAACATAGGATCATGCAGTGGCTCTCTTACCATGCTTATAACTCTGTAACCAATGACTTTTAGACAATGTTTTCAACACAAAACATGACGAGGACTACTAGTAGCACAACGTTCATGATGAGGGTTTTGTCTAATTCGGTCTTGAATCACATGAATAATAAGAAGAACATAAAAAAGCCCTAACTATGCGCGACTTAGGGAAAACGACTAATACTCCATGTATACTCCATGAAAATTGGGCAAATTAAGTGCAAATAAACCTATAATCGAAGCTCTACAAGATGGTATTGGTTTTCTTTAATCTTGGCCCGAGAACACCTACCTTTGAATGCTAAGAACTCCTTGCAGGTTTCTGGGTCGATGCAGAGCGAGGTTGAGGAAGACCATGTTTTCCCTAGCCGTTCTCCTCTCCTCCAGCGCCCTAGGCTTGCTGCTCATGACCCAAACTTGTTGCTAAACCTTCCCTAAACGTTTTGTGAGGATTTTTTATAGATTTAGGGTTCTATTGCATGTCCTAATGGGACTAGGAAAGGGGCCTGCGGGTTTAGCATGACACCTTCCAAAATTTGAGATTCTCTCACCCAAAAGAGGTAGCAACACCATGGGAAGGTGTCATGCATGGTTGGACACGATTTGGCTTGCCATGCTTGGCTAATGACACACTTTTAAACCCTAATTTACCCTTCCTAAATACCCCTTATTTACATGCACGAATTTTTGGGCATTTCTTGTTCCAATTTTTATCCTTGGGCCAAATGTGCTCCATTGGCCCAATCTTGTTAATGGGTCAATAACACATGATGTTGGAAGTCTATCCAATATGTTTATTTAATTTATGGTTGGGTTATTTTTCCGTGTTAACAATTTTCCGACTTAGTTTCCTAATTCGGGTAACTTGGTCACGTGTGACGTACACTTGACCAATCAGATTTTTTATTGCACGAATTCCTTCGTGGAACACTTAAGGATAATATTTGGGGTTGGTTTATAATTTTTATGGATTTTTCCGATGTGTTTTCTCACGTACAATAGTGGTACATAAGTTCTATCGTTCCGATAATACAGAAGTTATTTATTTACTATTTTCATACTTGAATTTGTTCATGGGTTATAAGTTGTCCATTGATCCAATTACTTTTATGGACTATCCCCACATATTATTTGGAGTCAACCATAAAATTTTAATTTAGTTATGATCTCATTTTATACACATGATAATGGATTTTCCAACTTATTTCCTAATTACGATAATAAGTCACAATAACTCTTAATATACCCCAAATGACTTTTATTGACCCAAATTTCTTGATGGATCATTAGAGGATATTATTTGAAGTCCATTTATGATTTTTATTTAATTTTCTGACTCCTCTAAGTATGTGTGATAATGATTTTCCGACTTATTTCTTGAATACGATACTCAGTCGCAAAACGCCTTAAACTTGGACCATCCGATTTTTCATTACACGAATTTCTCCATGGGTCATTAGAGAGTATTATTTAGAGTTGAACTATGGTTTTTTCTGAAATTTTCTAATGGGTTTTTGTATGTACGATAATGGCACGTGCGTTTTTGCTATTTCTCAAATATTGAATTTATCGTTTTCAATTTATTTCTAATTTTCAAATTATTGAATTTTCGGGGTGTTACATCCGCCCCCACTTAAAAGAATTTGGTCTCCAAATTCACATGTGTTTACGAGCGGGACTTATAGAGAATCTAATTGTGAATTACTCATAATATAATGATTGATTGATGATGTAACTTAAGGGTCAATAAAAAGCGAGTTATAAAGAATACCTCTCTCATACCTCCTTCCTTGGTTTGTTCTGCCATTTATTCCCTGAGCTTGATTTCTCCTTTGGGCAATCCTTAACCTTGTGGTATTGGCTACCACAACAGAAACATTTGTCCTGAAATTTCCAGCACTCCTCAGACCGATGATTTATTTTGTTGCAATGCTGGCATCTTTCTGCAGGAGCGGGAACTAGTTTCTTATTGCACTTCTTGCACTTCTTTCTCTGTGCGATCTGTTACTATTGTTGGGCCGTTTCTCTCTTACTATAGGTTTGGAGTTTCTTGTGGTTGTAATTTGTTCTTTCTTATTAGTTTCGCCAACTCCTTTGCCATCCATAGACCTTTCCTTTCCATTTGTATCTCCCTTAGCCATTATTAGGGCATCCTCTAACAGTTGAGCAGCTTGTCGTAGTGCTTTGGTTAGTCTTTGGACCGATCTCTGTCCGTCCATAGATGGTGTAGATATATCCTCCATTACTGTTTATTTAAGTTCCTTCAAAAATAAATTATCACATGGTCAAACTTCTTTACTCCTTGGTAATACCTTGTAATCTTACAATTTTTAGTCACTAAATAAGATTTTGGACTTAGCCCATGTTTCTACCCAATCTCACCAGGTAGGTATAGAGTTCTTGACACAAGCTGAGGGTTCTAATGACACTTATCCTATCATTCCTGATTGCCTAGGACTTAGGGAAAGCCCAGGCTCTGATACCAACTGGCATGCCCCAATATTTAGCAGCGAAATAAATATCGAAAGACGTGAACGATAGAAAAAGACGTATCACAGTTGAGTAACGCAGAGTCACAATTAAACATAACAACACATTTGAGACCATAATATTGTCATCCAACGTACTCTTTATTCCATTTCAATTCACTAGTTACAACCTTACATAAGAAGAACCAACTGAAAAGAGGTCACTATTCAAATGAAAATGTTTCTCTAATACATAGTCTATTCAAATATCTATTCCTAATACTTCATCTTCTCAATGTCGGGTGCTCATCACTCTTGCCCTGCCCCATCGGACTCCACTGGTTCCTCATCACTACCTGAAAGGACAGGATGATAGGGTGAGCGAACTAGCTTAGTAGGATTTACATCTCAATATTGTGCGGGCACTAATATACATGATTAACATTTTAAATAGGCAGATATGCACATGAACATGATGACAATGCATGTTTTTCTAACAAGTGAAATAGCTGAATAGAACAGATATCATATCAGATCAAATGTCGAGTTGCATATACAATGGACAGATATTTCAAGAGTAGAATCATATCAAAATGAATTGGCCATATTCACAGATATCATGTATTCACGTGATCAGACTTATCATATCATATCATATCATATCAAACGAAGGCAAATTCACACAAATCTTGCATATAGTATCAGTGCCATGCCATGCACCACAAGTCCATACTCCCGCGGTTAATAAGTACGTTGGGGTGCTCCTCCCCAGGACTAGACAGGGCCCCTATTGCACAGGCATTGGTCAAATGGACCGAAGTCCCATATTGTGCCGAACAAACATATTCATATTATGGCCACGGAGTTTCAATGACAAGCTCATAGTAATAAAGACATGATCATTCATAGATTCAAGGTATGACAATAGCTGAAGAGAACAAATGGCAGTATAACGACGTATCTTATGTTTCATAATTCATTAATATCTTGACATGAGGATGACTAATGATATATTGTACGCGGAACATGTGCTCTCTATCTCCAGGGTACTTCATGGTACATCCAGCTCGGCCTCTATGTGGGAATCCATAGAGAGCGGAGACTTACGGAGGTCTTAAGGAAACGATCGCTAGTCTTGCCGATTCAGAATGACCGGCAGAGAGCTCTCAATTCCCCAAGAAGGGTGTGCCTAATCGTGCAAAAGTGTAAGTGACTTGTCACAGATCTTTCCTAACATGTATGCGATTGACGAATAAAAAATTGAAACATCGGAAAGCATACAACTTAAGGAAACTCATATACAAATCATGATGAAACACTTTAACAAAACAAGTCTACGCTAACATGTGTTCATCCATACATTCATATCATATTCTTATCATGTCAATTGTACATCAAGCTAGATCACAAGGTAATAATCAATGAGCGTGATTCACATGTTACAAATTAGAATAATATTCATATCATTATTGTTTTTCACTTGATTGATTGCTTTTAGGTCTATGCATACAATGTAACTCTACACAACATGCTGACAGACCAAGAAAACTAACATGCCAACTGACTCGCCAAAAAGTACAGTCTCGGGTCGATATGTGAATAGCGTCCAACACAGTGGACGTTGTTCAACACACGATGCATAGGTAAACAGGCCAAAATATGCAGAAAACTAAATTGCGTCGGCCTCCAAGGCTGCCTTTCAAACTAAATCGCGTCGGGGTATAGCGAGGCATTAAAGGAAATCATTTAATAATACGCTTGGCGGGAAAACCGCCTGAATCGCGTCCGGGGATCCCACCACGGTTCAGACCGGGCACAGACTCCCACGTGGTGCGAAGGCCCATGCGCGGGTTGACTGGTCGCCTGGAGTGGACGCGATTCCAAACGCTGCCCGAAAATGCTGGAAAACATAGTGAACCTCTTACCATTCTTATATCTCCCTATCTAATGACATTTAGACAAAATGTTTAACAGGAAAGATGGCCAGAACAACTTGTAGAAGAACTTTGATGTTGGGGTTTGACCTAATTCGATCTCAATTCTTATGAAAACATGAACAACGTAAAGGTCAAGTGCATCCTGAAACACAGGATCATGCAGTGGCTTTCTTACCATGCTTATAACTCTATAACCAATGACTTTTAGACAAAGTGTTCATCACAAAACATGACGAGGACTACTAGTATCACAACTTTCATGATGGGGGTTTTGTCTAATTCGGTCTTGAATCACATGCATAATAAGAAGAACATAAAAAAACCCTAACTGTGCACGACTTAGGGAAAATGACTAATACTCCATGTATACTCCATGAAAATTGGGCAAATCAAGTGCAAATAAACCTAGATTCAAAGCTCTACAAGATGGTATTGGTTTTCTTTAATCTTGGCCCGAGAACACCTACCTTTGAATGCTAAGAACTCCCTGCAGGTTTCTGGGTCGATGCAGAGTGAGGCTGAGGAAGACCACGTTTTCCCCAGCCATTCTCCTCTCCTCCAGCGCCCTAGGCTTGCTGCTCACGACCCAAAGTTGTTGCTAAACCTTCCCTAAATGTTTTGTGAGGAGTTCTTATAGATTTAGGGTTCTATTGCATGTCCTAATGGGACTATGAAAGGGGCCTGTGGGTTTAGCATGACACCTTCCAAAATTTGAGATTCTCTCACCCAAAAGAGGTAGCAACACCATGGGAAGGTGTCATGCATGGTTGGCCATGATTTGGCTTGCCATGCTTGGCTAATGACACACTTTTAAACCCTAATTTACCCTTCCTAAATACCCCTTATTTACATGCACGAATTTTGATGAAACACTTTAACGAAACAAGTCTACGCTAACATGTGTTCATCCATACATTCATATCATATTCTTATCATGTCAATTATACATCAAGCTAGATCACAAGGTAATAATTAATGAGCGTAATTCACATGTTACAAATTAGAATAATATTCATATCATTATTGTTTTTCACTTGGTTGATTGCTTTTAGGTCTATGCATACAATGTAACTCTACACAACATGTTGACAGACCAAGAAAACTAACATGCCAACTGACTCGCCAAAAAGTATAGTCTCGAGTCGATATGTGAATAGCGTCCAACACAGTGGACGTTGTTCAACACACGGTGCATAGGTAAACAGGACAAAATATGTAGAAAACTAAATCGCGTCGGCCTCCGAGGCTGCTTTTCAAACTGAATCGCGTCGAGGTATAGCGACGCGTTAAAGGAAATCATTTAATAATACGCTTGGCGGGAAAACCCCCTGAATCGCGTCCGGGGATCCCACCATGGTTCATACCAGGCACAGACTCCCACGTGGCACGAAGGCCTATGCACGGGTTGATGGTCGCCTGGAGTGGACGCGATTCGAAACGCTGCCCGAAAACGCCGAAAAACACAGCGAACCTCTTACCATTGTTATATCTCCCTATCTAATGACATTTAGACAAAACTTTAACATGAAAGATGTCCAGAACAACTTGTACAAGAATTTTGATGTTGGGGGTTTGACCTAATTCGATCTCAATTCTTGTGAAAACATGAAGAACGTAAAGGTCAAGTGCATCCTGAAACACAGGATCATGCAGTGGCTATCTTACCATGCTTATAACTCTATAACCAATGACTTTTAGACAAAGTGTTCATTACAAAACATGACGAGGACTACTAGTTTCACAACTTTCATGATGGGGGTTTTGTCTAATTCTGTCTTGAATCACATGCGTAATAAGAAGAACATAAAAAAACCCTAACTGTGCGCAACTTAGGGAAAATGACTAATACTCCATGTATACTCCATGAAAATGGGCAAATCAAGTGCAAATAAACCTAGATTCAAAGCTCTACAAGATGGTATTGGTTTTCTTTAATCTTGGCCCGAGAACACCTACCTTTGAATGCTAAGAACTCCCTGCAGGTTTCTGGGTCGATGCAGAGTGAGGCTGAGGAAGACCACGTTTTCCCCAGCCGTTCTCCTCTCCTCCAGCGCCCTAGGCTTGCTGCTCACGACCCAAAGTTGTTGCTAAACCTTCCCTAAATGTTTTGTGAGGAGTTCTTATAGATTTAGGGTTCTATTGCATGTCCTAATGGGACTAGGAAAGGGGCCTGTGGGTTTAGCATGACACCTTCCAAAATTTGAGATTCTCTCACCCAAAAGAGGTAGCAACACCATGGGAAGGTGTCATGCATGGTTGGCCATGATTTGGCTTGCCATGCTTGCTAATGACACACTTTTAAACCCTAATTTACCCTTCCTAAATACCCCTTATTTACATGCACGAATTTTGATGAAACACTTTAACGAAACAAGTCTACGCTAACATGTGTTCATCCATACATTCATATCATATTCTTAACATGTCAATTGTACATCAAGCTAGATCACAAGGTAATAATTAATGAGCATAATTCACATGTTACAAATTAGAATAATATTCATATCATTATTGTTTTTCACTTGGTTGATTGCTTTTAGGTCTATGCATACAATGTAACTCTACACAACATGCTGACAGACCAAGAAAACTAACATGCCAACTGACTTGCCAAAAAGTACAGTCTCGGGTCGATATGTGAATAGCGTCCAACACAGTGGACGTTGTTCAACACACGATGCATAGGTAAACAGGCCAAAATATGCAGAAAACTAAATTGCGTCGGCCTCCAAGGCTGCCTTTCAAACTGAATCGCGTCGGGGTATAGCGACGCATTAAAGGAAATCATTTAATAATACGCTTGGCGGGAAAACCGCCTGAATCGTGTCCGGGGATCCCACCACGGTTCATACCGGGCACAGACTCCCTCGTGGCGTGAAGGCCCATGCGCGGGTTGACTGGTCGCTTGGAGTGGACGCGATTCGAAACGCTGCCCGAAAACGTCGGAAAACACTGCGAACCTCTTACCATTCTTATATCTCCCTATCTAATGACATTTAGACAAAACTTTAACATGAAAGATGTCCAGAACAACTTGTAGAAGAACTTTGATGTTGGGGGTTTGACCTAATTCGATCTCAATTCTTGTGAAAACATGATGAACATAAAGGTCAAGTGCATCCTGAAACACAGGATCATGCTGTGGCTCTCTTACCATGCTTATAACTCTATAACCAATGACTTTTTAGACAAAGTGTTCATTACAAAACATGATGAGGACTACTAGTATCACAACTTTCATGATGGGGGTTTTGTCTAATTCGGTCTTGAATCACATGCATAATAAGAAGAACATAAAAAAACCCTAACTGTGTGCGACTTAGGGAAAATGACTAATACTCCATGTATACTCCATGAAAATTGGGCAAATCAAGTGCAAATAAACCTAGATTCAAAGCTCTACAAGATGGTATTGGTTTTCTTTAATCTTGGCCCGAGAACACCTACCTTTGAATGCTAAGAACTCCCTGCAGGTTTCTGGGTCGATGCAGAGTGAGGCTGAGGAAGACCACATTTTCCCCAGCCGTTCTCCTCTCCTCCAGCGCCCTAGGCTTGCTGCTCACGACCCAAAGTTGTTGCTAATAGGGTGTTTGGTTACAGTTTTTTACCTCTCTTTTCTCTAAATTTTAAAAAAGAGAGAGATCAAATACAAAGACATGTTGGTAAGCAATTTTTTTTTTTTAAGGAAGAACTTTTGTCCTTTGTAAATCTCTTTCAAAAAAAAAAACAAGTGCCAACTTGTTTTTATTTTAAAAACACAAAAGTCTCTCCCACAACCCCCCCCTCCCCCCAAACCCAGCCGTCCACACCCCCCCTACACCTCCCCCTCCCCTCCCCCGCCGGCCACCCCCACCCCCCGCCGGCGACCACCCCACACCCGCCGGCAACCACCCCACCCCCCCTTGCGGCCTCCTCCTCCCCCACCCACCCTGCGTCCCCCCCTCCTCCCCCCCCACCCCCTAGCACCGGCGTCCCCCCCCTCCTCCCCCCACCCCCCGGCGCCCCCTCCCTCCTCCTTCCCGACACACAGACCCCCCCCACCCACCTGCTGCAGGCTCGCCAGCGTCCCCCCTCTCCCTCCCCCCCCCCCTTCTGCATCGTCCCCTCCTCCCCCTCCCCCCGCCGGTGACCACCCCCCTGCGGCCCCCTCCTCCCCACGCCCGCCGGCCCCCCCCCTTGCGGCACCCACCCTACGCCCCCCCCTCCCCCCACCCCGCTCTGCACCTCCCCCTCTCCCGCCCTGCTCTGCCCCCCTCCCGTGCCCCCCTGCACCCGCCCTGCACCCCCCTCCCGCGCCCGGCTCCCCCCCCCCAGTGGCACCCTCCCCCCCTCCGGCGCCCCCCTCCCTCCCCCGCCTGGATCCCCCCCCCCTCCACGCCCCCTCCCTCCCCCGCCGAGATCCCCCACCCCCCCCCCCCCCCCCCCCGCCCCCCCGCCCTCCCCTCCCCCCCCCCCCCCCCCCCCTACGGCGGCCCACCCACCCACCCTGCGCCCCCTCCCCTCCCGGCCCGGGCGGCTCCCACTCCCGTTTCCAAACACATCGATACAAAATTTAAAATTTTTGATATTTTTACCAAACACATAACGTCATATTTTCATAACTTTAAATTTAAAGTTAAAAGAGAACTCAACTTTATTTTTTAGGTAGAAATAGTTTCTTTTTTTAAATTGCTCCCAAACACCCCCATAAACCTTCCCTAAATGTTTTGTGAGGAGTTCTTATAGATTTAGGGTTCTATTGCATGTCTTAATGGGACTAGGAAAGGGGCCTGTGGGTTTAGCATGACACCTTCCAAAATTTGAGATTCTCTCACCCAAAAGAGGTAGCAACACCATGGGAAGGTGTCATGCAAGGTTGGCCATGATTTGGCTTGCCATGCTTGGCTAATGACACACTTTTAAACCCTAATTTACCCTTCCTAAATACCCTTATTTACATGCACGAATTTTGATGAAACACTTTAATGAAACAAGTCTACGCTAACATGTGTTCATCCATACATTCATATCATATTCTTATCATGTCAATTGTGCATCAAGCTAGATCACAAGGTAATAATCAATGAGCGTAATTCACATGTTACAAATTAGAATAATATTCATATCATTATTGTTTTTCACTTGGTTGATTGCTTTTAGGTCTATGCATACAATGTAACTCTACACAACATGCTGACAGACCAAGAAAACTAACATGCCAACTGACTCGCCAAAAAGTACAGTCTCGGGTCGATATGTGAATAGCGTCCAACACAGTGGACGTTGTTCAACACACGGTGCATAGGTAAATAGGCCAAAATATGCAGAAAACTAAATCGCGTCGGCCTCCAAGGCTGCTTTTCAAATTGAATCGCGTCGGGGTATAGCGACGCGTTAAAGCAAATCATTAATAATATGCTTGGCAGGAAAACCGCCTGAATCGCGTCCGGGGATCCCACCATGGTTCATACCAGGCACAGACTCCCACGTGGCGCGAAGGCCCATGCGCGGGTTGACTGGTCGCCTGGAGTGGACGCGATTCGAAACGCTGCCCGAAAACGCCGGAAAACACAACGAACCTCTTACCATTCTTATATCTCCCTATCTGATGACATTTAGACAAAACGTTTAACGTGAAAGATGGCCAAACAACTTGTAGAAGAACTTTGGTGTTGGGGGTTTGACCTAATTCGATCTCAATTCTTGTGAAAACATGAAGAACGTAAAGGTCAAGTGCATCCTGAAACATAGGATCATGCAGTGGCTCTCTTACCATGCTTATAACTCTATAACCAATGACTTTTAGACAAAGTGTTCATTACAAAACATGGCGAGGACTACTAGTATCACAACTTTCATGATGGGGGGTTTTGTCTAATTCGGTCTTGAATCACATGCATAATAAGAAGAACATAAAAAAACCCTAACTGTGCGCGACTTAGGGAAAATGACTAATACTCCATGTATACTCCATGAAAATTGGGCAAATCAAGTGCAAATAACCTAGATTCAAAGCTCTACAAGATGGTATTGGTTTTCTTTAATCTTGGCCCGAGAACACCTACCTTTGAATGCTAAGAACTCCCTGCAGGTTTCTGGGTCGATGTAGAGTGAGGCTGAGGAAGACCACATTTTCCCCAGTCGTTCTCCTCTCCTCCAGCGCCCTAGGCTTGCTGCTCACGACCCAAAGTTGTTGCTAAACCTTCCCTAATGTTTTGTGAGGAGTTCTTATAGATTTAGGGTTCTATTGCATGCCCTAATGGGACTAGGAAAGGGGCCTGTGGGTTTAGCATGACACCTTCCAAATTTGAGATTCTCTCACCCAAAAGAGGTAGCAACACCATGGGAAGGTGTCATGCATGGTTGGCCATGATTTGGCTTGCCATGCTTGGCTAATGACACACTTTTAACCCTAATTTACCCTTCCTAAATACCCCTTATTTACATGCACGAATTTTGATGAAACACTTAAACGAAACAAGTCTACGCTAACATGTGTTCATCCATACATTCATATCATATTCTTAACATGTCAATTGTACATCAAGCTAGATCACAAGGTAATAATCAATGAGCGTAATTCACATATTACAAATTAGAATAATATTCATATCATTATTGTTTTTCACTTGGTTGATTGCTTTTAGGTCTATGCATACAATGTAACTCTACACAACATGCTGACAGACCAAGAAAACTAACTTGCCAACTGACTTGTCAAAAAGTACAGTCTCGGGTCGATATGTGAATAGCGTCCAACACAGTGGACATTGTTCAACACACGGTGCATAGGTAAACAGGCCAAAATATGCAGAAAACTAAATCGCGTCGGCCTCCAAGGCTGCCTTTCAAACTGAATCGCGTCGGGGTATAGCGACGTGTTAAAGGAAATCATTTAATAATACGCTTGGCGGGAAAACTGCCTGAATCGCATTCGGGGATCCCGCCATGGTTCAGACCGGGCACAGACTCCCACATGGTGCGAAGGCCCATGCGCGGGTTGACTGGTCGCCTGGAGTGGATGCGATTCCAAACGCTGCCCAAAAACGGCAGAAAACACAGTGAACCTCTTACCATTCTTATATCTCCCTATCTGATGACATTTAGACAAAACGTTTAACGTGAAAGATGGCCAAAACAACTTGTAGAAGAACTTTGGTGTTGGGGGTTTGACCTAATTCGATCTCAATTCTTGTAAAACATGAAGAATGTAAAGGTTAAGTGCATCCTGAAACACAGGATCATGCAGTGGCTCTCTTACCATGCTTATAACTCTGTAACCAATGACTTTTAGACAAAGTGTTCATTATAAAACATGACAAGGACTACTAGTATCACAACTTTCATGATGGGGGTTTTGTCTAATTCGGTCTTGAATCACATGCATAATAAGAAGAACATAAAAAAACACTAACTGTGCGCGACTTAGGGAAAATGACTAATACTCCATGTATACTCCATGAAAATTGGGCAAATCAAGTGCAAATAAACCTAGATTCAAAGCTCTACACGATGGTATTGGTTTTCTTTAATCTTGGCCCGAGAACACCTACCTTTGAATGCTAAGAACTCCCTGCAGGTTTCTGGATCGATGCAGAGTGAGGCTGAGGAAGACCACGTTTTCCCTAGTCGTTCTCCTCTCCTCCAGCGCCCTAGGCTTCCTGCTCACGACCCAAAGTTGTTGCTAAACCTTCCCTAAATGTTTTGTGAGGAGTTCTTATAGATTTAGGGTTCTATTGCATGTCCTAATGGGACTAGGAAAGGGGCCTGCGGGTTTAGCATGACACCTTCCAAAATTTGTGATTCTCTCACCCAAAAGAGGTAGCAACACCATGGGAAGGTGTCATGCATGGTTGGCCATGATTTGGCTTGTCATGCTTGGCTAATGACACACTTTTAAACCCTAATTTACCTTTCCTAAATACCCCTTATTTACATGCACGAATGTTTGGGCATTTCTTGTTCCAATTTTATCCTTGGGCCAAATGTGCTCCATTGGTCCAATCATGTTAATGGGTCATTAATACATGATGTGGAAGTCTCTCCAATATGTTTATTTAATTTATGGTTGGGTTATTTTTCGTGTTAACAATTTTCTGACTTAGTTTCCTAATTCGGGTAACTTGGTCACGTGTGACGTACACTCGACCAATCAGATTTTTCGTGCACGAATTCCTTCGTGGAATGCTTAGGGATAATATTTGGGGTTGGTTTATAGTTTTTACGGAATTTTCCGATGTGTTTTCTCACGTACAATAGTGGTACGTATGTTCTATCATTCCGATAATACGGAAGTTATTTATTTACTATTTTCATACTTGAATTTGTTCATGGGTCATAAGTTGTCCATCGATCCAATTTCTTTTATGGACTATCCCCACATATTATTTGGAGTCAACCATAAATTTTTAATATAGTTATGATCTCATTTTATACACATGATAATGGATTTTCCAACTTATTTCCTAATTACGATAATAAGTCACAATAACTCTTAAATATACCCCAAATGGCTTTTATTGACCCAAATTTCTTGATGGATCATTAGAGGATATTATTTGAAGTCCATTTATGATTTTTATTTAATTTTCTGACTCCTCTAAGTATGTGTGATATTGATTTCCCGACTTCTTCCTTGATTACGATACTCAGTCACAAAACGCCTTAAAACTTGGACCATCCGATTTTTCTTTACATGAATATCTCCATGGGTCATTAGGGAGTATTATTTAGAGTTGAACTATGGTTTTTTCTGAAAATTTCTAATGGGTTTTTGCATGTACGATAATGGCACGTGCGTTTTTGCTATTTCACAAATATTGAATTTATCGTTTTCGATTTATTTCTAACTTTCAAATTACTGAATTTTCGGGGTGTTACATCCGGTGTCTTGGATGACTGGCCACTAATGCATCCGGGCTGGGCGACGTGTTAGTGTCGCGTCATGTGTGTCCGATGCGATAGTCATCCTTGTCGCGCCTGACTTTCCTGTCGCGTTCTTGCCGCGACTGGTAAACGGGTCGCGATAGTGTTTCGTGCCTTTTGTCGTCTGGCAACTGTCAGGTGCCCAGGCGTGTCAGTACGACCTGTCGCATTGTCGCGGCGTCCCTGGGGATGCGTTCTTGTCACAGTGCGTTAACCCGTTGCGTTAAGGTCCTTAACGAGACGCGTCGCCCCGTCGCGTCTTGGGTGCCGAAGGCTTAAAGCCTTGGCCGGCGACCCTTTCTCCCTTTCCCTCCTTCCCCTCTCTTCTCCTCCCCCTCTGGCGGTGCTCCGCCTCCCTCTCTCCCCTTTGTGCATTTCAGGTGAGGAGGAGGGCCATGCTCGTGTTCCCGACGTCGTAGAGCTTGAGTGGAGCGAGGAGGTGGTGGCCAATGTGACGTGAAGGGCCCTATTGGGTTCATTTCTTCATTTAAGGTAGGGATTGCTTGAACTCTTCTCAATCTAGGTGGATTGGGAGCTTCTCATACTTTCTTGTTAGTTTAGATAGCTTCTCCATGCTCTCCCTCGTGTGGTATGTGTGTGGCTTGTGGGCGGCCTCGGGATGGAGCATCCCGTGGGTCTGCCTCTTTGCTGGTGTCGTGACTGTGGTGCACGTCGCGACACCAGATGAGGCATCTGCTCAGTCGGGTGCGACCTTATCGTGACGCGTTTACCTGTCATGATAAGGATCACTGTCGCGACGCATGTTCCTGTTACGACAGGGTTTTCTATCGTGACACTTTGCCCTGTCACAACAGGGTTGCTGTCACGGTGCCCTTCGCTAGTGCGATGGTATCGCGACGGCCTAGGGGGACGTGATAGTGCCTGTGTGTGCCTCGAGTGTTCCGTGGTTCCGGTTTGGGTGTCGGCATGTGCCCCAGGGCTGGCTTGCCCTTAGGACCTTCAGGTGGGGAACGCGGCAGGTTGCCTCGCTGTGTTCAGTTACTGAAGGTGACACCTTCGCAGCTGTGTCTTGGCAGAGGTGCCAGGAGGGTCGAGTCTGCCTAATAATCGATTGATCGACGGTCTATCGATTATTAGCAGAGCGACACTTTCCATACCGACTGGTGGTGTTCCGAGGTTCTGGCTTGTTCGTGTGTGCTTTGGTTGGCCGACGGCCCTCTCGAGGGTCTGTGCGTGCCTAGTGTTTGCTAGGCTTATCGTGGGTTACAAGCCAATGGTTCGGCATGGTTCTTGTTGTTCTTGCCCCGCCTGTTCGCCCGGTCCTTGGCACTTGAGGGCTTGTCCCGTTCAGAGGTTGTCTCCGTTGCCTGGGACCCCCATCCTCGGGAGCCTATTGAGGGAGTGCTCCGGGCTACGAGCGTGCTCGAGTTGGCAGCCGACTTGGCGGACTCTAGAGCTGAGGGGAAAATGAGGTTTGGACAGCGGCGCTGAGTCGTTTATAGAGCTCTTTTGTCTGGGGTGGGACGCCGAGGTCGTTGAGGTGCTTTCTTCCTGGCGCAGCCCAGACAGTCCTTTGTCTCACTGCCTCTCTCTGCGTTGGTTCCGGAGCCACGTAGTGGTGCTAGGTATGGGGCCGCAGCATGGCCAGGCTGTGGTGTTGCGTGCATTCTCGTGGTGTTCTGTGGCGGCTCTGTCTCGCTCTTCTAGGGAGGTTAGAGGCAAGAGCCAAGCTGGCGAGCAGAGAGAGTGGCTGGTGTGTCCTCCTCTTGGCTGCCAGTGGCGGTGGCTTGGTTGCTGTTGTTGTGACAACGTTTCCTCACAACGTTTCCAAGTGTTATCCGTTGCTCTAGCTGGCACGACAGTTATAGCCTGGTCGTGCCTAGTTTTCCGTAGGCAATGTTGGTTTGGCCTTGTTGGCTCATGCTTCTGGTGGTTTCCGCTTCGGTGTACTCTCGGTTCCATAGTCTCGTTCTTGGGTGCCAGTCCGTGTGGCACCAGTGCATGTGGCTTCCCGACCTCGTGGTGTGTCTGGGGTCCGGGATGGTTCTGCTGTCGGCCCTCGACCTTGTGGAGGTCTAAGGTGGCCGTGCTTGTGGTGAGACGTCGTTCTCACCTGTTATTGCATGGTCTTGGTGGGTGTGCCGAGGGTTGCTTTCGCTTGGTGCCTGACTCCGTTGGTTTCTGTGGGAGTCGTGTGTGTGTCACGACCCTGGTTGGTGGTCGTGGTGTTGCATTGTTCTGTTCCGCTACTTTGTAGTACCCTGCTGTAGGTGTTCCTCGCTTTACAGCTTTCTAGTGTAGTTTCTAGTTTTTGGAGTTCCTGCTGCTTTGGCCAGTGAGGGACTGGTAATCCCTACTGGGCCTTGTTCGCGAGGCTCACCCCCCTACTTCCTTCAGCTAGGAGCTCATCGTCGCGGGAGCTCAGTGCCGGATGGTTTGCGGAGATGGCTATGGCACCGCGTGCTGTCAGCAGCAGTGAGAGCGAGTGTTGTGAGCTTCTGTACCTGAGTGAGTTGAGAGTTGTGCTTTGCAAGTTCTCGGGGTATGCCCCTTAAGGACTGCACCTTTCTTCTTGTACTTGTGCTTTTATTTGGGACATGTTGTACAGTTGTTATATTGTTATAGTTATTTAATTTTAGTAGATATCTCACTAGACTAATTCTTCTAACCCTTTTGGGTCTTCGATCCGTGGGCAGCGACGTGAACTTCGGGGTCCCTGGCAGGGGTCTAGGAGGTCAGGTCATTATAGCTGTTATCAGAGAGTAGGTGTACTGTGATTTGTAATGAGTTAATAACTATAGCTGTCCCAAAGAAAGGTACTAGTACACTGCTGACACCGTCCGACTAGTGTTAGGCTTGTGCTTTCAATTGTTTTATACAGGCGTGCGGCTTCCCTGCAAGGTTCGTATGCGTGCTGCAGGAGGGTTGCAGTTGTTGCTATGTTGCATGCGTGGCGAGTGTGGTCGCTCGGTGTGTTCGTGCCGTGGTGGTGCAGTTGGCTGTGGACTTGCTGGCAGTGCTCTTCCCCGTGTGGAGGACGGTTGCAGGCAAGTCCTGGTGCGGTTCTTCTGATCATCTTCTGTGCATTTGGGTGTGTGTGTGCCGCTATGGCTGAGAGAGCCTGCGTGTGGTGTGGCCTTGTGGCCTTTACTGGTGTAGGGTTGTTGCCTATGGAACTGGTGGAAGGTGTCCTTTCCTTATTGGCTATCCCCCTATGGTTGGGGTATGTGCTGTGTGGGTCTTGTGTGTGGTCTCTTGTCTGTGCGCAGTTGTGCGCTGTGCTTTGCTCAGTCAGCGTTGTTGCTCGAGCTAAGCAGATGTTCTGTGTGCCGTGTTGCATCACTGGTTGAGCGTTGCGACACTTGTTTGTGATTGTGGTCAGCTTAGTGCTGGCTAGTTGTGAGCTCTGGTGAGGTCCTCCCGGAGTCCTTCTCTGTTGGTTCTGGCGAAAGTGAGTTTTCCCCAGAACTGTGTTATGCTTGTTTCTGGTTGTTGTTGCGTTGCACTCTAGGTCGAGATGCATCGCTTGGTTGCCCTGTGTTCTTGTGAGGTTTCTCAAAACCATTTGTTGTTGTCTTGGTGAGGGTTTCTCCTAGGACTGTTTCGTGCTCATTTCTATTGTTGTTGTGCTGCCTCATGGCTTGAGGTATGTTGTTGATTTGGCTGATGCGTTCTGGCGGGTTTTCCCAGAACTGTGCCTTGGTGGTTCTGGTGAAGGTTTTCCTAGGACCGACTTGCGTTGCTTCTACAGTTCTGCTTGCTATGGTGTTCTCTCTGAAGGTTTGTGTTGTTTGGGTTGTGCATTCTGGTGAAGGTTCTTCCCAGGATCGCCCTTTATTATTTCTGGCGGAGGTTCTTCTCAAGAGTGTTCTGTGTTCGTTTCGGGACACCGTTGTGTTGCCCTTGTGGTTTGAAGTGTGTCGTTGGTTGGACTACATTCTGGTGAGGTTCTCCCAGGACGTCTCTTGGCACTTTTGGTGGAGGTTCTCCCCAAAGCTGCTTCGTGTTATTTTGGTTGTCATTGCTCTCTCTCTCTCTCTGTAGAGATGAGCTGTCGTTGTTGCCAGTTGGACTATTTGTGTTATAGTCTGCCTGGGTGTTTCTGATCAAGGTGTGGTGCCCTTGGCTGTGCGTCTGGCTTCTACGTTGGCCAGCTTGTCTCGTTGTTTGTTTCCAAGTTTCTCGATTGCACCGGTGGTACTTTGTGTGTCCCCGTGGCTCGGATGGTTTGTTTTGTTTTCCTGTGCCCGACGTGCTCTCCCAGATGGTTGTCTGGTGAGTGTAATGGGTGTCTGGATGGTTGTTGTGACTGACCGGGGTATTTATGCCCATTAAGGCTCCATATCCAGATCCGCCTCCCCGCGAAGCACCGAAGTGTCGCAAGGTATCTCCACAACAGTCCATAAGAGTACAAAAAGACAAACCACAAGAATATAAGACACAAGAAAGTACATGTGCTCATACATTTAAAAATTGTACAGCTGTCCCATTACATTAATACATGTCCAATTAAAGAGTACAACTACCTGGGGCATACCCCGAGGGAGCACAAGCTCACAACAAGCTAACTACTACACAACTGCTGGTGGTACAAGTCTGACACAACGCTGCTGCAGCCAAACACTCGCAAGCCCTGAAAAGAACTGTAGGGGAGTGAGCCTCAACAAGTCACTGGCTCAGTAGGGCTACCCAAAACAACACTGTAACCACAGATACCTCGACCCCAATGGTCTCACTGGCAACAACTATAGCCAAACCATTTCATGCTCACATCATTACAATATAATATTAAACATGCTTATGATAATAAACAAAGTCCTCAGAAGAAAAGTAGGACTACAGGACTAACATAATATCATTAGTCAGCCCAACAACTAAAGTGCCTAAACCACAGTCTCACTGGCACACTGCTACAACCAACGGGTTGCCTAAACTATAAGCCACACAGGCAAGTCACTGCCCAGGCTACAGCTTACAGGCAACCTCAAACACTTGAGTGATAGACTGCTAACAAAGAGTTGGTCCTTTATATTCCAAACCACTTTAAACAAACTACTCAAAGGTATGGAACTGGCTAACACGAAGCCAATCCATAACACACTAAAGCTATACTTGGAATCATACCCAGATGAGTAAACTCACAAGTGGAAGGTCTCACACGGCCTCCACGGAGCATAGCTCAACTAAACCACATATGCTAGGCCATAAGCCTCATCGGCAAATTACCCACAAAGGTACATAATTAATAATCACAACTAATCCACATAATTATAAACAGATTTTTACCTAAACAGTTAGGATACAATAATGGCAGGTCAAACCACAAGACCTCCACACACACAAGTACCCAGAAAGGTTGGTACACAATGTATCACCACAAAACTACAAAGTACCCACGAAGGGAACAAGTACCTGCTACTCTGAGGTACCACAACACAAATACCCGAACAAGGGTACAGGTAGGTGTAAACACCACACAGAACCATAATTATATTATACCTTTAATTAGACACAAATTACAGGTAAAACCTTAGTCGACGAGTCACACAAACCACAACTGTGCCAACACCAGGGCACACATCGAACTGGTCAAATCTCGACCACAAGTCATAAACTCACAAACCACGTCACTGGCAAAGCACGAGTCAACCTACAGCCAGAATAGGCAAAGCACGAGTCAGAAAGAACGACGCCACCACACGGATACGGACTACTGGCTGATCAGGCCAATATCCAACCCGGACAACACAACACAAGAACTACCTCTCAGTCTCGCAGTCACGGACGAAAGGTCCAACTGCCGCTCCACAAGGAAGAAGTCAAACAACTGTGGAGACCAACCAACACCACTCCTGAAGACACACAACTGCAGGCCCATGCCTGGCACCTCTAGAGTCTCTGGCCGGAGCACTCTAAAGTGAGGCACTGGAAAACAGGACTAGCTGGGGACCATGTCGACTACTGGTGTCCGTACCCCCAACTACGAGCGCGCTACAAGCGACAAAAGAACAAACTCTGGAAGTCACTGTCCCACTGCCGTCTTTCCCTCAGCCGGACGTACAACTCAAACTCAGGAGTGAGGGTGTCCAGGAAAACGACACAGACCTCGACGGTACAACACAAGTACCGGGACAAAACCCCGAGCACAACAAACCACGTGCCTGCTCACAAAGAACCTGGGGTACCCGACTAGAGAGGCATTCCGGAATAGGCGCCACCACCACACTCGGCTAGCACAAACCACGATACTTACACATATAGCCTTTACTTATAATTCACAATATACAAGTGTTAGATTAGCTTAACATTGGTCACCGGTGACCCAAAGCTATCCACACCATACATACCTGAACCACAAACTTGCCTATCATTGGTCATCTTGTGACCTCCAAGCTAACTCCACCTAACACATATATAAATCACGATAGCCATCAATTTTTGCCTATCATGGTCATGAGATGACCTTCGTAACAACACACCATTTAATTACTTCATAAATCCATATAATATTATTCGAAGACAGCAACGGACCAGGCTAGGTCGGTATGGACCTTCATTGCCCAAACACCACAAAGTCATGGCTAGGCTCACACAGGAACCTCACTGCCCAGTTACTATGAAAATACATAAGAATTACATTACAACAAAGTGTGTAGTAAACACACACTCAAACCATGTAGACAATACGTGTATATTACACCCTGGGATGGTGTACCAACATCTTCCACGGAAACCACATGTCCAACACATGGACACGCACTCCAAGAGTGCCACGGGTGCCAACGCACCACACATACCACTGAAAGCGATTACATACATCACATATCATTTACGTAAAACATGCCCATTACATGAGCAGTATGCTCCAAGGGCATAACAAGTGCACTGGCTCACACCGATCATCGCCATGCACACACAATCACACAATATTCATAACCAAGAAGACTACATAAGCAACACTGCATGGATACATGCACAGGTTGGCGGCAACATCGACTGCCGCTTATAAGAAGTAAACGGCAAGAGATCTAGCCGTTTATATCCCGGCTGGTGATTTGGCGACATGAGATCTTGACGCCAAGTTCTCCGGCCTAAAACCCTGCAGAAACCCTAATCCAGCTCTACAGGTTTTCCAACCGTTTAAACTACAGAAAAACATATAAAACGGTTCCCTTAACATACTAGAACCCGGAACAACCCATTACACATGCTTTACACATTAAATTCATCAAACCACCCTTTAACCCCGCATGGTATGACTTGATCCAAAAATACAATAAAAATGCTGGTTCAAGTGATTAAGTCGTATTTTAATGTTTCTAACAAGCTAACAGGCTCGACCCCTACCTCAGAAACGCAATTAAACTCCCGAAGAACTTGAATCACGCCGAAACCCGAGAAACGTCCCACGAACACCGCGCTCCAATCCGTCATTCCCCGCCCGATCTGCTGCTACCACGCGCACCACGCCTTCCACGAGCTCCCGCCGACCGTCAGAACTCGCGAAGAAGCTCAAGGGTGAAGTGGGGAAGAGGAAGGGAGAAGGAGGAGAAAGAACAGAGCTCGGGTCTGCCATAAAAACACAGGCATGCCAGGTTAACGTCAACCCCTTGGCCGTTTAACCAGACCGCCACAACTAGACGTCCACAAAACTTGACTCCAAGTTCAACAGTCGACGTCCTCATCGATGGACGCCAACACACTGCTGGTGTCCAGCAAGCTGAACACCAACACGGATCCAAACCAAACCCGGTAAGGATCTAGCAAGAAACACACAACACTAAGGGCTCCACATTGGCCACCAACCCGCCAAACCTGGATCCACGGGGATCCGGAAACGCGCGACGTTACAGTTGTGCTTCTTGTGGAAGTGCCAGTCTTGCATTGTGGTTTTATCTCTCTCATGTGGGGAAGAGACTCGTTTCGTGTCTCCTTCCTCTGCTTTTCGTGGTTGCTCAAGGTGGCGATGCTCCACTGTGGTGTTGTGTTGCCAGGGTGCGCATCGTTGTGACCTTCTTGTTGCCCGGTTGGCGAACCCAGAGGGGGGGGGGGGGGTGAATGGGTCTTTAAAAAAATTTACTTAGTTAACACCTGAACTAAACACACACAAAAACTTCTTGGAAGAGATTAGTAATGTTAGTAAAAAGAACAATCCCACAAGACGACAATCACACCACACACAGATTTATCCTGGTTCGGATCTCCTCTCCTTAGGAGTCCTACGTCCATTCCCTGAGCAAACCTCAGGATTCCACTATCTAGGTACAGTCCCCCTATGGACGAAACAACCCACCAGCTCAGCTGGTCTTCCTTCACACTCGAAGGGAACACAACACCCTGGTACCACCAGGTCTTCCTTCACTCCTGAGGGAAAGAAAAACACCACCATGGAAACCACCAGGTCTTCCTTCACTCTGAAGGAAAGAAAAACACCACCCTGGACCACCAGGTTCTCCTTCACTCCTGAAGGGAAGAAAAACACCACCCTGAAAACCACCAGGTCTTCCTCCACACCCAAAGGGAAACAACACAGGGAATCTCAAAAGGATTGACTAGCCCCTAGATCAAGCTTAACAGAACTCGATCTGAAGCTACGCACTGAGAGTTGCAGATCTACAAGGTGCTCTCTCTCAACTATCTCTAGCTCTCTTCTGATTTTTCTCACAGCACAGGGAGCTAAGAGCCAAGGTGGAATGGAATGAAAAATTGCTAGCTCTAGAATTCTTGTGAAGACTTGAAAGACTGCCGAGTTTTTTTCATCTCTTGATCTCTATCTCTGTCTTTTGTATTTTCAAATCTTCTGTCTTGTATGTATATATCTTCATCTTGAAGTAGATGATGAGATAGCCGTTGTCTCACAGCTTTGTTGAACATTAGACTGAAGGATTTGTTGAAGCTTCCAGTCAACAGTCTTTCGTTCTTTAGAGCACTCAATTGATGAGATCTTCTGAGGTGACTTGTAGTTCTTTCTATGTCCAACGTTGTAAGATGGTACAACTTCAGGTTCTGCAAAAGTTGAGCTTTATGGTAGACACTAACACTATCTCCAGATGTCAGTCAACGTTAGAGCAAGTAAACACAGATATAGTAGTGACAGTTGAGCGTTCTAAAAGGATACATGCAGAGAATACACATAATGGAAGAAGTTCTGCGTTTATGGGCATGCAGAAACTTCAGTCTTCATTAAATGCATAGCAGTCAAACAGGTGAGATCGACTTTGACTATTCAACGTATTTCAAATCACGGTACACATTTATTTGATGGAAACATGACTTGAAAATCATTATGAGATCATGATAGTCTAAGAGAGTTGTTATGAATCATAACAAATCGTTATAGATTCAGAAGAAGTCGTTATGATAACTTACGAAACATTTTGACAGCAAGTCGTTGCGGTTCTAAAGAAGCCGTTACAATACGCAAATCGTTGTGAGTTTCTAAAGAAGTCGTTACGGTGACTTATGAAATCGTTTACCACAATCGTCGTTGCGCTTTCTAAGGAAATCGGTACGATAACTTATAAAGTCGTTATGACATCAAGTCGTTACGCTTTCTAAAGAAATCGTTACGATAACTTATAGAGTCGTTGCGACACCGGTCAAGCTTTATCTTTACTACAATCGTAAAGAATCGTTACTATAACTTATAGAGTCGTTGCGACAGGCAAGTCGTTACGCTTTCTAAAGAAATCGTTATGACGAGCAAGTCGTTACGAGTTCTAAAGGAATCGTTACGATGACTTATGAAATCGTTATGACTGGCAAGTCGTTACGAGTTCTAAAGGAAATCGTTTTACTATGACTTATGAAATCGTTATGACTGGCAAGTCGTTTCGAGTTCTAAAAGAATCGTTACGATGACTTATGAAATCGTTTGACATCGACTTGTTTGAACTTTAGAACTTACAAAGAAGTCGTTACATCTTTACTGAATCAATGCATATATGTATTACCATAAGTGCTTGATTTTCTTTGAAGATTCCTGTGCTTAAGGCTAAATGAAATGTAGTTAGAAAACTTTGACAGAGTTTGTTTATCACCAAAATAAGTATGTAATGGATTTAAAATACATGGGGATGGACTGTTCATCAATCTCCCTTTTGGTGATGACAAAACTTAATCAATATTTTAACAATCTTAACAGTAAGCAGAAATAAAGTACTGAAAATATGTTTCAAAGATGTTTCAGACATATGTAAGTATTTTCTCCCCCCTTTTTGTCATTAAGCAAAAGAAATAGGACTGAGACAAATAATAAGAGACAATGAGGAGAAGGACACAATCTTTTCATTAAGCTTGAGGAGGTACAGGCAAATAATATGCAGGAGAGAGAAGAGAGGCAAAATGAGAAATGCTTCCCAGCCTGCTCTTCCTGCCTATCAAAAAATTGCCTAAAAGCTCCATCAGAAATAAAGAAAGTTGGTCCCATGGTAGAGCCATCCGAGATAGGTAGATGCTGCACTGCTTGGAGAGAAAGTTTGGCATACTCATCAGCATCCATGGAGCACTGGATGAAGGAGGTTTTCCAAAGCTTGCACAGGCAAGAATTGATCCATGGTAACAGGATAGAAAATCTGTTTCTCCTGAGACTTGGCGTAGAGCTACAAACACCTTGTATCTTTCAGCCCATAGTTTGTAGGGATCAAGTACAAGATGGATGGAGTTCATGTCCAAGAAGGTGGCAGGGAGACAGGGGCTTTTCTTCCCTGGCCTGAGCAGCATTGAGATGAGCTAACTGCTGAGCAGACAACGAATACAATTCGGACCATTCTGAGGAGTTTAGCCTTTCACATTATGAGAGGATAGGAGCAAGAACTTCAGATGTCACAAACCTCTGTGATATTCCCGAAATTAAAAATCTGGGAAACCAACTTGGAGAGTTTTCTGAATTTTGATTCTGCCCATGACCCTTGCAAAACGTTCAAAGATAATGGATCAACAGAAGACTCCATGATCAAGAAGTGAATCTGAGGCAAGAGGATATCTTCAGGCAAATAGAGTGTGGCAAAATCCACTCTCACTTCTTCAGAGTGCCCAGAGCTGGATAGGACCTTGATGCTCGCTTGAATGGGCTTAACTGAACTTCAGGTAATCTGTTGAGATACCTGTAGTATGAACATCTGAAAGTGCCTGATCATCTTGATTTCCTTCTGGATAAAAGAAGCCCAGGTGTTCTGGTGATGAAATTTAAACCACTCAGAAAGGGTCAAGGAGTGATCCCTGGGAGGAAATCTGGCTGCCTTAGCCTGAAGAAAGCGATTGTAAAGATCTTTTTGAGATCTAGCCATTGCTCCCCAGTCTTGGAATGGGCAGAGGAAAAGATTTTGGATTTTTCGGTTTTGGAAAGAGGAGTGTAAGGAAGAATGACTTCAAGGTGGTCAGAGAGGTTGAGAAAAGGGAGGTTGACAAGGGTGGCAAAGACAACTTTTGTAGATACTCTTTGTACAGTGATGAATGCTTGTGTGGTCACTGTAAGAGAAAACCACAAAGGAGGGTAGAGAGGAGTGTCGGAGGAATTGAAATTTCTTTTCTGGAGACAGTACTGGAGGAGTCTGTCTTGGAAATGTGGTCTCCTACCTTTAGCACAGACCTAAGGATAGCTTCTTCAAACTCATCCTTAATTCTGTAAGAAAAGGAGAGTTGATTTGAGCACTCCTAGGAATAATAGTGATAAAGGAGGGAGGTGCAGAAGGGTGAAGGAAATCATCAGTGGTAGAAATGCTACTTCTGGTACTGAAGAAGGACCAGAAGAGGATGAGGCTCCAGCGGAGGATGCTGGAGGGGCCTCAAGGCTAGGAGAGGAAGGAAGATGAGAAGTGGAGGAAGCAGGGGAAGATGAAGTATAGGAGAGGAAAAGGTGTGGGAGAAGAAATAGGTCTGGATCTAGGTCTTTGAAGGAGGTGGAGCAGGGGGCTGTGGAGGCTGTGGGTGGAGATGGAGGAATAGGAGTGTGGGTGGAAGTGGGAGCAGGGGGCAATGGATCTGAGACCACTTCTTCAGGCAAAGATTGCACAGAATCCAACACTTTGGCCCTGATGGCCTGATTCCATCACAGTTGCCCTGATGGCCCTGGTACTTCAGCCTCTGCTGCTGCCTGAACTGCATCTGCTGCTTCTACTGGGTGCTGCTGTTGCTGTTTGCTGGTGCTGCTGTTGTTGGGGGTGCTTGCTGTCTTTTGCTGGTGCTGCTGCTGCTTTCATGCTGTTGCTGTTTCTGCTGGTTTGCGCTGGAGCTGGGGTTGCTGCTGCTGGTTTCTGCGATGTACTGCTGGCTTCTCTGTGGTTTGGGTGCTGCTGGATGAGGAGAGGAGCTTGAGCTCCCAACTGCTTTAAAGATTTCAGAGATCATGCTCTTCATGGTGCCCATCTCTTGATTGAACCACTCATAGCATTGCGAATCTGAACATACTCCGTTGCGTGCTGAAGCCTGGCTCAGAAATATAGAATTCACATCTGATTGGAGTGTACATAGCAGTTCACCTTGCACATCAGCCTTTCAATCACAGGTTTCAAGTTAATGATTATTTTTATGTTTGACCTGCCTTTCAAAAGTGTGTCAGCTAAGAGAGGTACTTCAGGTGTAGTCTCTTTGTCTTTCTTCTGCTCTCTTTGGGGAGGAGGTTGATCATCATCTCATCAGAACTTGAGGAGCTAGCTGTCTCCCCTTCTCTGTCATCTAAGTTTGGAGAGTCTCTGTGCATTTCTCCTGATCACCACTGGTTGGAGGTGCTTTACTGGTTTTTTCTTGTAATTGCTCCCCCTCATAGGAGCATCTTCTTCAACTGGTACTGACTCCCCTGACAAGGAGCATCCATCATTACAGAGTCCAAACTGAGGAATTGGGTGCTCTTCCTCTAGTGGAACCTCTTCAACAATGTGGCTGATGCCACAGTCTCCTCTGTAACTGACATAATATCTTCTGAGAGAATATCCTCAATTCTCCTTCGGCAAAAACTCAGCTGGCACTTCTGGAATTCTTGGAGCTGCTGCTGACAGCCTTTCTTCTTCTTCTTCTGCTGCAACCTCTGACTGAATTTCGGCCATAGATGGCCCTGCCTGCTCTGCTGCTACAAAGGTTGGAACAGAAAACGATTCCATTGGCAATTCTGACATCTCAAACACTGATTCCATCTGAGGGGAGCACCTGAAGCATCGCCAATGTAAACTTCACCTTCAGCAACTGAGGCCTTGGACCAAACCCCATTAACTACAGAGAAGCCACTCTTCTTCAAATTTCTGGACCTGATAGCTTGGCCCATTTTCTCTACAACTGCCCCAGAGAGATCAACACCGAAGTGTTTGAAAATCTTGGTAAGTAAATGGGCATAGGCAGTGACACATTCAGCTTGCTCTTGGTGTCCCAAATTGTTCTCTGGCAAATTTCATTCTTTCCATTATTACTGCGGCCACATTGATCTCCTTATTTTGAATGGCCCAGAACATTAGGTCAGAATCGGCCTTAGTGCAAGATGAGAAGGTTGCACTTCTGGGAACAAAATCTGACAAACAATGAAGTGAAGGAGGCGATTGAAGGCATTCAGCTGATTTATATCAAGTTTGCCTTCCCTCAATTTGAAGCCCGGCCCTAATTCCCAAACCTTCTCTTGAGCGTCCTCAGTGTGAACCCCACTAAAGCCTGATGTTTCACCTCAAACAACATCTTAGGCTCAGGGTCTATTTTGATCAGGGTGCCCTTTACCGAAGAGACAAGGGACCCATCTGCCTCTGTTCTTAAGCAAACGTAGAATGCCTTTACAAGTCCGAATAACTAACCTCTGAGTAAGTGGTAACGCCCTTCCACTGCATCTGGTTGATCTTTTCGACTATGCTGCTCATTCCATTCTTCTTCAGATCTTCAATGTCTACTTCTTTATGACAGAGCTTCGTCTTCACAAAGGTGAAACGCTCCTGCTGCTCAGGAGTGAGAAATTCGGCGCTGTAGCCACCCAAACTGCCGGCGATAGCTGGTGCGGCCATGGATTCAGGTGGGAAAAGTTCTGAAGGGTTGTGGAGGAAGGAGACGAGAAGGAACCCTCAAGAAATTTCGCGGGAGAAGAAGAAAGCTTCAAACTTGCAGAGGATGGAGGTGAGAGTCGCTAGGGCATCGGCTCATGCGACGGGACGAAGAGGGAAAAGAGGTGAACGAAGAAGAGGAATCGTTATCGCATCGATTTTAAGGAAAAATAATGCTCCAAAAGGTGAGGCGACAGAAAACGACAAACGAGGTTGACCGCCTCGAACGACTTTAGCTTAACTGAAAGGAGCGCTTAAACAGAGGTATTCGAAGTCTTTTCACTTTACAAAAGAGAGAGAGAGAGAACTTATTTAAATTCTGAAATTCTTTATATCAGTTTAAAAGAAGATCTTTTCACAAAATACACATGCCTAACTCCCTTCTAAGAGATGTAAATCTCTCTTCAGGTAGGGCCTTTGTGAAAATGTCTGCTAACTGATTATTTGTATCAATAAAGGATATTTCAATATTGCCATTAGCTACATGATCACGAATAAAATGGTATCTAACCTCAATGTGTTTGGTCCTGGAATGCTGAATTGGATTTTTGGTGAGGTTGATAGCACTGGTGTTGTCGCATAGCAGTGGAATTGACTTGATTTTGAGTCCAAAATCTTCAAGTTGTTGCTTTATCCATAAGAGTTGTGTACAACAACTTCCAGCAGCTACATACTCAGCCTCAGCTGTAGACAGTGCTACTGAATTTTGTTTCTTTGAGGACCATGATACTAAACACCCTGCAAGAAACTGACAACAACCACTGGTGCTCTTTCTATCTACCTTACATCCAGCATAGTCAGCATCAGAATATCCTACTAAATTTACATCACAAGAGTTTGGATACCATAGACCTAAATCATGAGTTCTGGCTAAATAACGAAAAATTCTTTTTACAGAAATTAAATGTGACTCTCTAGGATCTGCTTGATATCTAGCACACATGCATACACTAAATAATATGTCAGGTCTACTGGCGGTTAAATAAAGTAATGAACCTATCATACCTCTGTAGATCTTTTGATCTACTTTCTTACCATCCTTGTCACTGTCCATCCTGGTTGATGTACTCATTGGTGTTGACAGTGGCTTGGTGTTATCAAATCCAAACTTCTTCAACAGTTCTTTGGTGTACTTTGCTTGACAGATGTGAGTTCCTTCCTTTCCTTGTTTGATTTGAAGTCCAAGGAAGTAGTTGAGCTCCCCCATCATACTCATCTCAATTCTCCCTGCATTAACTTTTCAAAATACTTGCACAGGGATTCATCAGTAGATCCAAAGATGATGTCATCCACATAAATTTGAACCAACAATATGTGTTTAACTTTTGTTTTTATAAAAAGAGTGCTATCTACTTGACCTCTACTGAAACCATGTTTTAAGAGAAAAGAGCTAAGCCTCTCATACCAGGCTCTAGGTGCTTGCTTTAAACCATACAAAGCCTTATGCAATTTAAAAACATGATTCGGAAAGTCTATATCATCAAAACCCGGCGGTTGTTCCACATAAACTTCTTCTTTTATAAAACCATTTAAAAAGGCAGATTTAACATCCATTTGAAATAATTTTAAATCTAGAGCAGATGCGTAAGCTAATAATATTCTAATGGCCTCAAGTCTAGCTACAGGTGCATAGGTTTCATCAAAATCTATGCCTTCCTCTTGAGAATAGCCTTGAGCTACCAGTCTAGCCTTGTTTCTTAAGATTGCACCAGATTCATCTAGTTTATTTCTGAACACCCATTTGGTGCCAATAACTGGATGATCTGACGGTCTAGGAACAAGTGACCATACTTGGTTTCTCTTGAACTGATTCAGTTCATCTTGCATGGCCATTATCCAAGATTCATCAGTAAGTGCTTCATTGACTGTCTTAGGCTCTATTTGAGATACAAATGCAAGGTAATCACAAGGGATCACATTACCTCTTGTTCTTACCCCTGCAGATGGATCACCAATGATGTTTTCAGGTGGGTGATCTTTCTTGTATCTCCATTCCTTTGGAAGAGTTTCATGAGAAATTTCTTCTTGTTGTAATTCTTCCAGAGGCGGATCATCCTTGTCCTCGATTGATGTGTCTTTTAGTTTCTTGGACAATTCATCTGCATCATCATTATCACTATCTGCTTCCTTTCTCAAGGAAGGGTTAGTTTCATCAAAAATAATGTGCACAGACTGTTCAATCAATAAGGTACGTTTATTAAACACTCTATAGCCTTTGGGTTTAGAAGTGTACCCCATGAAGATGCCTTCATCTGATTTGGCATCCAACTTACCAATGTCCCTTTTTCCATTGTTGTGAATGAAGCATGGACATCCAAAGGTTCTGAGATGGCTGATCTGTGGCTTTTTCCCTTTGAACAGTTCATAAGAGGTCTTCTTAAGGATTGGTCTGATCATTGCTCGGTTGACAATATAGCTTGCTGTGTTAACTGCTTCAGCCCAAAAATATCTTGGCAGATCATATTCTGAGAGCATAGTTCTCGCCATATCTAGTAGGGTTCTATTCTTTCTCTCGGCAATGCCATTTTGCTGTGGTGTTCTTGGTGCTGAGAAGTTGTGCTCAATTCCTTGACTCTCACAGAATCTAGCAAACTTTTCATTCTGAAACTCACCACCATGATCTGATCGGATAGACACAATGCTGAACTTTTGATCTTTCTGAACTTTCTTGCTGAAGCTGACAAAGTTATCGAAAGTGTCATCTTTATGCTCTAGGAATGAAACCCATGTAAATCTTGAATAGTCATCAACTATGACAAATCCAAAGTTCTTTCCTCCAAGACTGGTAGTCCTCATTGGCCCAAATAGATCCATATGTAGGAGCTCTAAGGGTTTTGAGGTGGTTACCACGGTTTTTGACTTGAAGGAGCTCTTGGTATGCTTTCCTTTAGCACAAGGTTTACAAACACCTTCCAATTTTCCACTGACTTTTGGTAGACCTTCCACAAGATTTTTCTTCAATAGTTTTCTTATGCCATCTATGCTGCAATGTCCAAGACGTCTGTGCCACAATTCAGTAGACTTGACTTTACTAGCTGCCAGACAGACGTTTTGCTCTTTGAGTTCTTCAAGGTAGAGTACATACAAATTCTTTCTCTATTAGCTTCAAAGATGATTTCTCCATCCTTCAGTATGCTACACTTAGACTCTTGAAACTTGATTTGATGGCCTCTGTCGCACAGCTGACTAATGCTAATTAGATTGTGCTTCAATCCTTTGACCAATAATACATCTTCAATGACTGTTTTTCCTTTGTTGTTCACAGACCCGCTGCCTACTACTATGCCTTTCCCATTATCTCCATAGGTGACTGTCCCTTCTTCAGCTTGAAGGTGGGAGAATAACTTCTGGTTGCCTGACATGTGTCTTGAGCACCCACTATTCAAGTACCATTTGATCTGGATACTCTAGGGTTAACCTGAAATAAAAACATCAAGCTTTAGGTACCCAAATTCTTTTGGGTTCTGATGGGTTAGTATCATTGATTTTACCTTTTATTATCCATTTTTTATGTCTTGTTGGGCATGTATAATATGTCCTAACTTATTGCAATGACTACAACAGGATAACTTAGTTACTTTTTCAATATATTTGAAATCAGCTTTGTATGCTATATCTTGTTCAGGTACAAATTTTGGTGTTGGATATGTTTTAGGATAAATTATGGTTTCTTCATTATCTGGGGGTGTATATCCTAATCCATTTTTCTTCTTACCTGATCTTCTAGCGCCTTTTAATATTAGTGAGTTTTTACCATTAGTAAATTTCTCTAATGTGCTTGATAGTTTATCATTTTCTTTATTTAAGTTATTAATTTCTTTTCTTAATTCATCTGTACTTTCCTGTTTTTCCAATTTTGTTATTTGTTCATTCTTGGCTTTTAGGTCTTCACAAACCAGTTCATTTCTCCTTTTAAGTTCAGTTATTTGATTTTCTATTGTTTCATTTTCAGTTTTTAGATCTGAGTTAGTATTTTCTAGACAGATTATGTTTTTCTTGCTCACTTTTAATAGTTTGGTCACTTCTTTATATTTGTCATATAGTTCATTAAAAGCTTCTTCTATGTTATCTGAATCTGAATCATTACAGGAATCAAAAGAGGAATCAGAAGTTACCTTATCCTCGGTATTTGCCATAAAAGCCAGGTTGGCTTCTTCTTCATCACTGCTGCAGCTTGACTCACTGTCTGAGTCGCTGCTGTTTTCCCATGCAGCTGCCATGGCTTTCTTCTTGTACCTTCTGAACTTTTTGGAGTTATCCTTCTTTCTAAACTCTGGCTTCTTGAGCTTTGGACACTCAGCCTTCATGTGTCCTGGCTTCTTGCACTCGTAGCAGAGTGGCTCATTTCTCTTCTGATCTTTTCCGTCTGGTCTCTTGAAATCTTTGTTTTTCTTGAAATACCTCCTACCGGACTGGAACTTTTTCTTCTTGGCCAAGATCCTTTGCAATCTTCTTGACAGCATAGCTTCTTCATCACTGTCTTTGCTGTCCTCACTGTTGTCCAAAGATTCTTCAGATGAGTCCTCATCAGCTTTGAGCGCATTGGACTGCTTCTTTCTACTGGAGGATTCTCCTAATCTCTCCATGTTTATCTCATGGGCCATGAGTGACCCAACTAGCTTTTCTAGAGACATTCTCTTCAGATCATTGGCTTCCTCAATGGCCGTTACTTTTGGAGTCCATGAGGATGGCAAGGATCTAAGAATTTTCCTGACCATATCTCCCATTTCATAGGTTTTTCCTAATCCAGCTAACCCATTAGTGATGTCTGTGAATCTACTGAACATTTGGGTTATGGATTCACCTGACTGCATTTGAAATCGCTCATATTGAGTTACAAGAATATCTATTCTTGTCTCCTTGACCTTATCTGTGCCTTCATAAGTGATTCTGATCTTTTCCCACATTTCCATCGCGGATTTGCAGGCTGAAACTCTGTTGAATTCTTTCTTACTTAGCGCACAACACAGCATGCTCTTGGCTTTACAATTTAGAGAATTTTTTTCTTGTCTTCATCTGTCCATTGAGCTTTTTCATTTGTTACCAGAAGATCTCCTTCTTCTATTATCGACCAAATTTGATAATCATGTCCTTGCAGGAAGTACTCCATTCTTGTCTTCCAATAGGTATAATCTTCACCATCGAACAAGGGAGGTCTGTTGACTGACTGACCTTCGTTGTGACCTTGGGCTGCCATGGATCTTTACTCTTCAGATCGTTGGATCTTGTTCTTTGTCGAAGAGACTCGCTCTGATACCACTTGTTGCCCGGTTGGCGAACCCAGAGGGGGGGGGGTGAATGGGTCTTTAAAAAAATTTACTTAGTTAAAACCTGAACTTAAACAAACACAAAAACGTTCTTGGAAGAGATTAGTAATGGTTAGTAAAAAGAACAATCACACAAAGAAGACAATCACACAACACACAGATTTATCCTGGTTCGGATCTCCTCTCCTTAGGAGTCCTACGTCCAGTCCCTGAGCAAACCTCAGGATTCCACTATCTAGGGTACAGTCCCCCTATGGACGAAACAACCACCCAGCTCAGCTGGTCTTCCTTCACACTCGAAGGGAACACAACACCCTGGTACCACCAGGTCTTCCTTCACTCCTGAAGGGAAAGAAAAACACCACCCTGGAAACCACCAGGTCTTCCTTCACACCCGAAGGGAAACAAACAAGGGAATCTCAAAAGGATTGACTAGCCCCTAGATCAAGCTTAACAGAACTCGATCTGAAGCTACAAGCACTGAGAGTTAAAGATCTACACAGGTGCTCTCTCTCAGAACTATTCTAGCTCTCTTCTGATTTTCTCACAGCACAGGGAGCTAAGAGCCAAGGTGGAATGGAATGAAAAATGCTGGCTCTAGAATTCTTGTGAAGACTTGAAAGACTGCAGAGTTGTTTTTCGTCTCTTGATCTCTATCTCTGTCTGTTGTATTTTCAAATCTTCTGTCTTGTATATATATATCTTCATCTTGAAGTAGACGATGAGATAGCCGTTGTCTCACAGCTTTGGTGAACGTTAGACTGAAGGATTTGTGGAAGCTTCCAGTCAACAGTCTTTTGTTCTTTAGAGCACGCAAAGTGATGAGATCTTCTGAGGTGACTTGTAGTTCTTTCTATGTCCAACGTTGTAAGATGGTACAACTTCAAGGTTCTGCAAAAGTTGAGCTTTAATGGTAGACAGCTAACACTATCTCCAGATGTCAGTCAACGTTAGAGCAAGTAAACACAGATATAGTAGTGACAGTTTATCGTTCTAAAAGGATACATGCAGAGAATACACGATAATGGAAGATATGTTCTGCGTGCATGCAGAGATACGTTCAGTCTTCATTAAATGCATAGCAGTCAAACAGGTGAGATACGACTTTGACTATTCAACGTATTTCAAATCAAGGTAAACATTTATTTGATGGAAACATGACTTATGAAATCGTTATGAGATCATGATAGTCTAAGAGAGTCGTTATGAATCATAACAAATCGTTATAGATTCAGAAGAAGTCGTTATGATAACTTACGAAATCGTTATGACAAGCAAGTCGTTGCGAGTTCTAAAGAAGTCGTTACAATAAGCAAATCGTTGTGAGTTCTAAAGAAGTCGTTACGGTGACTTATGAAATCGTTACCACAAGCAAGTCGTTGCGCTTTCTAAGGAAATCGTTACGATAACTTATAAAGTCGTTATGACAGACAAGTCGTTACGCTTTCTAAAGAAATCGTTACGATAACTTATAGAGTCGTTACGACAGGCAAGTCGTTACGCTTTCTAAAGAAATCGTTACGATAACTTATAGAGTCGTTGCGACAGGCAAGTCGTTACGCTTTCTAAAGAAATCGTTACGATAACTTATAGAGTCGTTGCGACAGGCAAGTCGTTACGCTTTCTAAAAAAATCGTTACGATAACTTATAGAGTCATTGCGATAGGCAAGTCGTTACGCTTTCTAAAGAAATCGTTATGACGAGCAAGTCGTTACGAGTTCTAAAGGAATCGTTACGATGACTTATGAAATCGTTATGACTGGCAAGTCGTTACGAGTTCTAAAGGAATCGTTACGATGACTTATGAAATCGTTATGACTGGCAAGTCGTTACGAGTTCTAAAGGAATCGTTACGATGACTTATGAAATCGTTATGACATCGACTTGTTTGAACTTTAGAACTTACAAAGAAGTCGTTACATCTTTACTGGAATCAATGCATATATGTACTTACCATAAGTGCTTGATTTTCTTTGAAGATTTCCTGTGCTTAAGGCTAAATGAAATGTAGTTAGAAAACTTTTGACAGAGTTTTGTTTATCACCAAAATAAGTATGTAATGGATTTAAAATTAAGTGGGGATGGACTGTTCATCACTTCTAGTGGAGTCATCTTCCCTAGAGTTGTTTTTGGGTTGAGCTGGTTGCTCCTCTCATACTGTCGTTTCCTTGTGGCACCGTGGGTCAGTGGACCTGTTCGTGCCGTTTGTCGTTGATTGTTTCTTGCTGCCTGCCTCGACAATTTGCGGCATTGAGGATGCTTTGGTGTGAGGTAGTACCTTTTTCTTATTGGGTTTCATGCTTGAGCATTGCTCTGCTATGCACCAATTTTCTTGCTTGGCTTGCTCGTGCAAGCGTTGTTTCAGTGTGTTCTCAATTGTGCCTTAGTTTGTGCCTTGGAGGCTTTTTCGTGTCGTCGTCTTGGTGTTTGGCCTCTCTATTAGTTGCGATAGAGGTGGTGCTTCTTGCTCTTGCACGCTAGGGAGTCACTATGGTTTTCGCTCCCCGTGCAACAGAGTTGGTGCTCCGTGTTTTGTGTGGTTTCCGACGTAGTCGTTGCGCTCTTGAAGTTGTCGAATTTCTGTGTGCTTCTGTTGTGGGTCTCTGGTGGAGATTCCCCTTCAGTGGGCCCTGTGTTGTCTCAGGCCGTTGGTGCAGTTGTGTTTGGTGCACCTTGCGCATTTTTCGATGCTTCGTGTTTTTGTGCCTCAAGGGCTGGGGTCGGCGTGGCCTGTTGTGCCCTTTTAGGCTTGCAGTTCTTTGTGTGTGGCTTTTTGGCGGGTCTCTGGTGAAGAGTCCTTCCTGTTAGCCCATGTTGTTTCGGCCGCTAGTGCACTTGTGTTGCACTTTGCTTAGTTTTGGTGCTTGTGGTAGCACCATATGCTCATGCTCGAGTGTCTCGATTTAGTGCCGTTTGGAGCCTTGGTGCATTGTGTTATACCTTGGGTGGCTCCTGGTGCCTGTGATAGCACCATGTGTTGTGCTGTGTGCCTTGATCGTGAGCTTTGTGTGTCATTTCACGAGTTTGCTTGGTGTTGGAGGCGTTGAGCTTTCCGCCTCTGGGATACGTGTGCTAGCCTGAGTCATGTGGTTGTACCATTGCCACTGTGGGGTGGCTGCTTTGCCTTGTCCAGGTAGCCCTATCGGTGGTACGCCAGGCTTTGGTCGTAGCATGTGTCCAAGTTTTCCCTCTCGCTTTCAGAGCGAGTGTGTTCGGTTGTGGTACCCTACTTCGGTTTGGGTCCCTCTGAGGTCGACGTGTTGTCCTCGACCTCTGCGGCTGTTTTGGTTCCTGTGTGATTGTGCGTCTTTCTGGTGGTTGGCATGTTGGTACCTGCGCTGAGCCCTTTGTGCGCGTGGCGGGTGTGCTGCCAACTCTTCGTTGGTTCTCCGGTTGTGCGTGGCGTTGGTGAGTCTGGAGGTCGATGGTGGAGTCTCCTGTCAGTTTGTTTGGTGACAGTGAGACCTATTGGCTCGCTAGTACTCGACCATGTGGTTTGTCGACGTTGTGAGGTGCTCGATTTTGGCTTAATCTCAGACGTCTTCCATGTTGTCGTCGCGGTGTGCCACATTGTGGAGCATGTAACGCCCAATTTTTGTGGCTCCGTGTGCGTTTGGTGTCCTTGTCGGACCACAAGGAAGGTCTGGGTGAGACCTAGTGGTGACAGTGGATGCCATTTTCACGTGTTGAGGTTTCTTCACATGCGTTTACTGTCCCTGTTGGACTGTGAGGAAGGTCTGGGTGAGACCTAGTGGTGGTAGTGGACGTTGTTTCATGCGTTGAGGATTCTCCATGAGCATGTTGTCGCTCTGGTTCTTGTCTCTCGCATGGCTTCTCAGTTGGGCTGGTGACTGATGCTAGCTGCTGCTAGTAGCGCGAGGCTATTCCCCTGAGTGTTGTGCTTGACTCTCGGGCATTTTTCCTGGTTGTTGTCAGCAACTGTGTACTCTGTCAGCTTTCACTGGCGATAGAGTGAGTTGCTGACCGATGATTCTCGTGTTGCTGTCGACAACTATGTACTATGTCGGGTTTTGCTAGCGATAGTGTGGGTTGCCGATCAGTTGGTTCCAACAGCATGGTCTGTTGGTGGCTGCAGCCGTGCGGTTTTTGCCTGGCTTTTTTTTTCTGTTCAGGTCAGTTTTGGCATTGCTCAGCATCTGTGGGGTTGCCGTTCCGTTTGGACGCCCCACGTATGGCTGGAGTGAGTTGTTGGTTTCTCGGCTTGGTGCTCCACCCGCGTTTGGAGCATGTTGTGAGCCATTGGGTTTTCGGTTGTGTGCTCCCCATGTGTTTGGTGCCCGTTGTGTGAGCCGTTGGTTTTCTGACTTCGTGTGCTCCGCATGTGTTTGGTTGTGCGATTGTTGCCACGAGGAAGTCGTGTTGAGACTTAGTGGCTTCTTCGCGCTGGTCTTACGTTTGCTCTCTGTGCTTCGTTTTGTGCCTCAGGATCTTTTGGGCTTGCCCCAATTTCGAGGATGGAATTGTTTTAAGGAGGGTAGAATGTAAGACTCGGCTTCCCGGCTTTCTGTCTGGTGTCTTGGATGACTGGCCACTAACGTGTCCGGGCTAGGCAACGTGTTAGTGTCACGTCGGTGTCTGACGAGACAGTCATCCTTGTCGCTCCCGACTTTCCTGTCGCGTTCTTGTCGCGATCGGTCAACGGGTTGCGACAGTGTTTCGTGCCTTTTGTCATTTGGCAGCTGTCAGGGTGGCAGGCGTGTCAGTACGACCAGTGACATTGTCGCGGCGTCCTGGGGGACACGTTCTTGTCGCAGTGCGTTGACCCGTCACGTTAAGGTCCTTAACACGTCGAGTCGCCCCATCGCGTCTTGGGTGCCGAAGGCTTAAGTCCTTGGCCGGCGACCCCTTCTCCCTTTCCCTCCTTCCTCTCTCTTCTCCTCCCCCTCCAGTGGTGCTCCGCCTCCCTCTCTCCCCTTTGTGCATTTCAGGTGAGGAGGAGGGCCATGCTCGTGTTCCTGGCATCATGGAGCTTGCGTGGAGCGAGGAGGAGGTGGCCAATGCGATGTGAAGGGCCCTATTGGGTTCGTTTCTTCGTTTAAGATAGGGATTGCCTGAACTCTTCTCGATCCAGGTGGATTGGGAGCTTCTCGTACTTTCTAGTTAGTTTAGATAGCTTCTCCATGCTCCCCTCCCTGTGTGGTATGTGTGTGGCTTGTGGGTGGCCCCGGGATAGAGCATCCCGTGGGTCTGCCTCTCTAGTGGTGTCGCGACCGCGGTGCGCGTCGCGACACCAGACGAGGCGTCTGCCCGGTCGGGCGCGACCTTGTCACGACGTGTTTGCCTGTCGCGATAAGGATCGCTGTCGCGATGCATGTTCCTGTCGCGACAGGGTTTGCTATTGCGATGCTTTGCCCCATCGTGATAGGGTTGCTGTCACAATGCTCTTCCCCTTCGCGATGGCATCGCGACGGCCTAGGGGGATGCGACAGTGCCTATATGTGCCTCGGGTGTTCCGTGGTTTCGGTTGGGGTGTCGGCGTATGCCCCAGAGCTGGCTTGCCCTTAGGACCTTCAGGTGGGGAACGCGGCAGGTTGCCTCGCTGCGTTCAGTTACTGAAGGTGACACCTTCACGGCTATGTCTTGGCAGCAGTGCCAGGAGGGTCGCGTCTGTCTAATAATTGATTAACCGACGGTCTATCGATTATTAGTAAAGCGACGCTTTCCATACCGACTGGTGGTGTTCCGAGGTTTTGGCTTGTTCGTGTGTGTGCTTTAGTTGGCCAACAGCCCTCTCGAGGGTCTATGCGTGCCTAGTGCTTGTTGGGCTTGTCGTGGGTTACAAGCCAGCGGTTCGGCGTGGTTCTTGTTGTGCTCGCCCTGCCTGTTCTCCCGGTGCTTGGCACTTGAGGGCTTGTCCCATTCAGAGGTTGTCTCCGTTGCTTGGGACACCCATCCTCAGGAGCCTGTTGAGGGAGTGCTCCAGGCTACGAGCATGCTCAAGTTGGAAGCCTACTTGGCGAACTCTAGAGCTGAGGGGAAAACGAGGTTTGGACAGCGACACTGAGTCGTTTGTAGAGCTCTCTTGTCAGGGGTGGGACGCTGAGGTCGTTGAGGTGTTTTCTTCCTGGCACGGCCTAGACGGTCCTTTGTCTCACTACCTCTCTCTGCGTTGGTTCCAGAGCAACGTAGTGGTGCTAGGCGTGGGGCCGCAGCTTGGCCAGACTGCGGCGTTGCGTTCGCTCTCGTGGTGTTCTGTGGCAGCTCTATCTCGCTCTTCCGGGGAGGTTAGAGGCAAGAGCCAGGCTGGCGAGCAGAGGCAGTGACTGGTGTGTCCTCCTTTTGGCTGCCAGTGGCGGTGGCTTGGTTACTGTTGTTGTGACGACGTTTCCTCATGACGTTTCCAAGTGTTATCTGTTGCCCTAGCTGGCACGGTGGTTATAGCCTGGCTGTGCCTAGTTTCTGTAGGCATTGTTGGTTTGGCCTTGTTGGCCCGTGCTTCTGGTGGTTTCTGCTTCAGTGTCCTCTCGGTTCCGTAGTCTCATTCTTGGGTGCCAGTCTGTGGTGGCATCGGCGCATGTGGCTTCCCGATCTCGTGGTGTGTCCAGGGTCCGGGGTGGTTCTGCTTGTCGGCCCTCGACCTTGTGGAGGTCTGAGGTGGCCGTGCTTGTAGTGAGATGTCGTTCTCACCTAGTTGTTGCGTGGTCTTGGTGGGTGTGTCGAGGGTTGTTTTTGCTTGGTGCCCGACTCTATTGGTTTCTGCGGGAGTCGTGTGTGTGTCACGACCTTGGTTGGTGGTCGTGGTGTTGCATTGTTCTGTTCTGCTGCTTTGTAGTACCCTGCTATAGGTGTTCCTCACTTTACAGCTTTCTAGTGTAGTTTCCTATTTTCGGAGTTCCTGCTGCTCTGGCCAGTGAGGGACTGGTAATCCCTACTGGGCCTTGTTTGCGAGACTCACCCCCCTACTTCCTTCAGCTAGGGGCTCGTCGTCGCGGGAGCTTAGTGCCAGACAGTTTGCGGAGACGGCTATGGCGCCGCGTGTTGTTAGCAGCAGTGAGAGCGAGTATTGTAAGCTTTTGTACCTGAGTGAGTTGAGAGTTGTGCTTTGCAAGTTCTCGGGGTATGCCCCTTAAGGACTGCACCTTTCTTCTTGTACGTGTACTTTTATTTGGGACATGTTGTATAGTTATTATATTGTTATAGTTATTTAAATTCAGTACATTTCTCACTAGACTAATTCTTCTTGTAACACCCTATATAAGAATATATTAAATGGACTAAATCAGCAGACTACCAACAACCCGGACTAGTCATTTTCAGAGCTCGAGATGGAAAAGAACTCTGAAGTTAAGCGTGTTCAGTTGGGAGTAGTCCCAGGATGGGTGACCTTCCTGGGAAGTCTACTAATTAGTACAATTGTTGGGCCAGTTTGCTGGTTGGGTCGTCACAAATGGTATCAGAGCCTTGCCCAGCCGGAAGTGCAGGAACTAAGTGCCACACAGGGCAAAGTGCTACGCTATGGGAGCCACCTCTTGAGGCCATAATGGCGCAAAGTGCTACATAGTGGGAGCCACCTCTTGAGCCTGTGGGGGCCACCTCTAGAATCCTGCCTGCCTAGGGTTTGATTGTGTGCTATATGTGAGCAGCGACGAGGACGTCGCTTATATAAGAGGGGTAGATTGTAACACCCTATATAAGAATATATTAAATGGACTAAATCAGCAGACTACCAACAACCCGGACTAGTCATTTTCAGAGCTCGAGATGGAAAAGAACTCTGAAGTTAAGCGTGCTCAGTTGGGAGTAGTCCCAGGATGGGTGACCTTCCTGGGAAGTCTACCAATTAGTACGATTGTTGGGCCAGTTTGCTGGTTGGGCGTCACAAATATTGTAATACCCCATATAAGAATATGTTAAATGGACTAAATCAGCAGATTAACAACAACCCGGACTAGTCATTTTCAGAGCTCGAGATGGAAAATAACTCTGAAGTTAAGCGTGCTCAGTTGGGAGTAGTCCCAGGATGGGTGACCTTCCTGGGAAGTCTACCAACTGGCACGGTTGTTGGGCCAGTTTGCTGGTTGGGTCGTCACAATGGTATCAGAGCCTTACCCAGCCGGAAGTGCAGGAACTAAGTGCCACACAGGACAAAGTGCTACGCTATGGGAGCCACCTCTTGAAGCCATAATGGCGCAAAGTGCTACATAGTGTGAGCCACCTCTTGAACCTGTGGGGGCCACCTCTAGAATCCTGCCTGCCTGGGTTTGATTGTGTGCTATGTGTGAGCAGCGACGAGGACCTCGCTTATATAAGAGGGGTAGATTGTAATACCCCATATAAGAATATGTTAAATGGACTAAATCAGCAGACTACCAACAACTCGGACTAGTCATTTTCAGAGCTCGAGATGGAAAAGAACTCTGAAGTTAAGCGTGCTCAGTTGGGAGTAGTCCTAGGATGGGTGACCTTCCTGGGAAGTCTACCAACTGGCACGGTTGTTGGGCCAGTTTGCTGGTTGGGTCGTCACACTTCTAACCCTTCTGGGTCTTCAGATCCATGGGTGGCGACGCGAACTTCGGGGTCTCTGGAAGGGGTCCGGGAGGTCGGGTCATTACATTGTAGGTTAAGGGAGAAGCTCTCTTTCTTTCACTTCAGTAGAAGGCTTTTTGGAGACTCTAACTTGTGGAGCAGATTGGAGTTGTGTTGCTGATTGGTCTCACTGTCCAAGTGTTGTTTCTTGTTCAAACTTCGGCTTCTATATATGCTTCAGAAGATATTTCAGTTTGAAACTATCTGTTGAATAACTAACAGTTTGAGGAGTGACCTTTGATCCTTTAGATGTAGATGATGTTGAGATTTATCCAATAGTCCTTTAGCTTTTTAGCTTTCCAATGGCTTCAGACCATGTTTGTAGCTTCACAGCTTGGAAGACAGTCTTCATTTAATGTTCTGTGAAACTTCATGTAGGAAACGTGCCTAATAAATGTTCTACAACAAAGGACGACAAAAGAAAAGATACCTCCATACTTTCTGAGGTAGGCGAGTCAGAAATATATGTAAAGTATAAAAACCTCGGATAGACAGATGTTCAATGCAATAAAAGGTAGACAGATAGTTGTATCAGAAAGTAAGGTGAGGTTCTGATAGTGGTAGGTGAGCCTTTATCAGATACCCCATGCGCCTGATAGCATTTACTCCAAGACAACTACTGACCAAAGATGAATTGAACTTCTGACAAAAAGCAAGAGACCAATTTGTATAAATATTTTAGATATTTTCAAAGATAATTTTTTGTGGTCATTATGAATATAATATATCCTACCTGTCAAAACATTTTAATAATAGTAACATGACAAGGCGTTATTCTGTAGGATATACAAGTATAAAAGATCTCATAGGGATAACAAACACATTTAATAATTATTCAAACAAGATTTCATGGATCTTATGAAATAATAATTTTATACAGAAAATGTTCAGTATAGAAATTATCAGGGAAGTCGGAGACAGAAAGACATGTACTTCCACTCTATTGGAGTCGGAGTCAGAAACAAGAGATACAAACTAAACTTCGACTCTATCGAAGTCACAATGAGACTCATCATAAAATTCGACTTCTTGAAAGTCGGAGTGATAAGCATCAATCAGTCATACTTCGACTTTTGAAGGAGTCGGAGTGAATACTTCGACTTCCATGGAGTTGGAATACAATACAGAGACTTCGACTTTTCAAGAGTCAGAGTGAGGACTTCGACTTCTCTGAAGTGTTCATCAATCGATACCTTACTTCAACTTCTAGAGAGTCGGAGTAGTCAAGACTTCGACTTCTAAGGAGTTGGAGTCCAGATCAAAGATGGTTCAACACTTCAATTTTTCTGGAGTCGGAGTCCACAGTCGGAGTTAGTATGATAAATAGTGTACTCTGTGGACTTAAGAATTTTCGGGATAGTGTTGATACAGTATTATACAAGTTTTGCTCTTTGTGATGTATTCCAGTAGATTTGTTTGTAGAAAGTCTTTAAAAGGTTTTGTCATAGCAAAATCATCATGTTAAAATAGTTTAAAGTCTTAAAATATTTTGTTAGGGATAGTTGCTCAACAATTCTGATTAGTGAACAAAAGTTCAACTCATTCTAATTAGTGAACAAAGGTTCAGTATTATATCGATTAGTGTTATAATTGTTATGATTGCTGAATAAAGGTGTTATATTATTCCGATTAGTGTTCTTCAGATACCGATTAGTGAACACTTACATTATATTATTTCAATTAGTGTTGTTTACGTATCGATTGACGAATACAAATCATTTATTGTTCCAATTAGTGTTAATCTGACTTCAAAATATATCGATCGGTGAATAGATTATTTTAAATACTTTGGATGCACCGATTACTGATATCTTTACAACTATTAGTGATATATTTTGTTTAAATCATATCAAGAATAGTTTAATATATAATGCCAAGCATATTTCAAATGCTTCTCTTCTATATTTTCAACACATTATTTCTCACACATTCCAAGTATCAAAATCAACTTTTTAATATACAGCTACTTCCAAAAAATATGTTCAGACTTGTTGTACTCTATAGATTTTGATGATCATAAAACACTAGTGTCATTCATATTTATGACCTCACAAAGCACTAGTTAGTATTCATATTGATAACCCAAGTATTGGATTTATTTATATTTAATTTGAGGGTCTAATTTGTGTGTTAAATATACAGCAAAATAGGCCAAAGTCGAATTGGTAAGTAAACTTTACAAAGGCCAAGCCTTGGACAGAATAGAGAAAAGACTCAGTGAAAGAAAGCATGGGCTATTGACAAACACCACTTGGATCTGTCGACAACCTCCTTGGGTCTCTCGACAACCAAACTTGGATGTCGACTAATAGTATCTCAAGTTGTCATCCAGTAAGCCTAGTTCCAAAATATGCACCCATTTGTCGACAGACCAAGAATAAGTATCGACAAATGATGAATATCAGTCGACTGAATTACCACGAATGGTCAACCTAACTTAAGAAGCTTTCGATTATTGAAGAACCTTCTGATTGGTGACCAAACTGAAGAACGGTCGATCGATCCGTGGAAAATGGTCGACCAATCCTTCCAGGGAACTGCTTCTAATGACAAGACCAAGAACGGTAGACCGAACTCTAGAAATCTGTCGATCGATTCTGGCAACACAGTTTCCTAATCTAAAAGGACTCCTTCCTTGTTAGGATTCCGACCGAGGCTTCATCCAAGATTCCTTTGCTTTGGATGGTGGGCTATAAATACAATTTGTTTGAATCCCTAAAATGGAGCCCAATCATGCAAGAAAGGTTTCATCCCTTGAAGCTAGGGTTTTGGGTGATCTTTTGAAGAAACCTATAGCAGACCTCAAGATCAAGTGTGGAGAATGCCTTAGCTATTGTGTGGAGTTGCTGTCAAGTACCAGAGGTCATTCTACATCCAAGCATTATCTAGAAGGCTTCGGTGAAGAGTTCAAGTCATGTTTAACATCGACGTTCATCATTTTGCAACGACTCTTCATCTTTGTGACAGGGGGAATTCATACCTTACTTGTCTAGTTGTTAATCTTCTGTCCAAGTTCTTTAATTGTTCTTTTTGAACCGAAAACATATTATGTGTGTGTGTGGTGCGGGTTGTGCACTACTGTCACGCCCTGATATTTAGTAGCGGAATAAATACCGAGATGCATGAACGATACAAATAGACGTATCACAGTTGAGTAGCGCAGAGTCACAATTAAACATACAACACATTTGAGACCACAATATTGTCATCAAAAGTACTCTTTATTCCATTTCAATCCACTAGTTACAACCTTACATAAGAAGAACCAACTAAAGGGTCCATTATTCAAATATAAACTTCATGAAAATATATCACTATTACATAAACTACTCAAATATCTATTCCTAATCTGTCGACTCTTCATAAGACGGGTGCGCTTCACTCTTGCCCTTCCCCATCGGAGTCCACTGGTTCCTCATCACTACCTAAAAAGGATAGGATGATAGGGTGAGCGAACTAGCTCAGTAGGATTTACATCTCAATGTGCGGGCACTAATATACATAATTAACATTTTAAGTAGGCAAGATAGGAACATGAACATGATGACAATGCAAGCTTTTCTAACAAGTTAAATAGCTAAGTAGAACAAATATCATAATGGAACAAATACTGATCTTCACATATACAAGAGACAGGTAGTTCAAGAATCATATCAAAAGGATGTCAAGAATGAGTTCGTATTATTTAAACAAGAATTGGCCATATTCACACAGATATCACATATTCACGTGATTAGACGTATCATATCAACTTATCATATCATATCAAACGAAGGCACATTCATACAAATCTTGCACACATATCAGTGTCATGCCAAGCACCACAAGTCCATACTCCCGCAGTTATAAGTACGTTGGGGCGCTCCTCCCCAGGACCAGACAGGGCCCCTATTGCACAGGCATTAGTCAAATGGACCGAAGTCCCACGTTGTGCCGATCAAACATATACATATTATGGCCACGTAATTTCAATAACAAGCTCATTGTAATAAGGACATGATCATTCGCAGAGTCAAGGTAAGACAATGGCTCAAGCGATCAATTGGACAACATAACGACGTATCTTATGTTTCATATTTCATTAATGTCTTGACAAGAGGATGACTAATGGCGGATCGTACACGGTACAAGTGCTCTCTATCTTCAGGGTACTTCATGGTACAACCAGCTCAATCTCTATGAGGGAATCCATAGAGTACAGAGACTTATGAAGGTCATAAGGAAAAGATTGCTAGTCTGCCAATACGGAATGACAAGCAGAGAGCTCCCAATTCCCCAAGAAGGGTGTGCCTAATCGTGCAAATGTGTAAGTGATGTGTCACGGATCTTTCCTAAACATGAATGCAATTGATGAACGAATAATGGAACATCGGAAAGCACATAAATAACGAAAACCCACATGCAAATCATGATAGAAAACTTAACCAAACAAGTCCATTCTAATCATGTATTCATCACATATTCATATCACATACTTATTATGACAATTTCATATCATGCTAGATCACAAGAAGGTAATCAAATGATCATAAGATCAATCACATATACACATTAGAATCATATTCATGTCATTACCATTTTCAAATGGGTTGGTTACTTTTAGGCCAATGCACACTGAGTGACATGCTAACAGACTAAGAGATTAAATATGCTGATTGACTAGCCAAAACGTAAAGTCTCGAATCGGCCTTTGAATCGCGTCCTACACAGTAGACGCTTTTCAGAACATGATGTACAGTCAAATAGGGTCAAATGTGAAGAAGCTAAATCGCGTCGGCCTACATGGCCACCTTTTAACTTGAATCACGATGGGATATCCTGTCGCGTTCATAAACACATTAAAATAACAATATAAAAATCGGCAAAAAACTTTGATGGGAAAACATGTTGAATCGCGTCGGGTATTCCCGCCGCAGATCAGACCGTCACAGAAAACCACGCGGCGCAAAGTTTCATGCGGACCATTGACGGGTCAAACATTGAATCGCGTCGGACTGCACGGTCGCGGTTTACTGGAACGCGTCGGCCTCGCGTCACTTGGACTGGATGCGGTTCAAACCCAAAACCTGAAAACGTAGGAACCAAAAGTGATCCTCTTACCACACTTATATCTCCCTATCTACTGACATTTAGACAAAACCTTCAACATGGAACATGACGAGGACAATTATTAGAAGGACTTTCATGTTGTGGGTTGGATCTAATTCGGTCTCAAATCACGTGTAACACATGAAGAATGTAAAAAGCCCTGAACATACGTGACTTTGGGAAAATGCTTAAAACTCGACGGATAAAGCATGAAAATTGGGCAAATCAAGTGCATATGAAAGCAGACATGCAGCACTACAAGATGGTATAGGTTTCGTTTAGTCTTGGCCGAGATCACCTACCTTTGGACGAATCTAAGAGACGTAATAGCCCAGTCGATGCAGAGCGAAGTTGAGGAAGAACCATGGTTTTCCCCAGCCGTTCTCCTCTCCTCCTGCGCCCTAGCTCTGCTCCTCACGACCCCAACTTGATCTCCAACTTACCCAAAAAGTTTGGTAGTGATTTCTTATAGCTTTAGGGTTTAATCCATGCCCTAATGGGACTAGGAAAGGTGGCCTGCGAATTCTGCATGGCACCTTCTAAAAATTGGGATTTCTCCTCTCAAATGAAGTAGCTACACCATAGGAAGGTCCCAAGCATGGTTGGCCATGATTTGGCTTGCTATGCTTGGCTAATAGCACTCTTTTAATCCCTAATTTGCCCTTCCTAATTACCACATATTTACAAGTACGAATTTTGGGTATTTTCTTGCTCCAATTTATTCTTGGGCCAAATGTGATCTATTGGCCCAATTTTTGTTAATGGTTCATTAATCCATGATGTTGGAAGTCTCTCCAACATATTTATTTAATTTATGGTCATGTCATTTTTCCGCGTTAACGATTTTCCAACTTAGTTTCCTAATTTGGGTAATTAGTCACATTGTGACGTACACTTGGCCAATCAGATTTTTTGTTGCACGAATATCTTGTGAAACACTTAGGGATAATGTTTGGGGTTGATTTATAATTTTACAAAATTTTCAATGTTTTATCTCACGTACGATAGTTGTACGTAAGTTTTACCATTTCGATAATACATAAATGATTTATTTCTATTTTTTTAATTTTCTAAATTTCTGGGGTGTTACATCCTCCCCCACTTAAGAAAATTTGGTCCCAAAATTTACACATAATGGTATAGTTTCGTACCTGAGAATAGTTCTGGGTGGTTTTTCTTCATTCTTTCCTCCGTTTCCCAGGTAGCATTTGTAACTCCGTCTCGACTCCATTGGACCTTCACCATAGGCTTCATAGGTTAGATCCTCCCGAATCTCCAAGTCCTCATGGTTAATCACGTGGTCGGCATTGAATAAATACTTCCTCAGCATGGATATATGGAATACATTATGCACGTTTGCCAGTTGTGGAGGTAGTGCAAGTCTATACGCCACCTGACCAACCCTTTCCAGAATTTCAAAAGGTCTGATAAATCTGGGACTCAACTTTCCCTTGATCCCAAATCTTTGAATTCCCCTTGATGGTGAGACCTTTAAGAATATATGATCACCAATTTGGAACTCCAACTCTCTCCTTCTTTTGTCTGCATAACTCTTCTGCCTGGATTGTGCTATCTTTAGACGTTCCTTGACGATCTGAACCTTCCTGACAGTCGCTTCAATTAAGTCGGGTCCAACCCATTGGTTCTCCTCAACTCTTCCCAACAAAGGGGTGATCTACAACTCCTGCCATATAAGTCTTCAAACGGTGCCATCTTGAAACTTGCCTGATAGTTATTGTTCTATGCAAACTCCATCAGGTATAATTGATCATCCCATCGTCCTCTAAAATCTAATAGAAGAGCACGAAGCATGTCCTCCACAATTTGATTGGTTCTTTCGGTTTGTTCATCAGTCTGAGGATGAAAGGCAGTGCTAAAATTTAGTTTGGTACCCATTGCTTCTTGTAAACCCTTCCAGAAGTGTGAAGTAAATCTAGGGTCCCGATCAGATATTATAGTGGATGGAACCCCATGTAATCTGACTACTTCCTTAACATAAAGTGCAGCCAACACATCCACTGACCAGGTACTTTTAATCGGCAAGAAATGAGCCGACTTAGTCAATCGGTCAACTATCACCCATATCGCATCCATATCGCCTCTAGTCTTGGGTAATCCCATGATAAAGTCAATATCGATGCTATCCCACTTCCATGTTGGGTGAGTGTGGTTTAATGTATTTCTCCTCATAGTTTTGATGATGACATTTTGTGATTTTAATGCTTAATGGGTGGAACATACATACATCATTTATGTAATAACATGCTCAAAAAGATGTTTCAAATACTTTACACCTCATACTTTGATGATAATACCTTGTACTAATGTCTTATGTGTTAAATCTCAAGGATATACAGGTTTTATCATGGTAGTGTCGACACACCCATTGATGGTGTCGACACTGGGTCATAGTCCCTGAAGCATTTTCATGAAGACAGGGTCAAGTGTGTTGACACAGTCCATGGTCGTGTCGACACTAGACCCAACTTCTAGGAGATCCATTTGTCTGACTGGGACAGTGTGTTGACACAGTCAGGGGTCGTGTCGACACTAGACCCAGCATCCAGAAGACCCTTTTGCGTAATTGGGACAGTGTGTCGACACACTCAGTGGTAGTGTCGACACACTCCGGCTGAAATCTCAACTTATGATTTATCTAGACACGTGGCTGCCTAGGGTTCAATGGAATCCATCTTGGATCATGTGCCCACACACTCCAAGGGTTCCATTGGACATGTAGGGCTATAAATACCCCACTAATTGGCCCCCAAGCCTTGAGAGACCTCCAGAATATTCCAGCAAGAGCTTTTGGCGGCGAAAAGAGGAATCTCCCGCTCCTTCTCCTATTGTTGCTGTGGTGATCCATCTGCATCCCTTGACAGCACAAGAAATTGAAGGAGAGCTTCAGAGAAGGAGCTGAAGCACCTCTCAAAGGAGCAGATCCAGCAGAAGCTAGCAATTGAGGAGAATCTGAAGGCGACTTAGAAGCAATTGAAGTAGAGCATCGCCCAGTGACTCAAAGCATCAACAAAACTCCTCAATTCAACCTTCTACAAGGGATCTCCATTAAAGAACGTACTCTGTATCTAATTCTCTTAACTCTGAAAGTGTTCTTCTGATTCATCCATGGGAATTGTGCATAAAGTGTTGCACAAGTTTCTGTGAATGAATCTGTCTTGAATCAGATCATTGCTAGAGGATCTGATTTATGTTGATCATGATCTAGCTTGTGTTTTGTGAGCTATTGTGCTCAGTTGTGTTGAGTTGAATACTCTGTGTGTTTTTTAGCAAGTGTGCTCAGTTTCTGGAGCGGTTGTGCTCTAGAGTTGGTGTGTGAGTTGTCTAACTCAAGTGTGTTAGAGTTGTCAAGCTCCAGTGTGAGTTGTACTCTTTTGAGTAGTGGAGCCTCATGTGTGAGGGGTGGATGTAGGAATCACTGGTGTGATTTCGAACCACCGAAAAATCCTTTGTGCAGTGGTTTGATCTGCTTGTCTTCGCTAGATGCTTGCATAGGAGTTCGAACTCATACTAATTGTTGAATTGCTTCACACATCTTTCACACACACTCACCCTTCAGATAAACAAATTGTCTATGTGAATATATCTCTGATTAGAAGTAACTTTGAATTACTCAAGCTTCCGCATTAATTGGGTAAGATCTATTCAACCCCCCCTTCTAGATCTTATCCTTCCTCATATTCGATCCTACAATTGGTATCAGAGTGGGTTCATATCTGTGTCTGATCTGATTTGAGTGTTTGTTTTTTTGTCTGATTTTTGTGTCTCACTTGCTTGAATTGTTTGGTTGTTTCAATCACTGTATTTCATCTTGCTTAATGAACTCTCGAGGATTTCTTGTTGAAGGCCATTCCATTAATAGGCCACCATTTTTCAATGGGTCTGATTACTCTTACTGGAAAAATCGCATGCAAGTCTTTCTTAGGGCTCAGAATTATGAAATCTGGAGGATAGTTGAAGTGGGCCCTTATGAAAATCAAGGAGATGAGGAGAATTGGACTAGAGAATAGATTATGAGGGCCACTCTTAACTATAGTGCTATGAACATGCTTCAGTGTGCAGTCCATCCTAAAGAATATTCAAGAATATCCATGTGTAAATCTGCTAAAGAGATTTGGGATAAACTTGAATTAATGTATGAGGGAACATCTCAAGTTAGGGGAACTAAAGCAAACATACTTGTTTCTGAATATGAATTGTTCATGATGAAATCTGATGAATCAATTTCAGAAATGTTTGCTAGGTTTCTGACAATTGTCAATGGACTGAAGGCACTAGGTAAAGAATACACTGATGCTGATTTGGGAAGAAAGATTTTGCGCTCTCTCTCATCTATTTGGCATACTAAGGCCACTGTGATTGAAGATTCTAAGGATTTGTCCAAAATCTCTTTGGATGAACTCATAAGATCTTTAATGACATATGAAATAAATTTGAAAAGAAATGAAGAGCAGATACTTAAGACCAAACCAGTAGCACTTAAAGCCTCATCAAGTAACAAAGAGAAAAGTCAAGAGAAATCAAGTTCTTCTGAGAGTTCTGAGTCCAATGAGGATGAACTTGCCCTCATGACTAGGCAATTCAAAAAATTTCTAAAATCAAGAAAAGGAAGATTCACTAAAAAGAAGAAATTTTCTTCTGGAAAAAGGAACATTTCTTTTCCTAATGCTAATTCTAATAGAAATCAAAAAACTGATGACATTATTATTTACTACAGGTGCAACAAAGGAGGACATATGAAAGGAGAATGTCCGGAGAACAAAAAGGACAAGTACAAAAAGAGTAATAAAATGAAAAAGCCTAAAGCTATGGTAGCAACTTGGTCAGATGATGACCAAAGTGAAGATGAAGAAGAAAAGTCCTCAAGTTCAGGGAATGAGGAGCTATGTTTTATGGCCAACAATAGCGATGGAAAGGTAAGCACTTCCTTTGAACAATACTCTATTGAAGATTGGCAAGATGCATATGCCGAATTGGTTGAAAAGTTTTCTGAAATAAGAAAGGTAAACAAGTATTTGAAAAGGAAATTTGAAAATGCCATGCATGATACTTCACTGAGTAGAAGAATCACTGAACTTGAAAATGAGGTATATGTACTCAATGAAGAAAAGGAAGAACTTTTGAACCAAATTGATGAACTAAAAATTGCATCTCAAAAGGCCAATAATACCTTTGAAAAACTCTCTGAAAAAATAGAAGTGCATCAAAAGTAAAAGCAACAAGAAATTGATGAAATCCAGAAGCTTAAGAATTTGTGGAAGAAAAGGAATAGGTAATTGAAAACTTCACAAAAGGAAAAGACAATCTCGATGCTTTGTTAGGAGCAAGAATGAGATCTGAGAAACATGGACTTGGTTTCACCACACAAAAATCCTTGAAAAATAAATCTGGTGAAAAGGAAGAAAAATCTTCAAAAACTCCCTTGATAAAATTTGTCAAAAGTGCTAGTCCAGAAAACAACAATGAACAAGTGTCAAATAATACATTTAAAACTCTCAAAAATAGAACAAAAAGAATGTTTATAACCAAAAGAAGCAAAACATGTCGATACCAATCAACCACAAGATGAAAGCTGTTGTTGAGTCGACACCAGTCCAAAACAGGTCGACCTGTCCAACTCTGAAAAACAACAATCAGCTAACAAAAAATCAAACAAAAGCTTGAAAAATAATAAAAACACAAAAGGGAACTTTCATGATAATTCTTGGACATCCAAGACAACACATCAATCTGATTAGATCAACTCTTGGAATCATTGGTATCACAATCCTTATTGGTACCATTCACAATTCTTTTATCCAAAATTTCCAAGATACCAATAGAATCCTTGGTTTGAATTTCCATACATGAATGATCATTCCCAATTTCATAATCTCATGCTCAAGAAAGAAATAACACTGGTGTTTTCATTCCAAAAAGAAATGTTAGATTGGCAAAAAGAAAAATCACTTCTGAAACCAAGGAAATGCCAAAAACAACTCAAATATGGATTAGAAAAGATCTATTGCCTTTACTCAAACAAACTGATGGTCCCAACAATGTTTGGGTACCAAAATCTTTTCTTCTCTTATCTGATTTTTGCAGGAAGGTCGTGCACCCAACTCCAACACTTGGTTTCTTGATAGTGGGTGTTCATGACACATGACTGGAGACAGAACAAAGTTCTCATTTCTGATTGAAAAAGAGGGAGGATCTGTCACATTTGGAGGAAAAAATAAAGGGAAAATCCTTGGATCTGGAAAGGTTGGTAAATCCTCCTCAAACTCAATTGAAAATGTGTTGTTAGTTGATGGCTTGAACTATAATTTGTTGAGTATTAGCCAACTGTGTGACAAAGGTCACAAGGTTGTATTTGAATCAGATTTTTGCAAAATAATTGATTCCTCAGCTGAAAAAATAAACTTTTTTTGGAAGAGAGAAAATAATGTCTACATGATCAATCTTGATAAAAATTTTACTGAAAACATCTGTTTAGTTGTAAATAAAGATGAAATTACATGGACATGGCATAAAAGACTTGGTCATGCAAGTTTCAATATAATAAACAAACTTTTAAGGCTAAATCTGGTTAAAGGACTTCCTGAATCTTTTCCAAACATTGAAAATCAACTTTGTGGGATATGTGCTCAAGGAAAACAAACCAGAAAATCTTTTAAAACTTTCAATGATGTACTCACATCTAAACCACTAGAATTACTTCATATGGACCTTTTTGGACCAACAAGGATTCTTAGTCTTAGTGGCAAAAGATATGGCTTTGTCATCATTGATAATTTTACTAGATTCACATGGGTTATTTTCTTATCCCATAAGAGTGATGCTTGTCTAGAATTCAGGAACTTCTGCACCTCTGCCTTAACAGGTTTTTCACATAAAATAAAATCCATTTTGACTGATCATGGGGGAGAATTTGAAAACAAAACCTTTTCTGATTTGTGTGCTGAACTAAACATCTTCCACAGATTCTCTTCTCTAAGAACTCCAGAACAAAATGGAGTTGTGGAAAGGAAAAATAGAACACTTGTAGAAATGGCTAGATCCGTGCTCTTGGAAAGCAAATTGCCCAAATCCTTCTGGGCTGAAGCTGTAAACACAGCAAATCACATTCTAAATAGAGCATTCGTCAGACCAAAAATTAGAAAAACACCCTATGAACTGTTGAAAAACAAAAAGCCAACGTTGTCTTACTTTAAAATCTTTGGTTGCAAATGCTTTGTACATAACAACAATAAAGAAAATCTTGATAAATTTGATGCAAAAGTCATGAAGCCATTTTTCTTGGCTATTTAAAAATTTCTAGAGCTTTTAGAGTGTACATTCTCAAAAATAAAACTGTGGAAGAATCTCCACATGTAGTTTTTGATGAAACTCTTTCTCAACTGATGATTCTACATCTTACAAGATTCCTCAAAACAAAGAAGAAGATGATCTTATTGTTGACTCTTCACCAACTGTTGAGGAAAATAAAGACTCTCTTGAAACTCTGGACAACCATTCACCTACCACAAGTGGATCAGGTAATATTATTCTAGACTTGAATGCATCTCAAGAGGTAATTCCTGAAAATAGATTCTTGAGAGATCATCCAATTGAGAATGTAGTTGGTAATGTGCATGATAGAGTTAGAACTAGATCATCCTTTCTGAATGCAATAAATCAAGACCCTCTAGCACTAATTTCCCAAATTGAACCCAAGTCAATTGATGAAGCTCTAATGAGTGAGGATTGGATCAATGCAATGCATGATGAACTTCATCAATTCGACAGAAATCAAGTATGGGAATTAGTACTTAGACCTAGTGACCAATCTGTTATTGGTACTAGATGGGTGTTTAGAAATAAATTGAATGAAAATGGACAATTTGTAAGGAAAAAGCTAGACTAGTTGCCAAGGGGTGCAATCAAGAGTTTGGTATTGATTTTGAAGAGTCATATGCCCCTGTAGCTAGGCTAAAAGCAGTGAGAATATTTCTTGCTTTTGCATCATCTCTGAGATTTAAAGTTTACCAAATGGATGTCAAAAGTGCCTTTTAAATGGATACATCAAGAAAATGTTTTTGTAGAACAACCTCCAGGCTTTGAACATGAAAAATTTCTTGATCATGTTTTCAAACTTCATAAGGCTCTTTATGGTCTAAGCAAGCTCCAAGAGCTTGGTATGACCGTTTGAGTTCATTCTTATTGGAGAAAGGATACACACGAGGTAATGTTGATCAAACTCTGTTCACAAAATAGTAAATAAACAAATAATTACTGTCCAAATTTATGTTGATGACATAATTTTTGGATCCACAAATAAAGGTTTGTGCACTGAATTTGCTGACCAAATGCAAACTGAATTTGAAATGAGTTTAATGGGTGACTTACAATTCTTTTTGGGACTGCAGTTAACCAAACCAGTGAAGGGATCTTCATAATCCAAACAAAGTATGTCAAAGAACTTCTGAAAAGGTTTAACTTTCAGAACCTCAAGCACTCAAGCACACCAATTGCGGTAAATGTAAAACTAGAAGAAGATTCACTTGGTAAGTCAGTAGACCCAAAGACATACAGAGGTATGATTGGATCTCTACTTTATCTTACTACTTCTAGACCTGATATTCAATTCAGTGTATGCTTGTGTGCAAGGTTTCAAGCTAATCGTAAGGAAAGTCAAATGTTAGCTGTCAAAAAAATCTTTAAATATCTTGTTGGAACATGTGAACTTGGCATTTGGTATCCTGCTGGTTGTAAATTAGATTTAATTGCTTATTGTGATGCTGATTATGCGGGTTGTAAGCTTGATAGAAAAAGTACTAGTGACTTGTGCTTATATCTAGGTGGATGCCTGATTTCTTGGGCTTCCAAAAAGCAACACTCAGTTGCTCTATCCATTGTAGGCTTAGTATGTTGCAGCTGGTTGTTGTGGCACTCAAATTCTTTGGGTGAAACACCAGCTCCTAGACTATAATCATGAGTTAGGATGCATTCCCATTTTATGTGACAACACTAGTGCTATCAATTTGTCTAAAAACCCAATTCAGCATTCACGCACAAAACACATTGAGATATGACATCATTTCTTAAGGGATGAGGTGGCTAAGAAATCTTTTGAACTTCTTTTCATTGAAACTGAAAAACAAATTGCTGATATGTTCACTAAACCTCTTCCAGAAAATAGATTTTCATCCTTAAGGAGAGAGCTTGGGTTATGTAAATGTCCTCATTCTCCCTGACCTCTCTATCATTGGGTTGAGTGTTATGTGTGTCTTTGTTCAGGCACACTCTGAGGGGGAGTCATTGCTTCATGATGTAAATATTTCCTTCTTTTTACATTCTTCTATCCATCTGCATTTCAAATAAAACACTTCAATTTCTTTTTGCAAATAAATTCTTCTGTCTCACATTGCATTGAAATTCTTGGTATATCAAATGGTTATTTGAAGAAGGACAAGTTAGGCTTGTCTGGACACTTTCACTATGCGTGAGTATGTGTCTACGCCAAGTATCAAGAGTCATATATGCAATTGTTGAAGGGGAGTCTTCTTTCAAAACTTTTGATTCTCCTTATCTTGATGAAGGATTTCAGGGATCAACAATTCAGGGGGAGTTAAAGAATTCATAACTCATTTTTTTAAATAAATTCAAGATTAATTCCTGAGTTATCACAACTCCCATTCATGATATGCTCATTAATTTTGTCAAAGAAACTCCAGGATGAATTTTTACTGATCTACTACATCTTTACAGTCAATTCTCAACTATATTCTACAATCCTACAGTAATTTGAATCTCTTCCAAGACTTGAAGATCATATGTGCATTGAATTTAGACATCTCTTTTACAACTATTGTGGGAAAAGGCTGCTCTCAGTTTCATAATATTCTCCTTAAATCCATCATTCAACAGAGCAATGGCACAAATACTGAGAAACTACAAACCTTCACATAGAATGAAGTGCCATGTATGTCATGAAGTGTTTTTGCTATCTCTGTTCAAAGGGGTTCAACAAAATCACAAAAATAAAATATCAACTTTTCTGTCAATATTGATGATGACTGAGTACTGGAAATATTGACGTCTGGTAAACATATATTTTCACGTCCAATGGTTATCATTTATCCCTTGAAACTGGATAATGAGTAAATCTCTAGTAATCAGCGACTATGGTGTGTAAAAAGCATTAGTTCTTGTGTGAACAAGATTTACTACATTTGATAGTTTGATTAAAAAAAAAAAGTGTCCAAGGAGAATCAATCAAAACAGTCAACCTTGCCCCACCTCAGTTTGCTTAAGTCTGTTTAATTTCATCACCACTGACTTCAATCTAAAAGAAATTTTCATTACTTTGGATTAGAAGAATATGAAAGTTTCTCATTGACTGTGTTGAATGTCCTATATCATTCAAATTGTCATTTCAGTGTTTCATCTCAATTAATGAACATATCCTGTAGGTTAACACTTGGGTTAATCATGGACTTTTGTTGAGAAATGACAAATGACTTCTTTGGCATCTTAAAAATCCTTGTCAAGTTGATTCTATCCATCCCTCATCATTATAAAGATTTCATTTCATTTCCCATTTCTTTTTATATACATAGCATCAGTGTTTCTTCAGGTCAGGTCGACACAGTTCCCTTCATGTGTCGACACTACAGCTCTTCCTGGCAGATTCTATTTCAGGCTCAGTTTAGGACTAGATGCGCCGGCGGTTCATCTTACCCTCTCACGCCCTTTTTCTTCTTTAGGTCAACGCAGGCCCCATTTCATACCCCCATAGCCAGGCGATTTCTCTTGTTCCCGCCATCTCTTCCTCCTTCCCTTCCTCTACCTCTCATCTCTGCTTGCTACGATGCCTCCCAAGCAGACACCAAAGCGGGGCGCAAGATCTAGGGCTACTGCCCCTGGGGCTGTCATTGATGAACCCCCCACGGAAAGAAGGAGCAAGCACCGCCATGATCCGGCTCCGCAACAGGGTCTGTCTTCACCCTCTCCTACTCCCTCCAAGCGAGGTAGGTTGTCTTCTTCTAGTCGTGGTAAATCTGTTAGAGTGACTCGTCATCCTCGAAGGAAGATTCTAGTCGATACTTCAGAGGAATCCTCCTCCACCTCATCTGGGTCTTCTAATCCTTCTGAGGCTACACCCTCCAAGTTAGTCACTGAAGGGAAATCTAGGGCTGTTGATTTGGATGATGACAATTTTGCCAGTGCATTTCCTGATGTCTTTAATTTCTTCAAGTTTCAAGGCTGGCTACCTTTTATCTCTGAATTTCGCACCTTCTATCCTAGACTGTGCAAGAGTTTTATATGAACTTGACTGTTCTGCCAGAGGGTTATCAGTCTGAAGTGAAAGGGGTCTCCTTTTTCTTATCCACTGAGCTAGCTTCTACATTGTTTAAAGTTCCTAATGAGGGAGAAGATTATCATGACTTTGAATTTGATTTGCATGAAGCATATACTTTACTCACTGGTCTCCCTCATGATGCATCAGACTCCAGGCAAACCTTTGTCACTCGATTCAACACAAACACCTTCCCACCTGTTCTTAGGTTGATTCATCACATTCTCACCACAATTATCACACCACAGGGTGGTGGAAGGGACAGACTCACAGATATTCAGAGGTTTGTCATCTACTGCATGAAAAATGATAGCAAAGTTAATTATATGTGATCATGTACCAAATTCTGTCAGAAACAACTAGGAAGGATCTTCATAGATCACTGCCTATGCTGCTCATCTGACTGTTGTATTTCAACACTTTGGTGTGTCTTTTGAAAATGAGCAAGTTCAGTCCATTCCAAAATCCAATATTTACTGTCTGAAACACTTGCAAAAATTTATGGGTTTTCGGATTGAGGGTGCTCAAGTCAGTAGGGGACCAGTTATTGAGGCACCTGCTGCACCTGAAGGAGAGGATCCTCCACCTGCTGCTCAGTCTCCACAGCCTGATCAAGAGGTTCACCCCCCATCTGATGTTGGAGTCCCACTTCCTCAGGATATACCTCAATCACCCACACTGCATGGTTCTTCTCCACTACTTCTTGATGTGGATCCTCCATCCTCCTTCCTCCATTTAATGGTTCAGCCTCTACTTCAACTAGTGGACCTTCTGTTCCACCAGAGTTGTACACATTTCTTGAAGACAAGTTTGGCACTATCACTTCTTCTATACAACAAATGGCAGACAATTTTGAGCTTCGTATTCAAAGGTTGGAAAATACAGTCAATGGTTAGTTCATCAAGCAGAAAGAGTTAGCAGAACATGCCACCCATAGATTCAACAGGCTCATTGGCACCTTGGGAGATAGTTGTGGCCAACTGAAAGATCTACAAGACAAGCTTGAAATAGTTCTTCAAGGGATTTTAGCTAATGCTCAGAAAGGTCTATTCAATAGTCAGGAAACTTTTTTTTTTTTTTTTTGGCCAATATCTGGGGGAGGTGGAAGGAGAGTGCTCACCCCTTCAGAGAAGGGATAAGGGAACCACTCCACCGCCACACAACACCCAGAGAGATTTTATTAATAAGTGGTAAAGCAAAGTACATCAGGGCCTTAAGGAAGGAAACCCTACCTTATCCAGACGACAGGGCCCTTTAACAGAAGGAGGAAGATCGGCCCAAGAAAACTAGGAATTACAAGGTTCGATAGAGGAGCAACCAAAGGTGGCCAGAGCATCCGCAACCTGGTTAGCTTCTCTAAAAACATGACAAATAGAAACACAGAGAGACTGACATTTGGATAAAATGTCAGTAACAGGATAAAGAAGCTTCCAGGGACAAGGAGACAGACCCTTAATGATTCGCACCAGAACCAAAGAGTCAGACTCAATAAAAAAATTAGTAACACCTTTAGCGCTGCACAATGTAATTCCATCCCTTAGAGCAAGTGACTCAGACTCAAGGCTGGAATGAATGTTGGGATATCGATGTGCAAAGCAGAAGATAACATCCCCACGATCATTCCGAAGAACGCCACCACGAGAGCGCCATCGACATTGAGCTTGAATCTCCCCGAGGGTGGAAGCAACCATTTGACAATCTTTGGGCACTGTCAAAAGACTGAGGAATATGAATCCCCATTGAGAAATAGACCTACGTGATCAGGTGCAACGTCTTTCAGAGAGAGCACAGAGGCGCTGATAGCATCCTGCACATTCATCCGAACTTTGAATAACACCTGAGAGCTGGACATGGTAACTGAATCGTATCTTGCACGGTTTTCGACTGCACCAAATCTCCCAAATGACAGATAAGAAAATGAAACGAGCAAGCTTCCACCAATCAGCACCGCCAAATCTGGTAGATAGGTAGGAGATGGGTGCATGCGCTGCATGTTGCACAGTAAATTCTGAAACCTGAGCACATCAAAAAGAGAGACCCACACATCATTGGCTACATCACTGGTAAAAAACAGATGGGAACTGGATTCAACACTTGGGATAGAGCAGCAAGAACACTTGGAACAAAGAGGAATTCCAGCCCATCAGAACTTCATCCGTCGGAACACAACCTTTCACCAGGCGCCAAGCAAGAATAGACCACTTTAAAGGGATATCACGGCTTCAAAGATTGCCCCAGCCAGCAACCAAACCACCTTGAGAAAGGTTCTTCACTGAAGAGGAGGTGAAAATACCATGAGAGTTTGGACACAAATCCATTTATCAACATCACCATAAGCCGCAATAGTAATATTGAGAACCGTTGGAGGGCAGAACTGATGTGCCAGCATAAGGTGGTGTCCTCCAGATTCCTGAATAGCATCATTGACAGAGGTGTTTGTGTGTAAGACTCCGCCATATGTTTTCTGGAAGGAATGAATGAAGAGGAACAGACCCAGTCCAAACATCATACCAAAAACTAACCTTAGAATTTATGCTTGCAAGGAAAACTCGATGGTTAGAAGCAACCAAGGAGGACGCATGCCTCCAAGGTTTTCTATCAGCTGCAGACATCAACATATAAGTAGCTTCCGAGTAATGACTAGTATGAAGATATTTTGACTTGAAAAAATTACCCCACAAAGAGTCACCAGTAATCACTTTCCATAGCATTTTGGTTCTTAGAATTCAGGAAACTTTTTCTCAAGTGTCAAAGACTAGACTTTCATTTGCTCACTTGGTTCATGATATGGAAGGTATGAAGAACCTGTTAGCCCATGTTGATCAAGAAATGACAACTCTCAAGAGTGAGCTTCGCACTTTTAACAGACATGGCACTGTTGCAAGCTCTTCTTCAGCTTCCCAACCTGATTTCAGTTCCTTTCAAGCCAACATATATGACAACTCTCAACGAATGGAAGAACTGCTGCATACTCATTTGGCAACCATGCAAACTCAGCTGAGATCAAACTTATCTGCTATGGAGACCAGGATGAAGTCTCTAGAGTCTATTTTACTTCCTATCCCTCCTCCACCTCCATCTTCTTGATGGATGTCTTGTTTTGATGATGTCAAAGGGGGAGAAGGGTTTGTTCATATTGTGAAAGGAAGCTTGTCTGCAAATACTTTTTGGATGTAAATGTCATATCTTGTATGGTTCATTTGGAAAGACATGGTTGTTAGTAACATTTGTTCTGGTTGTGATATTTGTCATATTGTTAAATCTTTTTCAATGGCTTTGATGAAGTTAATGAAGTTGTTGAAATTCATTATTCATTGTCATTCAGTGTATGTGCTTGGATTCTGTGAAAGAATGGCTTAAAATCACATCCTTAAGAAAAACAAAATTTCATGTTGACTTAATGTTGTCATCATCAAAAAGGGGGAGAATGTTGGGTTGAGTGTGGCTTTAATGTATTTCTCCTCATAGTTTTGATGATGACATTTTGTGATTTTAATACTTAATGGGTGGAACATGTTACATACATCATTTATGTAATAACAATGCTCAAAAAGCATGTTTCAAATACTATACACCTCATACTTTGATGATAAACCTTGTACTAATGTCTTATGTGTAAATTCTCAGGGATATACAGGTTTTATCATGGTAGTGTCGACACACCCATTGATGGTGTCGACACTGGGTCATAGTCCCTGAAGCATTTCATGAAGACATGGTCAAGTGTGTCGACACAGTCCATGGTCGTGTCGACACTAGACCCAGCTTCCAGGAGATCCATTTGTCTGACTGGGACAGGTGTCGACACAGTCAGTAGTCGTGTCGACACTAGACCCAGCATCCAGAAGACCTTTTGCGCAATTGGGACAGTGTGTCGACACACTCAGTGGTAGTGTCGACACACTCCGGCTGAAATCTCAACTTATGATTTATCTGGACACGTGGCTGCCTAGGGTTCAATGGAATCCATCTTGGATCATGTGCCCACGCACTCCAAGGGTTCCATTGGACATGTAGGGCTATAAATACCCCACTAATTGGCCCCCAAGCCTTGAGAGACCTCCAGAATATTCCAGCAAGAGCTTTTGGCGGCGAAAAGAGGAATCTCCGCTCCTTCTCCTATTGTTGTTGTGGTGATCCATCTGCATCCCTTGACAGCACAAGAAATTGAAGGAGAGCTTCAGAGAAGGAGCTGAAGCACCTCTCAAAGGAGCAGATCCAGCAGAAGCTAGCAATTGAGGAGAATCTGAAGGCGACTTAGAAGCATTGAAGTAGAGCATCGCCCAGTGACTCAAAGCATCAACAAAACTCCTCAATTCAACTTCTACAAGGGATCTCCATTAAAGAACGTACTCTGTATCTAATTCTCTTAACTCTGAAAGTGTTCTTCTGATTCATCCATGGGAATTGTGCATAAAGTGTGCACAAGTTTCTGTGAATGAATCTGTCTTGAATCAGATCATTGCTAGAGGATCTGATTTATGTTGATCTTGATCTAGCTTGTGTTTTGTGAGCTATTGTGCTCAGTTGTGTTGAGTTGAATACTCTGTGTGTTTTTGAGCAAGTGTGCTCAGTTTCTGGAGCGGTTGTGCTCTAGAGTTGGTGTGTGAGTTGTCTAACTCAAGTGTGTTAGAGTTGTCAAGCTCCAGTGTGAGTTGTACTCTTTTGAGTAGTGGAGCCTCACTGTGTGAGGGGTGGATGTAGGAATCACTGGTGTGATTTCCGAACCACCGAAAAATCCTTTGTGCAATCTGCTTGTCTTCGCTAGATGCTTTGATTTGAACTCACAGTTGAATTGTCACCCTTGATAAACAAATTGTCTATGTGAATAGATCTGATTAGAAGTCATTTTGAATTACTCAAGCTTCCGCATTAATTGGGTAAGATCTATTCAACCCCCCCTTTAAATCTTATCCTTCCTCATATTCGATCCTACAATTGGTATTAGAGCGGGTTCATATCTATGTCTGATCTAATTTGAGTGTTTGTTTTTTTGTCTGATTTTTGTGTCTCACTTGCTTGAATTGTTTGGGTGTTTCAATCACTGTATTTCATCTTGCTTAATGGACTCTCGAGGATTTCTTGCTGAAGGCCATTCCATTAATAGGCCACCATTTTTCAATGGGTCTGATTACTCTTACTGGAAAAATCACATGCAAGTCTTTCTTAGGGCTCAAAATTATGAAATCTGGAGGATAGTTGAAGTGGGCCCTTTATGAAAATCAAGGAGTGAGGAGAATTGGACTAGAGAACAGATTAGGAGGGCCACTCTTAACTATAGTGCTATGAACATGCTTCAGTGTGCAGTCCATCCTAAAGAATATTCAAGAATGTCCATGTGTAAATCTACTAAAGAGATGTGGGATAAACGTGAATTAATGTATGAGGGAACATCTCAAGTTAGGGAAACTAAAGCAAACATACTTGTTTCTGAATATGAATTATTCATGATGAAATCTGATGAATCAATTTCAGAAATCTTTGCTAGGTTTATGACAATTGTCAATGGACTGAAGGCACTAGGTAAAGAATACACTGATGCTGATTTGGGAAGAAAGATTTTGCGCTCTCTCTCATCTATCTGGCATACTAAGGCCACTGTGATTGAAGATTCTAAGGATTTGTCCAAAATCTCTTTGGATGAACTCATAGGATCTTTAATGACATATGAAATAAATTTGAAAAGAAATGAAGAGCATATACTTAAGACCAAACCAGTAGCACTTAAAGCCTCATCAAGTAACAAAGAGAAAAGTCAAGAGAAATCAAGTTCTGAAGAGTCTGAGTCCAATGAGGATGAACTTGCCCTCATGACTAGGCAATTCAGAAAATTTCTAAAATCAAGAAAAGGAAGATTCACTGGAAAGAAGAAATTTTCTTCTGGAAAAAGGAACATTTCTTTTTCAAATGCTAATTCTAATAGAAATCAAAAAATTGATGACATTATTATTTCTTTTTCGATCCTACATTCCATTCCAGAATTTCTAGTGGTAGCAATCCACTGGCTGTTCGGAAATGCTCAGCCTTGACTTTCATGCATGTTAAACAATATGACACATGATCGGCCACATCCCTCTTCATGTTTGGCCACCAATACGACCTTTTAAAGTCTTGGTACATCTTTGTTGATCCAGGGTGGATCGTGTACTTTGACTGGTGAGCTTCATTTAACAATCTCTTCTTGAGTTCCCCATGATCAAGGACACCTGTTCTGCCTCGGAATAGTAACCTCCCATCAGATGCCAGAGAAAAGTTTGGTCTTTGTTCTAGCTGTTCCCTGATCTCAACTAAGAATGGATCTTCTCCCTATTTCTCCTTGATTTCGGCCAGTAGGTCAGACTGTATTTGGAGATTGGAAATCATCACTTGTTTCTCCTTCCTTCCCATGTCTAAATTCAAACTTGCAAATTGCTCCAGTAACTTCCATTCGCCCAACATCATACTAGCTAGCATAGCTCCTGGTTGTCTACTTAGAGCGTCTGCCACTACATTGGATTTCCCTGGGTGATATTGAATGGAAAAGTCAAAGTCCTTGAGATATTCTAACCACCTCCTTTGCCTCATATTGAGTTCCTTCTGCGAGAATAGGTATTTCAGACTCTTGTGATCAGAAAAGACTTTGAATTGCTCACCATAAATGTAATGCCTCCAAATCTTCAAGGCGAACACTACAGCGGCTAATTCCAGGTCATGTACAGGGTAATTTACTTCATGGATCTTCAATTGTCTTGAGGCATATGCTATTACTTTCCCTTGTTGCATTAAGACACATCCCAGACCTGTTCCAGAAGTATCTGAATAAATTTCAAATCCTCCCTCTTCAGTGGGCAAGGTGAGGACAGGAGCAGTAGTCAGACACTTTTTCAAGCTGTTAAAGCTTTCTTCACATTCATCGGTCCACACAAATGGATTTTCCTTCCGGGTCAGCTTGGTTAATGGTACTGCAATCTTTGAGAAATCCTTTATAAACCTTCGGTAATATCCTGCTAATCCCAGAAAGCTTCTGATTTCTGTCATGCTTGTCGGTCTTTCCCATTTCAACATGGCCTCTACTTTTGATGGATCAACATCGATACCATCCTTGGTTACCACATGCCCCAGAAAGGATACCTCCTCAAGCCAAAATTCACATTTACTTAGCTTGGCATACAATTTATTCTCCCTCGGAATTTGCAATGAAATCCTCAAATGCTCCTCATATTCTTCCTTTGTCTTGGAATAGATTAGTATATCATCGATGAATACCACGACAAATTTATCAAGATATGGGTGATAAATGCTATTCATCAACTGCATGAAAATTGCAGGGGCATTTGTTAGTCCAAAAGGCATAACGATGAATTCATAATGCCCATACCTGCTTCGGAAGGTTGTCTTGTGTATGTCCTCTCCTTTGATCCTCAATTGGTGGTAGCCGGATCTGAGATCTATCTTAGAGAAATATCTAGCTCCAGACAGTTGATTAAATAATTCATCTATCCTCGACAGGGGATATTTGTTCTTGATGGTTAACTGGTTTAATTGCATGTAATCTATATACAGCCTCATCGACCCATCTTTCTTCTTGACAAAGAGGACAGGTGCACCCCATGGTGATGTGCTTGGTCGGATAAATCCTTTCTCCAGTAGTTCCATCAGTTGCACTTTTAACTCCTTCAGTTCTGCGGGGGACATTCTATATGGTGCTCTAGATACTGGTGCTGCTCCAGGGATCAACTCGATGGTGAAATCGACCTCTCGCTCAAGAGGGATTCCTGGCAAATCTTCGGGAAAGACATCAGTGTACTCCCTGACAATATGGATGTCCTCAATCTTGACTTCCTTCTTTGCGATGACAACATCCGCCAGAAAGGCCATACAACCTTTCCTCATCATTTTTTGGCTTGCAGTGCAGAGATGAGGGACAGTCTTCTGCAGTTTCTATCTCCTGAGAACACTAGCTTTGGGAAATGACTAAATGTTACCTAGCTTCTTTTAAAATTGACACTAGCCTCGTGTTAAGACAACCAGTCTGCTCCTCATATCACATCATAACCCTCTATGTCCATACATATTAAATTTTCAGGTAGGTTTTGGGTTTCAATCAACACTTCACTAGATGGAAAATGGTTTCTAAGATTGGTGCTAGGACAAATCGGGGTTGACACAACTATCCCAGATTTCATTGGGATGGGTTTTATAGGCAAGGTGTCAGTGAATGTTTGAGATATGAAGGAATGAGTGTAGGTTATGTTTTTCGCTCCTTTTCAAGGGGATGAAGAACAGTAGGCCCACAAAGAGGGGATGGAAAATGAAAAGTGGTGGAAAAGACGGAAAAGAAAAGAAACGTGATTGTCAGGCACACGAGGGTGCCGAATGGAGACGCACGGCGAGGGGTGCGAGATGGGAGGAGTGATCACGGATGTGTACCTTTTTTGGAGCGTGGAGATTGCGCGGGGGAGGTAGGTCCTATATTCCTCTACTAACACGGCCGGCTGCGGTAGAGGGCATTTTCCGTTTGATTACCCCTGCAAAAAAAGACAAATAAAAATAGGGATTAGCCAAATGAGGCATGTAGTACCGAATCCCGAACAAATAAATGAAATGAGTAAAATTGGGAGGACTCACCAGATGGTGGTTTTAAACCCCTAAGAAATAGGGGTGTGTGCGTATGCATGCGTGTGTGTGTATATGTAAAAAAAGTAAAGGATGGCCACGTGGGGGCCGGAGGAGATAAATAAAAAGGTAAAAGAGAGAAAGGGGAGGGTGTGCTTCCCCGAATGGTGAATAGCGCGGCGGCGTTATCGGTTGGACGACGGAGGATGTAGAGGAGGAAGACGTCGGTGCCTCGCTCCGGGGTACGTGGATGACGGAGGATGGAGGAAGTTGAAGGTCGGACAGCGTGGCGAGGATCCGGCAGGGCTTCGCCGCTATCGTTGGGCCCCCCTAAACAAATGACCCTCGGGTCCAATTTATAGGCATCACAGATTCAAATCGCGTCCACTACAGCGGACGCGACTTAAGACTGAAACGCATCTAGGCGGCAGGCCGCGATTAGAATAGCGTTGGGCAAGCGCGCCGCGATTCAGAAGTCAACTTGATTTGACATTTGGAAATGATGACCACTTTTAGAATCGCATCGGGGATGGCTGCCGCATTTTTGAAACGCGTCGGCCTACCTCGCCGCGATTACGATTTAGGCATGTGGGACGACTTCCGAGGTCTGGCGTGTCAGGCCTCGACCTAATCACGTCTGGGTAGCAGGACGCGATTCAGATATTTTGCGTGGTTCCGAGGGGAAGGAATTTGAGTGTGATGACTTTCGAGGTTTCGCCTAATCACAGAGGCTCAGGACGATGCGTCTTGATTTGAAACGCGTCGGGGCGGCAGGACACGATACGGTCTTCATAAAAGGCGTCCACTGTAGTGGACGCGAATCAATGAAGTTGTCCATATGCCTTTTGTGAACCAAATTTAGCTTCCGGGGGTGCTGCCCCTGGAGACCCCCGCCAGAACCACATTTGAAACGGAGGGGGAGCACCAAGAAAGAATGGGTGAGATCCAAAAAAATATTGGGAAAACACTCTTGCAAGGCAAAAATAGGGCTATTTGTGGCATTATGGCGCAACATGAAATTCGCCCGCGGTGGAGCCAAATTCGCGTGTCTAAATGAGTAGCTCCCGTATAAAATAGAACAAATGCAGGACAGGAAAGAATAGTAAGTGTACCTTCCACCACACCTCCTTCTTCTGCAGCTTCAGGCTCCTGAATAGCTTGTAAGCGGCCTTGCCTTCTTTGTCCATTCGGACGCTTGTCCTGAGGGGCTTGTTCCTTAAGCATTGGGCAGTCAGAGATCTTGTGGTCATGACTTCCACAGTGCAGACATCTCCCTTGCGCTCTCCAGCATTGTTTAGACCAGTGACTAGCTTTATCACAGTGTTTGCACCTTCTCTAGTTGCCACTACTATCTGCTTGCCTAACTCCTTCGGCTTCTATCAGCTTGTTCAATAAAGCCACCACTGGGCCTTTTCCTCCCAAAGGTCGGTTGATACTTCCCAGTAGCAAAAACTTGTTCTCTTTTCACAGACTTTCCCTTGATTCTATCAGCGATCTCCATGGCATCTTCCAGTAATTGAGCTTTCTTTAACTTGTCCGCATAGGTTTGAATGTCCATTGGCGCCAGTTGTGTGATGTACTGGGACCTCAAGCCATTCAGAAAGCGTTTCACCTTCATTCCTTCTGTCCCAATCAAGTGAATGGCATATCGGGACAGACAAGAGAATTGGGCCTCATATTGGGCCGCAGTCAGTCCTCTCTACTTCAAAGTTGCAAACTCAACTGCTTTCCGTTCCTGAACCCTCTCGGAAAAGTATTTGGTGTTGAAGCATTCAATGAACTGAGCCCATGTCAGTTGTGTTGCCCAGCTGACGAGCCCAGAGGGGGGGTGAATGGGTCTTTATATGAAATTATTTAGTCAGTACCTGTACTTAAACATACACAAAGACGTTCTTCGAAATAGGTTAATGAAGGTTAGTATAAATAATAAACTCACAAGAGATCAATCACACAACGCAAGGAATTATCTTGGTTCGGATCTCCTTTCCTTAGGAGTCCTACGTCCAGTCCCTGAGCAACACTCAGGATTTCACTAACTAGGGTACAATCCTCCTATGGACAATACAACACCCAGCTCAGCTGGTCTTCCTTCACAACCGAAGGGAACTACAACACCCTGGATACCCCACCAGGTCTTCCTTCACACACGAAGGGAACAACACAGAAAAGATGAGCAATGAAATCAAGCCCCTAGATCAAGCTTTAACAAGCAACGATTTGAAGCAGAAATAGCCCTGAGAGAAGGAGATATACACAATGGTCTCTCTCAGAACTACACAGGCTCTCTTTCAAGATTTCTATTGCAACACAGAGAGCTAAAGAGCTTGAGACAGATCAGGAATGAAATTCTTAGCTCTTGGATTCTCACGGAAGATTTGATTTGCTAAGACTTGCTTGAAGTATTCATTGGTAACTCTCACTCCTTTCTTCTGAAGCTACTATCTTGTATTTATATCTCCAATTTGAAATGTATTCGTTGAAGTAACCGTTGTATCTAGCTTTGGTAGACGTTAGACTGTTTGATACTTGGAAGCTTCTAGTCAACAGTCTTTTATCCATTTGTGCACGCAACAAGATAGGATCTTCTGGCGTCTATATGGTCCAACGTTGTATGACAAAATGTCTTTAGGGCCCTGCATACATTAAATGCTAGAACAGTAGATAGCTAGGCTATCTCTTGTTGTCAGTAAATGTTGATGTGAATATTCACCAAAATAGTAATGCCATTTTGCTATATCTAAAGGATGCATAGTACACAGGATAATGGATGTTATCGTCTGCATGCATGCAGAGATACGTTCAGTCTACATTAAATGCAAAGGTGTCAGAAGGATATGCGAGACGACTTTGACGATTCAAAATTCTGACGAGTAGTAAATCGTTGTGCATAAGAACTCAATACATTTATTATTTATGGAATCGTTATGATCAGCTAAATCGTTGTAAGACATAACCAAATTGTTATGTTCACTGAAGAAATCGTTGTGGAGAGCAAATCGTTGTGTTCAATGAGGAAATCGATGCGCGAAGCAAATCGTTATGAGCTTTAAAGAAATCGTTGCGCAAGGCAAATCGTTATGAGCTCTAAAGAAATCGTTGCGCGAAGCAAATCGTTATGAGCTCTAAAGAAATCGTTGCGCGAAGCAAATCGTTATGATGACTAAAGAAATCGTTGTGATGAGTAAATCGTTACGATGACTAAAGGAATCATTGCGATGAGAAAATCGTTACAATGACTAAAGAAATCGTTGCGATGAGCAAATCGTTACGATGACTAAAGAAATCGTTGTGATGAGCAAATCGTTACAATGACTAAAGAAATCGTTGCGATGAGCAAATCGTTACGATGACTAAAGAAATCGTTGCAATGAGCAAATTGTTACGATGACTAAAGGAATCGTTGCGATGAGCAAATCGTTCCGATGACTAAAGAAATCGTTGCGATGAGCAAATCGTTACGATGACTAAAGTAATCGTTGCGATGAGCAAATCGTTACGATGACTAAAGAAATCATTGTGATGACTAAAGGAATCGTTGCGATGAGCAAATCGTTACGATGACTAAAGGAATCGTTGCGATGAGCAAATCGTTATGATGAAATCTTTACAGTTTTACTGAAATCATTGTAGCATAAGGAAAATCGATGTGGACTTAGAGAAATTTCATGTTGAAATTAATATTGCTTCAGAAAGGTAATACTTACCAAATTTGCTTGATTTCCTGTAGTATTTCCTGTGCTCAAGACTTATGAAATATGTGTTAGTAATCTTTGACATAGTTTTGTTAATCACCAAAATAAATATTAATTAAATTACATGAAGGCAGATGATCATCAATCTCCCCCTTTTTGGTGATGACAAAACAAAACTAAACTTATCAATAAGCATAAGTGACCTAACTTTGTATTTCTGAAAATGAAGGTTTTGTATGTCAGAAATGCGAAAAGGAAATTTCTCCCCCTTTTTGTCATTAAGCAAAAAGATAAACATCGACAAAGAAGAAGAGAAAAGATTGAAGAGCACCCAAACAACAATGAATTGATTAATTCTGAGGAGGTACAGGTAGATAATGAGCAGGAGACAAAAGGGAGGCAAAGCGCCTGATGACAGGGAGTGCCTGACGTTCCTGCTCTTCAAAAAAAGCTTGAAAGGCCCCAAACTCAATTTGATAGGAGGGTCCCATGGTGGGAACCATCCTCTTGATATGAAGTTGCCTTTGATCTGAAATGAAATCCCCATATTTAGCACTGCCGAGGGCTATCTTGTAGGATAAGAAGGACCCAAAACTGGCAAACCGAAGAAAAGCATCAATCTTGAGGGGATAGACAATCTGATGCAATCTAAGCTCCTTCTTTAAATCAAAGAAGACCTTGTATCGTTCGACCCAGGTCAGATAGGAATCTCGGATGAGGTGAAGAGAGTTGGCATCCAAAAATTCATCGGGAGTCAAAAGAGGTTGATTTGAGCTGGCCTAAGAAGCATTAAGGTTTTCTAGCTGCTGAGCAGACAAGGGATAGAGCTTCATCCAATCAGCAGGAGATAGCCTGTCACATTCAGATAGAATAGGGGCCAGGATATCGGCCTTGATATGCCCCCGAAGATATTGCTTGAAGACAAATCTCGGAAAAGACAGATCGCGGCCATCTTGCACAAATAACCTAGCCATGACCCTTGCAGCTCGCTCTAAAATAAGTGTTCCCACAGAAGAATCCATAATCAAGGCATGGAGAGGGGGAAGGAACACTACATCAGGAATGACTAAGGTAGCAAAATCAACCTGAAGAGATTCAGAATGAGCTGTGCTTGAACCAAGAGCCCTGATGGCTTCACAGAATTGACCCAGTTGGGATTCAGGGATGCGATTAACATAGCAGTAGTTACAGTACATCTGATACTGTCGGATGAACTTGATTTCCTTCTGAATAAATGGTCCAAAAAGATGTTTATGATGAATTTGGAACCATTCAGAGAGAGAGAGGAGCTTCTCTGGGAGGATACCTGGCGGCTTGAGCCTGACGAAATTTACTGTACAGATCTCTGTTGCTCCGAGCCCACTGCTCTTCAGGTTTGGCTTCAGTCATGGAGAAATTTTTTTACTGTTGAGCCTTAGAGAGAGAGATGTAAGGAAAGATGGTGGTAAGATGATCAGAAAGATTTTGGAAGGGAAGGCCAAAAATGTGGGCAAAAACTACTTTTTGAAGATATTCTTCATAGATAAGTTTCTGCTTATTGGAGATAGAAAGGGAAAACCAAAGGGGAGGATAACAAGTTTCAGAGGAGACAAGATGGGTGGAAGTGAGTCTCCTCTTTTTAGAGACAGGACTAGAAGAGCCTGTCCTGTGAGTATGGGTGTCAACAGCCAGGACTGAACGAAGTATTGCTACCTCAAATTCATCTTTGATATCCTGGATTTCAACCTGAGTGAGTTGGGCACCCTCAGGAATAATGGTAATAAAGGAAGGAGGTGTAGGTGGATGGAAGATTGAGGCAGGAGTTATGGTAGGGAGAGCAGAGGGTCCTGAGGAGGAAGGACCAGAAGAAGAAGAGGGTCCAGCTGAAGATGATGCTGGAGGAATCTGAAGAGAAGATGAGGGAGGAGGAATAATGGTGGAAGAAACAGGAGATGAACCAGATTGAGAAGGAAATGGTGTAGGAGAGGATATAGGTCTTGGACGGGGTCGTTTAAAGGTGGTTGGAGCTGGAGGTGTAGTGGATGAGGTAGGTGGAGAAAGAGGGGCTGGAGTGGGAAGAGTAGAAGTGGCAGGGGGCTCAGGAGCTACAGCCTGTTCTGCTCTTTCAGCTACAGGTTCCACTTGGATAAGAATCTCCTCTCCTGGTCCAGATGGCCCAGACCCCTGACTGATATTAGAATCTTCAATTTGCAAACTCTCAAATGGCTGTACTGAAATACTTGGCCCTGATGGCCCTGCTGGCGCCTCAACTGAAGTCCCTGATGGCTGCTCCTCCTGTTCAACATCAACGGGCCCAGATGGCCCTGAAATACCTTCATTTTTCCCTGGAGGTCCACACTCTTGAAGGGAGGGCCCTGATGGCCTAGGAACATCGCTTGAAGTGCTCTGGGGGATAGAAGGGCGAGGAGTAGAATCTGTAGGTCCTACTGCCTTCAAAATCTCAGACACCATTACTTTCATAGTGCTCAATTCCTTATTGAACCATTTCATGGCATTACTTAATTGAGAAACATCATTGGACATTGATTCCTACGCACAAAAACAGAACTCACATCTGACTGTACGGAGGTCAAGATCTCACCGTGCTCATCCAACCTCTTCAAGATAGGCTTCAAGTTCACCTTCTTTTGAATTGTCCTCTGCTTTCTGTGAGCAATTTTCTTGCTTTTGCTTCTCCTTTCCACTTGCTCCTCGACCTCTATATGAACTTCATTAGGCCTTTCATTTATAGGAGCATCTTCAGTTTGCTCCCCCTGTGATGCTGCTACTTCTTACTCAATTTCTTGCTCCCCCTGAATGGGAGCCCCTCCAACAACTACTTCTTGCTCCCCCTGAATGGGAGCATCTTCCATCATAATCTCTTTTGGAATAGTGGATCGCTCCTTCTGAATTAGGACGACTGCCACAACCTCTTCTGCTGAACTTCCACCAGTTTCTGGAATCACTGGGGTGGAGTGAATGGAATTCAACACTTCTCGGAGCACAAATGCCACTGTAGAGGTGGGTAGAGGATCCTCTGGTCTTCTGATAGAATCTTCCACTGCTACATCTCCTTGAGCTACTGGAGTTTCCATAGAATCTTCTCTGACTGCAGCTTCTTCCTGTGAAGCTCTAGACACTGCGGCTTCTTCTGCTGCTGGTTCTGCAACTGCTGATGGTCCTTCTGACTCTACTGCTGCTGCCTCTAGCTGGACGTCTTGGGCTTCCCTTATGATGGGTTCACCCTCAGCCACAGAGGTCTTGGTCCATACTCCGTTGACCACTGAAAATTCACTTTTCCTTAAATTTCTGGACCTAATTGCTTGGCCCATCTTTTCTACAACAGCGCCAGACACATCTACTCCAAAATGCTTGAAAACTTTGGTGAGCAGATGAGCATAAGGCAGGGATACATTTAGCTTACTCTTGGTATCCCATATTTGATCACGGGCAAACTTCATCCTTTCCATCATCACTTCGGCCATGTTGATTTCTTTGTTCTGAACGGCCCAATACATCATATCTGAGTCTGCCTTGGTACAGGTTGAAAAGGTAGCACTTCTAGGAACGAGTATCTAGCAGACTATAAAGTGCAAGAGACGGTTGAAAGCATTCAGTTGATTTATGTCTATTTTCCCATCTTTTAACCGGAAATCAGGACCAATAATTCCTAGACCCTTGACTTGGGTGTCCACAGTGTGGATTCCACTGTGACCGGTCGTGCTCACGCCAAACAAAGTCTTCAGGAGATCATGATCAATCTTGATCAGAGTTCCCTTTACTAAGGATGTCAGGGACCCATCTGCCTCAGATTTCAAGCACACATAAAACGCCTTCACGAGGTCTGGGTAGCTTACCTCTGAAAAGGTCGAGATGACTGTCCACTGCATTCTGCTCACGGCGGCCACTATGCTGTGCATACCGTTCTTCTCAAGATCAGCAATATCCACTGCTTTATTGCCACAAAGCTTTGATTTCACAAACGTGAACCTCTCCTGCTTCTCAGGTGAGAGGTAGTCAGCGCCGTAGCCCCCAAGACTGCCGGAAACGACGGACGCGGCCATGGATTTGTGTGGAGTAGGTTTTCAGGAAGGAGGAAATGGTAACAGAAGTGAAATCCCTCAAGAAGTTCTTCGCGAGAAGAAGTGAGAGACTTCAAATTTTGCAGAGAGTCGGTGTCGGAATCGTTAGGGCATCGGCTCAAGCAACCAGACGAAAGAAGAAAAAGGTGAAAGTAGGAGATGAATCGTTCCCATATCGATGTTGGAGTAAATAAATGAATACTTTAAATAAAAAATGAAGCGCCAAAAGGCGAGAGGAAACGACAAACAAGTTTGACTTTTCAAAAGGACTTTTCCAAGAGGGACAAAAAAAGTAGGATAATTGAGTATATCTTTTGCTTAACTCCATTGAGAGAAAAAAAAAACCTTAAATTCTGAAAATTTATATATCAGAATAAACAGAAATCTTTTCACAAATTACACATGCCTAATTCCCTTCTAAGAGACGTGAATCTCTTTCGGGTAAAGCTTTAGTGAAGATATCTGCTAACTGACCATTTGTATCAATAAAAGATTTCTAAATTGCCATTAGCTACATGATCTCGAATGAAATGGTATCTAACCTCAATGTGCTTGGTCCTTGAATGTTGTACTGGGTTTTTGGTGAGATTATAGCACTTGTGTTGTCACACAGGAGAGGAATTGTTTTGATGTGAAGTCCATAGTCCTCAAGTTGTTGCTTGATCCATAGGAGTTGTGTACAGCAGCTCCCGACAGCAACATACTCAGCTTCAGCAGTTGATAGTGCCACTGAATTTTGCTTCTTAGAGGACCATGATATCAAACATCCTGCAAGGAATTGACAACATCCACTGGTGCTTTTTCTATCTACCTTGCATCCAGCGTAATCAGCATCAGAGTATCCTATCAAATCAATTTCACATGACTTCGGATACCACAGACCTAAATCATGAGTTCTAGCTAAATATCTGAAAATTCTTTTGACATTGATTAAATGAGATTCTCTAGGATCTGCTTGATACCTAGCACACATACATACACTAAATAAAATATCAGGTCTGCTAGCTGTTAAATAAAGTAAGGATCCTATCATACCTCTGTAGGTCTTTTGATCTACCTTCTTACCATTCCTGTCACTGTCCATCCTTGATGTACTCATAGGTGTAGACAGTGGCTTGGAGTTATCGAACCCAAATTTCTTTAGAAGTTCCTTGGTGTATTTGGCTTGACAGATGTGGGTGCCATCTCTTCCTTGCTTGATTTGTAATCCAAGGAAATAATTGAGCTCCCCCATCATACTCATCTCAAACTCTCCCTGCATCAACTTTTCAAAATACTTGCAGAGGGATCATCAGTAGATCCAAAGATAATGTCATCTACATAAATCTGTACAAGTAATATGCTTTTAACTTTCGATTTTACAAAAAGAGTGCTATCTACCTGTCCTCTAGTGAAACCATGATTTAATAGAAAAGAACTAAGCCTTTCATACCAGGCTCTAGGTGCTTGCTTTAAACCATACAATGCCTTATGAAGTTTAAAACATGATTCGGAAATTCTGTATCATCAAAACCTAGAGGTTGTTCCACATAAACTTCCTCCTTGATAAAACCATTCAAAAATGCGAACTTAACATCCATTTGAAATTATTTTAAATTTAATGCTGATGCATATGCAAGTAAGATTGAATAGCCTCAAGTCTAGCTACAGGTGCATAGGTTTCATCGAAATCTATGCCTTCCTCTTGGGAATAGCCTTGAGCCATCAGTATGGCCTTGTTTTTTAGGATCACACCAATCTCATCCAGTTTATTTCTGAACACCCACTTGGTGCCAATAACCAGATGGTCTGATGGTCTGGGAACAAGTGACCATACTTGGTTTCTCTTGAATTGATTAAGTTCATCTTGCATGGCTATAATCCAAGATTCATCAGTAAGAGCTTCATTGACTGTCTTAGGCTCTATTTGAGACACAAATGCTAAGTAATCACAAGGTATTACATTACCTTTGTTCTTACCCCTACAGATGGATCACCAATGATATTTTGGGTGGGTGATCTTTCTTGTATCTCCATTCTTTGGAAGATTATCATGTGTATGTCCTTTTGTTGCAGGTCTTCCAGAGGTGGATCATCCTTGTCTTCGATTGATGTATCCTTTAATTTGTTAGACAATTCATCTATCATCAATGTCACTATCTTCTTCCTTTCTCAAGGAAGGGTTAGTTTCATCAAAAATGATATGAACAGACTGTTCAATTAATAAGGAGCGCTTGTTAAATATTCTATAGCCTTTAGGTTTAGAGGTGTACCCCATGAAGATGCCTTCATCTGATTTGGCATCCAACTTACCAATGTCTCTTTTTCCATTATTGTGGATAAAGCAAGGACATCCAAATGTCCTGAAGTGGCTGATCTTTGGCTTCTTTCCTTTGAACAGTTCGTATGCAGTCTTCTTTAGGATTGGCCTGATCATTACTCTGTTGATAATATAACTTGATGTGTTCACTGCTTCAGCCCAAAAATACCTTGGTAAATCATACTCTGACAGCATTGTTCTTGCCATGTCCAATAAAGTTCTATTCTTCCTCTCAGCAACTCCATTTTGCTGTGGTGTCCTTGGTGCTGAGAAATTGTGCTCAATTCCTTGGTCATCACAGAATTTAGAAAATTTTTCATTCTGAAATTCACCTCCATGGTCTGATCGAATACAAACGATGCTGAACTTCTGGTCTTTTCGACCTTCTTGCTGAAATTGACAAAGCTTTCAAACGTATCATCTTTATGTTCTAAGAATGACACCCATGTAAACCTGGAGTAGTCATCGACAATAACAAAACCAAAATTCTTTCCTCCAAGACTGGTGGTCCTCACTGGCCCAAACAAATCTATATGAAGGAGTTCCAAAGGTTTTGAGGTGGTTACCACAGTCTTCGACTTGAATGAGCTCTTAGTGTGCTTTCCTTTGGCACAAGGTCTACAAACACCCTCTATCTTAGTGCTGACTTTTGGCAGACCTTCCACAAGATTTTTCTTTAACAACTTTCTCATACCGTTTATGCTGCAATGTCCCAATCTTCTATGCCACAATTCAGTTGATTGATCTTTATTTGCTGCCAAACAGACATTTTGATCCTTGAGTTCTTCAAGATAAAGCACATATAAGTTCTTTTCTCTATTAGCCTCGAAAATTACTGCTCCATCCTTTAATATGCTGCACTTTGACTCTTGAAACTGGATCTGATGGCCTCTGTCACAAAGCTGGCTGATGCTAATGAGATTATGTTTTAGCCCTTTGACAAGCAATACATCTTCAATAACTGTCTTTCCTTTATTGTTCACAGAACCACTGCCTATCACTGTCCCTTTTCCGTTATCTCCATATGTAACAGTTCCTTCTTCATTTTGAAGATGAGAGAATAGCTTTCGATTACCTGACATGTGCCTTGAGCACCCACTGTCCAGATACCATTTGGATGCTCGAAAGTTACCCTGAAATGAAAACATTAAGTTTTAGGTACCCAAGTTCTTTTGGGTCCTGATTGGTTAGTATCACTGGTTTCCTTTTATTATCCATTTCTTATGTTTAGTTGGACATGTAGTTATAATATGTCCTAATTTGTTACAGTGACTGCAACAGGATAGTTTGTTATTTTTCTATATATTTAAAGTTTGCCTGTATGCTATGTCTTGTTCAGGTACAAATTTAGAGTCGGGTATATTTTAGGATATATTATTGTTTCTTCATTATCTGGGGGTGTATAACCTAATCCATTCTTCTTTTTACCTGAGCTTCTAGCACCTTTTCATATTAAAGAGTTTTTGCCATTTGTGAATTTTCCTAATGCGCTAGATAACTGTATATTTTCTTCTATTAGTGTCTTAATCTCAGTTTGCAATTCGTTTGAGCTTGCCTGTTTTTCAAGTTTGGTAATTTGTTTATTCTTATCTTTTAGATCTTCACATAATAGTTCATTTCTTCTTTTAAGTTCAGTTATTTGATTTTCTAGTTGTTCATTTTCTGATTTTAGATCTGAGTTTGTGTTTTCTAGACAAGCATTATTTTTCTTACTTACTTTTAACAGTTTGGTTACTTCTCTATATTTACTGTATAATTCGTTCAAGGCTTCTTCTAGATTATCGGAATCTGAATCATTACACGAATCAAAAGAGGAGTCAGAAGTTACCTTTTCTTCTGTATTTGCCATAAAGGCCAGATTTGCCTCTTCTTCATCACTGCACGAACTTGACTCACTGTCTGAGTCACTGCTGTTCTCCCATGCAGCTGCCATTGCCTTCTTCTTGTATTTCTTGAACCTTCTGAAGCTATCTTTCTTCTTGTGTTCACTTTTCTTGAGCTTTGGACACTCTGCCTTGATATGACCAGGCTTCTTACACTCATAGCATATCGGTTCTCCTTTCTTCAGATCCTTTCCTTCTGACTTCTTAAACTCTTTGTTTTTCTTAAAGAATCTTCTGCCATATTGAAACTTCTTTTTCTTGGCTAAAATCCGTTGTAGTCTTCTTGATAACATTACTTCTGTTGGGTTTTCATTCTAACATTTTAACAACATGTTTTTTTGATGATGAATAACTTCAATTGAGGTTTGATACACTTGACACATGACAAAGAACCCAATGCAATACTTGATCATTTGTGTATTCAAAATACTTAACTTTACATGTTTTATCATGTAGGTATAAATGCCAAAGTCAAGCTCTCACCAAACAAGTGAGAAAGATCACAAAAAAGCAGAAATAGGTCACCTGTCGACATACACAAAAGTACCTGTCGACAGATTGCACAGGAAAGATTAGCCCGAAGTCACATTGCTCAGGAAGTCTTCATCTGTCGACAGATGGGAAGTCGACTGTCGACAGATCCCACAGTCCTGAACATCCAGACTTCTGTCATTTGTACAAAAGAAGACATCTGTCGACAGATGGTCATCGACTGTCGACAGATTGCACAGAGCTGAAGATCAAGACTTCAGTTTATTGCAAACTCACTGTCGCCTGTCGACAGATGGCCAAGACCTGTCGACAGACGGAGAATATTTCAAACTACAGAAAGTTCCTAAGTTATCCAAGATAGTGTTTCCAAGTCTCACGTTTCTCCAAGTGAGAAGACCTATATTTAAACACCTCTTTGGAAGAAATTTCGTACAGAAGCAGCCACAACCAAAACCCTAGAGCTATTCCAAATTCCAGAAGAGTTGCTGCTGCTCTACTTCAGACTGCTGCCCAGAGCCCTAAAGATCCGTCGATCCAGCAGTTCTTGAAGATAGAACGTCGAGGATTCAACCTTCTCCATCGACTCAAAGCATTCAAGTCGAAGATTGAACTTCCTCCAGGCGTTCTCAGAAGAGTTCTTCACCAGGATTTATTCTCTCACTCAGAACTCTCTCTATTTTTCGTATTTCTACCATCCGTGTGTGTGTTGTGGTGATTCAAGCGACCCTTGTGCTTGAGATCACGTGGTGTGTTGTTCTGATCGTGGGTGCACATGAAAATATGTGTGGTGAGTTGTAGTCACCGTACTCTCTCATAAGCAGTTTTCTCTGCGTGTGTGTGTGTGCCGTGAACGTAGGATACACGATTTGTGTACTCCGAACCATGTAATCTTCGTGTCCTGTGGTTTGAACGTTTTTCACCTTAGATGCTTGATAGGCACGTTGCATTTACACACGCTAGATAATTGTAAATTCATCTACACGTCATCAACACATCTAAATCTCACTCAGTTTCTACTGAAAACTCAAAAGACTTTGTTGTGGTTAAAAAGGGTTGTTTTAAACTTTTAATTGACGGTAATCTATTCAACCCCCCTTCTAGATTATCATATTGGGATTCCGCAAAACTTTCAATTGGTATCAGAGCCGAGTTTCTCTGATTTACTGTCTTGTTTGTTTGATCTTACGGTCAGGAGATTCACGATCAAATGGAATCTAGCAAGGGGTTCATGGTCGAGGGTTACTCAGTGACTAGGCCACCATTTTTTGATGGAACTAACTATCCCTATTGGAAAAATCGTATGCAGGTGTTCCTGAGAGCACAAAACTACGAGTTGTGGAAAATTGTCCACAAGGGTGAATATGTCCTTCCTGAAGACGAGAGTACCTGGAACCAAGGATCAGATCGCGAAGGGGACACTTAACTGGAGTGCCCTCAATATGATGCAATGCGCGGTCCATCCCATCAAGTACTCGAGAGTTTCCACGTGCACATCGGCAAAAGAGATGTGGGACAAACTCAAGCTCATTTATGAAGGTACGTCTGAGGTAAGGGAAACAAAGGCAAGCATGTTGGTTTTAGAATATGAAATGTTTAAAATGAATTCTACTGAAACCATCTCTGACATGTTTGCAAGATTCATGTTGATAATTAATGGTTTGAAAGGTCTGAAAAAGGAATACTCAGAAAGTGACTTGGTGAGGAAGATTCTTCGGTCTCTTCCATCCTCCTGGAGCACCAAAGCCACTGTCATTGAGGATTCCAAAGACCTTTCAAAAATGAAATTGGATGAACTCATTGGCTCACTGATGACCTATGAAATTAACATGAAACGAAAGGAAACTGAAGAAAATCCTAGGAAGCCACTTGCCTTGAAGGCTTCTAGGAAAAATTCCTCAGCTTCCAAGAAGGAGGTCATTCAGGAAAGTAATGAGTCTGAATCATCTAGTGAGAGTGAGAATGACGAAATGGCCAAGCTCACTAGACAATTCAAGAAATTCCTTAAATACAAAAGGTGAGGTTCAGGAAACTCTAAACCTTTCCAAAAGAAAGAATTTTTCAATAAATCTGATGCTAACAAAAAATCTAAGATTGTGTGTTATGAGTGCAAAAGGCAAGGGCACATGAGAGGAGAGTTCTCTGAGCTCAAGAAAAATTTGAAGAAAGACAAGTTCACCTTCAAGAAAGCCAAGGCAATGTTGGCCACTTGGAGCGATGAAGACGAGGATGACAACAGCCAAAATACCTCCGGAGATGATGAAGTCCACTGTCTCATGGCGAGAAGTGAAGACTCAAATGAGGTAAACTCTTCCTTTGAAAACTATTCAATTGATGAATGGGAAGAGGCTTATACTGTGTGTTTGAGAAATTCTGTAAACTTAAATCTGAAAACAAGGCACTCAAAAAGAAAGTTAACCTTCTTGTTAACAACACACAAACTGATGAACAAATTGCATCATTGATGAAAGACATTGAGATGATGAAAATTGATAAGGAAGCTCACCATGAGGAGTTGGATAATCTGAAACTCAAACTCCAAGAAGTTCAAAAAGAAAAAGATGATTTAATGAACTCCTTTGAAACTCTTCAAGGTGAGCATGAGAAACTGAAAGAAAGATTGGAAAAGACTGAAGAAAATCTAAAAGGGAAATTTGAAGATTTGTCAAGGTTTGTTAAAGGGAAACAAAACCTTGATGCAATCTTGGGGTCAAACGTCTTTGTTCCAAAACATGGGCTTGGGTTTCAACCAGTTAAACAAAAGAAAATTGGTCAGAATTTGATAACATCCTTTGTTGAAACAAGCCCAAGTACAAGTAAGAGTACCCCTCAAAGAACAGCAAAAGCAAGGCTAAGGGAATGTAACCCCAAACCAAGGCAAAGAAGCCTAATGCTGGTACAGATTCAAGATCTGTCGACAGCCCCAAGGAGAGCTGTCGACAGGTCAGGAAAACCAGCCCAAAAGAAAAATTGACAAGGAAACAGAAAGGTAAGATGCCCATGAATGCTCCAAAGAACATCAAGCCCATTGTTGTAAACAAACCATCTTCATGCAAAATCTGTAAAAGATTGGGCACATTGAAAAACAATGCTGGAATAACCCAAATAAACAAAAATTCAAACAAGTTTGGATTCCAAAGCATTTACTGTTTGGCATGAATGATACCTTGGCACCCAAAGTGATTTGGGTACCAAAACCTCTTGTCTAATCCACATGTGCAGGAATGCCTAGCAGCCCACAATCAAAACAAATGGTACTTGGATAACGGCTGCTCGAGGCACATGACGGGGGACAAAGGAAAATTCTGTATGCTCGTGGAAAAGGATAGAGGTCAGGTTATATTCGGAGGTAACAACAAAGGCCAGATCATCGGCTTAGGTAAGGTCGGTAAGTTTGCCTCCAACTCAATAGATAATGTGTTACTTGTTGATGGCCTTCATCACAATTTGCTTAGCATAAGTCAATTGTGTGATAAGGGTCACAAAATTATCTTTGAATCAGATTCATGTCAAATACTTGATAAGGAAACAGGAAGTCTGAAGTTTTCTGGAAAAAGGATAAATAACATCTACATGGTTGACTTAGATGATCCAGAAAATAATGATTTGTGTCTTGTAGCAAACAAACAGGACGAGCTTACATTGTGGCATCGTAGGCTCGGTCACGCTAGCTATAATGTATTGCACAAGATCATGAGGCTTAAATTGGTGAGTGGTCTTCCTGAAATTTCCTTTAACAAGAATGAGAATTTCTGTGATGCATGTGCACAGGGAAAACAAACTCGGAAATCCTTCAAATCAAAGGCACCGGTAAGTACTTCTAAAGCTTATGAACTGTTGCACACGGACCTATTTGGACCTACGAGAACACTTAGTCTCAATGGCAAGCGTTATGGCTTTGTCATTGTAGATGACTTCTCTAGATTCACTTGGGTAAAATTTCTGGCTCACAAGAATGAAGCTCTAAGTGTTTTTGAAGAATTCTTCAACAAAAATGAGCATGGAAATGTCAATAAAATTTGCTCTATCCGCACTGATCACGGGGGAGAATTTGACAATAATTCCTTCTCCGAATTCTGCAGGAACCAAGGCATAGAACACATGTTCTCCTCCCCAAGAACTCCAGAGCAAAATGGGGTCGTGGAGAGGAAGAATAAAACCTTGGTGGAGATGGCTCGTACGCTTCTGGTCGAGAATCAACTTGCGAGAACTTTTTGGGCAGAAGCGGTAAACACGTCTTGCTACATTCTTAACCGAGCCATGGTAAGACCCGTATTCAAGAAAACTCCTTATGAACTTCTGAAAGGTAAGAAACCCATTATTGGGTACTTTAAAGTTTTTGGTTCAAAGGTGTTCATACATAACAATGATAAAAATGATTTGGACAAGTTTGAAGCCAAAAGCGATCAAGGTATTTTTCTTGGATACTCAGAACACTCTAGAGCCTATAGGGTGTTCAATCTGAAATCTAGAACAGTGGAAGAAACTCCACATGTTGTTTTTGATGAAACTCAACTCAAGCCTAACATTTCAAATGCTTACAGGTTTGATGAATCTGAAGGAACAACGTTTGGGGAACTCCAAAGTAAAGGAAAAGAAAAGTATGTCAAAGAGCTACTAAAAAGGTTTCAATTTGAACAATCCAAGCCTGCCTCAACACCCATGAGCACAAGTATAAAACTTGAAAAAGATGAGAAAGGTAAACCGGTAGATGCCAAACAATCCGAGGTATGATTGGCTCTCTCCTCTATCTTACTGCAAGTAGACCAGATATCAGTTCAGTGTTTGCCTCTGTGCTAGATACCAATCTAGTCCAAAGGAAAGCCACTTAGTTGCAGTTAAGAGAATTTTCAGATATCTCTCAGGTACGTTTGATTTGGGTCTTTGGTATCCAGCAGGTAGTAGCTTTGACTTGGTTTCATATTCTGATGCTGACTATGCTAGATGTAAAATTGACAGGAAAAGCACTAGTGGCTATTGCCAAATCCTTGGCAGTTGCATGGTTTCGTGGGCATCCAAGAAGCAACACTCGGTTGCACTTTCCACTGCAGAGGCAGAATATGTTGCTGCAGGGAGTTGTGCAGCGCAAGTGTTGTGGATAAAGAGTCAATTGTGTGACTATAACATTAATATTGGATGCACACCTATCCTATGTGACAACACCAGTGCAATCAATTTATCAAAAAATCTCATTCAACACTCTAGGACGAAACACATAGAAATTCGTCACCATTTCTTGAGAGATGAGGTGGCCAACAAAAATTTAGAGATCAGTTTCATACCTACAGAAAAACAATTGGCTGACATCTTTACCAAACCTTTAGCTGAAGATAGATTCACCACATTGAGAAGAGAATTGGGCTTGTGCAAATTGCAATGAAACTCATCCATATACTAAGCATATGTCTCTTGTGTGCACCAACTATGAGGTATATTAAATGGTGTTTGTGGAAGAACAAGTCAAGCTTGTTTGGAAACTCTCATTATGCGTAGAGGAAAGATCCTCCGCCACGTATCCATAGTTGAAATGCATGAAAGGGTCATGTACTTTCTATGAGGAATAGTTTCTTTACACTTTTCTCACTCCTTAATTCACTTGAACAATTTGAATATCTTCATGATCTGTTCTCTTACATTCTTAAGTGTGCTCACTTGATTGGTCTAATTGTGCTAGATGTGTATTGAGTGTTAGATTGTTTGGTAACACATGAGCACACACTTTGGGGAGCTAGTTCAGGTTAGATGACTTTCTTGTGGAGGAAATCACTCATTCTACATGTATCTTAAATTCCCTCACTTGTCATGAGCATCTCACTCCTTATTCTAACCCTCAACTGGTTTTGCACAGGCATCTGTCGACAGCTCACACTCCATCTGTCAACAGATCAGGCCTCACAGACCATTATCTTTTCTGTCTGTGCAATCTGTCGACAGACGCCATATCATCTGTCGATAGATCCCACAGTGTCTGATATCCCCGAGCTAATCAATCCTCTATCTGTGTAATCTGTCGACAGACCCATTTCAAGCTGTCGACAGCCAACCTCACTTCAATCAATACATGCCTATTTCATTCCATACTTGATGAGCAGGTTCATGTCATTTAACTAAGGTGTCTATTGGGTGTTTATGCATGTTTAACTCCATTGTATACACATGATATTGATGTTATCCCCTAACCCACCATGATTTGGACATACTACTCATGCCTGGGTTTAGGTTGCAGCATTTTGAAAAACATTGAACTCTCTTCGAGGATAAACACCTAACTCCATTGAATAATTTCCTTGTCGGCAAACACCATTCTCAAGCAACCTGAAAAATCTTATGGTCATTGAACCTTATGTTTTGAACTGACGGATAATCATATACATTCCATTGATCTTTAGTATTAAGCTAAAATGGAGAAAAGCTACCTATTTCAGAAAAATATATTGAACATCATACAAAATAAAAACAAATGGGATAAAGGTAGAGCAATGATGTGTCTTGCTGAGTAACGGGGAGATGGGCATCACAAATGTCCACCCTCGCGTCAAAAAGCCAACCCATCATCTCTATACAATGGTATAATGGACACTTCCACTGAGTAACTGGGGGTACGAGCATTTGTCATGTCTATCCTCACGTCAAAAGGTGTAAAGTTATCTTGAATACCACTTTCCCATTGCATTCTACGTTTGCAAGCAAAAAAAAAAAAAAAATGAAATAGCGTGAAGCCTCCACATTGTCTCAAATCTTAAGGTCATTTAGTGTCTATGATTATCACGAAGTTTAAGCATGTATTTCAATCATCACTTGATCCTCATGAACTTGGGATCGTGTTGGTCTACAATGTTCTTAATCAATCAAGGGTAACGGTGTCTTTTCTCAAAGACCGGAACAGGTTCTCTTCATGCTCTAACTTCAAATCCCTTGGGTATTATGTTTGAACCATTTAGGTTAGAGGGAGAGCATTAATATCCATGAATATGGTAGGTTATAATGTGTATTTACCCACTTTACACCTTCAATATGAGTCGTGGAACCATTGCTCACATCCTCTTCTTGAAAATCCAAGCATAAAGCTCACAGGCAACTTTCCTGTTGGATCTGTCGACAGATCCCCTGGCATCTGTCGACAGCTGGCGGCCGACCCGGTTTGGGAAATCCAACGAGCGCGCCGTCAAGGGCTATTTTGGTGGGGCTTGCCTTTTAAACTTCCATCCTCATTCTATAAAAAGGTGCCCACGGGTCTTTTGCCCCCTCTACCACCAAAAACCCTCTCCACCTCCTCTCCACCTCTCCATCCCCTGTCTGGATGGGAAAACCTATATTCCCTCCGATCTTGCTCTCTCTCACACAAGCATTCACCAACATTTCTCTCTCCAGCTCATCCATCTTGTTCTAGCCTTCCTCATGTCTTCTAGGCCATCGAAGAAACTGGCATCTCGCCGCCGTCCCTCCTCTTCTCGGGCTGGTGACGACGGGGATCAGGCTGAATGCCGGACAAAGCATCGGGACGATCGTCTTCCCGAGCTTGTGGTACCTCCTCGTCTTCAACTCACTCACTCCAAGGGGACGTACACCAAGTTTGTCCAGCCACGGTATGTAGAGTTTGAGTCCTTGGCCAATATGTTTCCTAATCTCCAACCCCTATTCGACACTCAGGGGTGGACTCAGTTTCTCTACCATCACAAGCGGTATTCTCCTTCCGCCGTTCGTGACTTCTACAACCACCTTGGCTACACACAAGATAATCATTTCTTTACCACAGTGAAGGGCACAACTTTTCAAGTCACTGAAAATCTTATTTGCAAAGCCCTTCAAATCCCCAACTCCGGAGCTGATATCCTAACCCACACTCTGGATGCCTTTGTCTACTACCCTCTCCTCACACTTGAGGATTATGATGGCACCCAGAAAATCTCTAAACTCAATGCCAATTCATTTCCTCCCTTGACCCGGATGATCCACCACATATTCACTACCATGATTGCGCCAAAACATGGCAGTCGGGAATTGGTCACCGATGTTCACAAATCTCTCTTCACCTTCTTCCTCCGATGTGAACCCATTAATCTACCACTTCTGATGCTTGGTCTAATCCACCAATGCTTCTACCAACCCGGAGGTCGATGCCATTTGCCTGTCCACTTACCTCCCTGATGAGGTTCATCGGTATTGTCATTCCGGACAGCGAATGCATAGAGCTCAATTCCCGCAACAGCTTTGATCTCACTGCCGCACATCGCATGGGATACAAGCTTGTTGATGGCGTTGTCACCGGGAGCTTAAGGGTAAGGCACCTGCTGTTGCGGTAGAGGAGATTGTTGAAGAAGAAGATGAGAATTTTGATGAAGATGACGAGGCTAAAGACTCCAGTCTGGATCAATTGGTGTGTCGGGCGTTGATATTGTTAGTGATGCTCCACCTGTGCCGTCCATTCGAGACTTGCTTGCACAGTTACAGCTCCAGATGACCGATGGACTTGAGAAGCTGAATGCCAGATTGGACACAGTGGATTCGAGTTTGGAATCTCTTGCGGACACACAAGTCCAAATCTAGCTCCGTATCACCAGACTTCAGACAGAGATGCACGATACTCGTCAGGCTCCAGCTCCGCCCGCAGATGATGCTGCTTAGATAGGTTCTATGTCTAGGAGTGGGTCATCACATAGTGTCTGTGTCTTGTCATGTCTGAGTCCTGTGCTAATTTGCTTCAACTTTGTTGTCATGTACTTTCTTTCCCTTTCAGTCAAACAACTTTTTGTATTGTGTATGCTTATTTCATATCAATGAATTCACAGTGCCTTGCTCTATGTTGTCTCTATGATTAACTGATATGCATGCTTTTAGATGTTGTCAAAAGGGGGAGAAACCTCAATGCATTAATTGAATAATTTTATCATCATCAAAAAGGGGGAGAATGTTGGGTTTTCATTCTAACATTTATAACAACATGTTTTTTGATGATGAATAACTTCAATTGAGGTTTGATACACTTGACACATGACAAAGAACCCAATGCAATACTTGATCATTTGTGTATTCAAAATACTTAACTTTACATGTTTTATCATGTAGGTACAAATGCCCAAAGTCAAGCTCTCACCAAACAAGTGAGAAATATCACAAAAAGCAAGAAATAAGGTCACCTGTCGACAGACACAAAAGTACCTGTCGACAGATTGCATAGGAAAGATCAGCCCGAAGTCACATTGCTCAGGAAGTCTTCATCTGTCGACAGATGGGAAGTCGACTATCGACAGATCCCACAGTCCTGAACATCCAGACTTCTATCATTTGCACAAAAGAAGACATCTGTCGACAGATGGTCATCGACTGTCGACAGATTGCACAGAGCCAAAGATCAAGACTTCAGTTTGTTGCAAACTCACTGTCGCCTGTCGACAGATGGCCAAGACCTGTCGACAGACGGAGAATATTTCAAACTACGGAAAGTTCCTAAGTTATCCAAGATAGTGTTTCCAAGTCTCACGTTTCTCCAAGTGAGAAGACCTATATTTAAACACCTCTTTGGAAGAAATTTTGTACAGAAGCAGCCACAACCAAAACCCTAGAGCTATTCCAAATTCCAGAAGAGTTGCTGCTGCTCTACTTCAGACTGCTGCCCAGAGCCCTAAAGATCCGTCAATCCAGCAGTTCCTGAAGATAGAACGTCAAGGATTCAACCTTCTCCATCGACTCAAAGCATTCAAGTCGAAGATTGAACTTCCTCCAGGTGTTCTCAGAAGAGTTCTTCACCAGGATTTATTCTCTCACTCAGAACTCTCTCTGTTTTCGTATTTCTACCATCCGTGTGTGTGTTGTGGTGATTCAAGCGACCCTTGTGCTTGAGATCACGTGTGTGTGTTGTTCTGATCGTGGGTGCACATCAGAAAACACGTGTGTGTGAGTTGTAGTCACCGTACTCTCTCATAAGCAGTTTTCTCTGCGTGTGTGTGTGTGTGCCGTGGACGTAGGATACACGATTTGTGTACTCCGAACCACGTAAATCTTCGTGTCCTGTGGTTTGAACGTTTTTCACGTTAGCTGCTTGATAGGCACGTTGCATTTACACACGCTAGATAAATTGCAAATTCATCTACACGTCATCGACACATATAAATCTCACTCAGTTTCTACTGAAAACTCAAAAGACTTTGTTGTGGTTAAAAAGGGTTGTTTAAAACTTTTAATTGACGGTAATCTATTCAACCCCCCCCCCCCCTTCTAGATTACCATATTGGGATTCCACAAACCTTTCAGCTTTTCATTTTCACTGTCCTCAATACTTTCATTTTCATCTGAGCCTGCTTCTGATGAGTCTTCTTCAGCTTTTAAGGCATTGGAGTGCTTCTTTCTAATTGAGGACTCTCCTAGCCTTTCCATATTGATCTCATGGGCCATAAGGGACCCAATGAGCTTTTCCAAAAACATCTTTTTCAGATCATTAGCTTCCTCAATAGCTGTGACCTTTGGGGTCCATGAGGATGGTAAGGATCTAAGAATTTTCCTCACCATGTCTCCAATCTCATAGGTTTTCCCCAGTCCAGCCAATCCATTTGTAATATCTGTGAATCGACTGAACATTTGAGTTATGGACTCACCTGATTGCATCTGAAATCTTTCATATTGTGTAACAAGAATATCAATTCTTGTCTCCTTCACCTTGTCTGTGCCTTCATAGGTAATTCTGAGCTTTTCCCACATCTCCATTGCGGATTTGTAGGCTGAAACTCTGTTGAATTCCTTTTTGCTTAGTGCACAGCACAGAATACTCTTACGTTACAGTTCAAGGAAATCTTTTTCCTGTCATCATCTGTCCACTGAGCCTTCTCATTTGTGACTAGGAGATCGCCTTCTTCTACTATGGACCAGATTTGATAATCGAAACCTTGCAGGAAATACTCCATCCTGGTTTTCCAATAAGCATAATCTTCACCATCAAAGAGAGGGAGTCGATTGACAGACTGACCTTCAATGTTACCTTGGGCTGCCATGGATCTTTACTCTTTAGATCGTTAGATCTTCTTCTTTGTCGAAGAGACTCACTCTGATACCACTTGTTGCCCAGCTGACGAGCCCAGAGGGGGGGTGAGTGGGTCTTTTATGAAATTATTTAGTCAGTACCTGTACTTAAACATACACAAAGACGTTCTTTGAAATAGGTTAATGAAGGTTAGTATAAATAATAAACTCACAAGAGATCAATCACACAACGCAAGGAATTATCCTGGTTCAGATCTCCTTTCCTTAGGAGTCCTACGTCCAGTCCCTGAGCAACACTCAGGATTTCACAAACTAGGGTACAGTCCCCCTATGGACAATACAACACCCAGCTCAGCTGGTCTTCCTTCACAACCGAAGGGAACTACAACACTCTGGATACCCCACCAGGTCTTCCTTCACACACGAAGGGAACAACACAGAAAAGATGAGCAATGAAATCAAGCCCCTAGATCAAGCTTTAACAAGCAACGATCTGAAGCAGAAATAGCCCTGAGAGAAGGAGATCTACACAATGGTCTCTCTCAGAACTACACAGGCTCTCTTTCAAGATTTCTATTGCAACACAGAGAGCTAAAGAGCTTGAGACAAATCAGGAATGAGATTCTTGGCTCTTGGATTCTCACGGAAGATTTGAGTTGCTAAGACTTGCTTGAAGTATTCGTTGGTAACTCTCACTCCTTTCTTCTGGAGCTACTATCTTGTATTTAATCTCCAATTTGAAATGTATTTGTTGAAGTAACCCTTGTCTCTAGCTTTGGTAGACGTTAGACTATTTGATACTTGGAAGCTTCTAGTCAACAGTCTTTTATCCATTTGTGCACGCAAAGAGATAGGATCTTCTGGCGTCTATATGGTCCAACGTTGTATGACAAAATGTCTTTAGGGCCCTGCATACATTAAATGCTAGAACAGTAGATAGCTAGGCTGTCTCTTGTTGTCAGTAAATGTTGATGTGAATATTCACCAAAATAGTAATGCTATTTTGCTATATCTAAAGGATGCATAGTACACAGGATAATGGATGTTATCGTCTGCATGCATGCAGAGATACGTTCAGTCTACATTAAATGTAAAGGTGTCAGAAGGATATGCGAGATGACTTTGACGATTCAAAGTTTTGACCAGTAGCAAATCATTGTGTATAAGAAGTCATTACATTTATGATTTATGGAATCGTTATGATCAGCTAAATCGTTGTAAGACATAACCAAATTGTTATGTTCACTGAAGAAATCGTTGTGGAGAGAAAATCGTTGTGTTCAATGAGGAAATTGATGCACAAAGTAAATCGTTATGAGCTTTAAAGAAATCGTTGTGCAAGGCAAATCGTTATGAGCTCTAAAGAAATCGTTGCGCGAAGCAAATCGTTATGAGCTCTAAAGAAATCGTTGCGCGAAGCAAATCGTTACGATGACTAAAGAAATCGTTGTAATGACTAAATCGTTACGATGACTAAAGAAATCGTTGCGATGAGCAAATCGTTACGATGACTAAAGAAATCGTTGTGATGAGCAAATCGTTACGATGACTAAAGAAATCGTTGCGATGAGCAAATCGTTACGATGACTAAAGAAATCGTTGCGATGAGCAAATCGTTACGATGACTAAAGAAATCGTTGCGATGAGCAAATCGTTACGATGACTAAAGAAATCGTTGTGATGAGCAAATCGTTACGATGACTAAAGGAATCGTTGCGTTGAGCAAATCGTTATGATGACTAAAGAAATCGTTGCGATGAGCAAATCGTTACGATGACTAAAGGAATCGTTGCGATGAGCAAATCGTTACGATGACTAAAGAAATCGTTGTGATGACTAAAGGAATCGTTGCGATGAGCAAATCGTTACGATGACTAAAGGAATCGTTGCGATGAGCAAATCGTTATGATGAAATCTTTACAGTTTTACTGAAATCATTGTAGCATAAGGAAAATCGATGTGGACTTAGAGAAATTTCATGTTGAACTTAATATTGCTTCAGAAAGGTAATACTTACCAAATTTGCTTGATTTTCCTATAGTATTTCCTGTGCTCAAGACTTATGAAATTTGTGTTAGTAATCTTTGACATAGTTTTGTTAATCACCAAAATAAATATTAATTAAAATTACATGAAGACAGACTGATCATCAAGTTGTTGACCATCCAATGTTGCTTCCACCAACTCCCACCATGCCATGGCATCCTTTTCCAATTGGAAACTCTCCAACAATACTGTATTTTGGTCCGTGCATTGCATGACCCTGAATATCCTTTCAATTTCCTTAACCCAGTGTTCAGCAACATCTGGGTCAGTACTTCCTTCAAACCTTGGTGGATCCATACTTCAGAAATTCCAATGGAGATCACCAGCTCCGCGGTTACCCCCACCCTGGGTGGCTTGCATTATTACCTGAGTCAAGTTTTGCAAAGTTTGTTGCATGTTTCTAGCCTGGGCTTGTTCAGCGGCCATTGAGGTAGTACGTACCTTCAAGATTATAATATAAGTTAGACATCTAAGTATAACACATGTGACTCCTATACCCATAGCTCTACCCAAGCTCACATTAGGTATGACAGATTTTGACTCGTGTGATCTAGTTTCATTCTATATTCATATTCCCTTGGACTTGAAAAGTTCAGTCTCTGATACCAACTATCACGTCCCAATATTTAGCAGCGAATAAATATCGGGATGCGTAAACGATACAAATAGACGTATCATAGTTGAGTAGCGCAGAGTCACAATTGAACCTACAACACATTTGAGACCACAATATTGTCATCAAAAGTACTCTTTATTCCATTTCAATCCACTAGTTACAACCTTATATAAGAAGAACCAACTAAGGGTCCATTATTCAAATATAAACTTCATGAAAATGTATAACTATTACATAAACTACTCAAATATCTATTCCTAATCTGTCGACTCTTCATAAGACGGGTGTTCTTCACTCTTGCCTTGCCTCATCGGAGTCCACTGGTTCCTCGTCACTACCTGAAAAGGATAGGATGATAGGGTGAGTGAACTAGCTCAGTAGGATTTACATCTCAATGTGCGGGCACTAATATACATGATTAACATTTTAAGTAGGCAGGATAGGAACATGAACATGATGACAATGCAAGCTTTTCTAACAGGTCAAATAGCTAATTAGAACAAATATCATAATGGAACAAATACTGATCTTCACATATACAAGAGACAGGTAGTTCAAAAATCATATCAAAACAATGTCAAGAATGAGTTTGTATCATTTAAACAAGAATTGGCCATATTCACACAGATATCACATATTCACGTGATCAGACGTATCATATCAACTTATCATATCATATCAAACGAAGGCACATTCACACAAATCTTGCACACGTATCAGTGCCATGCCAAGCACCACAAGTCCATACTCCCGCGATTATAAGTACGTTGGGGCGCTCCTCCCCAGGACCAGACAGGGCCCCTATTGCACAGACATTAGTCAAATGGACCGAAGTCCCACGTTGTGCCGATCAAACATATACATATTATGGCCACGAAATTTCAATAACAAGCTCATTGTAATAAGGACATGATCATTCGCAGAGTCAAGGTAAGACAACGGCTCAAGCGATCAATTGGACAGCATAACGACGTATCTTATGTTTCATAATTCATTAATGTCTTGACAAGAGGATGACTAATGACGGATCGTACACGGTACAAAGTGCTCTCTATCTTCAGGGTACTTCATGGTACAACCAGCTCGGTCTCTATGAGGGAATCCATAGGGTACGGAGACTTACAGAGGTCTTAAGGAAAAGATCTCTAGTCTGCCAATACGGAATGACCGGCAGAGAGCTCCCAATTTCCCAAGAAGGGTGTGCCTAATCGTGCAAATGTGTAAGTGACGTGTCACGGATCTTCCCTAAACATGTATGCAATTGATGAACGAATAATGGAACATCGGAAAGCACATAAATAACGAAAACCCACATGCAAATCATGATAGAAAACTTAACCAAACAAGTCCATTCTAATCATGTATTCATCACATATTCATATCACATACTAATTATGACAATTTCATATCACACTAGATCACAAGAAGGTAATTAAATGCTCATAAGATCAATCACATATACACATTAGAATCATATTCATGTCATTACCATTTTCAAAGGGGTTGGTTATAGGGCTGTAAACGGAGCGGATACGGAGCGGATATGGGTTTTGCGGTTCCGATCCGAATAGTTAATCGGATAATTCGTATCCGCTCCGAATATAATTCGAATACGGAGCGGATAATTTAATCGGATAATTTTCGGATTCGGAGCGGATACGGATATTATCCGCTTCGAAAATATAAATTTAATAAAAAATATTAAGTGGTCTAAAAATCATAAAATTTTAAAAATATATATGTTTTTTAAATATAAATGTCAAAAATATTTTCTAAACAAAAAATTAGTATTAGATATTTATATATTTATATATTATATATATTATATATGAATCATTAGATCTAAAATATAATGGTAAAAAATAATTTTATTTCGGAGCGGATCTTAAACAGAGCGGATCACCCGTTTCCGAATCCGCTCCGTTTATTATCCGGATAATATCCGTATCCGAAATCTGCTCTGCCGGATATTTGTTAATTGGATAATATCGATAATCGGATACGAATTCGAATCGGATCCGGATATTATCCGGATCCGTTTACAGCCCTAGTTGGTTACTTTTAGGCCAATGCACACTAAGTGAGATGCTAACAGACTAAGAGATTAAATATGCTGACTGACTAGCCAAAACGTAAAGTCTCGGGTCGGCCTTTGAATTGCGTCCTACACAGTAGACGCTTTTCAGAACACTGTGTACAGTGAAATATGGTCAAATGTGAAGAAGCTAAATCGTGTCGGCCTACATGTTCGCCTTTTAACTTGAATCATGATGGATATCCTGTCACGTTCATGAAACACATTAAAATAACAATATAAAAATCGGCAAAAAACTTTGAGCGGCAAAACATGTTGAATCGCGTCGGGTATTCCCGTCGCGGATCAGACCATCACAGAAAACCACGCGGCGTGAAGTTTCATGCGGACCATTGACGGCTCAGACATTGAATCGCATCAGACTGCATGGTCACAGTTTAGTAGAATGCATCAGCCAAGGTCGACGCAATACCAGGCGCTGGAATCGCGTCGCCTGGACCGGACGCGGTTCAAACCCAAAACCCGAAAACGTAGGAACCAGCATCGATCCTCTTACTATGCTTATATCTCCCTATCTACTGATATTTAGATAAAACCTTCAACATGGAACATGACGAGGACAACTAGTAGAAGGACTTCATGTTGTGGGTTGGATCTAATTCAGTCTCGAATCACGTGTAACACATGAAGAACATAAAAAGCCCTAAACATGCGCGACTTAGGGAAAACGCCTAATACTTGACGGATACAGCATGAAAATTGGGCAAATCAAGTGCATATGAAAGCAGACATGCAGCACTACAAGATGGTATAGGTTTCGTTTAGTCTTGGCCCGAGATCACCTACCTTTGGATGAATCTAAGAGACACAATAGCCCAGTCGATGCAGAGTGAAGTTGAGGAAGAACCATGGTTTTCCCCAGCTGTTCTCCTCCCCTCTTGTGCCCTAGCTCTGCTCCTCACGACCCCAACTCGATGTCCAACTTACCCTAAAGGTTTGGTGGTGATTTCTTATAGCTTTAGGGTTTAATCCATGCCCTAATGGGACTAGGAAAGGTGGCCTGCGAATTCGGCATGGCACCTTCCAAAAATTGGGATTTCTCCTCCCAAATGATATAGCTACACCATAAGAAGGTCCCAAGCATGGTTGGCCAATTTGGCTTGCTATGCTTGTCTAATAGCACTCTTTTAATCCCTAATTTGCCCTTCCTAATTACCACATATTTATAGGTACGAATTTTGGGTATTTTCTTGCTCCAATTTATTCTTGGGCCAAATGCGATCCATTGTCCCAATTTTTGTTAATCGTTCATTAATCCATGATGTTGGAAGTCTCTCCAACATATTTATTTAATTTATGGTCATGTATTTTTCGCATTAACGGTTTTCCGACTTAGTTTCCTAATTTGGGTAATTAGTCACATTGTGACGTACACTTGGCCAATCAGATTTTTTGTTGCACGAATATCTTCGTGGAACACTTAGGGATAATGTTTGGGGTTGATTTATAATTTTTACGAAATATTCCAATGTTTTCTCTCGCATACGATAGTGGTACGTAAGTTTTACCATTTCGATAATATAAAAATTAATCTAATTATTTCTAATTTTTAAATTTTCTAAATTTCTGAGGTGTTACAACTACTCACTAGGCTGTCTCATCCCTGAACATGAGGTGGGGTTGGTGTTGTCCCCAGAAACAACAGTGTGTATGTGGTGGAGGGTTTATCGACTTGTACCTAGGGAAACAAGTTAGTGGAGAAATCCTCACAGGGGTGTGGGGTAGTAGACGTAGGCCCACATGTGGTGTGTTGGTCGAACCACTCTAAAATCCTACGTGCAATCTGTGGTTTGATTCCTTGTCTCTTTCTCAATTCTTCACACGTTAGGATAGTTGGTCTCTCCTTTAGTCCTGTCATATTCCTATGTGCATCTTATTGTTAGATTTGTTTAATTAAGTCTAATTCGTACTTGTGAACAAAATTTTATTTAGGCGATAACCAATTCACCCCTCTCCTCTTGGTTGTCTATCGCACATGTGTGTATCAATTGGTATCAGAGCAGAGCTCTTTATCTATAAAAGTGATCCTGTGTGCGATGGCCAACAAAGGATTCATGCCCAAGGGTCATTCTATCGAGCGTCCACCGTACTTTGATGGTAGAAATTATCCATATTGGAAAAATCGTACGCACATCTTTCTCAGGGCTTAGGATTATGAGATCTGGAAAGTCGTAAGTACTGGTCCATATACACTGCTAGAGGATGAGGGAAAGTGGTCCATATCCCAACAGCACCCATCTGCAGATTGCTATCAGGTACTACCCCAGGGATCTTTTAACTCATTTCTTGTCTATCAATGACATAAAAGACAATTGGATCGAGTGCCCTACCATCAGTGGGAAAATTTCCACAAAATCTGTCTGTGGGCTTCTCCAACCTGTTGCATCTCGCCAATGGAATGTTTTGTGGTCTCATTGCATTCCCCTCAAGTGGTCAGTCGCTACATGGAGGATGGTCTTAAATTCTATATCGGTGGATAAAACAATCAAAGCCAAAGGGGTCCTGCTATGCTCCATATGCTCCTACCGCTTACAACCCCAACAAAATGTGCCCATCATTTGTTTTTCAAAAGTGATATTGTCAAGCAAGTATGGATCGATTTGTCCTCTATCTTACAGTTCAACAACATGGCTACTCTTACTGTGGCAGATGGTGTCATGTACTTCTTAACACATCTAAAACTTTCCACTACTGCTGGACTGTCACGTCCTAATAAATGTATATTTATTGGAAATGATAGAAATCGGGCACAAGAAACAAGACTTGTGTTTTATTCATTAAGTAATAACATAGCAGAAGCGTTTTACATAACATTCCTCGTGCAGTCTACATGAAGGGTAGGAAAGAGGAAATCTTTATATACATGCCATATTCACAATACTAAAGAAAGATAAAATGATCAGACTTCTAAAGTCGGATGGTCCACTCAGCACACACTTGCCCCTTAAGCATCACCCCCATCTTGGTCACCTAAAATGGTAGGATATGTGAGCTAACTAGCCCAGTAGGATTCAATTCTTATAATTTAAAGAATCAATATGTCCAAAGACCATGGTAAGGAACATACATGTTGTTAACACTAAATGCCAAGCATGATTGAACAAGTGTGATAACTAGACAATAAATATAGAACATAAGTATTGAACTACAAATACATGAACAAGAATTCATGATAACATTCAGGTTTTGATTCAAGTACATATTCACGCATGAAAAGAAAACATGATGACTAATCAAGCTTGTATTAATGTAATGCCAAACATCCACGGATCCTTTATCGTTCTGTACGACCTGTAAATGAATTCGGGTGCTCCTCCCAAGACTGGACCAGCCCTATTTGCACAGCATATATATCAAGTGGGTCAAGAGACCCAATAATTGTCATCACAAGTCATTCATAAACAATTGTGGTACTCAAGTACTCAAAATCTCATGTAATCAAGGAATATGGATTAAGGTTACTGAACACAGGAAGATGTAACCAACCAGATTCTACTTGTACTTGGGAACTTCAAGGACAATCCAAAGAAGGATATAGGAATAACAATTGGATGACTTCTCTAGTAACATAATAGTAGAAACCCAAGAAAATGAGGGACATAACTTATTAGGCTAATAGAATAAAGGACCAACAGGAGATTGAACAAGGGAAGGTACTGGAAAATGGGATAGAACAGTATGTGTTGACAGCTAGGAAGTGGCTGTCGACAGGTGCAGGCTTCCAAAACCAGATTTCTGGAGCCTGGACAGTACCTGTCGACAAGCTTGGTTTGGCTGTCGACAGGACAGGCCTATCTGTCGACAGATGAGAGCCATCTGTCGACAGCTACTGCTTTTCCAGAAGCTCTGGGTTTTGGGAGCTTGAGACATGTCGACAGATGCTTTCCATCTGTCAACAGCCACAGGTCTAGCTTCTGGAAACAGTAATACACAATTCTAAAGACTCTTCTATATGTTTCTATGGATCTAAACATGACTATTACAACAAAGAGAGTCTTGAATACAACTCCAAACACTACTTTACATGGAGGGATCAAGTAGAACAATAGGGACATACTGAAGAATATACACTTATGACAAGATGATAGCTAGAAAATAACTTCTTCCAAAGCACATTCTCATGCTACTAATAAGGAGATATCCATCAATATACTTGGGGTGACATGTGTAGGATCGAAAAAGGGATGGACAAGATCTAGAAGGGGGGGTTGAATAGATCTAGGCCAACAATTGTGGAAGCTTAGCTAATTTAAAACAATGCATGGAATCAGAGGCAATTTGAAAGAGCAATTTAGATATGATGAGTGATTGTGTGAATTAGATGATTGAAGTGTAGAATCAAGTTGATTAAAAGTGAATTCGAAAAACCCTATGCATACATCTAGCGCAATGTGAATTTAAGTCACACACAAACCACTGCACAGAGATTTTTTAGGTGGTTCGGAAATCACACCATGTGATTCCTACATCCACCCCTCACACTGTGAGGATCCACTAAACAACCTGGATACACCACACACTGGAGCCTGACAACTCCAAACACTGAGTTCTACAACTCACACAACCTCTAGAGCAAGACTACTCTAGAACCTGAGCACAATTGCTCAACCAACAACTGAGTGCAACGACTCAAACACTGAGTACAACGACTCAACCACTGAGCACACAGGCTCACAAACAACTTGCTAGAACAAAAACACAAGATCCAGATCCTCTAGCAATGATCTGATCTATCAAGAGTTCATTCAAGAGACTGGTGCAATAACTTATGCACAATCTCAGAATGACTCAGAAGACACAAGGGAATTGAGGAATATTCTGAAGGATCCTTGTTCTTCAAGTATACTCCCTTGTAGATGCCGAATTGTGAAGAGGCTTGATTCCCTGAAGTCCCTGGCCGATGCTCTGCGCTTTGTGCTTTGGGATCTTCCTCGAAATCTTCACAATTGTCTGCTTCTACTTGATCTGCACCCTTGGAAGTTGATCATACTACTTCATTTTGGATCAATCTTCACTTCTTGTACTTGGAGATGTGGGAATCGGGTTGGAGAAGCACAAGGGGAGAAAGAACAGGGAGGAGAGCTCTTTCTGCCGCCAAAAATATTTCTGGAAGGCTCTTGGAGGCTCTCTTGTGGTTGGATGGCCAATTAGGAGAGTATTTATAGCCCAAAGTGTCCAAAAGTACCCTTGGGGGTCGTGGGCACATGATCCAAGGCCGATCCACCAAATCCCTAGAGTGCCACGTGTCCAGATGTGACTTTACGTCAAAAAGTTTCCGGAGTGTGTCGACCTGCCCATGGGGTGTGTCGACACACTATCACAGACTGGCAAAACAGCTTCTCTGGGAAGAGTCTCTAGTGTCGACACCACTTCATCTAGTGTCGACACACTGTAGAAAACTGCAAAACAGGCCTTCTGGGAGAGGCATCTAGTGTCGACACCATTTGGTCTAGTGTCGACACACTATCAAGACCTGTTGACAGGGTTCTCTGGGAGCTGGGTCTAGTGTCGACACTACTTGATCTTGTGTCGACACCACATGACCATTTCTTCATCTTTTGCCTTAGGGCTTGGAGCATTATGTCGACACCAGTATGGAGTGTGTCGACACTACCCTTGCAAGAATTGTGTCCCTGAGAAATAAACACATATTTCATTAGTCCGATGTATTATCATGAAAATAAATGATAAATGTGTTTGAAAACATGCTTTTTGAATATGGTCATTACATGTGTGGTGCATTTAACATGTTCCAATTATTGTGCATTAAGATCACAACTTGTCATCATCAAAATATGAGGGAAAATGAATTATATTCACACTCAACCCAACAATCTCCCCCTTTTTGATGATGGCAACATTAAGTCCACGTGAAAATTTGTGATTTCAATGAAATGTGATTTTAAGCCATTTGTTTATTTAATATTCAATTTCAAACACACTGAATGACAATGAGCTATGTTTCAATCATATTTATTCACAATTGTCAAAAGCCATTGAGGACAATTAGAAACATTTGACATTTTTTACTCAAGAGTACACAATGTCACCAATGAACAAGTCTTTTCATAAATGGCCAAGCGCTTGACAATCATTCATTCATTCACTTCATTGACATTCATTCAAAAAGGATGTGCAATCACATTCAAGACAAGTGTGTTTCATTTCACAAAGGATATAACACTTTCATTCATAAAGATGTTCATTACATTCATTTGATTTCATTTCAAAAGTATTTCAAAAGTATTCCAACATATTTTCTTTCTTTCTTTCTTTCTTCTCCCCTTTTGACATCATCAAAAGAGAAATTACATTAAGCAGGAGGAGGAGGAGGAATGGGAAGGAGAATGGATTCTATGGACTTTAGCCTTGATTCCATGGCATGGAGGTTGGAGTTGAGCTGCTTCTGCATTGTTGAAAGTCTTGTATGAACAATTTCCTCTAGCCTTTGACTGTTGTCAGACATGGTGTATTGAAAGGTAGATAAGTCAACGGAAGTTGGTTGAACACCAGAAGAAGAGCTACCAGGTCCATGCTTGTTGATATTTCTTAGCTCTTTCTTAAGGGTTGACATCTCACTATCAATGTGTGCTGAAAGATTCTTCATGCCTTCCAATTCATCGACCATGTGAGCAAAGGACAGCCTTGTCTTGGAAATTTGTGAGACGGCTTCCTAACTATTAAACAAATTTGATTGGGAATTTGCCAAAATTCCCTCAAGAACCTTTTCCAATGTCTCTTGATGCTCCTTGAGCTCAATGGATGCATCAGCCAAAGTTCCTATGAGTCTCTTGAATCTTTGAGTAGCATGATCTGATGCTTCTTTTTGCTTTAAAAATTGAGCAATCATGGAGTTTTCCAGCCGTTGGATCTTCAGTTCAAAACTTTCGGACATTTGAAGGATGGTAGAAGAAAATGCCTCAAACTCGTCATTGAGAAAGGAGTACAACTCTGGTGGAACAGAAGGTCCACTAAAGAAAGTGGAAGCTTGAGGTTGTGGAGTGAATGAGGGAATGTCCACTTCAGGGTTAAGTGGGGAAGGGGCTGAAATTGAGGTGTAATGGGTGCATCCTGGGGTACTTGAACTTCATTCTCAACAGGAGGCTGATCCTCATTTGCTGGAGGCTGGTCCTCTTGAGCTGGCACCTCAGGAGGTTGTGCTACTACCTCTGGAGCCACTGGGGCCTCAACTACAGCTGGCCCTCTCCTTACTTGATCACCCTCAAGCCGAAAGCCCATAAACTTCTGTACATGCTTGAAGCAGTATATGTTGGACTTAGGAATTGTCTGAGACTTTTCATTCTCAAGAGAAACACCAAAATGCTGAAAGACTGGGGTCAAATGAGCTGCATAAGGAAGAGATCGATGTAGATCTGCCCTAGTTGTCTCAGACATTATCTGGTACATAATGACATGTAGGTTGACGTTGATGTCCTTTTTCATGCAATAGAGCACAAATCTCTGAATATCTGTGAGTCTATCCCTGCCACCACCTTGGGGTGTGATGATAGTGGTGAGGATGTGATGGATAAGTCTCAACACAGGTGGGAAGGTGTTTGTGTTGAACTTGGAGACATGTGTCTGCCTGGGATCAGACTCATCAGCTTGCAATCCAGTCAAAATGGTGTAAGCTTCATGGAGATCAAACTCAAAGTTGTGGTAATCTGCTCCTTCATCAGGAATTTTAAATAAGGTGGCTGCTAATTCTGTGGGCAAATCAATCAAAACACCTTTGACCTCAGACTTGTAACCTTCATCAGTGCATTCCAAATGCAAGTAAAATTGTTGTACAAGTCGAGGGTAAATAGTCCTAAATTCGGAAATGAAGGGCAACCAAGTCTGGAATGTGAAGAATCGTAGAATTTCTGGGAATGCAGCTGCTAGCTGATTGTCCGCCAAATCGACTGCCCTAGGTTTCAAAATAATCTTCCCTTCACGAACCAACTTGGAAGGAGTGGCCGCAGAGGGCTGGGAAGAACCAGATGACTGAGAGGACTCTTCTGAAACATCAGGAGATGAGACTAAGATCCTCCTTCTAGGGTTTGCAGACCCCCTACCTCTAGTGGAAGAGGATGCCCTACCTCTCTTCGAAGGTGTAGGGGATGTAGAAGAGACCCCTTGCCTCTCTACAGGGTCATGGCGACGCTTGCTCCTTCTTTCACTAGGAGGGTGCTCTTCCACCGGAATGGGCCGAGCATTGGCCCTAGATCGTGCTCCATGGTGGGGCTATGCTTGGGGGCCATGGATGCAGAGATGATGGAGAGCAGGGAGTCGATGTAGATGGTGGGAGGAGGAAGGAGACAGAGATGGAATGGAGGAGGGAAGACGATGAAGGTCCTGCCGTTTTCAAAGGAAAAAGGGGGCCATGGGGTTTTGAAGGGTTTCTGGGGGGTATAGTGGCCCGCAGGAACAATCATCCTAAACCGGCGCCCCATACCTGAACCGCCTAGACAGGGGTATGTGTCGACACTAGAAGAGGTTAGTGTCGACCTGTGCTTGACTGTGTTGACACTAGATGGAAGTAGTGTCGACCTGGCCTGAAGAGACTTGAGTATTTGAGCATGGGAAAAATTTGTGAGTTTTGGGATATCTTTAATATGATTCAAGACGGATGGAATTAGCATTTTAAGGATTTTTAAGAGGCCAAAGAATTCAGTTGTCATAATTCTTGCAAAAATGCAACAAACTTCAAGATTTACTCAACAACTAGCAGGATATATTCATTAAATGACTTGAACCAGTAAAATGATAGTTTGAGGGATATAGGACATCCAACAATCAATACAAACTACCATAATCTCCAAATCTAAAGAAATGAAAATATCTTTTTAGATTGAAATCAAGTGTGATGAAGATAAACACCTTTAAAACAAACTGATGATAGACAAAGACGGTTATTTTAAGCAATTCTCCTTGGACATTTTTTTTAATCAAACTATCAAATGTAGTAAATCTTGTTCACTCAAGAACTAATACTTTTCACACACCATAGTTTCTGGATACTAGAGATTTACTCATTATCTAATTTTAAGGGGCAAATGACAACCTTTTACATGGAAATATACGTTTATCAGATGCCAATATTCTAGTTACTCAGTCACCATAAAAAGTATAGAGCATTTTTTTTTTTTTTTGAACCCCTTTGAACAGAGATAGCAATAATACCTCATGACATACATGGCACTTCATTCATTGTGAAGGTTTGTAGTTTCTCAGTATTTGTGCCATTGCTCTGTTGAATATTAAGTGTAAGGATAATTTTATAAAATTGAAACCATTTATCTCACATCAGTTGCAAAAAAAAAAGTTTAAATTCAATGCACACATTATTCTTCAGTCTGTGAAAGAGATTTGAATTTCTGTAGTCTTGAAGAGTATAGTTGAGAGTTGATTGTGAAAAAATGTAGTAGATCACTCAAAGGATCATTTTGAGGTTCTAGACAACTTAATGAGGACATCATGCAAGGAAGTTGATGTAATTCAAGAAGAGTTTTGAATTTTGCAAAAGAAATGAGTTGTGAATTCTCTAGCTCCCCCTGAGATGATGATTCCAACAACTTTTCATCAAAATAAAGATATGCAAGTATTTTGAAACCAGAAATGATTCTCTTTGAACAACAAAAGCCCCCCTCAACAATTGCATATTCATTTCTTGGTACTTGGCGGAGACATATACTCTCGCATAGTGAAAGTGTCCAGACAAGCAGAACTTGTCCTTCTTCAAGTCACCATTTGATATACCAAGAAGTTCAACACAATGTGAGTTGAAGAATTTATTGTCAAAAAGAAATATGAGTTGAATTGGGAGAGATGTGAACAATATGAATCAAGGAAGCAAAGAAGAATGATGAAACAATGACTCCCCCTCAGAATATGCCTAAACACTCAACCCAAATGAGAGAGATGAAGAAGATGGCCATTTGCAAAGACTAAGCTCTCTCCTCAAAGATGAAAATCTACTGTCAGGAAGAGGTTTGGTAAAGATGTCAGCAATTTGTTTTTCAGTTTCAATAAAGAGGAGTTCAAAAGATTTTTTTGCTACCTCATCCCTCAAGAAATGATGCCTAATTTCAATATGTTTTATTCTGGAATGCTGAATTGGGTTTTTGACATATTTATGGCACTTGTGTTATCACAAAGAATGGGAACACAACCTAACTCTTGGTTATAATCAAGAAGTTGATGTTTCACCCAAAGAATTTGAGTGCCACATCTACCAGCTGCAACATACTCAGCCTTTGCAGTTGACAGAGCAACTGAATGTTGCTTTTTAGAAGCCCAAGAGATTAGGCACCCACCTAAGTACAAACACAGACCACTTGTGCTTTTTCTATCAAGTTTGCACCCAGCATAATCAGCATCACAATAGGCAATCAAATCTGACTTACAACCTACAGGATACCAAATTACAAGATCACATGTTCCAACAAGATATTTAAAAATTCTTTTAACAGCTAACATGTGACTTTCTTTTGGATTAGCTTGAAATCTAGCACACACTGAACTGAATGTCAAGTCTAGAAGTGGTAAGATAGAGTAGAGAACCAATCATACCTCTGTATGTCTTTGGGTGTACTGACTTACCAAGTGAGTCCTCTTCTAGTTTAGTATTAATTGCAATGGGTGTGCTTGAATGCTTGAGGTTCTGGAAGTCAAACCTTTTCAGAAGTTCCTTGACATATTTGGTTTGACTTATGAAGATCCCCTCGTTGGTTTGGTTGACCTACAATCCCAAGAAAAATTGTAAGTCTCCCATCAAGCTCATTTCAAATTCATTTTTTATTTGATTTGCAAATTCAGTGCACAGGCTCTTATTGGTTGATCTAAATATTATGTCATCAACATAAATTTGGACTGCAATTATTCGATTTTTAACAATTTTTGTGAACAGGGTTTGATCAACATTACCTCTAGAGTATCCTTTCTCAAGCAAAAAAGAACTCAAACGGTCATACCAAGTTCTTGGAGCTTGTTTAAGACCATATAGAGCCTTATGAAGCTTAAATACATGATTAGGATATTTTTCATTTTCAAAGCCCGGAGGTTGTTCAACAAAAACATTTTCTTTTATATAACCATTCAAAAAAGTACTTTTGACATCCATTTGATAGACTTTAAATTTCAGTGAAGATGCAAAAGCAAGAAAAATTCTTACAGCTTCTAGCCTAGCTACAGGGGCATACGACTCTTCAAAATCAATTCCAAATTCTTGGTTGTACCCCTTTGCAACTAGCCTAGCTTTATTCCTTATGACTTGACCATTTTCATTCAATTTATTTCTGAAAACCCATCTAGTGCCAATGACTGATTGGTCACTAGGTCTAGGTACTAATTCCCATACTTGATTTCTTTCAAATTGATGAAGTTCATCATGCATTGCATTGATCCAATCAGAACTCATTAGAGCTTCATCAATTGATTTTGGTTCAACTTGGGAAATTAGAGCTAGTGGGTCTTCATGAATTGCATTCAGGAATGATGATCTAGTCCTTACCCTATCATGCACATTGCCAACAACATTGTCTAATGGGTGATCTCTCAAAAATCTATGTTCAGAAGTTACCTGTTGAGATGCACTTAAGTCTTGAACAACATTACCTGATCCACTTGGAGTAGGTGAATGAATGTTCAAATTCTCACCAATGTCTTCATTTTCCTCAACAGTTGGTGAAGAATCCACAATGAAATCATCCTCTTCATTGTCTTGACTGTCCCTGCAAGATTTAGAACCATGAGTTGAAAAGGAATTTTCATCAAAAATAACATGTGGAGACTCTTCAACATTTTTATTTTTGAGAGAATAAACTCTAAAAGCTCTTGACACTTCAGAATAGCCAAGAAGGATGGCTTCCTGACTTTTAGCATCAAACTTGTCAAGATTTTCTTTATTGTTGTTATGAACAAAGCATTTACACCCAAAGACTTTGAAATAAGACACTGTTGGCTTTTTATTTTTCAACAATTCATAGGGGGTTTTTCTGATTTTTGGTCTGATCAAAGCTCTATTAAGAATGTAATTTGCTGTGTTTACAGCTTCAGCCAAGAAGGATTTGGGCAAATTGCTTTCTAAGAGCATGGATCTAGCCATTTCCATAAGAGTTCTATTCTTTCTTTCCACAACTCTATTTTGTTCTGGAGTTCTTGGTGAAGAAAACTTGTGAAATATATGAAGTTCAGCACATAAGTCAGAAAAGGATTTGTTTTCAAACTCACCCCCATGATCAGTCAAAATGTTTTTAATTTTATATGGAAAACTTGTTAAGGCAGTGGTACAGAAATTCCTGAACTTAAGGCAAGCATCACTTTTGTGGGATAGAAAAATAACCCATGTAAATCTAGTAAAATCATCAATAATGACAAACCCATATCTTTTGCCACTAAGACTTAGAATTCTTGTTGGACCAAAGAGGTCCATGTGAAGTAATTCTAGTGGCTTAGATGTGAGTACCTCATTGAAGGTTTTAAAAGATTTTCTTGTTTGTTTTCCTTGGGCACAAATCCCACAAACTTGATTTTCTACATTAGAAAAGGATTCAGGAAGACCTTTAACCAAATTCAGCCTTAACAATTTATTTATTGTTCTGAAACTTGCATGGCCAAGTCTTTTGTGCCAAGTCCATGCAATTTCATTCTTATTTGCAACAAGACAAATATTTTCAGAAAAGTTTTTATCAAGGTTGATCATGTAGACATTATTTTCCCTCTTTCCAAAGAATTTTATTTTATCAGTTGATGAGTCAATTATCTTGCAAAAATCAGATTCAAACACAACTTTGTGACCTTTGTCACAAAGTTGGCTAATGCTCAGCAAATTGTACTTTAAACCATCAACTAACAAAACATTATCAACTGAGTTTGAGGAAGATTGACCAACCTTTCCAGATCCAATGATTTTTCCTTTATTTTTACTTCTCAAATGTAACAGAACCTCCCTCCTTCTCAATCAAGAATGAAAATTTAGCTTTGTCTCCAATCATGTGTCGTGAACACCCACTGTCAAGGAACCACACATTTGAGTTGGGTGCACGACCTTCCTGCAAAAACAATCAGTGGAGAGAAGATTTTGGTACCCAAACATTGTTGGGACCATCAGAATGTTTGAACATTGATATCAAATCTTTCCTAATCTAGAGCTGACTTGGTTTTTGCTTCTGTTTGATTTCAGTGGTGTTTTCTGCCTTTTTCAGTTTGTCCTTTCCTTTTGGAATCAAGACACTAGTGTTCTTTTTCTTATTAAGAAGGGGATTTTGCATTTGGACATGAGTGTTCAATTGTGGAGGTCCAAACCAAGGATTTTGATGGTACACTAAAAATTTTGGATGGAAGAATTGAGGATGGTACCAAAAAGGATTGAGATACCATTGGTTCCAAGAATTAGTCCAATCAGCCTGATGTGCTATTTTGGAAGTCCAAGGTTTCTCATGAATTGCTTCTTTTAAGTTTTTCTTATTTTCAGATTTTTATTTGAATTTTTGGTTTATTGATTTGTGGTTTTTGAGGTTGAGCAAGTCGACCTGTCCTTAACTGTTGTCGACACAGCAGTCACAGATTCCACCTTTTTGTGGACTTGTGTCGACCTGTTAGATGATTGTGTCGACCTGGTTGGTTTCTCTTTGTTCTGTGTTTTTGAAATTTTTACTGTGTTGCTTGTCACTTGCTTATTTTTTGTGTTTTCAAGACTAGAACCTTTGACAAAATTGATCAAGGGTGTTTTTCTCTTATTTCATCAGATTTGTCTTTCTTGGGTTTTTGTTTGTTGAATCCTAGTCCATATGAAATTGATTTCATTCTAGCTCCCAGCAAGGCCTCCAAATTGTCTTTACCTTTTGTGAAGGTTTCAATGACTTCATCCTTTTCTTTTAGCTTATTTTCTAAGGTTTTGATTTCATCAACCTTTTGTTGTTTTTCTTTGTGTTCCATTTCTAGCTTTTCAGACAATTCTTTAAATTCATGGGTGGCCTTTGTGGGATGCAAGCTTAAGCTCATCAATTGTGTTCAGGAGATTTTCCTTTTCTTCATTGAGTTCGGCTACATCATTTTCGAGTTCACAAATTCTTTTATTGATGGATTGGTTATGCAAAAAAAATTTCTTCTTGAGATGCTTGTTTTCTTTCCTTATTTCAGAGTAGTTAGGATCCACTAAACAACCTGGATACACCACACACTGGAGCCTGACAACTCCAAACACTGAGTTCTACAACTCACACAACCTATAGAGCAAGACTACTCTAGAACCTGAGCACAATTGCTCTACCAACAACTCAATGCAACGACTCAAACACTGAGTACAACGACTCAACCACTGAGCACACAGGCTCACAAACAACTTGCTAGAACAAAAACACAAGATCCAGATCCTCTAGCAATGATCTGATCTATCAAGAGTTCATTCAAGAGACTGGTGCAACAACTTATGCACAATCTCAGAATGACTCAGAAGACACAAGGGAATTGAGGAATATTCTGAAGGATCCTTGTTCTTCAAGTATACTCCCTTGTAGATGCCGAATTGTGAAGAGGCTTGATTCCCTGAAGTCCCTGGTCAATGCTCTGCGCTTTGTGCTTTAGGATCTTCCTCGAAATCTTCACAATTGACGGCTTCTACTTGATCTGCACCCTTGGAAGTTGATCATACTGCTTCATCTTGGATCAATCTTCACTTCTTGTACTTGGATATGTGGGAATCGGGTTGGAGAAGCACAAGGGGAGCAAGAACAGGGAGGAGAGCTCTTTCTGCCGCCAAAAATATTTCTGGAAGGCTCTTGGAGGCTCTCTTGTGGTTGGATGGCCAATTAGGAGAGTATTTATAGCCCAAAGTGTCCAAAAGTACCCTTGGGGGTCGTGGGCACATGATCCAAGGCCGATCCACCAAATCCCTAGAGTGCCACGTGTCTAGATGTGACTTTACGTCAAAAAGTTTCCGGAGTGTGTCGACCTGCCCATGGGGTGTGTCGACACACTATCACAGACTGGCAAAACAGCTTCTCTGGGAAGAGTCTCTAGTGTCGACACCACTTAATCTAGTGTCGACACACTGTAGAAAACTGCAAAACAGGCCTTCTGGGAGAGGCATCTAGTGTCGACACCATTTGGTCTAGTGTCGAAACACTATCAAGACCTGTTGACAAGGTTCTCTAGGAGCTGGGTCTAGTGTCGACACTACTTGATCTTGTGTCGACACCACTTGACCATTTCTTCATCTTTTGTCTTAGGGCTTGGAGCATTGTGTCGACACCAGTATGGAGTGTGTCGACACTACCCTTGCAAGAATTGTGTGTCCCTGAGAAATAAACACATATTTCATTAGTCCGATGTATTATCATGAAAATAAATGATAAATGTGTTTGAAAACATGCTTTTTGAATTTGGTCATTACATGTGTGGTGCATTTAACATGTTCCAATTATTGTGCATTAAGATCACAACTTGTCATCATCAAAATATGAGGGAAAATGAATTATATTCACACTCAACCCAACAACATGAATACTAACTAAAACATGATGATAAGGAATAGAAACACCATTCTAATGATATTTCCAAAATCAGTGGCAAGTATAATCATGATCTAACGCCTAAATAGGGACTTCTTAACATGGAAAAAGGACAAGAACAAGAAGAAAAAGATGGGTAAGAAAGAATCTTACCTTACTGGAAAAGAAATGGTAGTTCTTCTTCTCCCTAACGAAGAAGTCCACAACAGCAAATGGAAGCAGGTAACGTGGTGCAAGTGAAGAAGTAGCAACTCCAAAGAAGAAGCTGCAGCAGCTCACGGATGCAGCAGCAGTAGAACCAACACAAGTAGCCGCAATAGCTCCAATAGCAACAGAAGAGAGCAAGAACAAGAAGCGTGCAAGAACAAGTGCTGGAAAAGTGCACACGATGGGTGTTGGGGTTTTTTTAAACTCTCCAAGTAACCCATGCACGATGGCACGTCAGCCATCTATGTGTCGCGTTTTTACTGCAACACGTTGCCCATGCAAGCCTCCCAATGCTAACACGTAGGTAAAAATGTGTAGGTTTGTTAACCCTCAATGACATGAGCTTACGTTGCCCATGTTACGTAAGCAAGGAAAAATCTCCAAAAATAGTTACGTAAATGGGCAATAAATCAGCTGGCCAACTTAACCTTAAATTTGTGTGTCCAAATGGTGTCTATTCATGTTAAAATTTCAACCATAAGCTAATAGATAAGTTTTACAAATTATGGTAATTTTAGTTTAATTTTTAGAATTTATTTTTCACCCAGCAAAAATTACCCGAAAAATAGTTACGTCGGCTTAATCTCGAAATCCGCACGTCAACAATTCTGGATATTTACATTTCTGATATCAATATATTTTTTGGAAATTATGGTGTTCACGGATTTTATTTTCGTTACAGAATTCTGGTGTCGCCCTGTCGGAGCTTGCACCTCTGAGCACGACACTTAAAATAACATTTATTATCATAAATAAATCCTAAATTAAGATTAATTGCATCTCATGATAATAGTTATGTTTAATCACCACATTATTCATATTTTTCTAGTAAATAAAATTTTCGAGGCGTTACAACTCTCCCCCACTAAAAGAAATTTGGCCCTCCAAATTTAACAAGATAAGGGTGTAGCTACTAACCTGTAAATAACTCTGGATACTTGGTTTTGATGGCATCTTTCAGTTCCCATGTTGCTTCTTCTTGTCATCACTTATTCCACTGGATTTTCAATAATGGAACTTCCATGTTTCGGAGTTGCTTGATCTTTCGGTCGAGGATTTGTACAGGCCTTTCTTCATATGCCAAGTTTTCTCGTACCTCCAGATCTTGATATTCAATAACGTGCTCTAGATCGTAACCATACTTCCTCAATATTGACATATGAAATATGTCATGTATATTGGATAAATGAGGTAGAAGTGCCAGTTGGTATGTCATCTCTCCAACTCTTTTCAATATCTCAAACAGTTCAATATATCTTGGACTCAATTTTCCTTTGACTCCAAATCTCTTAATTCCTCTTCGAGGAGATACTTTAAGAAACACATGATCACCTTGTTGAAATTCCAGCTCTCTTCTTCGTCGATCAGCATAACTTTTTTGTCGGTCTTCGGCAACTTTCATTCGATCTTGTACTAACTTAATAATTTATGTGGTTTCTTGGATCATTTTAGGTCCAAGAATGTGTGATTCTTTCAATTCCACCCAACATAATGGTGATCTACACTGCCGACCATATAAAGCTTCAAACGATGCCATTTGAATAGTAGACTGGTAGCTATTGTTATAGGAAAATTCCATAATTGCTAAATGATTACTCCAGTCATTTCCAAATTCCAGAACACAGGCACGACACATATCCTCAATAATCTGATTTACCCGTTTTGTCTGTCCATCGGTTTGAGGATGAAATGCAGTACTAAATTTCAGCTTGGTTACTAGTGCATCTTGTAGTTCCCTCCATAAATGTGAAGTGAACCTTGCATCTCTGTCAGAAACAATATCTTTTGGAATTCCATGTAACCGAACAATTTCCTTCATGTACAGAGCTACTAAAACACTGACAGACCATCTTGTTTTAATAGCTAAGAAGTGAGCTGACTTTGTAAGTTAATCTACTATTACCCATATTGCATCATACCCACTACGTGTTCTGGGTAATCCCACGATAAAATTCATACCAATACTATCCCATTTCCATTCTGGTACCTCAAGAGGTTTTAATTTCCCTGCAGGTTTCTGGTGCTTGGCCTTGACCTTTTGACATGTTAGACATCTAGCTATGAAGTTCACAATGTCTTTCTTCAAGTTACACCACCAGAAATGTTCCTTTAAGTCCTGGTATATTTTGACAGCTCCCGGATGGATAGTGTAATGTGACCGATGAGCTTCTTCTAATATTTACTTCTTGATGTCAGAATTATCTGGCACACAACCTATTCCGGAACCGAAGATTCCCATGTACATCTTCATTGAAATCAGGTCTAGAAGCTAATTTCTCCCTGATTTCTATCAATATAGGGTCATTGTCTTGTTGTTCTCCAATTTGCTTTAATAAGTCCGATTGTACTGTCAAGTTATCAATTATAACCCTTTCTTCTTGTGGTTCAGCTTTCAAACTTAGTATGAAAAATTCCTCCAACAACTTCCATTCCTTGACTTGCAATTGGAATATCTTGGCTATAGGATTTCTACTGAGAGCATCAGCCATAGTATTACCTTTTCCAAGATGGTACTCAATTTTAAAATCATAGTCTTTGATATATTCCATCCATCTTCTTTGCCTCATATTCAATTCCTTCTGTGAAAATAAGTACTTTAGACTTTTATTATTGGAGTACACTATGAATTGATTATCATACAAGTAGTGTCTCCAGAGTTTAAGAGCAAAAACTACTACGGCCAACTCCAAATCATGTACCGGGTAATTTTTCTCATGTGTCTTTAATTGTCTTGATGCATAAGCAATCACTCTTCCTTCCTGCATCAATACACATCCCAGCCTGATGTTTGATGCATCAGTATACACTTCAAATGTTTTCCCTTCTACCGGCAAGGCTAAAACTAGTGCAGACAATCAACATTCTTTCAACAATTGAAATGCTTGCTCACAACTCTCACTCCATTCAAATGCAATTCCTTTACGAGTTAGTTGTGTGAGATGTGAAGCAATTCTGGAAAAATGTTTAACAAACTGCCGGTAATAACTAGCCATACCCAAAAAACTCCTGATCTCAGTGAGGTTTTTAGGTTGTTCTCATTTCTGTATAGCTTCAATATTTGAGGAATCTACTGATAATCCCTCTCTGGAAATAATATGTCCTAAGAACATCACTTGTTTCAACCAGAACTCACATTTACTAAACTTCGCATACAATTTATGATCTCGTAACAGTTGCAAAGTAATCCATAAATGTGCTTCATGTTCTTCTACACTCTTAAAGTAGATCAGTATGTCATCAATAAACACAACCACAAACTGATCCAAATAAGATCTGAACACATCATTCATCAAACGCATAAATACAGTAGGTGTGTTTGTCAATCCGCATTTGTCAATCCAAACGACATTACTACAAATTCGTAGTGCCCATATCTAGTTCGAAATGTTGTCTTATGAATATCCTCTTCTCTAATTCTTAATTGGTGATAGCCGGATCTAAGATCAATCATTGAAATACACTGAGCTCCAGACAATTGATCAAATAAATCATCAATTCTAGGGAGTGGGTATTTGTTCTTAATCGTTAACTGATTCAATTGTCTATAATCTATGCATAACTGCATAGTCTCATCTTTCTTCTTAACAAATAACACTGGAGCACCCCAGGGAGATGTACTGGGTCTAATGTATCCTTTCTCTATCAATTCCATCAATTGCCTTTTTAACTCTTTCAACTCTTCCATTGACATTCTATAAGGTGTTCTTGAGATTGGTGTGGCTCCTGGAACCAGTTCAATTGAAAAGTTTACCTCTCTACTAGGTGGTAAACCAAGTAGTTCTTCTGGAAAAAAATCAAGAAATTCCTTTACTACCGGAATATCCTTCAACCGAGTGGTGTTCTGATTTATCAAAGTCATAGAAGCCAAATACCCTTGACATCCTTTTTGTACTAACTTACATGCTTTAACTACCGAAATTATGGGTATTCTTCTTGTACGAGGTTTATCGAAAGTCATGGAGTAAGCTTCCTTACCCAGAAAGGTTACTTGTCTTAATTGGCAATCTAGATTTGCATGATGTTTAGATAGCCAATCTACCCCAAGGATTACATCATAATCCCACATCTCAATACATATTAAATCTCCTGGCAAATTATGTCCTTTAACTAGGATTTGACTAGCAGGGTAATATTATTTAAGTTTCTTACCCTCACTTAAAGGAGTTGCAACCTCTAACTGTGTAAGTAATGAAATGGATTGCATTTCCAAGAATCTAGCAAACTCATAACTAATGAAAGAATGTGTAGCTCCTGAATCAAATAACACATATGCGGGTTTTGAGTCTACTAGTAGTGTACCTTCAACAAGTCCGCCCTCCTGCGGAGATTCAGGTTCCACTTCCTGAATGGCTTGCAACCGTCCCTGCTTAGCTCTGGGATTCTGGATTGTTGGTGCATTCTTGATCATTGGACAGTCCGAAATTCGATGTTGAGTACTCCCACATCGAAGACAAGCACCCAACCTACGCCAACAGTTCTCAGTCTTATGTCCACTGAGGTGGCAATGCTTACACACATCCTTGTTCCCAACTAGAGCTTTCCCTGCTTTCTTAGTGGATTGCTGAACCTTAGGGGCATTCCCCAACTCATACTTCCTTTTTCGATCAAAAGAACCTTCACCAGACTTCCTCTAATTCTCTCAATAGTATCGTTGGCAGCTTCCAACGCTAATGCTCTTTTAACCATCTCAGATAGGTGATAATCAAATGAGGTGTTAACTGTGTAATAAAATTCGGACGAAGACCATTCATAAATCTCTTTGCTTTCAATTTCTCTATGGCTATTAAAGGAGGAGCATACTTGGATAATCGGGCAAACTGTGCCTCATACTCTGACACTGACATTCTGAGTTGCTTTAATCCAGCAAACTCATTAACTTTCTTTTCTTGAACTACCTCGGAGAAATATTGATCATTAAATAATTCCACAAACGCCTCCCAACCAACCTGGTTCTGGTCCTCCAAAGTAGACTCCACTATTTCCCACCAAGCTCGGGCATCACGATCTAATTGAAATGTTGCTAGGCGAATTCCTCTGTACATCGAATCACTTTAAAGATTCTCTCAATGTCCTTTAACCAATTCGCAACCTCATCTGGATCCATACTACCTACAAATCTCGGAGGATCCAAACTATGGAAATCTTTAAACAGACTTGTTCCATTATGGTTGTTGTTCTTGGCCACAGTCCTCATTACCCATGTCAAATCATGCATCGAGCTCTCCATCTTCTTCTAATTCGCATCACTTGCGTCCATGATTAATTTGAATAAGTATCTGACACATCCAACAATGCATACATTAATATCATAACCAAACCATGCTTACACTCATCTCATACAAACTTCAAGTTTCACATAACACACCACTTTCATTAACTAGTCAAAATATTTACATTACATTACATTCCTATTCATAAGCCGCATACTATTTACAATATTCCTAATAAGCCGGAATAATTACAACACATCCACACCTTTACCTTTCTCCTCACATATACATGTGAGTTATATATACAACCCCAACTTCACCAAAAGGAAAGGTTATAAAAAGTGAGTTCCTCATTTTTTAGCTAACTTTAATTCTGAACAACGGACTCCATAGCCGGTTGCTGATGTCCCCTTAACCAATGGTACAACTCCCCTGCTGCTTCAGAAAGCACTTCCCAATAACCTTTAACTTGGTGGAGCAGCATGTCCTGTCCAAGCTTCACACTGTCTAGATTATTCATGATCTGGGCCATGGTCTCTAAAGAGGCACAGAGATTTCCTGCCAGGAACGCGCCCGCAGTCAGGTTCAGTACCTCTTCCTTGATCTGCATATGGGCCTCCCTTTGGGCCTGAGCATATAGTTCTATATCTTGGCAGAGCATCTCCATTGCTGTCACCAACCGTTCCTGAGCATTCATGTCCATGTTGTAGCAAACAACAAGTTAAGTAACTACGTAGTTACAAAATCACTATTACCTTTATAACTAATCCCAAGTTTCTACCCCAACTCACTGGTCAGTGTAATCACAGGGTTGTGCACCCCTCAAAACACACAACACATTTTAAAATTAAAATAAATAGCATGGAAGTATGGATGGATGTGATCGCCACCTAGCTAGTTGCCTTGATTAAGAATTAAATAGGCTAACTACACTAGGAAAAGGAATGAGAATAGAGGCACTTACTGTAGTCGCGACGGGGTGACCCGTCGCGATGAAGTTGATGTTGCGACGTCCGGACAGGGCGCGTCTCTGCTATCGCGACTCACGTGCCTATCGCGTTCTCTGCAGTGCGGGAGAATGATGACTGGACCTTCTTCCTGTCCTCCGGTCGGCCAGGGGACAAGAGCTCCTCGTCGACTGATGCTTATGTACCTGCCAAGACAAAGAAAATAAGACAACAAACCCTGTTAGACCATATTTGAGTGTAATATCTATCGAAAAATGAAGAGAAAGGTGGGAGCATGGGGGGAACGAACCTGGGGGTGGCTTTTAAACCCCTAGGGTGTATAAAAACAAGGGAACGAAAGAGTGAATTCGTCCTATCTAAGAAAAGCAAATAACATGCATGAAGGATGAGATGAGGGTGAAGAGAGGAAGAAAGAGCCCCATTAGGGGTGACTCCCTGGCTTCAGATGTTGGATGGTGTAAGGGGCCTCAGAGGTCGCCTCCTCCTCCAAGCTCCATGGATGAAGAAAGTATCATAGCTTGGTGAAGAAAATAGGTGGAAATGAGAGGGAATGGGAGGGCCACGACCTAAGTGTCAGGTTATGGAAACTTTTGACAGCACTTCATGGCAAAAATGGGGCTCTCCCTCCTCTGAAGAAGAAGGGTTGCTTAATAGAACATGAGAGAGAAAATCCCGTCCATGGGAGATAATGACCACAAATGAAAGATAAATCTAAAGGAAATTCATGGGGAAGAGTCCTAGGGAAGTCCCAAGGTGCCCTACAATCCCAAACCGCGGCCAAGGGGTTGGGAGGCTGCTTTGTGATGAGGATAATTCCGATAAAGGATAAATAGGAGGTGGTTGCGGAGGCCAGCGCACGCGGCTGTAGTCGTGACGGGTCGTTGGGGTGCGACAAGGATAGTCGCGATGGCCAGAATGGTCGCGACCCTAAGGACACATGCATGGATATGCATGGACTATTGCGACAGCCATGGGGGGCGCGATAGAGGCTAACGCGGCACTACGACCCGTCATGTTAAGGAAAATCGATTATTCTTGAATTTTTTATCAATCATAAGGGAAAATAATCAATAATGGGACATAAGGACTCTTCAAGGGATAATTGGACGGGATTTGGGCTTTTAATGGGCTCAAAGCAAGGTTAATGAGTGGGCTCAAGGTGAGTGACCAACTAGGGGCTCATTAAGAAAACAAGAATAATGGTTCGACTTATAGGCCAGAATCGGGTGTCTACAGATTGCCCCTCCTTGGCTTCCACTTTGCAAGGGAGCGTAGTGGAAGTGTAGCGGAGGTGTCATGAAATGACGACGAAGCAGAAATGATGTGGAGTGGACTGAAAAGATGGGAGCCAAGGTAAAGAGACACCCGATCTAACCAATAAGCAATTGGAATCTTCTTGAAAGCCCCGAGTTAGCTGCTCGAGCAGAATGCAAAAAAAACACATGTTTGGACGAGAAGGAGAAAGAAAAAGATGATCAACCCCTCGATTGAGAGGTACCTTAGCCGATTGGCCTGCAGGTTTCATTTTGGAGGGACATGTGCGTGTCAGGCAGGTAACACAGACTCTGTCCTGGGAGCGGTTTGCAACCAAAACGGATCAAAAGGAACAAGGATGAAAATTGTATAGAGAATCCAGATAAGGAAATTCTTGAGAAGCTGACAAGAGCAACTCGCTTGGAGGGAAACCTTCCAATTCAGAGTGGAATAAAGGTTTCTTGTTCGAAACATGAAGAATGATTGGGCACTCAACAAGTGCTCACCATTAGCCAGGGATGAGTCATGATAGCTCAAAGTCCTACATGATGCATGCTGGGCTAAAGAAAAGAAATCATTAAATCAAATGCAAAATAAAGGAGAAAATAGAAAATATATCAAGGATAATAGAGCTAAATTGGACAAGAGTGGGTCGAGAATCTTCCTGCAACCGCTATGCAAACAGAGTCCATCATCCCCAAACTTATCTAACTTAACAGCCTATCCGGCAATTAACAACGCACACCTAGATCATCACTGTTTTTGATGAAGGGAAACTCAGATCCCAGAGCACATTGAGATCCAGCCGGTCCTTGAAGCGATATAATAAGTAAAATACCATATAGTAATGCAAGGGAGAAGGGACAGAGATACTTACCTAACTTACCTGTGAAGCTCCATTTTTTGTGATTATCTGGTTTTTTGATTTTTTTTCTTTATTTCTTTATTTGATTTTCTGATAAACAATCAAAGCAACAACTATAACAATGAAAAAATATATACACACAAACGCAGTTAAATAACATAAACAAACTATGCACAGACACATAAAACACATACAATATAAAGGCGATGCACCAGGGGGTTGCGACAGCCTAGATGGTCGCGACCTTAACGCGTCAGATCGTGGTGTTGCGACATCATTCTGCGCGATAAACACCAAAAATCTGAGCTTATCCTTATCCTAAGGCCATCCTCTCTACCATTAGGACTCTTAAACCTATCCTAGAGCAACTCTAACACCTAGGGACGGATTTGGATGGGATTAGCACCCCTAGGGCTCTATAAACAGGGCTGTAGGGGGTTATTTTCGCAGCTCACCTTCTCTCTCTTCCTCTCTCTTGGTTTTCTCTCTCTCTCCAAACCATGAAGAGAGCTTCTTCCTCCTCCCAAGCTGCCTCCATCCCCTATGGCGGTCCCAAAGCAGTGAGGATGGTCTATGCAGAGCTCCTTCGACTCTCCTCTGTGCCCGGTCACATCAGCGCAAGGTCGGATCTTCAAGTAAGTACTTCCTCTCTCTATCCATTTGATTTTCTCTCTCTTTTCTTCTTCTTCTTCCCCTACTTCTTCTTTTTCTTCTTCTTCTGCCAACCTCTCTTCTATCCTCTTTTCCAGATGCTCCCAGGCCATAGGCGCTACTCCAAAATCCCCTGGCTCGAACCCATGATCCGAGCCCTTCCCGTGGCATCCACATATCATTAGCACGAATGGAAACTTACCGCGGTCCTTGCGCTTGCCAAGAATTACCACAAGGTGGTGCATGTGTGGGATAGCCTTATTGCGCTTGTGGAGCTGTGGCACCCACAGACTCACATCTTCATCTTCCTTCTTTCGAGGTCACCATACTGCTAGAGGAACTGGAGCTTATGGTGGGGCTCCCAAAGGACAAAAGAAGAAAGGAGTACTGCATTTCCCACACCGTGGCTCCTATCGATTCTTGGGCCATCCTAGGAGAGATCACTACCAATCATGAAGACTTGTGGTCTATGACGAGCCCAAGGTATGCTTACCTCCTCCCGATTTCTCAATGGATAATGTCTCAGTGTAAAAGAAAAACGGGGAACCATCTTGCTATTGCCAAGGCTACCGCCATCTGCATTTGCGGAGTGATTCTCTTCCCAGTGCAGGACAACCATTTAACTGCGGCAAATCTCAACATCATCTCCTGCATATGGGAAGGTATGTCCATCTCCCAGACCGTCCTTGGATATCTCTATGCTGGATTATCTTCTGCAGCCACAGGCGGTCCTTTCTTTGGTTCTGCCATTGCCCTCGAGTGTTGGATGGGTATGCACATCAGTTTCCAAGCGACAGATGACCCATCTATCCAATGCAATAGCATGCTTCACCATCCTCTAGCTTTTGTTGGCGCTCCTCTTTACATGACACCACAAGCATGGTGCAAGATGGCCATGATCAAGGGACTGAAAGAATGGAGGATCTACTTCAAGACAATACCGGTGGAGAAATTTGAAATGCGCCCGAGGTTCCTCCACAATAGGATAATCCACCTCCCACAATACACCGGCCTGGCTCTGCGACTCATCGGCGATGAAGCATTGGTCCTATACAACCCCGACCGGTGCCACCTTCAATGCGGTGCTGGACGCACAATTGTACCGCCACTCTCTGACCACCCACCAATCCAAGCATGGAAAAGGGACGATGATCAGGATGAATGAGATGTGAGGAGCACCATTGTCCATTGGGAGGGATGCGCTATGAGCATTATTTCAGTAGAAGTGGCGGAAGACGAGGATGTGGTTCGGGAGTATCGTCAAGCTTTGAAGAGGATCCAGCCAGACATACCTGCGGAGTCCGAGGCGGCACCGGGCGCTTGAGATGGGTTTGAGAGATGTAGGCATTGTATCAGATGGTAGTTAGGACTGAAAAAGTGTTTGATTGATTATAGACATGATTAGAGATTGTAACTAAGCTTTTGAATCAATAAAATCAAGATTTTGTTCACTGTGCGCATTGCTCTGTTGATGTGGCGACCACTATAGACGTCGCCTACAGGTCGCGACGGGCCGATAGGTCACGACAGTGTCCTGGCCTATCTGGCCGACGTGACCAGAACGCAACGTCTATAGCTGTCGCGACATGAACCGACGATTCAAAAACGCAGAAACCCCTCTTCTTCCCCTCTATGCGTTCATTGTGCAAAACACTTGAGCTCTAGCGATCCGACCTCCTACTACTACGATTCCCTCTCTCCCTACACTCTCTCTTTGCTCCTTAACTCTCCCTCTCTTCCCACTCTCTTCTCTTCCTCTCTCCCTCTCTTTGGTGGCGATGGAAGGAGGTGGTAGCGACAGTGGCGACGGTGGAAGGGGGAAGAAGGCTAAGGCAAGGAGGCCTTTTTGGACTCGAGAGGAGGACCTTAACCCTTTTATTCTCCTATTATGGGCCTATGTAGGGCGAGATGCCCAGAAAAAGTGGAGGGAAACGTCGGTCGGTCTGCCGCGACGGCCTGCCTTGTCGCGACACTAGCTGTCGCGACGGGGCCAAACCATCGGCCGGGCTGTTGCGGACCAACGGTCGCGGACCATCCGTGGCTGACGCGACCTTAGCCGAGAGACCATCAAAGCATGCTTAAACTGACCAAATGACTGATTTATGCTTGTAGGGAGAAATGAGGGCCCGGGTTTCCTGGATTCTGGTCTTGGCCGTGTATTTAGCCTTCCCCAGGTTCCAGAGAGAGATGTTGGATGACATGGGATTTGGGGAGGTACTTAGGATGTAGAGGATGAGGGCGGATGCCCCACTCACCCAGGCCCTGCGCAGCAGGTGGGATGTGGAGGCGACTGCCTTCATGTTTCCATGAGGACATATGATCCCCAGCCTGGAGGACGTGAGCCGCATCACGGGCCTAAGAATGTATGGATGCCCAGTGAATGAGTACACCTACCCGTGTTACAGGGAGTTAGCCCATAGGCTGCTAGGTCTGACTGTAGGGCAGAGGTCTTCCCTCATCTCTAGAGTGGAGCTGTAGGAGAGCCTAGGGCTTTTTCACATGGGTAGGGAGGTGGCGGAGATGGTGGATGAGCAGCTACAGAGGCTGGCGAGGGGTTGCAGGGAGACCTTAGCTGACGAGCCTGGGGCACAGGCAGATTTGGATCTGCGGCGCTTCCTCACCTTCTTTCTGGGCAAACTCCTATTTTCCACGAGGGGTGACGCGGTCCACTGCCGGTTCCTGCCGTTGTTGGAGGACCTAGGTCAGGTGGGGGACTATGTGTGGGGAGCGGCATTCCTGGCGCATCAGTTTGAGAGCCTGGGATCTTCCGACTTGTAGACCTCCATCATCGGATTCTTTCCCTTCCTTCAAGTACGCTTCTTCCTCTTACATCTTTACTTAAACAGCTTTTTGATATTATAATTGAGATCTGACTATGGCTTCATGTTCTTGCAGGTATGGACCTATCTTCACCTCCCCAGTCTGAGGAGGGGGGCCCTGGAGCGACCGGGCCTCGTACTCATAGCTCGATGTTGGGTGCCGTGTCATGACACGCACCCCTTGGAGGAGGAGCTGGCGTCTATCCAAGATGCCATTGATGTCTACCCTCAGCTGGATGTAAGTATTCTACCCCTTCTCTGAGTTCAATTTGATTTAAAATTTAAGTGCTTGGCTACTGACAGGATGCAATCTTGACGTGCAGGTGGTGTGGCAGCCATACCTGGAGGAGGGGGACGAGGGATAGCCCTGGTTAGAGTAGGCCCGCCCCTAATTTGGTAGGACGGTGTGGGTTCATGCTTTAAACCTTGTGCTACCTCTCCACCTGTATCTGACTCAGAGGTCGCTCCGCCTCCGTCAGAGTGCAGTGGAGTTCCCCAGCCGAGGTCGGACCCCTAGGCCTGGCCGGAGCTTCCGGGGACTCCACGACACTACTGACTGGCGTGAGTGGGCCCGTGAGCAGATAAAGGGCTGGGAGCACAGAGGCCGATGGGTCCGGTCCAACGCTAACTCAGATGATGCGTACCTGCAAGCCTTCGCCTTGAAGTATGGGATGAGGGTCTATAGGGGCGCGAGGCGACAGGTAAACTTCTAAACTCAGACCTCGTGAATTGTCCTTTATTGAATTGAGCTGACAGATTTGGATGAATTGCAGGTGGACATGGCCGGAGAGATCGCCTCACTCTGGGCTCTGCTGCATTCGGCAGTACAGGACCGGGAGGTAGCTCGGAGAGAGGTAGAGCAGCTGGTAAGTACTTACTCAGACTTCAGTAACTCACCAATTTCTTTTAGTTGATTGAGAAACTGACAAGTGTTGTATGTGCAGCGTGTGGAGCTAGCAAGTGTGAGGAGGGCACAGGCAGGTGCATCCTCATCTAGGACAGCAGCGGAGAGCTCCCAGTCAGATCTAGAGGACTAGCTGGCGAGTGCAGTGAGGAGAGCCGAGGAGGTGGAGACCGAGTTGGCCGAGAGGGTAAGTGTGTCATTAACCTGATCTCCATTTGATTTAGACTTGACACTAACATGCTTTTTGGTACAGGTGACAGAGTTGAGGGCCGCCACTGGGCAAACGACCCACTGGCGCGAGCAGGCCGATATGGCGGCAGCGTCGGTCGCCCAGTGGCGTCTCAAGCGGAGACGGCAGCAGCGGAGTCGGACTAGTTGCGGACACAAGCCGCGGATCTGACGCGGGAGTTGGTGACATTGCGCACGTAGGGGTCATCAGCAGACCAGGCAGAGCTGGCTCGACTACGCACGGAGACGATCATGCAGCAGGGCCGGATTGAAGATCTTCGAAGTTGCATGGCGATGATGAGCCAGGCAGTCCGGAGTAGGAGCAGGAGAGGCGCGAGCAGAGCTAGCAAAGCAAGTGGAGCCTCTGTCAGGTAGTACTTGGTAGGTTCCTCCAACCGTCGGAGGAACGAGGAGGGGGAGAGACCCCGGGCAGGAGAGGGCAGTGCCCGGAGTGTTAGGGGTGTTGGGGAGAAGCCACCCCCGCCCGAGAGATAGGAGGGTTCCGGGGAGAGTGGTGGGGGACAGTGAGGAGCTTGTGAGCCACCTCCCCCTCATCTTTGTACATGATGTTTATCTTTAGTGGATCTTTTTATGTTTTGTGCCAATGTTTGTGATTATTGGAATGAATTGTAATTGACATGAGTGTGACATGAGATCCGAGAGAAAGAGAGAGAATAGACTTAGTACGTCTTTGCGCTTGTTCCAAAGTTTCGTGCCCCTGCACACTTAACAAAACAGGTTAGATCTGCTCTTTAACTTAGTCCCTTGCATTAAACAAGGAGTGACTGTAACTTCATAGCAGTCAAGGGGCTGAGTCTTATTAAATAGGTGAAAGACAAAAGGAAACAATGCATGATATGTACATCTAATTTTTTGAATTTGAGATTTTCTTTTTTTGGATTTTGGGATTTTCTTTTTTTTTGGATTTTGGGGTTTTTAATAAATTTTTTTTTTGGATTTTGAGATTTTCTATTTTTTTGGATCTTGAGATTTTCTATTTTTTTATTTTTGGGGTTTTCTAATTTTTTGAATTTTGGGTTTTCTAATTTTTTTGGATTTTGGGGTTTTCTAATTTTTTGGATTTTGTGATTTTTAATTTTTTTTATTTTGATATTTTCTATTTTTTTTTATTTTTTGGGATTTTCTATAACGACACCTTCTGCATTTGAGTGATCAGCTAAGAATCTCCCTTTCCATCTTACACTTGTCAAAACGCCTTCTAGGTACAGTGTGTGTTAGTTCTTGGCTTCCCTAAGGCTGATTGCCCCTGGTCGCCAATGTTCTTATACAAACCAGGCGTAGGGGATTCCAGTCATTAGTGGGGATAGGAAGACTTAAGGAGATAAGACTCGGCATCGGTGCTTGGGACACTGACTTGTTCGACTCGTAAGGGTGTATCACACATGGATTTTGTCTGTTGTCCAGAGACTTTGTGGTCATTGCCTTTTTTTGGGGCATGCGTGCGACCGGGCTCAATGGCGTCCCGCGGGGAACTGTACTGCCACTCTTAGTCATGCCCCTATTCTCGTTTCTTTTTTTATTTCACTCATTTGTTATTTCTTTCTTTTGGACTAACCATCCCTCTTTGAGACTTCATTCACACATGATCTACACCCTCCCTTGTCTATAAGTCAGCATCCTTTTGCCCCTAGACCTTGTCCGAGTGGGAGAAGAAAAGACCTTCATTCCCCTACACTAGGGCTAAGTAGGAACAAATTTGACTAAGGGAAATTCATCTCGGGTTGCTATGTTGTGTGTGTTAACTAAACCCAAAAATTGCTTGACAACCATAAAACGGATGTGAAGCTCGTAGCTGCTACCATTCCTTTGCAAAATAGTGCCGCTATTGAAAAATATTTTATTAAGGGTAGAATCTTTTAAGATATAACCCATTCTACGGGTGAGAGAGCTCCTCGCCATCAGCATTGACTAGCCTATATGCGTTCCAAGCTACACTTCCTTGACGACGTACGGCCCTTCCCAGTTTGCTTGCAATTTTGACCTAGGACCTCTAGGTTTTATGAAATTTGGCTTCAAAACCATGTCTCCTTCTTGGAATTTGTGTTCAATCACTTTCATTTGAAAAAATCTTGAGAGTCTATTTTGATAGGAAAGCACGTGATCGGCCGCGGCTAGACGTCGTTCGTCTAAGAGTTCCAGCTGAATAAGTAACACCTCTCGACGTTCATCGAGGTTAAGTTCTTTGTCCAGTTGTACCCTTAGCGAAGGAATGAGGATCTCATGTGGACATACCGCCTCCATCCCATAAGTAAGTGAAAAGGGAGTTTGCCCAGTGGGCGTACGGACGAAGGTACGTTAGGCCCATAGAGCCTCAATCAATTTCTCAGGCCAATCAGCAAATTTATGAGACTCACACGTTTTCTTTAAAATTTTCAAAAGCATTTTATTTATGGCTTCAGCTTGACCATTGCCCTGTGGATAGTATGGAGACGAATGATGCAAAGAAATGTTGAATTTCTTACATAGGTCCTGAAGCTCTTGTGATATGAACTGGGGTCCATTGTCGGTGACGAAGCCGCTTGGCACTCTAAACCGCGAGATGATGTTTTTTATGATGAATCTGCACACGGTTGAACCTTTGATTTTTGCAAATGCTTTGGCTTCGGCCCACTTGGTGAAATACTCAGTAGCAGTAAGGATGAAGGATTTTTGTTTAACTTGAGCATTAGGATCATCGAGAGGTCCAATGATATCAAAGGCCCACATGGAGAATGGGGAGGAAGATGGAGCATGGATCTTATCGGCATGGAGCTGGCACTTGATACACTTACGGACGTAGATGGTGCAATCTTTTTCTAGGGTTGGCCAGTAATAGCCCTGCCTAAGGATTTTCGTGGCTAGCATTTGGCTATTCACATGCCCTCCACACTCACTAGAGTGAGCTCCTTCCACTACTTTCTAGGCTTCTTCATTTGACAAACATCTGAGGAGCATTCCATTTAGAGCGCGCCTATATAATACTCCTGCAACGATGGTATACCTTAGCGTGGCTCTATGGATGGCTCTTCTATCCTCAGCCTCAGCTTCTTCTGGGAAGGTACCGTCCTTGCAATACTGCTCGATCTCATGGTACCATGGCCTTTCTTCTTCCATCATTTCTCCTAACTCCACAAGCATTACTTCCTTCGCTTCTCTTCTCTCTGCCTTTAAGACTAAAGAGCTTCTGAGGTTATTGAACCAAGGATCCTGAGTGGAGGGTGCTTCTAACCTCTGGACAATGATAGTCTCAGCGCTGCGGCTGAGAGGGAAGGAGAGAGATAAGGCCAAAGATGCGAGGGCATCGGCCAAGATGTTCTGAGAGCGGTGAATGTAGATAAGCTTGCGGAATTGCTTGGCCAGGAGAGTGACCAGATCCTGATAAGGTTTAAGCTTAGGGTCACGAGTGCGGTAAGTAGAAAGGACCTGTCGAAGGACGAGTTGAGAGTCTCCTATTATCTTGAGATGACGCGCGCCTAGGAGATAGGAAAGCTTTAGACCGGCTAGGAGAGCCTCATACTCGGACACACTATTAGTGGCAAGGAACTGAAGTTGATATGCTAGTGGAATGGTGATCCCTTCTGGGTAAGCAAGACAACACCTATGCCCCGTCCCCTAGAATTGAGAGCTCCATCGAAATGGAGTGACCAGAAGGGATCGTGAGAGATGAGTGACAGGTTTTCGTCAGGAAATTCCTCCTGGACCGTGTCACTATGAGAAGAGGAAGGTGAGCAAGGTGCTCAGCAATGGCATACCCTTTTATAGCCTTCTAGACTATAAAGGTGATATCGAATTGAGACAAGAAGCTCTGCCAACGTGCCAATCTGTCGGCGAGGACTGGCTTCTCCAAGAGATACCTAATAGGATCCATTCTAGAAATCAAGCTCACCTGATGGGCTAGGAAGTAGTGCTTCAATTTCTGCACTACCCACACTAGCGCTGCACAAGTATTCTCCATTGTGGTGAGCTTGAGCTCGGATGGATTGAAGAGCCTAGATAGGTAATAGACTGTCCATTTATTACCAGAATCATCATGTTGAGCAAGGACAGCTCCTAGGGAGTCCTCAATAGTCAACAGATATAGGATTAGGGGTTTTCCTGGGACAAGCGCCTGTAGCACGGGCGGATTCATTAGATAGCTCTTAAGCTCATCAAAGGCTTCTTGGCACTTATTATTCCATTCAAATTTGGCCCCTCCTTTTAACAGTTCATAGAAAGGATGACACCTTTGAGAATGCAGAGATAAGAATCTCCTTATGAATTGTAGCTGACCAATCAGTCCTCGAAGCTAAGATATGTTCTTAGGAGGAGGCATCTCATTTATTGCCTTGGCCTTGTTTGGGTCTATTTGAATCCCCCGCTTGCTGACTATGAAACCTAACAGCTTGCCTGAGGAAACCCCAAATATGCACTTCTTTGGATTCATCTTCAATTGATACTCTTGTGCGCGCCAAAACACCCTGGCAAGCACGGAGGAGTGTTCACTTCGGGTCCGAGACTTCACCACGATATCGTCCACGTAAACCTCGACATCAATATGAAACATATCATGGAACATTGCCCTTTGATAAGTGGCTCCGACATTCTTCAGTCCAAACGGCATGACCATATAGCAATAAGTTCCCCAGAGCGTGGTGAAGGAGGTTTTCTCTTGGTTCTCTGGGCTCCGGAGCTAGACGGATTTGATTGTATCCTGAGTAACCATCCATGAATGAAAGGGTTTCGTACCTAGCGATGTTATCAATTAAAAAATCCAAATGAGGTAATGGGAAATTGTTTTTTGGACATGCCCTATTTAAGTCCCGGAAGTCTATGCAAATTCGCACTCTTCCGTCCTTTTTCATCACCGGGACTATATTAGCCACCCAAAGAGGATAGAGGACTATACTGATGAACTTAGCTTTGTGTAGTTTATCAATTTCCTCCTTCATCTTCAAAGCAATGTGGGGGAGAAAACGCCTTAATTTTTGCTTAACAGCTATTGCCCCTGGCTTCAAGATCAAGCCTATGTTCCACTAACTCAGGGTCAATGTCGGGCATGTCATCGTATGACCAGGCAAAAGAATCCTTGTACTCCCTTAACATTTCTACGAGTGCTTCTTCCTCTTCAGGAGGGAGATTGGAAGCTATAGTTAGGAGCCTGGGTTCTTCTTCTGTCCCAATGTTTACCTCTTTAGTGGGTTCATCCACTGCTGATGTAGGTTCATCAAATCTCCTCATACCACTGGCATACATCTCGGCAGCGTCCTCTATTTCACCGTCTTCTTCATTCATTAGGTCCTCCTCAGTTAAGATTTCATATACCCCAAATCCATCGTCTAGCCTCTCCTCTTCATGCTGAGCTTCTATATTCAGAATGACAGCTTCTTGGACGAACTCTTCAACAGCTAGAAAAGCACCACACCTTTGTACCAGATCCATTAATCATCTACGGGGTATGCCACTACCCTTACTATTCCTAGATATGGACGGGGACTTGCTAGATTCTACCCTTGAACCTAAACTAGGGTTGATATTTACATAGGACTCTGGAGAAGCATCCAAAGGATTATTGGAAGGGAAAGAAAGGGGTGCGGCATGGCCGCAGGGGTCCTCTGATGGGACTGGAGGCAGAGGCAGGCCACCTGAGCTCAGGGTGCCTGTAGCAGAGTCAGGGTGTAAGGGAACAGAAGGCCCCTCACCCAAATCGCCCAACGTGACCATGTTGGTCAGCGAGCGAGGATCGCTTTTCAAGTAGAAGGAGGAGGGAAAAGGCGGGGATCGCCGCCGAAGAAGGAGTGCACGAATGACGGGGATCACCGTCAAGAGCAAGGGAAAGAGGGAATGGGGGTCGAAAGCGGGGAGTGACGGGGATCGCCGTCAAGCGCAAGGATTGCAGTGGAAATGGAAACAGGATATTTGGTGCTTGGAAGGAAGAAAAGACAGGGATCACCGTCTGACGAAGGAGAGGGAAAGATGGGGATCGCCGTTCGAAGAAAGGGGAGGAAAGACGGGGATCGCCGTCCGATAGCTGGGGGGAATGAGAAGGAAAGGGAGCATTTTTTTTAATTAATTAATTAGACAGAACATACTAGACTAAGAAAAGGAAACTAACTATCCTACATACGGAGGCATCGGGAGAAGGAAAGAACGGTGCCATTAAAGGAGATGACAAAACGGGGCGAGGGAGTGGCTAATGCTTCGAGAACGTCAGAGGAGAATTGGAGAATAAGAGGAGGAGAAAGAGGGATGAAGGAGAATTTATAAACAAGGATTGAAAATATGGAATGACTAAAAGGCGGGGGTGCCCTGGCCAGAACTCCCCTACTGGGTTGTTGGTGTTCGGAACTTCAAAATCCTCACCATTCCCAAGCAACTGTCGCTTGGAGGTGGTTGCTGATGTGGATGCTACTGATTCTGTCACTGCTCAGAGCTCTGTGATATCCCCTTCTTGGAACAAAAGACTGAGTGCTGAGACCAGGTCTTCTATGTCTGATTCTACTTCTGCCTTCGCTTCCTCGGCCTTCTTCTTCTTGCCAGGCCGTGGGCTTCTAGATCTTGATATGCGGATGTAGATGCCTTTTTCTTGATAGTGTTGTATCCTGGCTGTATGGGCCCTTTGACAAAGTGATCATACAATGTCCAGACGAGGGGCTCTTGGTCTGACATTAAAGTAGACGAGTATGCTGCCCATTCCATGTATCCCAGGCCACGCTTAGTGATTTGCTTGGAATTAGGGATGACTTGAGTTATCCCCTGGAAATGAGCTCCTAGACCCTGTCCCGGTTAGTAGCCAATCTTGAGCATGATGTTCCAGCCGTTGGCGTCTAATGACATACCCTTCTTAACAGCAGCCAATTACGGGGACACTGTTTGGTGACTGAAGGAAAAGGTATAAGCCCACGGATAATTTACATCAAGCATTGAGATGATGGGCTTATTTGATGGCCAAACCGCCGGCATGATTTTCTCAATGGCCTCCACAGTATGAGTAGTTACTGCACTTTTAACTTTGACTATGCGCCCTTGAAATGGAAATTTCAAACATTGATGTGCCGTGGAGGGGACTACCCCTAATGCTTCAATCCAAGGGCGACCCAGGATAGCCTTAAAAGTCAGGTCAATGTCAAGCACATAAAAGTCCACCGTCATAACAAGCGGGCCTAATTCTACCTGTAGGGAGACAACACCGTGACAGGCTCGCCGGGAGTTATCGTAGGCCGCTATAGTGGTGGGAGTTGGTTGCAAGCGGCATTCTGAAATGTTGCATGACCGCAGGGTACTTAGAGGGCACACATTTATGGAAGCCCCTGTATCAACCAAGGTGGCATCGATGGCCACCTTATTTATCATCAGAATTACACATAAAGGCATCTTTCGAGCTTCGGGGGGAGCTAGCTCACTATCTGTGAAAGTAATTGTTGGTCCCTTGTTTTCAATAGACAGGACTGAAGGCAGGTTGTCAGGGTTCATATCTTCATTTACCATAACCCTCTGCAGAAAAGCCTTCAAGGCATCTTGATGGGTCTGTGACCTTTTGATCAGCTTGAGGATGGATATTTTGGTTGGAGTCTGATCCAGATGCTTTAGTATATCATACTGGGTCCCTGGGACCGGATCTATCTCCTCGAGTTCCTGTTGATGCTGTTGATTGTTGCTGCTGGAATTTTGAGCCGGCTGACCCGGCATGGACAAGGATGCATTAGGATACATTCAGTGGAACATTCACCCGCTCCGTAGGGTGAGGTTATGGTGAAGTGGGGGTGAAGAGGTTGATGATCAGTCTGTCCCCATGTAATTTTAATTAATTACATATGTATTTTAGTGATTAACAAAACTTCATCAATAATCTCTAACATATTTCATAAGTCTTAAGTACAGGAAAATTACCAAGGTCAATCAAGTCAATGTTGATAAGTATTGCCTTACTGAAGCTTTAATCCTTTCAAAATGATATTTCTCTAAGTCCACATCGACTTCTGTTGAAAGTCATAACGATTTCTTTATGAGCATATCAATTTCAATATACCTATAACGATTTGATATCACAATGATTTCATGAGTGTTTTAACGATTTCCTTGTAAGACTGGAAAGTCATGTTGTTTCAAACAAGTCGATCCTATAACGATTCTATAAGTCATCACAACGATTTCTTTAGAACTCGTAACGACTTGCCTATCATAACGATTCTATAAGTCATCGCAACGATTTCTTTAGAATTCGCAACGACTTGCTCGCCGTAACGATTTCGTAAGTTATCATAACGATTTCTTTAGAACTCGTAACGACTTGCCTGTCGTAACGATTCTATAAGTCATCGCAACGATTTTTTTAGAATTCGCAACGACTTGCTCGCCATAACGATTTCGTAAGTTATCATAACGACTTCTTTAGAATTCGCAACGACTTGCTCGCCGTAATGATTTCGTTAGTTATCATAACGAATTCTTTAGAATTCGTAACGACTTGCTCGCCGTAACGATTTCGTTAGTTATCATAACGACTTCTTTAGAATTCGCAATGACCTGCTCGCCGTAACGATTTCGCAAGTTATCATAACGATTTCCTTAGAATTCGCAACAACTTGCTCGCCGTAACGATTTCGTAAGTTATCACAACGTCTTCTTTAGAACTCATAACGATTTGCTTTGTATAACGATTTGTTAAGTGTTTCACAACGATTTCTTCAGTGAACACAATGATTTCTTCAGTGAACACAATGATTTGCTTTGTATAACAATTTATTAAGTGTTCATATTAAATCCTACAGTCAATGTAATGATTTGCTATGACTCATAACGACTTGGTCAAACTGATTTGTTCATAACGATTTCATAAGTCATATAGTCATCGATTTTATGTCTTACATCGACTTGATACTCTCTTTCTTCAAGAAGCGTTGACTAGTCAAAGTCCACGTATATATCTCTCTGACACTCCTGCATTTATGAGATCTGAACGTATCTCTGCATGCATGCAGACGATATCGTCCATTATCGTGCTTACTCTGAATACGTCTTTTAGATTCAGCTATTTGGCTTTACTATTTTCATGACTATTTCTTTTAACATTGACTGACATCAGAGACAGCTTAGCTATCCGCTGTTCAAAATTGAAATTTGTGTAGATCTCTGATGCAGTTCCACTTTACAACGTTGGACAAATTAGAAGCCAAAGGATATCTCAGAAGATCTCATCTCTTTGCGTGCACAAGTGATCAAAAGGCTGTTGACTGGAAGCTTCCAAGCATCATTCAGTCTAACGTCTACTTAAGAGAGAGACAACAGACACTTCAATGTATATATTTCAAATTGGAGATATAAATACAAGACAGAAGATCAGAAGAAGTAGATAGATACAACGATAGATTGAAAAACCTGGTTCAAGCTTTCAAATCTTCAAAAAGAATTCCAGAGCCAAGAACCTCATTCCACTTTGCTTTCGCTCTTTGCTCTCCACTGTAGTGAAAAACTTGAGAGAGCTTGTGTAGTTCTGAGAGTGTGCTTAGCTTAGATTCTTTGCTCTCAGTGCTAGTTGCTTCAGATCTTGGCTTGTTAAAAGCTTGATCTAGGGGCTTTATCTTATTCCATTCTCTTTGTGTTGTTTCCCTTCGATTGTGAAGGAAGACCTGGTGGTATCCAGGGTGTAGTTTCCCTTCAGTTGTGAAGGAAGACCTGGTGGGGTATCCAGGGTGTTGTTATTTCCTTCGGGTGTGAAGGAAGACCAGCTGAGCTGGGTGTTGTAGTGTCCTTAGGGGGACTGTACCCTAGTTAGTAAAATCCTGAGTGGTTGCTCAGGGACTGGACGTAGGACTCCTAAGGAGAGGAGGTCCGAACCAGGATAATCCTTTGTGTCGTGTGATTGTTTTCTTTGTGTGATTGATATTTGAACTAACAGTCACTAACCTTCATCGAAGAACATTTTTGTGAATGTTTTTATTTACAGGTATCGTCTAGATTATTTTTAAAAGACCCATTCACCCCCCCCCCCTGGGCTCGTCAACTGGGCAACAAGTGGTATCAAAGTGAGTCTCTTCGACAAAGAAAAAGATCCAACGATCTGAAGAGTAAAGATCCATGGCAGCCCAAGGCAACATTGAAGGTCAGTCTGTCAACCGATCCCCTCTCTTCGATGGCAAAGATTATCCTTATTGGAAAACCAGAATGGAGTACTTCCTACAAGTCCATGATTATCAGATATGGTCCATAGTAGAAGAAGGTGATCTTCTAGTCACCAATGAGAAAGCTCAGTGGACAGATGATGACAGAAAGAAGATCTCCTTGAACTGCAAAGCAAAGAGCATTTTATGATGTGCTCTAAGTAAAAAGGAGTTCAACAGAGTCTCAGCCTGCAAATCCGCAATGGAAATGTGGGAAAAGCTCAGGATTATTTATGAAGGCACAGACAAAGTGAAGGAGACAAGAATCGACATTCTTTTCACTCAATATGAAAGATTTCAGATGCAATCAGGTGAGTCCATAACCCAAATGTTCAGTCGATTCACTGACATTACTAATGGACTGGCTGCTCTGGGGAAAACTTATGAGATTGGAGATATGGTGAGAAAATTCTTAGATCCTTACCATCCTCATGGACCCCAAAGGTCACAGCGATTGAAGAAGCTAATGACCTAAAAAGAATGTCATTAGAAAAGCTCATCGGGTCCCTTATGGCCCATGAGATCAATATGGAAAGACTAGGAGAGTCCTCAAGTAGAAAGAAGCACTCCAACGCTTTAAAAGCTGAAGAAGACTCACCAGAAGCAAGCTCAGATGAGAGTGAGAGTGTTGAGGACAGTGAAAATGAGGAAGCAATGCTCTCTAGAAGATTGCAGTGGATTCTAGCTAAGAAGAAGAAGTTGCAATCTGGTAGAAGGCACTTTAAAAGAAACAAGGACTTCAAGAAACCAGATGGAAAAGATCTAAAGAAAGGAGAACCCATCTACTATGAATGCAAAAAGCCAGGACACATCAAAGCTGAGTGTCCAAAATTCAAGAAACCGGAGCTCAGGAAGAAAGAAAGCTCCAGGAAGTTCACAAAATACAAGAAGAAGGTGATGGCAACGGCATGGGAAAACAGTAGCGACTCAGACAGTGAGTCAAGCTCCTGCAGCGATGAAGAAGAAGCCAATTTAGCTTTCATGGCTAATACCGAAGACAAGGTAACTTCTGACTCCTCTTTTGATTCATGCAATGATTCTGATTCAGATAATTTAGAGGAAGCATTTAACGAACTATATGATAAATATAAAGAAGTAACTAAACTATTAAAAGCTAGTAAGAAAAACAGTACTTGTTTAGAAAACACTAACTCTGATCTGAAAACAGAAAATGAAGAGTTAGAAAAACAAATAACTGAACTTAAAAGAAAAATGAATTATTATGTGAAGATTTAAATGATAAAAATAAACAAATAACGAAATTAGAAAAATAGGAAAATGTAGATGAACTAAGGAAAGAAATTAAAGACTTAAATGAAGAAAATGATAAACTATCAAGCACATTAGAAAAATTCACAAATGGTAAAAATTCATTAGTATTAAAAGGAGCTAGACGTTCAGAAAAGAAGAAAGATGGTGTAGGTTACACACCACCCGAAAATGTAGAAACAATAATTCCACCTAAAGTATATCCGACTCCAAAATTTGTCCCTGAGCAAGATATAGCATACAAAGCTAACTTTAAATATATTGAAAGAGTAACAAAAACATCTTGTTGTAGTCATTGCAATAGGTTAGGTCACATAAGAACCACGTGTCCAACAAGACATAAGAAATGGGTAATAAATGGGAAAATTGATGATACTAACCCATCAGGACCCAAAAGAATTTGGGTACCTAAAACTTGATGGTTTTATTTCAGGTTAACCCTCGAGCATCCAAATGGTATTTGGATAGTGGGTGCTCAAGGCACATGTCAGGAAACCAGAAATTATTCACTAATCTCCAAGCTGAAGAAGGAACAGTTACTTATGGAGATAATGGGAAAGGAACAGTAATAGGCAGTGGCTCTGTGAATAATAACAGAAGAACAACTATAGAAGATGTGTTGCTTGTCAAAGGGTTGAAGCATAATCTCATTAGCATCAGCCAGCTGTGTGACAGAGGCCATCAGATCCAATTTCAAGAATCGAAATGCAGCATACTGAAGGATGGATCAGTCATCTTTGAAGCAAATAGAGAAGAAAGAAATAGAGAAAAGAATCTTATATGACTCTCTATCATGATTGCTGAACAAAATGTTTGTCTGGCAGCAAATAAGGAAAATCTACTGAATTATGGCACAGACGACTAGGACATTACAGCATAGATGGCATGAGAAAATTGCTGAAGAAAAATCTTGTAGAAGGTCTGTCAAAGGTCAGTGCAAAAATGGAAGGTGTCTGTAGACCTTGTGCTAAAGGAAAGCACACCAAGAGCTCCTTCAAGTCAAAGACGGTGGTAACCACCTCAAAACCCTTAGAGCTCCTTCATATGGATCTATTTGGGCCAATGAGGACTACCAGTCTTGGAGGAAAGAACTTTGGATTTGTCATAGTCGATGATTACTCAAGATTCACATGGGTATCATTCCTAGAGCATAAAGATGACACATTTGATAACTTTGTCAGTTTCAGCAAGAAAGTTCAGAAGGATCAGAAGTTCAGCATTGTTTCTATGCGATCAGATCATGGTGGTGAATTTCAGAATGAAAATTTTGCTAAGTTCTGTGATGATCAGGGAATTGAGCATAATTTCTCAGCACCAAGGACACCACAGTAAAATGGAATTGCTGAGAGAAAGAATAGAACTCTATTGGATATGGCAAGAACAATGTTATCAGAATATGATCTACCAAGGTATTTTTGGGCTGAAGCAGTCAACACAGCAAGCTACATTATCAACAGAGTAATGATCAGGCCAATCCTAAAGAAGACTGCATATGAACTGTTCAAAGCAAAGAAACCAAAGATCAGCCATTTTAGGACATTTGGATGTCCTTGCTTCATCCACAACAATGGAAAAAGGGACATTGGTAAGTTGGATGCCAAATCAGATGAAGGCATCTTCATGGGGTACACCTCTAAACCCAAAGGCTATAGAGTATTTAATAAATGCACTTTATTAATTGAACAGTCTGTACATATTATTTTTGATGAAACTAACCCTTCCCTGAGAAAGGAAGAAGATAGTGACAATGATGATGCAGATGAACTGTCCAAGAAACTAAAGAATACATCAATTGAGGACAAGGATGATCCACCTCTGGAAGACATGCAACAAAAGGAAATTACACATGAAAATCTTCCAAAGGAGTGGAGATACAAGAAAGATCACCCACCTGAGAATATTATTGGTGATCCATCTATTGGGGTAAGAACAAGAGGTAACATGATACCCTGTGATTATTTAGCATTTGTTTCTCAAATAGAGCCGAGGACAGTCAATGAAGCTCTTGGTGATGAATCTTGGATCTTGGTCATGCAAGATGAACTAAATCAGTTCAAGAGAAACCAAGTATGGTCACTTGTTCCTAGACCATCAGACCATCCAGTTATTGGCAGCAAATGGGTGTTCAGAAACAAGTTGGATGAGGCTGGTGTGATCTTAAGAAACAAGGCCAGACTGGTAGCTCAAGGCTATTCTCAAGAGGAAGGCATAGATTTCGATGAAACATATGCACCTGTAGCTAGACTTGAGGCCATTAGAATACTACTAGCATATGCATCAGCATTAGACTTAAAACTATTTCAAATGGATGTCAAATCTGCATTCTTAAATGGTTTTATAAAAGAGGAAGTTTATGTGGAACAACCCCTGGGTTTTGATGACACAGAATTTCCTAATCATGTCTTTAAACTTCATAAGGCATTATATGGTTTAAAGCAAGCACCTAGGGCTTGGTATGAAAGGCTTAGTTCTTTTCTTCTAAACCATGGTTTCAGTAGAGGTCAAGTAGATAGCACTCTATTTATAAAATCAAAAGTTAAAAGCATACTGCTTGTACAAATTTATGTAGATGATATTATCTTTGGATCTACTGATGAATCCCTTTGCAAGTACTTTGAAAAGTTGATGCAGGGAGAATTTGAGATGAGCATGATGGGAGAGCTCAATTATTTCCTTGGACTACAAATCAAGCAAGGAAAAGATGGCACTCATATTTGTCAAGAAAAATACATCAAAGAGCTGTTAAAGAAATTTGGTTTTGAAAACACAAAGCCACTCTCAACTCCCATGAGTACATCTACCAGGATGGACAGTGACAAGGATGGTAAGAAAGTAGATCAAAAGATCTACAGAGGTATGATTGGCTCATTACTTTACTTAACAGCTAGTAGACCCGATATTCTATTTAGTGTATGCATGTGTGCTAGGTATCAAGCAGATCCTAGAGAATCACATTAATCTCTGTGAAAAGAATATTTAGATATTTAGCTAGAACTCATGATTTAGGTCTGTGGTATCCAAAATCCTGTGAAATTAGTTTAGTAGGATATTCTGATGCTGACTATGCTGGATGCAAAGTAGATAGAAAAAGCACCAGTGGTGGTTGTCAATTTCTTACAGGGTGTTTGATATCCTGGTCCTCAAAGAAACAAAATTCAGTGGCACTATCTACAGCAGAAGCTGAGTACGTGGCTGCTGGAAGTTTTTGTACACAACTCCTATGGATAAAGCAACAACTTGAAGATTTTGGATTAAATATCAAATCGATTCCACTATTGTGTGACAACACCAGTGCTATCAATCTCACCAAAAATCCAGTCCAACATTCAACGACCAAGCATATTGAGGTTAGATATCATTTCATTCGTGATCATGTTGCAAATGGTAATATTGAAATATCATTTATTGACACAAATGGTCAGTTAGCAGATATCTTCACAAAAGCCTTACCTGAAGAGAGATTCACATCTCTTAGAAGGGAATTGGGCATGTGTAATTTGTGAAAAGATTTTTGTTTGAAACTGGTACAAAATTTTTTAGATTTAAGTAAATTTTTCCTCCATGGATTTAAGCAAAAGAAATTCAAATTATCTCTGTTGGTCACTCTCTTTTTAAAGTCGGTTTGAATAGTCAAACTTATTTGTCGCTTTCTGCCGTCGTTTGGCGCCTCACTTTCCGCAAAGCATTTATTAATTTACAAAAATCGATGTGGGAACGATTCACCTCCCATCTTCTACCTTTTTCCCTCTTTCGTCTGGTAGCCTGAGCTGATGCCCTAACGTCTCTGAAGTCGACTCTCAGCTCATTTGAAGTTTCTCTCTTCTTCCCATGAAGAAATTCTTGAGGACCTTTCATTCCTCCTTCCTTCTCAACCCTCCAGAAAACCTCCTCACCTGATTCCATGGTCGCATCCACCGTTTTCGGGAGTCTGGGTGGCTACAGCGCCGAGTTCCTTACTCCTGAGCAGCAGGAGAGGTTCACTTACGTAAAGACGAAGCTGTGTGGGAATAAAGAGGTTGATATTGCAGATCTGGAGAAAAATGGGATGCACAGTGTAGTGGCTGTAATTATCAGGATGCAGTGGATGGGAATCTCAACCCTCTCAGAGGTAAGCTATCCAGACCTTGTAAAGGCCTTCTATGTTTGTCTGAAATCAGAGGCAGATGGATCCCTGACATCCTTTGTCAAGGGAACCCAAATCAGGATCGACCGTGATGTTTTGAAAACCCTATTTGGTGTATGTACATCTGGTCACAGTGGAATCCACTCAGTGGATATTCAAGCGAAGGGTCTAGGTATCATTGGTCCAGACTTCAGGCTGAAAGATGGAAAGCTGGACATCAATCAGCTAAATGCCTTCAACAGGATTTTACATTTCATAGTGTGTCAGATTCTGGCTCCGAGAAGTGCTACTTTCTCATCTTGTACCAAGGCCGACTCAGACTTAATGTTTTGGGCCATCCAAAACAGGGAAATCAATATGGCTGAGGTAATGATAGAAAGGATGAAGTTCGCCAGAGAACAGGTTTGGGATACCAAGAGCAAGCTAAACGTCTCTCTGCCAGTAACACCTACAGCAGAACCAGCAGTAGCAGCTTCAGTAGCAGTTGAACCAGCAGTACCAGAATCAACAGCAAAACCAACAGAACAAGCAGTGGTAGCAGGATCACCTGTAATTGCTGTTGAATCTCCACCTCCAAAAGCACCAGCAGAAGAAGCAATGGCAGGTGTAGCAGATCCTTTGCCCACCTCCATCGTTGCCTCTATCCTTAAAGAGGTATTGGATTCTATCCACTCCACTCCAGTCACTCCAGAGGCTGGCGGAGAATCAGTGGCAGAAGTTGTGGCATCAGGCCACATTGAGGAATCAATTGCAGCACCAGTTCAGGAGGAGCAATCAGATGCTCCAGCAGATGTTGTTTTGGAAGAGGCTCCCATTCAGGGGGAGCAAGAGCCAATGGAAAAGGATGCTCCTGTTCAGGGGGAGCAATCAAAGGAAGGACCAGCAGAAGCAGCTCACTGTGATGAGCCTATGGGCAGTGTACCAGCTGATGAAAACTTGCCTAATGCTCAGAATGATGTCAGAGATGGGGAGACAGCCAGCTCCTCTGACTCAGATGATGATCAGCAGCCTCCAGCTTCAGAGGCCAGGCAGAAAGGAAAAGAAGTAGATTCAGATGTCCCACTCCTATCAGATACTCCATTTGAAAGGCAGATGAGGCAGAAAATAGTGATCAATTTAAAGCCTGTGATTGAGAGACTTGATGTTCAAGGTACAATTTTGTGTTCTCTTCAATCTGATGTCAATTCCATTTTCATGTGCCAAGCTTCAGCTTCTAAGGAAATTTTCGGTATTAGAAATGCCATGAAATGGTTTAACAAAGAGATGGGAAATATGAAATCAATGCTATCTGAGATTCTGAAGGCAGTAGGAGCTCCAGCTCCTCCTCCTCCTGCACCTCCTGCAGATCAGAACTTGGGTGCTAATACTTCTAGGCCATCAGGGCCATCAATTCAAGAGTCAAGGCCATCAGGGCTAGCACCAGCAGCAGCAGAGGCAGAAGCTAATGTGCAAGGGCCTCCAGGGCCAGCTGAGCAAGTGTCAGGGCCATCAGGGCCATTGGAGAGTGGACCTGTGCAGACAGAGGTTGAAGAAGAGGTCTTGGCACCTAAGCCTCCAGCTCCTTCTCCTCCCCTCACACACCAGTTCCTCCATCTCCTCCCTCAGCTCCTACAGCACCCCTGCTCCTCAGCCATTCAAAAAGCCTCAATCCAGACCATCTCCTCTCCAACACCATTTCCTTCTCAATCCACCTCATCTTCTGCATCTTCTATTCACATACTTCCACCTCCACCTATTTCTGAGGTGCCCCCAGCATCCTCTACTGGAGCCTCATCCTCCTCTGGTCCCTCCCCTGGACCAGTTGATGACATTCCCACTACTTCTCATTCATTTCTTCATCCTTCTCCTCCACCCTCTTTCATCACTATAATCCCTGAGACAGCTCAACTTGACTCTCCCTTTATAGAAAAAATAAAGGATGAGTTTGAGGTAGGCATTCTCAGGTCTGTGCTGAAGGTTGGGGAGCACATCCATAGGGCAGACTCTTCCAGTTCTGCACCTAAGAAGAGGAAAATTTCTTCTACCTCCTCCATTTCCTCTGAGCCTAAATACCCTCCTTTGTGGTTTTCCCTCACAGTGGACAACAAAAATAAACCACTGTATAGAGAATATCTCTCAAAGGTCGTTCTTGCCACCATCATTAACCTTCCATTCCTCAATCTAACAGATCATTTAAACACCATTTTACCCTTCACTTCTCTTTCCAAATCCGAAAAATCCAAAATCTTCTCTATTGCCCACTCCAAAACCGAAGAGCAGTGGGGCAAAGGCCACAAAGATCTCTTCGAAAGATACATTCTTGCCAAATCTGCCAGATTCCCTCCAAGGGACCACTCCCTGACCTTATCAGAGTGGTTCAGAATTTATCATAGAGAAATTTGGGCACCCTTCATTCAGAAAGAGATCAAGATGGTCAGACACTATGTGTTGTTCAACAACTACAGATATGTCCATCGACTTCCAGAAGTTCAGCTGAGCCAATTCAAAAGGGCTATCTCAGCTCTCAATCTAGGCATCTCACAATCTTCAGATATTCAGGTAGACTTTGCTACCCTTCCTGTGCCTGATGAGATAGCACTACCACATATTCATTTTCTTGTCATGGAATCCTCTGTAGGATCCATCATCTTTGAACGTTTTGTCAGAGTAATGGGAAGAATTAAAGTTCAGAAAGGTTGCCTGGTTGCTTTTCCTAGATTTCTATTTAAAGAATATCACCAGGGGCATGTCAGTGCTGAAGTTCTAGCCCCAATTCTGTCTGAATGTGAAAGGTTGACATCCTCAGAATGGAGTAGATTCTATCCTTTGTCTGCTCAACAGCTGTTCACCCTGAATGAAGCTCAAGCCAGGGAAGGCAAACCTGTTGTCTCTCCAGCCACATTCATGGATATGAACTCCATTCACCTTGTAAATGACCCCTTCAAAGTTTGGGAGGAAAGGTACAAGGTGTATGTAGCTCTACATAAAGCTCTCAGAGATAATCACAATCACTATCCTGTGTCCATGGATCAGTTTCTTACCTGTGCCAGCTTTGGGACTAGTCATTTCCTGAAGATGACTATGGATAAGAATGCTTATGCTGATCTTCTCTATAAGCACCTAGATCTTCATCTTCAAAGGATGGCTTCCTCCATGGGACCAACCTACTCTTTGTCTTTTGGAGTCTTTAAAACTCATTTTAAAGAGCAGGAAGCACAGGCATGGGAAACCATCTCTCACTTTGCCTCTCTTCTGTCTCCTGCTTACTATCTGTCTGTACCTCCTCAACATTAATCAAACATTCTTGTTTGTGTGCTCCTATCTTTTTTCTCTTCTTTCTTTATCTCAGAATATTCGTTTTGCCTAATGACAAAAAGGGGGAGGAAATTAGTATGTCTGAAATACATTCCAAAAATATTTCGGGAGAAATTTAGCATATTCTGACTGTTTTTATATACCTTTCATCCATGCTTATTGTTCAGTTTTGTCATCACCAAAAAGGGGGAGATTGATGATCAATCTGTCCCCATGTAATTTTAATTAATTACATATGTATTTTAGTGATTAACAAAACTTCATCAATAATCTCTAACATATTTCATAAGTCTTAAGTACAGGAAAATTACCAAAGTCAATCAAGACAATGTTGGTAAGTATTGCCTTACTGAAGCTTTAATCCTTTCAAAATGATATTTCTCTAAGTCCACATCGACTTCTGTTGAAAGTCATAACGATTTCTTTATGAGCATATCAATTTCAATATACCTATAACGATTTGATATCACAACGATTTCATGAGTGTTTTAATGATTTCCTTGTAAGACTGGAAAGTCATGTTGTTTCAAACAAGTCGATCCTATAACGATTCTATAAGTCATCACAACGATTTCTTTAGAACTCGTAACGACTTGCCTGTCGTAACGATTCTATAAGTCATCGCAACGATTTCTTTAGAATTCGCAACGACTTGCTCGCCGTAACGATTTCGTAAGTTATCATAACGATTTCTTTAGAACTCGTAACGACTTGCCTGTCGTAACGATTCTATAAGTCATCGCAACGATTTCTTTAGAATTTGCAACGACTTGCTCGCCGTAACGATTTTGTAAGTTATCATAACGACTTCTTTAGAATTCGCAACGACTTGCTCGCCGTAACGATTTCGTTAGTTATCATAACGACTTCTTTAGAATTCGCAATGACTTGCTCGCCGTAACGATTTCGTTAGTTATCATAACGACTTCTTTAGAATTCGCAATGATTTGCTCGCCGTCACGATTTCGCAAGTTATCATAACGATTTCCTTAGAATTCGCAACAACTTGCTCGCCGTAATGATTTCGTAAGTTATCTCAACGTCTTCTTTAGAACTCATAACGATTTGCTTTGTATAACGATTTGTTAAGTGTTTCACAACGATTTCTTCAGTGAACACAACGATTTGCTTGTATAACGATTTATTAAGTGTTCATATTAAATCCTACAGTCAATGTAACGATTTGCTATGACTCATAACGACTTGGTCAAACTGACTTGTTCATAACGATTTCATAAGTCATATAGTCATCAATTTTATGTCTTACATCGACTTGATACTCTCTTTCTTCAAGAAGCGTTGACTAGTCAAAGTCCACGTATATATCTCTCTGACACTCCTGCATTTATGAGATCTGAACGTATCTCTGCATGCATGCAGACGATATTGTCCATTATCGTGCTTACTCTGAATACGTCTTTTAGATTCAGCTATTTGGCTTTACTATTTTCATGACTATTTCTTTTAACGTTGACTGACATCAGAGACAGCTTAGTTGTCCACTATTCAAAATTGAAATTTGTGTAGATCTCTGATCCAGTTCCACTTTACAACATTGGACAAATTAGAAGCCAAAGGATATCTCAGAAGATCTCATCTCTTTGCGTGCACAAGTGATCAAAAGGCTATTGACTGGAAGCTTCCAAGCATCATTCAGTCTAACGTCTACTTAAGAGAGAGACAACAGACACTTCAACGTATTTATTTCAAATTGGAGATATAAATACAAGACAGAAGATCAGAAGAAGTAGATAGATACAACGATAGATTGAAAAACCAGTTCAAGCTTTCAAATCTTCAAAAAGAATTCCAGAGCCAAGAACCTCATTCCACTTTGCTTTAGCTCTTTGCTCTCCACTGTAGTGAAAAACTTGAGAGAGCTTGTGTCGTTCTGAGAGTGTGCTTAGCTTAGATTCTTTGCTCTCAGTGCTAGTTGCTTCAGATCTTGGCTTGTTTAAAAGCTTGATCTAGGGGCTTGATCTATTCATTTCTTTGTGTTGTTTCCCTTCGGTTGTGAAGGAAGACCAGGTGGTATCCAAGGTGCAATTTCCCTTTAATTGTGAAGGAAGACCTAGTGGGGTATCCAGGGTGTTGTTATTCCCTTCGGGTGTGAAGAAAGTCCAGCTAAGCTGGGTGTTGTAGTGTCCTTAGGGGGACTGTACCCTAGTTAGTAAAATCCTGAGTGGTTGCTCAGGGACTGGACGTAGGACTCCTAAGGAGAGGAGGTCCGAACCAGGATAATCCTTTGTGTCGTGTGATTGTTTTCTTTGTGTGATTGATATTTGAACTAACAGTCACTAACTTTCATCGAAGAATATTTTTGTGAATGTTTTTATTTACAGGTATCGTCTAGATTATTTTTAAAAGACCCATTCACCCCCCCCTGGGCTCGTCAACTGGGCAACAGAGGTGTCAATGATAGAGGGATTGGCTATTATGGGTGGAGGCATAGTGGAGAATGGGATGTTAAGGGGTGACGGAATGACGGGTGGTATGATAGAGGTATTGCAGAGGTGGCGAGGTAATGGTAGCGATGGTGGGTGTGGTGGAGGTAGGTGTGATGTGAGAAATGGCCAAAAGTTGGCCCACTTTATGCTCATCGTCATAAGCCCATGCGGCTGCGGGTGGCGGATGGTGGATGATGGGGTTGACTTGAGCGGGTGGAGGAGGTGGTGGAGCAGGTTAGGGGTTCGGAGCGGGCTGGTGCTGCGGCATAGGGTTGCGAATTATGCCGAGGTCATTTGCAGGATGTTGTGGTTGTTGTGGTGTTGTTGTTGGAACTAGAACGGTTGCTAGAATTGTTGTTGTTGCTGTTGGAATTGTTGTTGCTATTGCTGGAATTGCTATTGTTGTGGCTGTTGTCGCCTTTGCTGCTACTGTTGTTGCCTCTGCCCCTGTTGGTCCCTCAATGTCTGGATCAATCTTTTCATTTTGTCCCAATCAATTTGATTTTTCTCGTGGAGATCATATATAATGTCTCTGAATTGAAAACAATTCGACACATTGTGGCCCGGATGAAGGTGGTACACGCAATACTTTGTCTGGTCCGCTGTCATGTTCCACTTAGCCTTCTCGGGAGGTAGCCTAAGGGCATTAAGGGACAAGAGGGCCACAAAAATATCAGCTAGACTCTTTGGAAGGGGAGGATATTGAGATCTTTTAGGTCTGTTAGGCTTCCTGGGAGCATAGCCATTTTGGGGTGGAGGGACCTGATTGTACTGGCGCTGGTCTTGTTGGGGGTTCTGGGTTTGAGGAGGTGGCTGCCTATTGTTCCAGAGCTGCTGAGGTTGTTGGGTATAGGGAGACCTACCTACTGAACCCTGAGGATTGTTGACTGCACCTACCTGCTCATTGGTTTGGACTCCTTCGGTGATGGGACCTTGAGGTTTCTTAGGATAGCAGGACTTAGGGGTCTCAAACATAGAGTGGATGGGCGAGTCCTTAAGCTGGGTATGGATGAAATGGGCTCGGCTGTATAGTTGGTGCATAGAGGTGATGTCATTCATAGCTAAGATGGCACGATAGGTAGGTGTGGCATTGGCAATTCTCAACTTGACTTTCTCCTCCGCAGGCATTGGGCAGCGGACCTTTGAAGCTAGGGCACACCACCTATCAGCATAAACTGCAAACTCCTCATCAGGCTTCATCTTTTCAGCTACTAGATCAACAAAAGAATACTCGGGTCCGACCCGGTCTTGAAACTGTTGTAAGAATCTTTCTTGAACAATCTGAAAATCCTCGGCTTCCTCGGGGGGTAAAGAGTAGAACCACTCGAGGGCCGCTCCATCCAATGACTTGCGAAACAAGTACGCCATGAGATGGCGGTCGTACTTGTGCAGGGTAGATTCATATACAAAATCTTTCAAATGAACATAGGGGTCACCTACCCCAGAATACCGCCGGTAGACAGGGAGTTCTGACTGGGGTGGGACCCGGAGGTGTTGAAAGGAAGGAAGGGGGATATCAGCAGCTTTCTGCAGATCCAATTGTCTCTGGAGGTCATGGAGCTCCCTCTTCATAGACGTCCACTCCGCAAGGAAGTCGGAGGGGGACGTGACGTGGTGAGCGGGAATGAGGGAGCGGGATTGCTCCAAAGAATAAGACCTCTCACGGGGAACAGAAACAAGTTCGGCCTGATAGAATGAGGAGAATGGAGGGGATTTGGGCCGAACCTCCCACGTGGGAAGGTAGCTCGGCTCGGAAAAATGAATAGCCCGCGGACGCAAGGGAGTGGGATCCACCATGGTGGAAGGAACTGTTAGTTATGGGTGTCATCAAGCCAATCATAACTTGTACAATCTTGTTCTTTAATAATAATAATAAGGCTTTTATATTCATTATGTGTAATTCGTTTATCGTTTCATTATGAAGTCCATGAATATGCGTAATGGATACTAATTATGATGAGATCATAACAATGGGATTAATGTCCTTTAAACGCATATTCTTAATTGTTCCTAGTCGGAGGATATTCGAGAAGGACATCGAATATCCGGTTAGACTAGTACAGGTTGCACCTGCTCATATGATGAGGGTGACTGGTCTCATAGTCACTTGTGTGGAGACACTAAGGTGAATCTGTAGGTGCTCATTGGAGAATGAGTTCACTGAACTGATCCGTTATGAATCGCTGGATGGTAATGTTACCTAACTGTCAACCAGCTAGATTCATTGTCACAGTGGCATGATTGGTCCTTAGACCTGAGACACCAAGGACACCTTGTTGGTGGACTTCTAGATTTTGACCTTAACTTATAGATCTCTAGCCATGGGGTCTTAATCAGTTAAGTGTTTGGATCTAGCGGAATACCTTCGAAGGTGATTGTGTGGTCAACATGGGATCGCTCGCTCTCGGTAATAAGAGAGTGAATGCTCTAGGGAAATATGCCTAATAGTCCCTGGCCAGGGCATGACTACTTATCAGAAAAGGAGTTTTCTGATATTGTTATGTGGCATCTAATCCAAGTGTGTGCGCGTATTAGGGTTTGACAGTTGACCATACCCTAAGTGCACTCGGGAGCATTGTACGAGCGAAGGATTATAGTCACGTGGTATCTGTTGACACAAAAGGTTCCTTGAATGGGTTGCTGAACCCCAATGCTTTCCAGGATCAAGTGGTGTTGCTTGGCACCCAACTTGAATGGAAGCCCGGTCAATTATCGTGAGACGATAATGATTGTGTAATTAATTAATATGAATATTAATTAATTACAGTAAGTTATAAAGAGTTATTGTGTAATTAATAATATGATATATTAATTAATTACAGTAAGTAATAAAGAGTTATTGGGCTTAATGGGGAAAACTGGACTAGCACTTGGGCCTAGAGGGTCACACGCAATAGAGTTCCGAGCAGACTGGGCAGGATGACCGATACAGACATTAACTGGGTTTTTGTGAAAAATCGCAGAGTCTATTTATACACGTGGAGAGTTAAACCCTGGCCCAAGCTCTAGGCTCTCTCCCTGGCCGCCACCTCCTCTCTCTCTCCCTGGGCGCCCCCACCTTCTCTCTCTCCTCTCTCTGGCACATGGTGGAGTTGAGATCCGGGAGACGCGTGGAGAACGAGGAGATCTCGTCTACGTCCGGAGCTCGCGTGGATACGTCTAGAGGCCGGACACCTGAACGGCTTGAAGCACCAGTGCCTCCAGTGCTACCTCCTCCCCGGATTCGGGAGTTTCGCAACCCCGCAAAGGTAAAGATCGGATCTTCCTACGCGCGGGTTCTCCATTTTTGTTCGATTCCGACCGCCGGCAACGATATCTACCTGAGGGAATCGCACTTTCCGCTGCGCTCTGATCGATTCCTTACAGTGGTATCAGAGACAGGTTGCTGGCTCGGTCGGAATTGGCGTCATATGAATGTCATTTTATGTGTTTTCGTCGATTCGCGTTCTGCATGAATCCCTAATTTTTACCTCGTTCTTGGGTCGCACATGGGATGTGCACTTCCCGTTTGGTACATGGAAGTTGTTCCTGGTACCAAGGGCTTCGCGAAGAACCCTTCGTGGTGTCGTTTGGCCCTCTGTAGTGGCCACACGACCCTCTGCAAGATGCCTTCGTTGTGCAGGTTTCGCTTTCTTGGACAATCCAAGATGGGGCGATTTTTGTAGGTTTTTGGGGTTTTTCCAGGGATTTCTGGGCAATGGGAGGAAGTTTCGGTGCCGCGGTGCCATCCGCGGCCACCGGGGCAGCGCGGGGGCCGGCGGGGCCACCCTCCGCCAGTGGGCGGCGGCGGCTAGGGTTTCACCCTAGCCGCGCGCCCCTCTGTTCGGGCGGAGGGGGCGACCCCGCGCGAGGCGCCCGCGGGCCGCTCGCGAGTAGCCCGTGGGCCCTCCCGTGGGTAAGTTGCGGGTGGACCCCCCCCCCCCCCCCCCCCCGCAGGTCCCGGGCTGGCAGATCCGATCCGCGCCGGATCCGACCGGACGGATCCGCCAGACCCAAACCCCTTCCCATTTTTAGTTTTTTAAATTGTTTAAACACCAGAAAAATTCTTTAAAAAATTCCAAAAAATTCTGAAATTAGTTTTAAGAGCTTTTAAAATTGTTTTAGCTCTTTGTAAATTAATTTTCAGATGTTTGACCCAATATTTAATTAGTTTAAGGGAATTCTAAAATTGTTTTAGTTATTTCCTACCATCTAATTAATGCATGTTAATTAATTTAAGAATGTGATTCTTGTCAAATTAATTAACAGTAAATTTTGGCGGATTCATGCAGCAACGGTGAATGGCGTTTATCTAATGTTGATTAGATGTTATCCATGTTAGTTAAATTGTTTAGTTAAATGGTTTTCAAAATAAATTATTATATTTTTGAAATAAAAGTTATTTCAGAAGTAATTATGTGATAATTGCTTATTGATGCATGTGATGTGTTGATGTGTGGATGGATGATCATGGACTTAGATATCATGTGATGATGTTTATGTATTATGGCATGTGATGTAATTTATGAGGACTGTGTGCCTCCCTCTCTTCCTCTATTAAATCCGGGTTGTACATTCTATCTCCCCCCTGTTATGTACTCCCCTTGACTTGTTCAAGGTTTCTTATTATTATCTGATGTATATTTATGGGCCTGCGAGCCCAATTTAATGTTACTTGTAATTTTAAGAAGCGGATTGGCGGAGATGGAGGAGAGTACCATGCAAGGCCTTCCTGGAGATAGAATTACATCAAGCAAAAGCATTGATGCGGGACTGCCATATGTTTGCCATGTTTGTGGATTACCAACTGGCTCTGGTAATGCCACTCTAGGTTAAAGTCCATGATCATCCATTATTTTTCTTCATATATATGATATATGTGGAATGTGCTATGATATATATAATTAAATATATGATATTCCAAATTCTATATATCAATAGCACGCAGATATAGAGACCAAGATAAATATGTCAAAATCCCTCCTCGTTCAAACTTTAAGCCGTAGCGTAATCATTTAGAATGAATTACGTGGCCCTCCATCATTATAGTTTTAGGATTGCCATTAGATCGGGCAAGTTTGTTGTGCTATCCACAAGGCTTGCCAAATCTGATGACAGACTAAAACTATGGCATGGTGATGCCTTAAACGGGGTAGAGGAACGGTGTAGCTTTGTTGTGCTATCCACAAGGGCTACATCCAAATCTATGCTCGTTCATAATGATGGTACTGCTTAGACTGGATTTAATGACTTGTTGTGCTATCCACAAGGTCATTAAAATTCAGGGGCCAAAATAAGATCGGATATTGCAAGAGTTGCAAGTGTCAAGAGTTGACCGCTTTCAGATCATAGTATGGTTTGTTGTGCTATCCACAAGATCATGCTATGAGTCTATAAGATTCTGATCCCCACTAGGAGACCGTCGGAGTCTCCCATTCTGTATATCTGAGGGTTACACAGTCTGTCGAAAAATAGTGGGAGCTAATCTTGATTAAAGTCCTAATCTAGATTTAATTATTATGAACATCTGCTAATTGTGTTTACATTTCCTTTATAGGCAAAAATGTCGTCAAGTAACCCACTCCGTGGCATACTGGATGCCAACAAATTGACAGGCCCGAACTACTAGGATTGGCTCAGGAACCTGAAGATTGTCCTCAGGTCTGAGCGCATTGCCTATGTCCTGGAAGGTGAGATCCCCGCTGAACCACCTCTGGATGCACCTGAAGGGGAAACACTTGAATTTGCGAAGTGGAAGGAGGATTCCACTCTAGCCCAATGCTACATGCTTTCCTCAATGAGAAATGAGTTGCAAAGGCAGCATGAGAACATGGATGCTAGATCCATTATGCAGCACTTGCAGGAGCTCTTTGAAGAGCAGAGCAGGGTGGAGAGATATGAGATATCCAAGGCCCTGTTCAGAGCTCGCATGGCAGAGGGGTCTTCAGTACAGACTCATGTACTGAAGATGATAGAGTGGATTGAGAGGCTCGAGGGGCTTGGTTTTCCTCTTGACAAGGAACTGAGCACGGACCTCATTCTCCAGTCACTTCCAGATTCATATTCCCAGTTCATTGTAAACTTTACAATGAACAAGATTGAGGTGAGTTTAGCTGAGATGCTCAACATGCTGAAGGCTGCTGAGGGCAACCTTAAGAAGGAAAAGCCCACTGTTCTCATGGTTGGAAAGTCCAACAAGAAGAGGAGAGCAGTGCAAGCCTTTAAGAAAGGAAATGCAAAGAAGCAGTCCAAGCAGAAGCAAAAGAAGGACATAAGCAAAGGAGAAGAAAAGGGCGAGTGCTTCCACTGCAAGAAAAAGGGGCACTGGAAAAGAAATTGCAAGGACTACCTTGCAATGAAGGCTCAGGAGAAGCAGAAGCTTGGCGAAGCTTCAAGTATCTATATGATAGATCTTCACTTGTCCATTAGAGATTCCACATCTTGGGTTTTAGACACTAGATGTGCTTCTCATGTCTGCAATGATATGTAGGTGTTGACAAGTAGAAGGAAGCTGAGCAAGGGCGAGGTCAACTTGAGGCTTGGAAACGGCGCAAGTGTTGCTGCACATAGTGTGGGGACAGTGAAGCTCAAGTTACCCTCAGGAGATTTACTTTCATTAGATGATTGCTACTTTGTGCCTAGCATTATTAAGAACATTGTTTCTGTTTCTTGTTTAGACAGAATTGGATACAAGTTTACCATTGAGAACAATAGTTGTTCAGTTTATTTGAGAAATAAACTAGTTGCTTTAGAAAATTTGGTAAATGGTTTGTATCTACTTGATGTTTCTTATAATGATCAGTCTGTCCCCATGTAATTTGAATTAATTACATATGTATTTTTGTGATTAAAAAACTAAACTAGTTTTTATAAATAATATCTAATGAATATTTCATAAGTCTTAAAGTACAGGAAAAATACCAAGGTCAAACAAGCTAATAAAGGTATGCACTACTTCTCTGAAGCTTTAATCTTTTCAACATAATATTTCTCTAAGTCCATATCGATTTCTGTTGAAATTCATAATGATTTCCTTATAAGACTGAAAAGTCATGTTGTTTCAATCAAGTCGATGTCGTAACGATTTCATAAGTTACCGTAACGATTTCTTTAGACCTGCCTGTCGTAACGATTTCATAAGTTACTGTAACAATTTCTTTAGAAGTCGCAATGACTTGCCTGTCGTAACGATTTCGTAAGTTACCGTAACGATTTCTTTAGAACTCGCAATGACTTGCTCGCCATAACGATTTCTTTAGAACTCGCAACGACTTGCCTGTCATAACGATTTCGTAAGTCACCGTAACGATTTCTTTAGAACTCGCAATGGCTTGCTCGCCGTAACGATTTCATAAGTTACCGTAACGATTTCTTTAGAACTCGCAACGACTTGCCTGTCGTAACGATTTCGTAAGTTACCGTAACGATTTCTTTAGAACTCGCAATGACTTGCTCGCCGTAACGATTTCTTTAAAACTCACAATGACTTGCCTGTCATAACGATTTCGTAAGTTACCGTAACGATTTCTTTAGAACTCGCAATGGCTTGCTCACCGTAACGATTTCGTAAGATATCATAACGATTTGCTTTGCACACAGATTTCTTTAAGCGCTCATAACGATTTGCTTTGCACAAAGATTTCTTTAAGCGCTCATAACGATTTGCTTTGCACAAAGATTTCTTTAAGCGCTCACAACGATTTGCTTTGCGCAACGATTTCTTTAGAGCCCATAACGACTTGATAAGTGTTCATAACGATTTGCTCTCTAGTATTCATAACGATTTCATAAGTCATATAGACAACGACTTTACAGTTTATATCAACTTGATTTTTATCTTATCTCTTGAAGAGTTGACTAGTCAAAGTCACGCATATATTTATCTATCACTCCTGCATTTATGAGTTCTGAACGTATCTCTACATGCATGCAGACAATATCGTCCATTATTGTGCTTACTCTGTATACATCTTTTAAAAAAAGCTATTTGGGATTGCTATTCTAGTGAATACCCACATCAACGTATACTGACAACAAGAGACAGTTTGAGTTGTCTACTGTCTAGCATTTAATGTGTGTAGGGTCCTGAAGACTTTCTATCATACAATGTTGGACCTATAGACGTCAGAAGACCCTATCTCTTTGCGTGCTCAAATGGATAAAAGATAGTTGAAGCTTCCAAATTTCAAACAGTCTAACGACTACTCAAGAGAGAGACAACGGACACTTCAATGTCTATATTTCAAATTGAAGATATAAATACAAGTCAGAAGAATAGAAGAATACATATAGACCAGAAAGATACTACAATAGTTCGAGCGTTCAAGTATTCAAATTCTTCTGCAGAAAAGTCTAGAGCCAAGAATCTAATTCCTCATCACCTTCAGCTCTTTGCTCTCTGTGCTGTAATAGATTTTCTAAGAGAGCCCGTGTAGTTCTGAGAGTGTGCCTTGTTTAGATTCTTCCTCTCAGTGCTAGTTGCTTCAGATCTTGGCTTGTTAAAAGCTTGATCTAGGGGCTTGAATTTCATTCAATTCTCTTTGAGTTGTTGTTCCCTTCGGGTGTGAAGGAAGACCTGGTGGTATCCAGGGTGTAGTTCCCTTCGGTTGTGAAGGAAGACCTGGTGAGGCATCCAGGGTGTTGTTGTTCCCTTCGGGTGTGAAGGAAGACCAGCTGAGTTGGGTGTTGTTGCGTCCTTAGGGGGACTGTACCCTAGTTAGTGAAATCCTGAGTTGTTGCTCAGGGACTGGACGTAGGACTCCTAAGGAGAGGAGGTCCGAACTAGGATAATTCTTGTGTTCTGTGATTGTCTTCTTTGTGTGTTTAATATTTAAACTAACAGTCACTAACCTCCTTCGAAGATCGTTTGTGTGAATTTTTTTTTAGTTACAGGTATCTTGTATATTATTTTAAAAGACCCATTCACCCCCCCTCTGGGCTCATCAACTGGGCAACATCTTATGCAAATCTCCATGTTGATGTTTCTCCTAAGAGAAGTAAGAATAGTGTGAACACTGCCTACTTGTGGCATTGTAGGCTTGGTCACATTGGCGAGAATAGGCTCCAAAAGTTGCATAAGAATGGATACTTGGATCCATTTGATTATGAATCATATGCAACTTGCGAATCCTGTTTAATGGGTAAGTTGACCAAATCTCCATTTAGTGGACATGGAGATAGGGCCAAGGACATATTAGAACTAATACACTCGGATGTATGTGGTCCAATGTCTACCCAAGCCAAGGGTGGCTACTCATACTTCATTACATTCACGGATGACTACTCAAGGTTCGGATTTGTTTACTTAATGAAGTACAAATCTGAAGCTTTTGAGAAGTTCCAAGAATTTAAGAATGAAGTTGAGAAGCAAACTGGAAAAAGTATTAAAATCCTACGGTCAGACCGAGGAGGTGAATACTTGAGTACAGAGTTCACACAATTCTTAAAGGATAATGGTATCCTTTCTCAATGGACTCCTCCCTATACACCTCAGATGAATGGTGTATCGGAAAGGAGGAATCGCACCTTGTTGGACATGGTACGATCCATGATGAGCCGTTCACAGTTACCAGTTTCCCTATGGGGATATGCGCTAGAGTCAGCGGCATATCTACTGAACAGGATTCCCAGTAAATCTGTGTCTTCTACTCCATATGAGATATGGAAGAGTAGAAAGCCTGATTTTAAACATGTTAAAATCTGGGGATGTCCAGCCCACGTGAAGAGACACGACCCAGATAAACTGGAATCCAGAACCGATAAGTGCAGGTTTGTTGGATACCCAAAAGAAACGTTTGGGTACTACTTTTACCATCCTGGTGAACAAAGAGTGTTTGTCGCTAGGAGAGCTATCTTCTTGGAAGAGGAGTTCCTTACCCAAGAGGACAGTGGGAGTAAGGTAGATCTAGAAGAGGTTCTAGATCCACAAACTGTGCAAAGTCCACCAGTTGAAACATCAATTCCGGAACCTGTTCAGAAATATACACACATTCAGCATAGGTCTGGTAGAGTACCTAGACAGCCTGAAAGATATGTTGGACATATCAGTGAAGGCATGTCTTATAATGAGGATGATGATCCAAAGACCTACCAAGAGGCTGTTGATAATCCTCAGTCAGGGAAATGGCGAGATGCCATGAATTTTAAGATGCAGTCCATGTACACCAACCAAGTTTGGAACTTGGTAAACTTGCTTGAAGGTATTGTACCTATTGGGTGCAAGTGGATCTTTAAGAGAAAGATCGGTGCAGATGGACAGATCGACACTTATAAGGCAAGGTTGGTGGCAAAGGGGTATCATCAAAGGCAAGGAATTGACTATGACGAAACTTTCTCACCAGTTGCCATGATAAAGTCGATCAAAATTCTTCTCGCCATTGCTGCATACTTTGATTACGAGATCTGGCAGATGGATGTAAAGACTGCTTTCCTCAATGGAAACATTGAGGAAGAAGTGTATATGATACAGCCTAAGGGTTTTACATCTAAAGAGTGTCCAGATAAAGTATGCAAGCTTCAAAGGTCCATCTATGGATTGAAGCAAGCTTCTCGTAGTTGGAACATAAGGTTTGATGAGGCTATCAAATCTTATGACTTCATTAAGAATGAAGATGAACCATGTGTGTATAAGAAAATCAGTGGGAGTGCTATCACTTTTCTCATACTTTACGTTGATGACATCTTGCTCATTGGGAATGATGTAGGGATGTTATCATCAGTAAAGGTTTGGTTGTCAAAGAACTTCTCCATGAAGGATTTGGGAGAAGCATCCTACGTATTGGGAATACGTATCTATAGAGATAGATCTAAGAGGATGCTTGGCTTGACCCAATCCATGTACATAGATACCATTGTCAAAAGGTTTGGCATGGAAAATTCCAAGAGAGGTCTCATACCAATGAGACATGGGATTAATCTCTGTAAGGAGCAGTCTCCTAAGACTCTTGAAGAGAGGGCAGTCATGGATAGAGTCCCCTATGCTTCGGCTATAGGGTCTATCATGTATGCCATGCTATGTACAAGGCCTGATGTAGCATTTGCTCTAAGTGTTTCGAGCAGATATCAGGCAAATCCAGGTGAAACACACTGGATGGCAGTGAAATGTATCCTTAAGTACTTGAGAAGGACTAAGGATATATTTCTGGTTTATGGAGGAGGGGACTTGAAACTTCGGGCATATACTGACTCGAGTTTCCAGTCAGATCCAGATGATAGCAAGTCTACATCTGGGTTTGTGTTCACCTTAAACGGAGGTGTAGTGAGCTGGAAAAGTTCCAAGCAAGAAACCACTGCAGACTCGACGACAGAAGCTGAGTACATTGCTGCAACTGAAGCCACCAAGGAGGCAGTGTGGATGAAGAAATTCATCACTGACCTTGGTGTGGTACCAGGTGACTCTGATCCGATCCCATTGCTGTGTGACAACAATGGGGCCATTGCGCAAGCGAAAGAGTCGCGGTCTCATCAGAAGTCGAAGCACATTCTAAGGCGATTTCACCTGATCAGGGAGATTATCACTAGAGGAGATGTACTGGTGGAAAGAATTCCTTTAGTTGACAACATTGCAGATCCACTGACGAAGCCTTTGACTCAAATTGTGTTTGAGCGCCACCTAGAGTCTATGGGTTTAAGACATAAAGGTGATTGGCTTTAGTCTAAGTGGGAGATTGTTAGTTATGGGTGTCCTCAAGCCAATCATAACTTGTACAATCATGTTCTTTAATAATAATAATAAGGCTTTTATATTCATTATGTGTAATTCGTTTATCGTTTCATTATGAAGTCCATGAATATGCGCAATGGATACTAATTATGATGAGATCATAACAATGGGATTAATGTCCTTTAAATGCATATTCTTAATTGTTCCTAGTCGGAGGATATTCGAGAAGGACATCGAATATCCAGTTAGACTAGTACAGGTTGCACCTGCTCATATGATGAGGGTGACTGGTCTCATAGTCACTTGTGTGGAGACACTAAGGTGAATCTGTAGGTGCTCATTGGAGAATGAGTTCACTGAACTGATCCATTATGAATCGCTGGATGGTAATGTTACCTAAATGTCAACCAGCTAGATTCATTGTCACAGTGGTGTGATTGGTCCTTAGACCTGATACACCAAGGACACCTTGTTGGTGGACTTCTAGATTTTGACCTTAAATTATAGATCTCTAGCCATGGGGTCTTAATCAGTTAAGTGTTCGGATCTAGCGAAATACCTTCGAAGGTGATTGTGTGGTCAATATGGGATCGCTTGCTCTCGGTAATAAGAGAGTGAATGCTCTAGGGAAATATGCCTAATAGTCCCTGGCCAGGGCATGACTACTTATCAGAAAAGGAGTTTTCTGATATTGTTATGTGGCATCTAATCCAAGTGAGTGCGCGTATTAGGGTTTGACAGTTGACCATATCCTAAGTGCACTCGGGAGCATTGTACGAGTGAAGGATTATAGTCACGTGATATCTGTTGACACGAAAGGTTCCTTGAATGGGTTGCTGAACCCCAATGCTTTCCAGGATCAAGTGGTGTTGCTTAGCACCCAACTTGATTGGAAGCCCGGTCAATTATCATGAGACGATAATTGATTGTGTAATTAATTAATATGAGATATTAATTAATTACAGTAAGTCAATAAAGAGTTATTGGGCTTAATGAGCTGAAAACTGGACTAGCACTTGGGCCTAGAGGGTCACACGCAATAGAGTTGCGAGCAGACTGGGCAGGATGACCGATATAGGCATTAACTGGGTTTTTGTGAAAAACCACAGAGTCTATATATACACGTGGAGAGTTAAACCCTGGCCCAAGCTCCAGGCTCTCTCCCTGGCCGCCACCTCCTCTCTCTCTCCCTGGGCGCCCCCACCTTCTCTCTCTCCTCTCTCTGGCACATGGTGGAGTTGAGATCTAGGAGACGCGTGGAGAACGAGGAGATCCCATCTGCGTCTGGAGCTCGCGTGGATACGTCTAGAGGCCGGACACCTGAACGGCTTGAAGCACCAGCACCTCCAGTGCTACCTCCTCCCCAGATTCGAGAGTTTCACAACCCCGCAAAGGTAAAGATTGGATCTTCCTACGCGTGGGTTCTCCGTTTTTGTTCGATTTCGACCGCCGGCAACGATATCTACCTGAGGGAATCGCGCTTTCCGCTGCGCTCTGATCGATTCCTTACAGGAACATGTGGCGCAAAGGCGGCAGGGGCAGAAGAGGCCGCCTGCTGGGCTGAATCATGAGATGGCGGGGATAAGGGACACTTGCCTTTGGTAGCGGCCAAAAACTCCCGAACTTGGTCCGGGCTCAAATGTGGGAGGAGCTGACTGAATTGGGTGTGCGGGTCATCCGCCCCAGGAGGAGAAGGGGGGCGAGATTGACCATCAATGGCAGTGGGAGGCTAGATGTGTCCGGAGAGGGTGGCTGCAGAAGGTTGGGCCACATCCTCAAGGAGCCCAATGGGCAAAGAGTCACCGGCAAGGACGCGGAAGTGGTCCATACCGAACAGAGGATTGTGATATAATATAATAATTGGAGGGGACTGACTCGAACGACCTAGACAATGATGCATGCAACAACCCCTAAATAATTAGGGGAGACGACATAATTACCAAACAATTCCTAGACCCTAACACACAAGAAAGGACTATGAGATAAGAAGGGGTGTGTCACACAAGCACTCAAGTTAACATGATTACCATCAAATTTTTGGGGTTCTTACTTGACCTTTAATGGATTGATTAATGGGATTTCACTCGGTCAATAGGGACCTTAATAGGTAAGGACTCAAGTACTTCGGTGACACTAAGGGGATGCACAAACTCACGCGTGGGATGGCCTGAACTATGGGTACAATGGGTACAACCCACCCGGTGAACTGCAACGTGTGTACGGCCATGGGGACTTATGGAGGCCCTCGGTAGGTGGCCCTAGTCAGCCCACGAGTGCTCGCAGGTGAGAGGGTCTACTCTACCAAGGAGGAAAACCTAATCAACACGGATCAGAAGTGTATGCATGAGCCCTAGGTGCACCAAGGTGCATGCACTTCTATCCTAAACTAACGCACAGCAATTGGCAGGTCTCTGCTGAAGTCGCGGCGACTAGATCCTCCGTGACCTTATCGCTATCGAGACTCCTGCCGCGATACGAACAGGGCATAGATACCCATAGTCACACGCAAATAGTAAGCAAACAAACTAACCTAAAATGCAATACAGTCATGGAATAGACTAAACAACACAGCAATACTCACTAAACATACAGGAACCGACGCATGGATCAAAATAGTAACAAACAGTGTGTACCTGAAGACATGGCCCGCAATGCTGACGTGACACTGTCGTGGTCCCCCGATCAGCCGCGACACAATCCGAAATCAAACAGTAAAAATAAAAGAAAAATATGAACCCTAACATGATTCTAGCAAACAAGAAAGCGAATATACATGGCATAATGGCATGGAGAAGACATGGAAGCACTCTCAAAACAAGAATAGGGTGAACAGAAGAGGAAGAACGCGTACCTAAAGTCGCGTCTGCCTTTATGGACGAGAACTAGTCGTGCCTACACGATATGTCGTGTTCCCAACAGAGAATAGAAACGCAGACAAAACACATAGATATATCTAACAGGGTTCTAAAAAACATTTAAACAGATCAACAGGACAGGTGAACAAGCAACAATCACAAGGCTAGCACTGAAGGTCCCACCGTGATCACCAAAAGGTGTAATCATGGGGTTGTGCACCCCTCAAAACACACAACACGTTTTAAAATTAAAATAAATAGCATGGAAGTATGGATGGATGTGATCGCCACCTATCTAGTTGCCTTGATTAAGAATTAAATAGGCTAACTACACTAGGAAAAGGAATGAGAACAGAGGCACTTACTGTAGTCGCGACGGGGTGACCCGTCGCGATGAAGGTGATGTTGCGACGTCCGGACAGGGCGCGTCTCTGCTATCGCGACCTGCGTGCCTGTCGTGTTCTCTATAGTGCGGGATAATAATGACTAGACCTTCTTCCTGTCCTCCGGCCAGCCAGAGGACAAGAGCTCCTCATCGACTGATGCTTATGTACCTACCAAGACAAAGAAAACAAGACAACAAACCCTGTTAGACCATATTTGAGTGTAATATCTATCCAAAAATGAAGAGAAAGGTGGGAGCATGGGGGAACGAACCTGGGGGTGGCTTTTAAACCCCTAGGGTGTATAAAAACAAGGGAAGGAAAGAGTGAATTTGTCCTATCTAAGAAAAGCAAATAACATGCATGAAGGATGAGATGAGGGTGAAGAGAGGAAGAAAGAGCCCCATTGGGGGCGACTCCCTGTCCTCATATGATGCCCTTGGATTGTGTAAAGGGCCTAAGAGGTCGCCTCCTCCTCCAAGCTCCATAGATGAAGAAAGTATCATAGCTTGGTGAAGAAAATAGGTGGAAATGAGAGGGAATGGGAGGGCCGTGAGCTAAGTGTCAGGTCAAGGAAAATTTTGACAACACTTCACGGCAAAAATGGGGCCCTCCCTCCTCCGAAGAGAAAGGGTTGCTTATATAGAGCATGAGAGAGAAAATCTCATCCATGGGAGATAATGACCACAAATGAAAGATAAATCTAAAGGAAATTCATGGGGAAGAGTCCTAGGGAAGTCCCAAGGTGCCCTACAATCCCAAACCACGGCCAAGGGGTTGGGAGGTTGCTTTGGGATGAGGATAATGCCAATAAAGGATAAATAGGAGGTGGTTGCGGAGGCCAGCGCACGCGGCTGTAGTCGCAACGGGTCGTTGAGGCGCGACAAGGATAGTCGCGACGGCCAGAATGGTCGCGACCCTAAGGGCACGTGCATATATATGCATGGACTGTCGTGACAGCCATGGGGGGGGGGGGGGGGGGCGATAGAGGCTAACGCGGCACTACGACCCGTCGCATTAAGGAAAATTGATTATTCTTGAATTTTTGACCAATCATAAGGGAAAATAATCAATAATGGGACATAAGGACTCTTCAAGGGATAATTGGATGGGATTTGGGCTTTTAATGGGCTCAAAGCAAGGTTAATGAGTGGGCTCAAGGTAAGTGACCAACTAGGGGCTCATTAAGAGAACAAGAATAATGGTTCGACTTATAGGCCAGAATCGGGTGCCTACAGTCAGTCCCTAGGTTGATAGAACCTAAGGCTCCAATATCAAATTATCTGTCACATCCTAATAAAAGTATACTTATTGGAAATGACAGAAATCGGGCACAAGAAACAAGACTTGTGTTTTATTCATTCAGTAATAACATAGCGGAAGCATTTTACATAACATTCCTCATGCAGTCTACATGAAGGGTAGGAAAGAGGAAATCTTTATGTACATGCCATATTCAAAATACTAAAGAAAGATAAAATGATCAGACTTCTGAAGTCGGATGGTCCACTCAGCACACACTTGCCCCTTAAGCATCACCCCCATCTTAGTCACCTAAAATGGTAGGATATGTGAGCTAACTAGCCCAGTAGGATTCAATTCTTATAATTCAAAGAATCAAGATGTCCAAAGACCAAGGTAAGGAACATACATGTTGTTAACACTAAATGCCAAGGATGATTGAACAAGTGTGACAACTTGATAATAAATATAGAACAAAAGTATTGAACCACAAATACATGATCAAGAATTCATGATAACATTCGGGTTCTGATTCAAGTACATATTCACGCACAAAAAGATAACATGATGACTAATCAAGCTTGTAATGATGCAATGCCAAACATCCATGGATCCTTTATTGTTCTGTACGGCCTGTAAATGAATTTGGGTGCTCCTCTCAAGACTGGACTAGCCCTATTTGCACAGGCATATATATCAAGTGGGTCCAGGGACCCAATAATTGTCATCACGAGTCATTCATAAACAATTGTGGTACTCAAGTACTCAAACTCTCATGTAATAAAGGAATATGGATTAAGGTTACTAAACACAGGAAGATGTAACCAACCAGATTCTACTTGTACTTGGGAACTTCAAGGACAATCCAAAGAAGGATATAGGAATAACAATTAGATGACTTCTCTAGTAACATAATAGTTGAAACCCAAGAAAATGAGGGACACAACTTATTAGGCTAATAGAATAAAGGACCAACAGGAGATTGAACAAGGGAAGGTACTGGAAAATGGGACAGAATAGTATGTGTCGACAGCCAGGAAGTGGTTGTCAACAGGTGCAGGCTTCCAGAACCAGATTTTTGGAGCCTGGATAGTACCTGTCGACATGCCTGGTTTGGCTGTCGACAGGACAGGCCCATCTGTCGACAGATGAGAGCCATCTGTCGACAACTATTGGTTTTCCAGAAGCTCTGGGTTTTAGGAGCATGAGACATGTCGACAGATGCTTTCCATCTGTCGACAATTGTAGGTCTAGCTTCTGGAAACAGTAATACACAATTCTAAAGACTCTTCTATATGTTCCTATGGATTTAAACATGATTATTACAACAAAGAGAGTCTTGAATACAACTCCAAACACTACTCTACATGGAGGGTTCAAGTAGAACAATAGGGACATACTGAAGCATATACACTTATGACAAGATGATAACTGGAAAATAACTTCTTCCAAAGCACATTCTCATGCTACTAATAAGGATATATCCATCAATATACTTGGGGTGACATGAATACTAACTAAAACATGATGATAAGGAATAGAAACACCATTCTAATGATATTTCCAAAATCAGTGGCAAGTATAATCATGATCTAACACCTAAACAGGGACTTCTTAACATGGAAAAAGGACAAGAACGTGAAGAAAAAGGATGGGTAAGAAAGAATCCTACCTTACTGGAAAAGAAATGGTAGTTCTTCTTCTCCCTAATGAAGAAGTCCACAACAATAAATGGAAGCAACTACCGTGGTGCAAGTGAAGAAGTAGCAACTCCAAAGAATAAGCTGCAGCAGCTCACGGATGCAGCAGCAGCAGAACCAACACAAGTAGCCGCAATAGCTCTAGCAGCAACAGAAGAGAGCAAGAACAAGAAGAGTGCAAGAACAAGTGCTGGAAAAGTGCACACGATGGGTTTTGGGGGGTTTTTAAAACTCTCCAAGTAACCCATGCACGATGGCATGTCGACCATCTATGTGTCGCAGTAAAAACCATTTGGTTTTTACTGCAACACGTTGCCCATGCAAGCCTCCCAATGCTAACATGTAGGTAAAAATGTGTAGGTTTTTTAACCCACATTGACATGAGCTTACATTGCCCATGTTACGTAAGCAAGGAAAAATCTCCAAAAAAAGTTACGTAAATGGGCAATAAATCAGCTGGCCCACTTAACCTTAAATTTGTGTGTCCAAATGGTGTCTAGTCATGTTAAAATCTCAACCATAAGCTAATAGATAAGTTTTAAAAATTATGGTAATTTTAGTTTAATTTTTAGAATTTATTTTTCACCCAGCAAAAATTGCCCGAAAAATAGTTGCATCGGCTTAATCTCAAAATTCGCACGTCAACAATTCTGGATATTTGTATTTCTGATATCAGTAAATTTTTTTAGAAATTATGGTGTTCACGGATTTTATTTTCGTTACAGAATCTTGGTGTCGCCCTGTTAGAGCGCACACCTCTGAGCACGACACTTAAAATAACATTTATTATCACCAATAAATCCTAAATTAAGATTAATTACATCTCATGATAATAGTTATGTTTAATCACCACATTATTCATATTTTTCTAGTAAATAAAATTTTTGGGGCGTTACATGGACAGTTAGCACAGTGCACTTTTATGGTTGTTTTATTGGAAATCTGGTGCAATAGGAACCAGGCAAAATTTCACGGGCAAAGCATGTCTGCCAAGCATATTGTCAATAGAAGTATGCTCTCAATCCGCGCCATCAGCACATCTTTCAACCTCCAAAAATTGCCACTGCCATGGCTAATTGCTCTTAAGACAAGTTGGGGTCGGTCAAGAGCATTCCAAAGTATATCTTCCCACTATCGTTAGGTGGCTTAACCCATTGCCAGGGAGACTCAAATGGAATGTTGATGAAGCATATAAAGCAACATCAGGACATGCTGGAGGAGGGGGCATCCTCCGTGACTATAAGGGCATCATGTCCTTTGCCTTCGCCAAACCTTATCACGGGATGAACTCAAGTATTGCTGTTGAAGCCTATGCACTCAGGGATGGCCTCACCATTTGCTGCAGCAAGGGAGTCTTGGAGGTAATGGCGGAGACGAACTCACTTAACTTAGTGTAGATTGTCACTGGGCAGCTTCCTTGTCTATGGTATTTGTCATGTATTGTGCATGATGTTTTTACCAACACCCAAAAGATTAAAGCTGAAATTAAGTATGTGCCACGTGAAGCTAACCAGGTGGCTCATTCTCTGGCTGGTTGTGGATGCACCTGCGATCAGTTTATTACATGGGATTCGTGGGTTGACCTTCCTACTGTTGATAAGGTAGGGTGCCCTACCATTAGGCCATAGCCCCGCATTGTACTTTCTTTCTCTTTACAATATATTACATATACCATAGTCGCTCGGTGATGGTAGTGGCCCTCTGACACTGTGAGGATACCCCTACCTTCTCCTTTTGGTCTTGCTATATTTTAAAAAAAAAGTGGACAGAGGACAATATTAAAAAATTCAAGACTAATTTTAGTGCCATGAATATTATGCCATGTGTTATTCATCCTGATGAATATTCTCATGTCTCCATGTGCAGCTTAGCAAAGGAGATGTGGGATAAACTGAAACTGATATATAAAGGCACATCTGAGGTCAATGAGACCAAAGCCAACATTTTGGTTCATGAATATGAAATGTTCAAGATGGACCCCATGGAGATGATCTCTGAGATGTTTACACGGCTCTCAAAGATAACAAATAGGCTGAAGGCACTAGGCAAGCATTACATGGAATTCTGTAAAATTCTGAGATCTCTCCCACCGACGTGGCACACAAAAGCCATGGTCATTGAAGACTCCAAAAGTCTGTCAACCCTCACTGTGGAAGAACTTATTGGGAGTCTCATGACATATGAGATAAATCTAAAAAGGGAGGAGTCAAAGCAACCCCTTGTTATCCAATAATATCAAATTCATGATATCTAATTCTCTTGCTAAAATGCAATTTAAGGTGGCTCCTTTGTCTCATGAGTTGCAGGTTCTCCAGCAGTTCGGTTTCAGTCCTAATGTCTCCACTAAACAACTCAAGCTTATTCGTTGGATACCTTTGATTACAGATTTGTGTTTTAATGTGGATGGAACTAGCAAGGGTAATCCGGGTGACTATGAGGTGGAGGTTGTATCCGTGACAAGCAGGGTGCAATTAGGGTGGCTTTTGCCCACTACTATGGCAATGGTAACAGTATGATTGCTGAAATTAGAGCTCTGTGTGATGGTATTCACTTGGCTGATTTCCTTGGGCTTCGGTTATCTATTGTAAACACAGACTCCATCGCTTTGGTCAATTCTCTCAAGGCTGGTATATGCCCTTCATTGCAAGCATATCGCTGGTGGCGAGAAGCTAGTGCTATGATAAACAGAAATTCTTATACGATTAGTCATGTATACCGGGAGACTAACCAGGTGGCTGATACTTTGGCGAATTATGGATGTCAATCCAAGGAGAACAAGGTCTTTTGGGGGTCTAGCAGCGTCCCCTACAAGTGTAAAGGTCCTATTGTTTTAGATAAAACCGGTCTCTTTCATGTTAGATTATTTTGACCGGGTCTTATTGTTGTACTATTCTTCTTTATTATATATCCCTGGCCCAAGTGCTTCTCTGGTGGAGTGAGAACATTCTCCCCCCCTGGGGGAGGGTGCACTCTCCTAGATTAAGTTCCTAAGGACTGCTTCAGCCAAAAAAAAAAAAAAGCAACCCCTTGTTAAGAAAAAGGATGTGGCTCTCAAAGCTAAAATGTCCAAGGCACTCAACTCAAAAAAAAGTTCATCAAGTGGAGTTGAAGCATAAATGACAAGCATTACACGAAGCTTCAAAAATTTGTCAGGAAGAAAAAGGTCCAGTCCGTAACATTCTCGAAGAACTTCAGGGGTAAATCCAAGCTAGGAGAACCTAGTAAGAAGTCTGAGATGATCTACTATGAGTGCCAACGTATCGGACCCATGAGATCCGAGTGCCCCATATTTCTGAAAAGGTAGAAGAAAAGTAAGACAAAGAAGCCCTTTAAGCCATGGTTTCTATATGGAGTGACTTTGATGAGCCAACCTCCACAATGGAAGATGTCCAGGAAAAGCATGGCGTCATGTACGGTCTCATGGCACTTGAGGAAGAAACTCCTGAGGTAAATTCTAATCAAGAAACTTTTACACTTGAGGAGATTGAAGACATGTACTCTATCTTGCATGAAAAATATAGAAAAATTAAAAGAAAAATAAGAGAATGAAAATGAAAATTGAAGGTTTTCTCCATGATGAAATTCCCTACATATCATGTCATAAACTCAAACTGAAATATGAAAATCTTCATGATGAAAATGAAACCTTGCAAAGTAAAATTGAATTGTATGAAGAGGAATTGGAATGCATGGCACATGATAGTGGTTTTGCAGAAAAATTAAGCATGCTTCAAAAAGAAAATAAAATGCATGTTTGACAGATCATGAAAAGAATGCTATGAGTCATGAATCTACTTTCAAAAAACTACATGAAAAAATAGATAAGCTTAAGTCTACCATTTCTAGACTTATAAACAGAAAACAAAAGCTAGATTATGTACTTAATGTCAAGATAAACACAAATAGACATGGTCTAGGTTATCCACCTAATAAGACTAAACCCCTTGAGTCTAAGATGAAAATTTTTTGTTCATGCAAGTAATGCACCAAGCACATCACATGTTCAGATTAAAAAATCTGTGCAAGCTAAGAAACCTATAAATGGTAAAAATTATAGTATGGCTAAGAAGCATGCACAATCTGTAAGGCCCTCAAATTTTGTTGTATTATTTTATTACGTGTAAATAATTCATGTTTGTGTATGCATAGATGTACATATCTACGTATGTATTAACTAGTTATACTTATGTGTGCATGTGTATAATTAGTTGTAAATAATGTATGAATTGCATGGTGGTAGTGTGTACATGATAGTATATATATATGGCATGAATATATACGTATAAGTTAAGCATGGATTTTCTGCATGTTTTGAGTTCTGGCCGAAGGACCCAATTGGCGTCCACATGGATGGACGTCCATGTTGAGTCAGCGTCCACCTCGATGGACGCCAATACTTAAGTCAACGGCCATTGATATGGACGTTAAGATCTCTGACCTGCATGCGTTGCAGACTCTGAAACTCTGGGGGCAAGCAAGCCCAGCCATTGGGGAGATGTCCCCAACGGCTAGTAGGCCTTCACATCACCTCTCCGGGGTTCCCCAAACCCCTCTCCTTTAAACCAAACTCCCTCTGCACCAGAAAGAGTTCTCTTGACTCTTTGCAAAAAGGAGAGAAACCCTAGCTCAAAATTGGAGAAAAACTGAACTTGGCAAGCTTGAATCCGGCGACTGAAGGCTTCTTCTGGTGATCCACTGCTACTAGGAGGGAGTCTGGACCTTGGGGAAGGCTTCTCCAACACTGGACTGAAGCTTGCATCGACTGAGAACCGGGAGGAAGGAACTTTTGGAGGCTTCTTGGGACTGCCCAAGGAGAGCTTCAACGACACCTTTGATCCCTTTGAAGATTTAATTAGAGGCAAGTAACCCATTCACTTCGTTCATGTAGGTGTCTAGTAGGGCTTTACCATTTTTACAGATTTTCCTCGTGTCCTGGATCCTCACACTTCTCCTTCTTTTGGAGCTCGGGTCTGTGTTTTGCACAGACCTGAACTTGACGGCAAGACCCCTTGCCATTAAGATCTTCAATTAACGGCCAGCGATGTTGCCGTTAAACTCCATTAATAGCCAGACTGTGCCGTTAAGTTCCTCAGGGCAGAACAGTGAGTTGTTCTCCCCTTCTATATGATTAATTTCCGAAGTGTTCTCGCATGAAGATATAATGTAATCATATATGTTATGTAAAATAGACAATGTGAGGTGTGTGGAATATTTTGTGCTTTTGATGAATGGCATGAATTTGTTAGATTTATTGAAATACATGTTTGGAAATGGATTATGCATGATTACCCACTGTCTACATGATCCCTGAAGAATGGAATGCCCTAAATTTTTCTAAACCGTGTGTATGCATATCAGTCCATGCCCTGCAAATTTGAGAATTTGTTCATGTTCATATGATTTACTGTAATGTCTGCAATGGAAATAGAAAGCATGAGTAGGTTATTCAAAATTTACAGTAAATTGTATGTTGTGCAATAAATTTGGGAAAAATTCCTATAACAATATGTATGATAGATTCAGATCTGTGAAATGTCAAATCTGATATTCATGCTATGTTCCATGACAAATTGAATTATGAATGGCATGCAACTGAATGTTTTAATTTCTGTAAATGCAATATGACTAAGAAAAATCTAGAAATTTGCATGTGTGGTCATAAATCTACAACCAGTGTGTGCTTAAATTTTCATGTGATTTGGATAACAGAAAATGGTGTTATGAGAATTCCATGTGAAAACGAATGATAAATGCATGTTATCATGAATGTGGTTTGATTAGGCATTTTCAGCCTGATTAGTGTAAAGTATTGAATGTTTAAAGTCTGTCAACAGTAGTATCATGATTAGGAAATAGAGTCATGTGTGTAAGTGAGAGAATGTAAAGACATGTGTAATATGTATGTTAAAAATCGAAATGTGTAATGTGTAAAAGTGTGTGCCATGTGTGACACTGCTTCCATAGAGGGCCGTGGAACCATACCATGGAAAAGTCCCCATGGAAAGGTTCAATGTGTTAAGATCCTAAGGGCATTAGGATGAAATCCTAGAGGTGGACAAGTACCACTGGTTAGGGTGGAGACTTGTTCTCCCGGTCTGCGCAGTCCAAGAGTCGTCACTTTATTGTCTAGGTGACGTCTATGTGTATGTGTTATGTGATGTGTCATTCTAATGGTGGTTTGGACTATGTGTCACGACACTAAATTGTGAAATGTGAATGTGACTATGTGTAAATTGTGTAGTGTGAATATGTGTAAATGTGCAATGTGTAAAAAGAGAACTATGTGAATGAGTGATTGTGCAAACATGTGAAACCAATAAGATAGATTGTGAATTTGTGATCCATGATACATTAATGTGAAATTATGTTATAACAGCAACCTAGTTGTGTTTATAAGAATGCTTTATAGGTGTAAAAATGCGTAGAATCCATGCTAGGAACAATTCTTGCTTATGTGTAAACGTCTCCATGTTTAAGTGCTATCATGTTGTAGATTAATCGAGAACGTAGCTCTCATGTGATAGAATGTGAATTTCTAAATCCATGTCAAAACAGCAACCTTAAAGTGTATAAAATGATAATGTGCATGTGTAATAGTGTGTAGAAACCATGATAGGAATGCTTTCTTTTATGTAGGCAAGAACCCCATGTTTGGTTGCTTCCATGTTATAGCCTTATTTGAAAGGTAGCTTTCATGTGATTACATGAGTAGAAAACATGTGATAGGATGTTTATTTTGGAATGTCTTAAACCATGTACGATGTGTTACAATTTTGTAGAATTGTCATGATAGGTTGTCTCTTATAAATGTTCAAGCATGTTATATGTTTTACTTTGTGAATTGGAATGAAAAACCTACTGTGATATATGCATGTATGATGTGTGTGGTGTTATTTGCTGAGTCTTTTAGACTCATTCCTTGCTTCGGCGTACAGGTTTAGTAGGTGATACACCTTTGGAGGAGACCGTGGAGAGCGACTCCGAGCGCGGGGAGTAGCTTGGCGGAGTTGTAGTTGTGACATTTTGACTTTCATAGTATGTAACAAGGCATTGTAATAGAACTATTAAGGAATTTGTGGACAAAGTATGTATTTGAGTTTAGTATTTCATTATGTGGACTTCATTTCTCTTAAATTTGTCATTTGAATTATATATGTTAAATGTGGATGATGAAATGAAGACAAGTAGTTCTTTTTGCTTCCGCTACTCTGTATTTATATTTATGAGCATCTCAATCGTATGTTATTGTTTGGGTAAATGCCCCACTGTGATAACGTTCACTATACCGACGTGGGTTGGTATAACCGTACCGGTATAATGAGGGTCGTCACAGGGATTGGTATCAGAGCGACCGGTTGAGATTGCACATGAATATATATAAGTCATCATCCCCATTTCATGCTAAGTCTACATAGGAATGTCCACATGTGTAGAATTGATTAATAATGAATGAAAAATAGATAAGAAAATGGTTAGGAAATAAATTAACGTAGCTCTAATGGTGGATGAAATTTATTGCAGCCATGGCTTCAAGAGGTAGGCGTGTTGGTGTGCCGGCCCGCGAGGACGAGTCGAGACGTGAGGAGCGGGCGGAGTAGCAGGCCCGAGCACCGCAGGGTCCTGTACTTCCCCCACCGCCACCTGTGGATTATGGAGTGTTCATGCAAGGTTTGGTGCAAGTCATGCAGACGCAGGCCCACACCCAGGCTGCACTCCAGGCTCAGTTGGAGGCTCAGGTTAGCATAATTAATTCAAGTGTAGTCTGTTTTATTTAATTGTATGGTATTATGTTGAATGTGTATTATTTGTTGTTGGATGTAGCAGGCTCAAGTTCCAGCTCAGGACCATGGTGGACCTTCCATCATGGAAAGATTCAAGAGGATGCTGCCACCCTCTTTTAAGGGGGAGAGCGATCCGTTACTAGCTGAGAGTTGGATGAGGGAGATTGAAAAGATCTTCCGAGCTATTAGGTGTGCGGATGAGGATAAGGTTACTTTCGCCACCTATATGCTTCAGGTATGTGTTAGTTTTGTATGTTTGTATGTTCTATTAAGTTAGATTTGTTTAGATGGTGCTTATGAACGGTGTACTGCAGGAAAGAGCGGATGTATGGTGGGCTTCATTACTACGTACATGGTTTGAAGACGGCGCGGTTGATGTTGCTTGGGACGAGTTCGTGAGGCTCTTTCGGGCCAAGTTCGTCCCCGAGCATATTCAAGATCGGATGGAGCAGGAGTTCCTCTCTTTGACTCAAGGCTCCATGTGAGGCAAGGTTTGCAGAACTATCTAAATATGCACCTCATATCGTGATAGATGAGCGCAGGAAAGCAAAGAAGTTCGTGATGGGCCTAAAGCCATCACTGAGGACGAGGCTTGTGGCGTTCGACCATCGTACTTTGGACGAGGCCCTTAGCGCTGCCTGTTGGCAGGAGGGTGAGATGGAGCAATACCTTGAAGAGAAGAAGGCTTCGCAGAAGAGACCTGCAACTACGTTCCAGCAGCAGGATAAGAAGAAAGCGGTGTACCAGACACAGCAGCGATCAGTAGCAGTCGGCAGTACTCAGGTACCTTCTGTACGTTCCCCTGGTGTGAAGAAAGAGTGTCCCCATTGTGGGAAGACACATGGTGGTTCCGAGTGTTGGATGATTACGGGAAAGTGCTTGAAGTGCGGAAGTAGCGACCACAAGATCAAGGATTGTCCGAGACTTCAGCAGGGAGTCCAGCTCGGAGCGCCAGCCCCAGCAGCGGTAGCGGCAGCAGCGCCAGCTACAGGAAGACCAGGAAGGCCTCGAGCCCCAGCTCGAGTGTTTGCTTTAGCGCACGAGGACGCCGAGCAGGCGGAGCATGTCACCGAAGGTACGATTTTACTTCTAGGTGTGCACGCTCGGGTTTTGTTTGATACGGGTGCTACTCACTCGTTCATTTCCGAGCGGTTCGCTAGGCAGTTAGCCCTAGAGTCAGGCATAGAGTCTGAGGATTTAGAGGTCCCATTGTCTGTGCACACCCCTGCGGGTACGGTATCGACTAGAAAGTGCATTCCGTCGTTATCTGTGTGCATTGAGGATAGAATCCTAGAAGGGTGTTTCTTCTTGCTAAAGATGAAGGACTATGATGCTATTCTTGGTCTGGATTGGCTAGAGGAGCACTATGCGCTAGTAGATTGTCGTGGGAAGAGGATTGTTTTCCGCATTCCCTGTGAGGATGAGTTCTCTCATCCCTTGCCAAGGAACTTGGCGGGAAAGTTGGTCATCTCTGCCATGAAGGCGATGCACATGGTAAACAAGGGTTGTGACGCTTTTCTTGCCAGCGTGGTATTAGTACCAGAGGCTGATGAGTCACCTACTCTTGCAGAGATCGAGGTAGTGCAGGATTTTCCAGACGTCTTTCCTGATGATTTATCTGGATTGCCACCGGATAGAGAGATAGAGTTCACCATAGAGTTGCTTCCGGGCACCTCTCCTATCTCGAAGGCTCCATATCGGATGGCACCTGCGGAGTTAGCCGAGTTGAGGAGGCAGTTGCAAGAGTTGTAGATAAGGGATTTATTCGCCCTAGTGTTTCCCCTTGGGGCGCACCTGTATTATTCGTCAAGAAGAAAGACGGGTCACTTAGGTTATGCATTGACTACAGAAAGCTGAACCAAGTGACTGTGAAGAATAGGTATCCCTTACCTCGTATTGATGATTTGTTTGACCAGTTGTAAGATGCATCAGTCTTTTCTAAGATTGATTTGCGATCTGGTTATCATCAGTTGAGGATTCGGAGTGAGGATGTGTCCAAGACGGCATTCAGATCCCATTATGGACATTATGAGTTTTTGGTTCTTCCTTTCAGATTGACCAACGCCCCTGCAGCGTTCATGGATCTCATGAACAGGGTGTTTAGGCCGTATCTAGATAGCTTTGTTGTAGTGTTTATTGATGATGTGCTGGTCTACTCTTCGGACGAGGCCATACATCGTCAGCATTTGAGGGTAGTATTAGAGGTTCTCCGTGAGCACAAGCTGTATGCTAAGTTCAGCAAGTGCGACTTCTGGTTGCGCGAGGTTCATTTCCTCGGGCATGTTATCTCCAATGCTGGTGTTGCAGTTGACCCAGCAAAGGTCCAGGCAGTTATGGATTGGGAGACTCCCAAGACCCCTTCGGAGATTCGTAGTTTTCTGGGATTGGCTGGTTACTATCGGTGATTCATTGAGGGATTTTCATCCATCGCCGCCCCATTGACTCAACTCACCAGAAAGGGAGTGAAGGTTGTCTGGTCCGAGAAGTGTGAGAGTAGTTTTCAATTGTTGAAGACTAAGCTCACGTCAGCTCCGGTGTTAGTCTTGCCGAGCGGTGTAGAGGGTTTTGCTATCTACACGGATGCGTCTCGGATTGGCTTAGGCTGTGTGCTGATGCAGCAAGGAAGGGTAGTGGCTTATGCTTCTCGTCAGTTGAAGGAGCATGAGAAGAACTATCCGACTCATGATTTGGAGCTCGCAGCAGTGGTTCATGCACTAAAGATCTGGAGGCACTATCTTTATGGTGTCAGATTTGAGGTGTTTACCGACCACAAGAGCTTGAAGTATCTTTTCTCCCAAAAGGAATTAAACCTGAGGCAGAGAAGATGGATTGAGTTCTTGAAGGACTATGACTTCGACCTTCAGTATCACCCTGGGAAGGCGAATGTCGTAGCGGATGCTCTGAGTAGAAAGAGGCCATCTCTCCAGCAGGACTGGAAGATGTTGGAGGATGCAGCTTGCGCGTTGACTGAGTTAGAGCCATCGCTATGCCAGGCTTTTGTAGCTCAGTTATCCCTTAGGTCCTCGGTTTTGGATGAGGTGATCGAGCAACAGAAAGCCGACCCTAGAATCCTAGAGTTAGTGGGCAAGGCAGGCATTGCTCGTGATGAGGACGGTGTGATTAGATTCCATCACCGTGTTTGTGTCCCTGATTTGGTAGATGTCTGTGAGCATGTGTTAGCGGAGGCTCATAGATCGCGATTCTCTATTCATCCGGGTAACACTAAGATGTACCAGGATTTAAAGAGGTCCTTTTGGTGGTCTGGCATGAAGAGGGATGTAGCGGATTATGTATCTAGGTGTTTAGTGTGCCAGCAAGTGAAGGCCGAGCGACAGCGACCATCCGGCCTTATGCAAAGGATGGAGATCCCAGTGTGGAAGTGGGAAGCTGTCACTATAGACTTTGTTTCAGGTTTGCCTCGATCTAGAAGGGGCAACGACTCGATTTGGGTAGTTGTAGATAGATTCTTGAAGACTGCGCATTTCTTGCCTATGAAGAAGAAGCAGTCTGTTGAGAGTTTAGCTAGATTGTATGTTAGTAGTGTGGTTAGATTGCATGGTGTGCCGAAGTCGATCATTTCGGATCGAGATCCGAGATTTACTTCGAGGTTGTGGAAGGGTCTTCAGCATGCGTTAGGTTCGGAGCTGAAGCTCAGTTCGGAATTTCATCCCCAGACAGATGGATAGTCCGAGATGACTATCCAGACGCTCGAGGATATGTTGAGAGCGTGTGTACTGGATTGGAAGGATGATTGGGAGCGTCATCTACCTCTAGTGGAGTTCGCATACTACAACAGCTTTCATGCGAGTATTGGTATGGCTCCATTTGAGGCGTTGTATGGTAGGCCATGCAGATCTCCTTTATGTTGGGAGGAGACCGGTGATAGGCAGCTGATCGGTCCGGAGTTAGTTCAGGAGACTTCGGAAAAGGTCCAGCTTATCAGGAAGAGGCTTGTTGCGGTGCAGGATAGGCAGAAGAGCTATGCCGACAACAGGAGGAAGGATTTGGAGTTCGAGGTGGGTGAACATGTTTTCTTGAAGATATCACCTGCTCGTGGTGTCGTCAGATTTGGCAGGCATAGTAAGTTGAGCCCTAGATTCATTGGCCCGTATGAGATTCTCAGACGATTGGGCAGCGTGGCATATGAGCTAGCTTTACCCCAGCTTTAGCTAGTGTTCATCCCATTTTCCACGTTTCTATGCTCAGGAAGTATGTCCGAGATCCATCTCATGTGATTAGTCATGAGCCAGTGGAGATTCAGCCAGATTTGTCGTATGTGGAGCAACCAGTAGCTATTCTTGACCAGAAGGTTCAGCATCTCCGGAACAAGGGTATTGCGTCGGTGAAAGTTCTATGGCGGAACTTCTCGCGAGAGGAGGCTACTTGGGAGCTTGAGGATGCGATGAAGAAGAAGTATTCCCGTTTGTTTGAGTAGTTTTGGTTAAACTTCGAGGACGAAGTTTCTTTAAGGGGGAGAGGGTGTAAGGCCCTCGAATTTTGTTGTATTATTTTATTACATGTAAATAATTCATGTTTGTGTATGCATAGATGTACATATCTACGTATGTATTAACTAGTTATACTTATGTGTGCATGTGTATAATTAGTTGTAAATAATGTATGAATTGCATGGTGGTAGTGTGTACATGATAGTATATATATATGGCATGAATATATACGTACAAGTTAAGCATGGATTTTCTGCATGTTTTGAGTTCTGGCCGAAGGACCCAATTGGCGTCCACATGGATGGACGTCCATGCTGAGTCAGCGTCCACCTCGATGGACGCCAATACTTAAGTCAACGGCCATTGATATGGACGTTAAGATCTCTGACCTGCATGCGTTGCAGACCCCGAAACTCCGGGGGCAAGCAAGCCCAGCCATTGGGGAGATGTCCCCAACGGCTGGCAGGCCTTCACATCACCTCTCCAGGGTTCCCCAAACCCTCTCCTTTAAACCAAACTCCCTCTGCACCAGAAAGAGTTCTCTTGACTCTTTGCAAAGAGGAGAGAAACCCTAACTCAAAACTGGAGGAAAACTGAACTTGGCAAGCTTGAATCCGGCGACTGAAGGCTTCTTCCGGCGATCCACTGCTACTAGGAGGGAGTCTGGACCTTGGGGAAGGCTTCCCCAACCCTGGACGGAAGCTTGCATCGACTGAGAACCAGGAGGAAGGAACTTTGGAGGCTTCTTGGGACTGCCCAAGGAGAGCTTCAACGACACCTTTGATCCCTTTGAAGATTTAATTAGAGGCAAGTAACCCATTCACTTCGTTCATGTAGGTGTCTAGTAGGGTTTTACCATTTTTACATATTTTCCTCGTGTCCTGGATCCTCACACTTCTCCTTCTTTTGGAGCTCGGGTCTATGTTTTGCACAGACCTGAACTTGACGGCAAGATCCCTTGCCGTTAAGATCTACAATTAACGGTCAGCGATGTTGCCGTTAAACTCCATTAACGGCCAGACTGTGTCGTTAAGTTCCTCAGGGCAGAACAGTGAGCTGTTCTCCCCTTCTATATGATTAATTTCTGAAGTGTTCTTGCATGAGGATATAATGTAATCATATATGTTATGTAAAATAGACAATGTGAGGTGTGTGGAATATTTTGTGCTTTTGATGAATGGCATGAATTTGTTAGATTTATTGAAATACATGTTTGGAAATGGATTATGCATGATTACCCACTGTCTACATGATCTTTGAAGAATGGAATGCCCTAAATTTTTCTAAACCGTGTGTATGCATAGCAGTCCATGCCCTGCAAATTTGAGAATTTGTTCATGTTCATATGATTTACTGTAATTTCTGCAATGGAAATAGAAAGCATGAGTAGGTTATTCGAAATTTACAGTAAATTGTATGTTGTGCAATAAATTGGGAAAAATTCCTATAACAATATGTATGATAGATTCATATCTGTGAAATGTCAAATCTGAGATTCATGTTATGTTCCATGACAAATTGAATTATGAATGGCATGCAATTGAATGTTTTAATTTCTGTAAATGCAATATGACTCAGAAAAATCTAGAAATTTGCATGTGTGGTCATAAACCTACAACCAGTGTGTGCTTAAATTTTCATGTGATTTGGATACAAAAATGGTGTTATGAGAATTCCATGTGAAAACGAATGATAAATGCATGTTATCATGAATGTGGTTTGATTAGGCATTTTCAGCTTGATTAGTGTAAAGTATTGAATGTTTAAAGTCTGTCAACAGTAGTATCAAGATTAGAAAAACAAAGTCATGTGTGTAAGTGAGAGAATGTAAAGACATGTGTAATATGTGTGTTAAAAATCGAAATGTGTAATGTGTAAAAGTGTGTGCCATGTGTGACACTGCTTCCATAGAGGGCCGTGGAACCATACCATGGAAAAGTCCCCATGGGAAGGTTCAATGTGTTAAGATCCTAAGGGCATTAGGATGAAATCCTGGAGGTGGACAAGTACCACTGGTTAGGGTGGAGACTTGTTCTCCCGGTCTGCGCAGTCCAAGAGTCGTCACTTTATTGCCTAGGTGACGTCTATGTGTATGTGTTATGTGATGTGTCCTTCTAATGGTGGTTTGGACTATGTGTCACGGCACTAAATTGTGAAATGTGAATGTGACTATGTGTAAATTGTGTAGTGTGAATATGTGTAAATGTGCAATGTGTAAAAAGAGAACTATGTGAATGAGTGATTGTGCAAACATGTGAAACCAATAAGATAGATTGTGAATTTGTGATCCATGATACATTAATGTGAAATTATGTTATAACAGCAACCTAGTTGAGTTTATAAGAATGCTTTATAGGTGTAAAAATGCGTAGAATCCATGCTAGGAACAATACTTGCTTATGTGTAAACGTCTCCATGTTTAAGTGCTATCATGTTGTAGATTAATCGGGAACGTAGCTCTCATGTGATAGAATGTGAATTGCTAAATCCATGTCAAAACAGCAACCTTAAAGTGTATAAAATGATAATGTGCATGTGTAATAATGTGTAGAAACCATGATAGGAATGCTTCCTTTTATGTAGGCAAGAACCCCATGTTTGGTTGCTTCCATGTTATAGCCTTATTTGAAAGGTAGCTTTCATGTGATTACATGAGTAGAAAACATGTGATAGGATGTTTATTTTGGAATGTCTTAAACCATGTACGATGTGTTACAATTTTGTAGAATTGTCATGATATGTTGTCTCTTATAAATGTTCAAGCATGTTATATGTTTTACTTTGTGAATTGGAATGAAAAACCTACTGTGATATATGCATGTATGATGTGTGTGGTGTTATTTGCTAAGTCTTTTATACTCATTCCTTGCTTCGGCGTACAGGTTTAGTAGGTGACACACCTTTGGAGGAGACCGTGGAGAGCGACTCCGAGCGCGGGGAGTAGCTTGCGGAGTTGTAGTTGTGACATTTTGACTTTCATAGTATGTAACAAGGCATTGTAATAGAACTATTAAGGAATTTGTGGACAAAGTATGTATTTGAGTTTAGTATTTCATTATGTGGACTTTATTTCTCTTAAATTTGTCATTTGAATCATGTATGTTAAATGTGGATGATGAAATGAAGACAAGTAGTTCTTTTTTCTTCCGCTACTCTGTATTTATATTTATGAGCATCTCAATCGTATGTTATTGTTTGGGTAAATGACCCACTATGATAACGTTCACTATATCGACGTGGGTTGGTATAACCGTACCGGTATAATGAGGGTCGTCACACAATCAAAGAAAGGCAAGTATGTTAATCATCATGTCAATCACATACCACAACCCACACAATGCACTTCTAACATCACATGCTATTTTTGTTGTGATTATGGTCATGTGAACTATACTTGGTCTTTGAAAAAAAACATGTAGAAACTGAATTAAGTGTGGATAAGGAAGGATGCGCTCCCTTCTCGGACTAACACTATTAGACCCAAAACTATTTGGGTACCAAAGAAATCTATCTGAGAGTTGTGGTTGCAGGTGTCTTGAAAATTTTGAGCTAGAGCATCAATGTAAAATTCAAGGTATCGAAATTATTTTGTGAGTATCATGTTCATTTATGTTATGAAATTTCGAGGTAAGACATGGATACTCTTTTATACCTTATTATTCACTTGTTTAAATTTTGATGATAGGCTATGTTTTTTTATTTTACTTCTATCAGAAAAATAAAAAAATTGAAAAAAAATCAAAAACACAAAAAGGGTCATAGAGTTTAGTGTCTAATGCATATTTGTGCTTGCATGTCTAGTTAGTGTCTAATGCATTTTTGTGCTTGCATGTAAATTATATGTAAAACACCCTCCTTGATTCTTTCTATGGACTAATACTCATTTGTTATTTCTATTACATTGGCTTGAACTCACTGTGCATTAATTCAATCACTAAGGGGGAGTGAATGCATTCGGTATGTGCATACATTAAGAGGGAGCTAAATAGTTATATATTTAACATGCTTCTCAAAATCCATTTGAAATTAACTCCAACACACCAATGCACATGAATATGATTAATAGATATCACTTTGATGATAAGTGAAAATTTCTCTTAACACTTTTGTGATTCTTAACATCTACCTAACTTGTAGTAACTCGTGAGGAAAATGCTACAAGTCCCAAGTTGAAAAAAAAGAGAAACTGAGCTTAGTAACTAGGTCTCTCCACTGAACAAGTGAGAAGCCTCGTGTCAAACGATAATACTTTTCTTAAAACTAAAAGAAAAGAAACAAAAAAATTGGTATTAATTGCTTTCAATTTTTTTTAAAAAAAGACAGAGTGATAGCTACCAAACTTTGAGGGTATATCATGCATGGGTTGGATTTACTTTAGTGTTAATCAAAATTTCTATCCAACCTCATGTGTAATGTCTTTTAATCATATCTCACACATTACTTTTCATGGTAGTTAATTTTGGGTGTTTCTTGAGAAATTGATTAAATTCATGGGCTATGTCATGTCTATTTCCTAGTGCATACACTTCATCATCCTCCCCATAGTGAGATCTTAACATACATACTTTGCACTTGAGCCAATTGCATTTCTTATCCCTATTACCACCCATTTTTTGATGTTGTCAAAAGGAGGAGAGAATATGTAGATATGTAGATTTTGCATTCTAATTTGGGGAGAGTTTGAAGTATGCTTAAGAGGGGGAGTAATATTGCATGTCTGTTTGCATGAGTGTATGAAGGTATGTGTCAAAAAAAAGGGACCTTTTGACATCTAAGGTGTGTTTTGTGTGAAAAATCTACGGATGTTTTGTCATCATCAAAAAGGGGGAGATTAGTGTACTCTGTAGATTTTGATGATCACAAAACACTAAGTGTCATTTACGTTGATAACCTCACAAAGCACTAGTTAGTATTCTTATTGATGACCCAAGTATTTAATTTATTTATATTTAATTAGAGAGTCTAATTTGTGTGTTAAGTGTGCAGTAAAATAAGCCAAAGTTGAATTGGTAAGTGAACTTTACAAAGGCCAAGCCTTGGATATAATAGATAATACAAAGGAAAAAAACCCACTGAAAGAAAGTACGGACTATCGACAAACACCACTTGGATCTGCCAACAACCTTCTTGGGTCTATCGATAACCAAACTTAGGTGTCAACCAATACTATCTCAAGTTGTCATCTAGTAAGCCTAGTTCTGGAATATGCACCCATTTGTCGATAGACCAAGAATAAGTGTCGACAGATGATAAATATCGATCGACCAAATTCTCACGAACGATCGACCGAACTTAAGAAGCTTTCGATTACTGAAGAACCTTTCGATTGGTGAAGCTTACCGATTGGTGAATCTTACTGATTGGTGACCAAACTGAACAACGGTCGACCGATTCGTGGAAAATGGTCGACCGATCCTTCCAGGGAACTACTTTTGAGGACAAGACCAAGAACAGTCGATCAAACTCTAGAAATCTATCAACCGATTCTGGAGACACAATTTCCTAATCTTAAAGGACTCCTTCCTTGTTAGGATGCTGGCCGAGGATTCGTCCAAGATTCCTTCTCTTTGGATGGTGGACTATAAATACAAGATGTTCTGAAGCCCTAAAATTAAGCCCAATCATGCAAGAGAGGTTTCATCCTTTGAAGTTAGGGTATTGGGCGATCTTCAGAAGAAGGCTACAGTGACCTCAAGATCAAGTGTGGAAAACATCTTAGCAGCTGTGTGGAGTTCTTGTCAAGTACCAGAGGTCATTCTACATCCAAGCAACATCCAGAAGGCTTTGATGAAGATTCAAGTAGTGTTCTACATCAGCGCTCATCATTTTACAACGACTCTTCATCTTTGTGAAAGGGGGAATTCATACCTTATTTTTCTAGTTGTTATTCTCATGTCCAAGTTCTTCATTGTTCTTTTGAATCGAAAACATATTGTGTGTGCGTATGGTGCTGGCTATGCACTACTCATTGGGCTATCTCGTCCCTGAACACGAGGCAGGGTTGGTGTTGTCCCCGGAAGCAACAATATGTGTATGGTGGAGGGTTTATCAGCTTATACCCAGGGAAATAAGTTAGTGGAGAAATTTTCATAGGAGTGTGGGGTAGTGGACGTAAGCGCACATGTTGTGTGTTGGCTGAACCACTCTAAAATCCTGCGTGCAATCTGTGGTTTGATTTATTGTCTCTTTGTCCATTCTTCGCATGTTAGGATAGTTGGTCTCTCCTTTAGTCTTGACATATTCCACCGTGCATCATATTGTTATATTTGTTTAATTAAGTCTAATCCGTACTTGTGAAGAAAATTTTATTTAGGCGATAACCAATTCACCCCTCCCCTCTTGATTGTCTATCGCATCGGTGTATATCAAGACTGTATCCTACCTTTTTTATGCTACCTTTTTGTGGTAGGTAAGAATGGTGTCATCAGAACATGCAGACTAAAGGGAAATGAGATATGAGCTGACACACACACAACTTCTCTTACCTAACATCCTTTTCCATGCATTAATTATCTGCAGGTGCTGGTTATAGGTGCCCTGCCAGCCAATTCATGTCAGTGATGGCACTTGTAATTATGTACAATCTCTTTTGGTAATATTATAATGGTATTTTCTCACTATATATTCCATGCGTATGTATATTGTGATGTCCGTGGGTCTTTGCAATGGGAATTGGATCATGATGAGATCATGATAATGAGGCCGATCCTCTTTAAATACATATCCTAAATATTCCTAGTCATAGGTTACTCAAGAAGGACATTGAGATGACCGGAAAGACCGGTGTGCCATATACCCGTCCATGTGATGGAAGCAGCTGGTCTTATAGCTGCTTGTGTGGAGACACTAGGGATATAGTGCAGGTGCTCATTGGAGAATGAGTTCACTGAACGATCCGCTCTCGAAATGTTGTATGGTTAATGATACCCGATTGTTAGATAGCAATTTCGTAGTCTTAGTTGTGTAACTGGTTGTTAGACTTGAGACACCAAAGATGTCTTGTATAAGTACTCCATTCTTTGATACTGGATTTATAGGTTTGGAAGTTCCAGGTCAAGTATAGCCAGTCATTGGGAATGGTAGCCAACCTTACAAAGGCATTTGTGTGTTAATAGAGGATCATCCACTCTCGGTGTCATGAGAGGAATATCCCATATTGTCTTACTCAGGCAAATCCCTGGCCAGGGTCGATCAAATTTAGAGAGAAGGAGTTCTCTGAGAGAATCCGATAAGAGTTTGACTTTAACAGATTTCACATAGGCCTAACAACACCATGCCTAATATATGATCTCTGAGATAATAGATGGATGAGGGACTACATGTACACGGTAACTGTAGCCAGACAGGTCCAATGGATTTGATCACTCATATCGTCTGGGGATTATGGCATAGTGGCCTAGTATGTTCATAATCGATGAGTTGAGTGAATTATTATGGAGATAATAATTTACTAAGTCAGAAGGAGTTCTGACGGGTGAAACTCACGGCTAGCTCGATATTAGGACTAGAGGATCACACACATAAGGTGGATAACATGATGAATAGAGGATTGGATAAAAGTTATCCAATAAGCCTTATTTAACCCATTATGGATCTATTTGGTAAGACCCAATAAGCCTTGACAAGGATCCATTAAGGGGGCATACCAAGATCATGTCACCTCTCCCCCTTCTAGAAGGAGGACATCTCATCATCTTATATGATGACGTATCACCCCTTCTAGAAGGAGGACACCTCATCATCATTAGCCATGATGGCGTGACGAGGTGTCCTACGAGCTGTCTCTGATGAGATGTCCTTGTAATCATGATATGATGAGGTGTCCCTATAATCATGACATGACGAGGTGTCCCTACGAGGTGTTTTTTGTCATGATTACATGACGAGATGTCCCTCTTGTCATCATGACATGACGAGGTGTCCCTGTGAGGTGTCCCTCTTGTCATCATGATAGGACGAGATGTCCCTGCGAGGTGTCCCTTGTCATGATTACTTGACAAGGTGTCCCTACGAGGTGTCCCTCTTGTTATCATGACAGGACGAGGCATCCTTGATGAGGTGTCTTTTAGGCTCTCTATAAATAGAAAGGGTTCTCCTTAAAGTTTATAGGCTAGATCTTGAGAGGAGAAGCCACCTTCTTCATCCTCCTTCCCATCTTTCCCTCATGTGCTCTCCCTAGGAAAGAGGAGAACTAGGAGGGCCAGCCCTCTTGTTGTTGCTGCTACTTGCTGCTGTTGACCACTATGTGGCATTGCACGATGTGGAGGAGTGGCACCACTGGCGAAGGACGGGTGATCGTCATCGCCGATCATCCACTGTATGGATACCGCTAGAGGGAGTCTCATGAGAGCTCCTTCAAACAAGGACTAGTTCTACGCTTCAGGGGATATACGATCTCCCCTAGGTGAGATGGTCTCACGCCTTATTTGTATGTATGTTTACATGCACCGTACATCATAGCCAGATCAAGTACATGCATGGAAATCGATTTTTTTTTTTACTTTCACTGCGCATGTGATGCCCCAAGTCGATTTCCAACAGTGGTATCAGAGCCAAGGTTAGGGTAAGATGTTCAGGTTTCGATATTTTGATCAATTTAGACAGATTAAGAGTTAATCCATGTATTAGATTAATAGTTAATCTCATAGTTTTATTAGTTAAAGCGTTTAATTAATTTCTAGCAGCTTATATATATGCATGTGATGTGTATGTTATGGGCGGATGATCATGGACCTATGTGTGATGCTTATGTGTGTGGATGGTGATTCATTGGGGTCTGCGAGCCCCCTTCTCTTTCTCATTAAAATCATTGTGTATTTCTACCTCTCCCAATGGTGTAATTCCCCTTGATATGATCAAGGTTTCTTAATTGATTAAATGTACATTTTTAGGCCTACGTGCCTATAGTCATTTGTAATTATTGTAATTATTTAAAATCACTCTCGGAGGCACGGTGGAAGCGTGGAATTACCGACGGAACTAATAATGAAGAGGAGGATGAACACAGTGCATGAGATGCGTTGGGAACACACATAGGGTTTAGTGATCAAGTCTTTTGGCTCAGGCTTGATCACGCTAGAATTTGGTCCATAATTATCTAGTGTGGCTATTTATATATATGATTTATATTCATTTGCACACCTACTAGGTACATATTTGCATGCGATGTAAGTATATGCTAAATATATGTGTGGGATGTGTATTATTTAGCTATGAGACCACTCAAATAAAAATAAAAAACTCCCTCTGTTACTAATATATTAAGTTGGTAAGCATGAGGTAATAAGATTGACTCACGTGGCCTTCCATCATTATAGGGCAGACGCCTTTTCTTGATATAGAATGGGTTGGCGGAGTCACTTTGGGCTCACCTATATTCGGGACTTGATATCTGGCCTACGACATGGAGATGTCACCGGTGACTTGAGGACATGGTATGCTTTGCCAAGTCCCTCGGGAGCATATCACTGAATCAAACTCATCTAGTAATGATGGTGTTGACTTAACCAAACATCATGGTTGGCAGAGTCCCTCTAGGCCATGGTGATTTGGAGGCCAAATTATTATGGGAATCATAAGAGTTGTGATTGACAAGAGTTGCCTACCATTTGGGCTTGGTATGATTGGTCGAGTCCCTTGAGGTCATGCCAAGATGCCAATTGGATCTTGATCCCCACTAGGAGTTTGCTGGAAACTTCCAATTCACATGCTAGAGGGTGTCATGTGTCTTGCGAGAAAATAGTGGGATAAAATTGAGATAAAAGTCCATGTCTTAATTTTCTACGAATCCAAAAGTCTGCATGTTGCTTATTATTGCTACATCTTTATTTTCAGAAAAATGTCGCTTGCAAACCCACTTCGTAGCATATTAGATGACAATCGTCTCACTTGTCCTAACTATGCTGATTGGCTTCGAAACCTGAGAATTGTTCTTACGGCGGAGAAAATTGTTTATGTCCTTGATGAGATCGTGTCCAAGCCAATGGAAGGGGCTAATGAGGAAGATGTTTCTTGCTACAAGAAGTATAAGGAGGACTCGATTCTTGCTCAATGTTATATGTTAGCCTCCATGACTCCCGAGCTGCAAAGACAGTATGAAAAGATGGATGCTCAATCCATCATGATGCATCTCCGCACCTTGTTTGAGGAGCAAGGACAGACTCAAAGATACAAGATTTCAAAGAGTTTGTTTAGGATGAGGATGGCAGAAGGGGCATCGGTTCAGAACCATGTCCTGAAGATGATTGAGTGGATCGAGAAGCTCACAGGTCTAAGACTTATCCTAGAGGATGACATGTGCGTGGATCTCATACTTCAATCCCTTCCAAATTTCTTTTCACAATTCATTATGTATTTCAATATGAACAAGATAGTGGCAACCCTGCTTGAGCTCCTTAATATGTTGAGGGAAGCTGAGGGTTCCATTAAGAAGGAGAAGCCAGTTCTCCATGTTGATGAGATAAAAAATAAGAGGAAGGCACGGAAGACCCTTAAGAAGGACAAAAGCAAAGGCAACAAAGCGAGCAAGGCAAAGGTTGCCAAAAAAGACCCAGCCAAGGACACAGAAAAGTGCTTCCACTATGGCAAGGATGGGCATTGGAAGATGAACTGCAAGGAATATCTTGCAAAAAAGGCAAAGCAGAAGCTAGGAGAAGCTTTAGGTATATTCATGATTGATCTCTATTTGTCAGAAAATTATGATAATGCATGGGTATTAGATAATGCATGTGCATCTCATATTTGCAATTCGTTGCAGGTTCTGAAAAAGTGCAGGAGACTGGCAAAGGGCGAGGTTGACTTAAGAATGGGGAACAACGCAAAAGTTGTTGTTGTTGCTATCGCAGAAGTGAACCTGCTACTGCCTCGTGGAACCGCACTTATATTGGATAAATGATACTTTGTTCCTACTATCATAAAAAACATCATTTCCATTTCATGTTTGACTAAAAATGGATATAAGTTTGTTTTTGAGAACAAAGGTTGTTCACTAATTTTGGATAATGAGATCATTAGTAAAGGAACATTGATCAATGGTTTGTTCACATTAGATGTTGCTTCGCATGTCATGAATGTTAGTACGTCTAAAAGAAAGAGAGATGAGGTGAACGAGGCTTACCTATGGCATTGTAGGCTAGGTCATATCCATGAGGGTAGAATTTAAAGGTTGTTAAAGGATGGATATTTAGATCCATTTGATTATGAATCATATGCAACCTGTGAATCTTGCCTTCAAGGAAAATTGACCCACTCTTCATTTAGTAGAACTGGAGAGAGAGTTCTGAGTTACTAGAACTCATACATACTGATGTATGTGGACCTATGTCCATACAAGCTAGAGGTGGATATTCTTACTTCATTACATTCACTGATGACTTCTCAAGGTACGGACATGTGTACTTAATGAATTACAAGTTAGAGGCCTTTGAAAAATTCAAAGAATATAAGAATGAAGTAGAAAATCAGACTGGAAAGAGTATCAAGATTCTTCGTTCAGATCGAGGAGGAGAGTACTTGAGTACAGAGTTCACCCAATTTCTAAAGGACCATGGGATTCTATTCCAATGGACTCCTCCTCATACACCTCAGCTCAATGGTGTATCGGAAAGGAGGAATCACACACTGTTGGATATGATGCATGTGATCCATTATGAGTTTTGCCAACCTACCCATGTCATTCTGAGGATATGCCCTAAAGACAGCAGCTTACCTTCTAAACAGAGTTCCAACTAAGATGGTAATGTCTACTCCATATGAGATATGGAAAGGGAAGAAGCCCGATCTTAAAGTTATTAGGATTTGGGGCTGCCCTGCCCAAGTTAAGAGACACAATCCTAATAAGTTGGAATCAAGGTCAGAACTGTGCATATTCGTGGGATACCCCAAAGAAACTTGTGGGTATTACTTCTATCACCCCAAGGACCAAAAGGTCTTTGTTGCCAAGAGAGTAGTGTTTCTTGAGAAGGAATACATTCTTGGTGAAAACAGTGGACACGTGATAGAATTGAGGGAGGTTGGAGAACCTAACTCAAGCACCATTCTGTAAGAAGAGTTTGTTCAGATACCTATCACACAAAATCCAATTTTTCGTAGGTCAAGTAGAGTTCCTATCCCTCCTGAAAGATATGTGGGACATATCAAGGGACAGGACTCCGAAAATATTGATCCTCAAACCTATGAGGAGGCTATTACGAGCATAGACTCTAGGAAATGGCAAGAGACCATGAATTCTGAGATGGATTCCATGTACTCCAACCAGGTTTGGAACCTAGTTGATGCACCTGAGGGTATTGTACCCATTGGGTGCAAATGGATCTTCAAGAAGAAGATTGGAGTAGATGGAGACTTTTAAGGCAAGGCATGTGGCAAAAGGATATCATCAAAGGCAAGGCGTTGACTATGATGAAATCCTCTCGCCCGTCACCATGCTAAAATCTATTAGAATTTTATTGGCCATTGCAATATACCATGACTATGAGATCTGGCAGATGGATGTAAAAACTGCATTCCTAAATGATAACCTCGAGGAAGAGGTGTATATGATACAGCCTGAGGGATTCGTTTCCGAGACAAGTCCAGATAAGGTGTGCAGGTTGCTTAAATCAATTTATGGACTAAAGCAAGCTTCCCGAAGTTGGAACATAAGGTTTGATGAGGTAAGTATATTTTATGACTTCATTAAGAATGAAGATGAGCCTTGCATATATAGGAAGGTAAGTGGGAGTGTTATCATTTTCTTGGTGTTGTATGTGGATGACATCCTCATCATTGGGAATGATGTTGGAATGCTATCTACAATTAAGACTTGGTTATCAAATAACTTCACCATGAAGGACTTAGGGGAAGCATCCTACATTTTGGGGATTCGAATCTATAGAGATAGATCTAAGAGGATGCTTGACTTGTCCCAATCCATGTACATAGACACCATAGTCAAAAGATTTGACATGGAAATTTCCAAAAGAGGTCTCATACCACTGAGACATGGAATTTCTCTTTCTAAGAGTATGTCCCCAATGACTCTAGAAGAAAAGGCATACATGGATAGAATACCCTATGCGTTTGCTATTGGATCTATCATGTATGCAATGTTATGTACTAGATCTGATATAGTGCATGCTCTAAGTGTTACGAGCAGGTATTAGGCAGATCCAGGTTTGGAACACTGGAAAACAGTAAAGTGTATCCTTAAATACTTTAGAAGGACTAAGGATCTTTTTCTAGTATATGGAGGAGGTAGCCTCAAGGTTGAAGGCTACACGGACTGAAGTTTCCAGTCTGATATCGATAATAGCAAGTCTAACTCAGCATATGATTTTATTCTGAATGGAGCAGCAGTAAGCTGGAAGAGTTCCAAGCAAGAGACGACTGCTAACTTGACTACCGAGGTGGAGTACATTGTTGCTTCAAAAGCAGCAAAGGAAGATGTTTGGATGAAAAAGTTTATCACAGATTTAGGAGTGGTGTCTGGCCATGAAGAGCGAATTTTATTGTTCTGCGACAACAACGGGGCGATTGCTCAAGCAAAGGAACCTAGGTCTATGCACGCTCTAAGGAGGTTCCACTTGATCAGAGAGATCGTAGCTTATGGCGATGTAGTAGTAAAAAGAATTTCATCCGACGATAACATTATAGATCTATTGGCAAAGCCACTGATCAAATTATTTTTTAGTGACACAAAGTCTGATGGGAATCAGATATGTAGGTGATTGGTTTTAGGTCAAGTGGGAGATTGTTGGTTATAGGTGCCCTACAAGCCAATTCACATGAGTGATGGCACTTGTAATTATGTACAATCTCTTTTGGTAATATTATAATGATATTTTCTCACTATATATTCCATGCGTATGTATACTGTGATGTCCGTGGGTCTGTGCAATGAGAATTGGATCATGATGAGATCATAATAATAAGGCCGATCCTCTTTAAACACAGATCCTAAATATTCTTAGTCATAGGTTACTCAAGAAGGATATTGAGATGATCAGAAAGACCGGTGTGCCATATATCCATCCATGTGATGGAAGCAATTGATCTCATAGCTACTTGTGTGGAGACACTAGAGATATGGTGCAGATACTCATTGGAGAATGAGTTCACTGAATGATCCGCTCTCAAAATGTTGTATGATTAATGATACCTGATTGCCAGATAGCGATTCTGTAGTCTCAGTTGTGTAATTGGTCCTTAGACTTGGGACAACAAAGATGTCTTGTTTAAGTACTCCATTCTTTGATACTGGATTTATAGGTCTGGATGTTCCAAGTCTAGTATAGCCAGTCATTGGGAATGGTAGCCAACCTTACGAATTACAAAGGTAATTGTGTGTTAATAGAGGATCATCCACTCTCGGTATCGTGAGAGGAATATCCCATATTGTCTTACTCAGACAAATCCCTGGCTAGGGTCGATCGGATTTAGAGAGAAGGAGTTCTCCGAGAGAATCCGATAAGAGTTTGACATTAACAGATTTCATATAGGCCTGACAATACCATGCCTAATATATGGTCTCTGAGATAATAGATGGATGAGGGACTACAGGTACACGGTAACTGTAGCCAGACAGGTCCAATGGATTTGATCACTCATATCGTCTGGGGATTATGGCATGGTGGCCTAGTATGTTCATAATCGATGAGTTGAGTGAATTATTATGGAGGTAACAATTCACTAAGTCAGAAGGAGTTCTAATGGGTGCAACTCACGGCCAGCTCGATATTGGGACTAGAGGGTCACACACATAAGGTGGATAACATGATGAATAGAGTATTGGATAAAAGTTATCTAATAAGTCTTATTTAACCCATTATGGATGTATTGGGTAAGACCCAATAAGTCTTGACAAGGATCCATTAAAGGGGCATACAAGGATCATGCCACCTCTCCCCCTTCTAGAAGGAGGACACCTCATCATCTTCTATGATGACAAGTGTCACCCCTTCTAGAAGGAGGACACATCATCATCATTAGCCATGATGGCATGACGAGGTGTCCCTGATGAGGTGTCCTTGTAATCATGTCCCTGATGAGAGCTCCTGTAATCATGACATGACGAGATGTCCCTGCGAGGTGTTCCTTGTCATGATTACATGACGAGGTGTCCCTCTTGTCATCATGACATGATGAGGTGTCCCTGCGAGGTGTCCCTCTTGTCATCATGATAGGATGAGGTGTCCCTGATGAGGTGTTCTTTAGGCTCTCTATAAATAGAAGGGGTTCTCCTTAAAGTTCATAGGCTAGATCTTGAGAGGATAAGCCACCTTCTTCATCCTCCTTTCCATCTCTCCCTCATGTGCTCTCCCTAGGCAAGAGGAGAACTAGGAGGGCTAAGCCCTCTTGTTGTTGCTGCTACTTGCTGTTGTTAGCCATTGTGTGGCGTTGCACGACGTGGAGGAGTGGCACCACTGGCGAAGGAGGGGTCATCATCATCGCCGATCATCCACTATGTGGATACCGCTAGAGGGAGTCTTACGAGAGCTCCTTCAAACAAGGACTAGTTCTACGCTTCAAGGGATATACGATCTCCCCTAGGTGAGATGGTCTCACGCCTTATTTGTATGTATGTTTACATGCACCGTACATCATAGCCCGATCAAGTACATGGATGGAAATAAATTTTTGTTTTGTTTTACTTCTACTGCACATGTGATGCCCCAAGTCGATTTCCAACAGCAAGTCTACGATACTCACGCAAAAACCTACGTGAGATCTACTAAAAGAGACACTAGAAATACACTATAAACAAGAGGAAGCAATGGGAAGAAGATGGAGTCTAACGACTATTATTCAAACGGTCTTCTTCAATATCTTTGAGAGGCAACGGGTAGAAGAAGAAGAAGAAGAGCAACGGGAAGAAGGAGCTCTAATAAATCTCCTCAACAATCTTCTTCAAAGGACTGTATAAAGAAGATGGAGACCTTGAAGTTGAAAAAGAGAGAACACGCACAACATTATAACAAGGCAAATTGTTCAAGTGTTCTACGTTCAAGCTCTCCTCTTTCTCATCTCTCTCTATGTGACATTGCAAATCTAAGAGAAACTTTGTGAGCCTGAGATTATGTGTCACTTGTACATCTTTGTAGCTCTTAGGTTGCTGTCGAAGAGCAAGGAAGTTCAAGTTTATTCTTGAACTTGATCTCGACAGCTTGCTCTTTCTTTTCTTAGGAAAGGCAGGTTTGTTCCTCTTCTTGCGAGAAGAGAAGGCCAATTGGTTCTGGGTGGTTTTCCCAGTTGAGGGACTATACTTAGTTTGCCCCTTGTGTTTAAAGGGAAGATCAGCTAGGGTGCTGGGTGTTGTGTCCGGCTGAAGAACTATTCTCAACTTTCCCCTTATGTAGAAGGGAGACCTAGCTGGGAGCTGGGCGTTGTATATCCATTGAGGGGGACTATACCCCGATTAGTAAAATTTCAAGATTTTGCTTGGGGACTGGACGTAGGACTTTCATTGAAGGAAGTGTCGAACTAAGATAAATCTATGTGTTCCTCTTTGTGTGATTGTCCTTGTGTTTATTTGCTGCTTATTTCTTCACTACTTTAATTTTCTAACTAATGCTTTTGCATCAAAGTTTTATTTTTAAGTGTTAAATCTTGCAACACTCATTCAACCCCCCGCCCCCCCTGTTGTGCTACCGTGGGCCAATAAGTGGCATCAGAGTCAAGCTCTATTGAAGAAGATCTCACGATCTAAGAGCTAAGATCCATGGCAGCCCAAGGCTATGTTGATGGACAGTCTGTCACAAGACCCCCTTTCTTTAATGGTGAAGATTATTCATACTAGAAGATGCGCATGGAATGTTTCATCAGAGATACAAATTTTGATCTGTGGCAGGTAATAAAGGAAGGTGATTAAAAACACCTTATTAAAAACATGTCTGATTGGTCATTAGCTGACAAAAGAAACATATCTTTACATTATAAGGTTAAAAACTATCTTTGTAGTACTTTATCTAACAAAAGAATTTAATAGAGTTTCTACATGGAAATTGACTAAAGAAATATGGAATACATTAAGAATAACTTACGATGGAACAAATAAGGTTAAAGAAACTAGAATCAATATTCTTGTAGCTAAATATGAGCAATTCAGAATGTAAAGTGATGATATAACACAAATGTACACAAGATTTACAGGCATAACATGGCTTAGCTTCATTGGGAAAAACCTTTTCCCAAGGTGATTTATTCAAGAAAATATTAAGATCTCTTTTAAATCAATGGACTCCTAAAGTAATTGTTATTGAAAAAGCTAATGACTTAACAACCATGACGATATAAAATCTTATAAGATCATTAATGGCACATGAAATTAACATGGAATGATTATTTGAAACTCATCTAAGAAAAGAATTACTAATACTTTGAAAGTTGTAACTACTCCTTCCTTCTCTTCTTTTAGTTCAGAAAATACAGGTTTTGAAGACAGCAATGTAGATGAAGTTCTATCAAAGCTTCATAAGATTCTAAATAAGAAGAAGAATGGATCAAAAAGGAGCCATAGGAAAGAGAAAAGGAAGAGGGAATCAGTGTGCTATGAATGTAGGCAACCTAAACATATGAGACCAGACTGCCAGAAGCTCAAGAAAATTGTTCAACAAGAAAAATCCAAAAAGAAGAAGAGAAAAGATGAGAAGTACAAGAAATTTAAAAGAAGATTATGACAGCCATGTAGGACAATGAAGTAGTCTCTTCTGCAAACACATGCAATTCAATTTTGAAGATGAGCAAGTAAATCTAACCCTCATGGTAGGATTAGGTGAGGTACAATCAGATACATCTCTCAACTCTTATACTGAATCAGAATCAGAAGATTTAGAAGAGATTTTTAATAAACTTTACGAAAAGCACAAAGTTATCATAAAAGAGTTAAAAATTCTTAAAAATAACTTAGGTCGCTTAGAAAATACTAACTATGATCTTAAATCTAAAATGGAACAACTGAAAAATTAGTTAAAAGAAACTCAACATAATAATATTTTTTTATGTGAAGACCTAAAAAACAAAAATAACAAGATATTAGGATTAGAGAATGATGCCATAAATCATGAATTGGAAGAAAAATTTAAAAATCTAACTAAATAAAATGTTTACTTGAGAGAATCTATTAAAAGATTAGTAAAAAGAAAAACAACTCTAACACTATTCTTAAAAGGCTCTAAAACATGAAACAACAAATAAGGTCTGGGATATAAATCTCCTAAAAAATAAATTAAAATTTAGATAAATATCTATTGTTAAAATTTATAATAGAAATTAAAAATGATGTGACTCGAAAGAAGAAAGCTCCTAAAAAATATGTAGTAAATAAACTCCCACAGAAAACTCACAAGAACACTCACGCCCTTAAAATAGATTACATTCACTATTATTCACACTGCAATAAGTTAGGTCACACATTTAATATTCACACTACTAGGCACTTATTATGGATTCATAAAGATTGTTTTTATGCATCTAATGTTCAAGGACCCAAAAGAATTTGGGTACCTATTTTGAATAATTTAATTGTAGAGAAGCCATAGAATATCATGGATGAAGAATACTCAAGGTATTGGTGACTGTTGACTCTTCACTTCTGTCATGCCCCGCCAATTAAGCAGTGGAATAAATCGGGGAGGCACGAACAATGTGTATGGTAACAACAATAACACGTGCTAGTCGTAAATATCAGAGCATCTAATAAACAATAATTACAATAAACTCTTCATTTTATTGATAATTCAACTAAACTATTACAACCACTAATTCAGTGCCAAAACATAGGGCTCAATGACTTAATTACATTGGAAAAGAAATCTAAAGCAAATATCTAACTAAACTCTAAGATACTAAGGTCTTTCCATCACTATGACTCCAGGTCGCTCATCACTCCAGTCCATTCCCATTGATATGTGTAAGGTCATCATCTGACTTACCTGAAAACACAATAACAAATAACGAAGGGTGAGCGATAATGCTCAGTAGGACTTAATATCTCATGTAAACAAGCATGCGTTAAATGATTAATATCTTGTAAAGTAGGTTAACTAGAGAGATCGATCAAGTATAGTCAAGAGAGTAATAGCACGTGATAATGAGAGAATGATAGCATACGAGAGAATGATAGCACATTCATAAGTAATTGCAACTAGCATGACAGAGGATTGGCCATATAGTGAAAGAATATGTAACGTCAGCACCAAGGTACAATAGCACTTCTCCGGTCGTGCATCATGTCAACCCAGAGATCATAGTAAAATGATTGTTTGATTGTCATAGATTGAATTGTATTTGTTGTTAAATGGTGCTAGATGCATGCCGTACACATCCTGATCATGTTACCTTCGCGAGGAAATAGCACTCTTCGGGCGCTCCTCCCAGGACCAGACCGGGCCCTATTACTTTGGCATTATAGCACTGTTTTGTTATTTTGTTTAGACAATCAATTTAATGGCCAAATAGAGTACCAAGAAAAGATGAGAGTAATAGATGAAATAGATGAGAGTATAGAGTGAAAGTGAACAGATGAGAGTAACGAAATAGTAGACGAGATAGGGGTATAATCGTAAAATAACGTTAAACATCGATAGTAACGGTTGCACAGCACTAGGTCAGGTGCCGGCAGTCTGGTGGAAGTCACAACCGCCCACTAGCCGTGCTATGAACACAGACTAAATGGTCCGGGGTGATCACAAGGTAAGAGATAACACACTAAGGCCGTTTGGATCGTACTGATTTCTAGGGGTGTATCGGGTTTTAAGGGTACAACCAGCTCGTCGGCTAAGGACGTGCGCCAAAGCCAAGAAGACTTACGGAGGCCTTGACAAGGAGTCCCTGGTCCAGTCAGGAGTATTCTCTATGGAGAGGTGGTCCAAGTCAAGAGAGAGTGTGTAACAAAACGATGTCCATCTTGCCTCGAGTGCTCGAAGGCAGAGGGACACGATAACGGTGTACAAATCACGCGAATAAAATGAAGACATGTGTCATTTAAATAATAGAGAAATTAGGTAATTAATTTCACTTAATTACCAGATACATTATTGAGTAATTTAATAGGGTCAAATGACAAACAAAAATGTTATGTGTGTGCAAGTGTAAAGAAATCATGAGAATATGATAAATCGTGCAAATGGCTTTTAAATAATTGAATTTTATATAATTATTGCCCATTATTAATTTACCAAGTCAAAATAATTATAACATGGTGTAATCATGGCTAAATAAGGGGTATATAGCCTAATCAGCAAGGGCATGTGCACAATTAATAGTTCTGGCAGAAATTTCATAAAGACGACGGGAGTGCCCGTCGCGATCAAGTCGCGATGGGGTGCTCGGTCGCGTCCAACAGGTATCGCGACAGGGGTTCCCGTCGCGGTCCAGGTCGCGACGGGCGAACCAGCCGGCCTGGCTTGATTCGGGGGTTGGGAACGCGACGGTGTAGGCCGTCGTGTTCAGATCGCGATGGTCTGGCCGGTCGCGACCACTCTGAGGTCGCGACGGGTCAGGCCATCGCGACTTCAGAGAGGCAGCCCGACCCAGAAAAGGGGTTTAGCCCTTTTCTGAATTAGGTCCTTCCCTCCAAAGTGTGATATAGTGCTCTTGTAAAATCAATATAAAATCGCACGATGATCCAAAAATCATGAAACTAGTTTTAAATGAAAGTAGACTCATAGATCTATCAACATGCATGATTAATTCAAAAATAGATAAGATTCATGCATGCTTTGATTAGGTTACATTTCAGTGACCTAACATGCATAGTCATGGATCAACGAATTGAAAGCTAACATGATGTAGTATTTATGAGAATTTTCGCATGGCATGGGATCAAGTATGTACGGGGCTTGAAAGCAAACATGAAGGGTCTGGTACATGGATATGACAAGGCTTTAAAGAATTAATTCTCCCTCATAGGAGAATGAAATAGAGTGAAACAGAGGGCTTTTGAAAAGAATCATGAAGTCTACCTAGAGTAATTTTTAAACGATTTTAGCTTGAGAGATTGCCTACCTTTTTACGTTGACAAGAAAACTAGGGTTTCGATGACAAAATGAAGAAGAAAATCTCCTTGTTCCAGCTTTCTCCTCCAAGCTCCCACGTCCAAATCGCCTTCTGTCCTTATTCCAGAGTTCCCACTGTGGTCTAGGGTTTGGTGGGGATGAATTTGGGGTGTTTTGATGGCTAATAGAGTCCATAACACCTAAAACTCCTCTCTTCTCCCCCACCCCAAAAAATCATATGTATCAGCTATTTTTCCACCATTTATCCACCTAATGGGTAGGGTAAAGTCCTAATCTCGTGGCCCAAGGGTTATGATGGGATGTGGGCTCTTGTTTTGGATAATTACCATCCATTTAAACCTTATCTTACTCTTATGAAATTTATTAATCAATTAACTCCGAATTTCTTATTTATCTCCCCATTTTCCCTCATTTATCCATCCATTTAGCTTGGGGAGAACTCCAATTTCATGGCTAAGAGATTTTGGTAGGTCTAGGATTCTTTTTAGGATAGATTTAAGCTATTAAATAATTATTTCACCCGTTTTATTAATTACTTTTATTTTTAATGCGAATTTCACTAATTTAACTCTCATCTCATGATGGACTCTTCTCATTTGGGCCCAACAATTCATGCTAGGACCATTAAGATAACCCATTACTAATTTTGCTTAATAGGTTTTAGTTTAATTTTATTTATCACAATTTATTCACCCTTTATTCTAATTTAAATCTATTTAACATATTTATTCACTTGGTTTCTTACTTCATTTTAATTTAATATTTTTGATCCTAATATTCCTAACCTTTATCCAACCTTTAGGATCTTGCTTTTGGGCCCAATAACTTACGTGGGCTTAATTGTACAACCCATTTACTTAATGAGTTTTATTTATCTTCTTATTAAAGAATATATTTATGGGCCAAAATTGTCCATTGGTCCAATTATCATAATGGGCTATCATCCCATATTATTTAAAGTCTATTCATATGTTTATTTTAATTTATAACCCACCTTAGCTCATATAATAATGGGTTCTCCGACTTATTCCTTAATTACGACAATAAGTCGCATAAATTCTTAAACTAGGTCCAAATGATTTTTCTATGCCCAAACTTCTTGATGAGTCATTAGAGAATATTATTTAAAGCATAACTATTATTTTTACAACATTTTTATAGGGGTTTTTACGCATGCGATAATGATGCGTACCTTTTTAACTAGTTTAAGTTTATTAATTGATAAAATTTCAATTTATCTTTATTTTTGAATTAATAAATTTTCTGGAGTACTACATCCTCCCCCTCTTAAAAAGAATTTGGTCCCCAAATTCTATGACTACTTCGGTTACATATAAATCATCATTTCATGCTAAATACATATTAATTGTTGTAAGTTTAGAGTTACCTTCCACGACTCCACCCTCGTTGGGGGTCCCAACTTCCTGCACAGTTTGTAGTCTGCCAGGCTTCTCTTGCTCAGTCGTGCATTTCTCTTTCTCCTGCTCCTCAAGTATAGGGCACTCGGAAATGCGATGATTGCGATTTCCGCAGCGCAGACAAGCGCCTCCTTTCCTCCAGCATTCCTCCATCATGTGACCTTTGTTATTGCTGTGCTTGCATCGTCTTTTGTGAAGAAGAGCTAATTTTATGGCATTCTTCTTATTCTTCTTTATCGTTCTCTTATCATCGTTTGGCTGATGCTCTACTGTCATAGAGTTAAGATCTTTGGTGTTAGTGGGTGGTTCTTTTAGAACAGGGCAGTCTTGTATCCGATGCTCCAAACTGCCACAACGTAGACAAGCACCCACTCTTCGCCAGCACTCGTTAGCCACATGTCCCGGTTTACTACAATGAAGGCAGATGATCTTGCTTCGTTTCTTTTGGGTGTTTGCCTTCTTGTCTTGATTGTGTCTTCTCTTCTTGTTCTTTTTGGTCACTTTTCTAGTCTCTCTAGTCGTCCTCAAGGCTCCTTCCAGCAGTTGGGCAGCTTGTTGACATGCCACAACTAGCCTCTGGATTGATCTCATGTCGGTGTCCATTAAAGTTCCTTCAAGAATAAGGTTGACATTAGGATGCTTAAAGTAATATTTAAGTTGATACACATATATATAGATAAATGTATTCAGATCTTAACCATGGTTCTACCCAATCCTCACATAGGTATGGTGGTTGACTTAGACACGTGTCAGGACAGTTCACCTAGAACATCCTAGACTTAAAATATCTTAATAAGGACATCCTAGGCTCTGATACCAACTGTCATGCCCCGCCAATTTAGCAGCGGAATAAATCGGGGAGGCACGAACAACATGTATAGTAACGACAATAACACGTACAGTCGCAAATATCAGAGCATCTAATGAACAATAATTACAATAAACTCCTCATTTTATTGATAATTCAACTAAACTATTACAACCACTAATTCAGAGCCAAAACATAGGGCTCAATGACTTAATTACATTGGAAAAGAAATCTAAAGCAAACATCTAACTAAACTCTAAGATACTAAGGTCTTTCCATCACTATGACTCCAGGTCCCTCATCACTCCAGTCCATTCCCGTTGATATGTGTAAGGTCATCATCTGAATTACTTGAAAACACAATAACAAATAATGAAGGGTGAGCGATAACGCTCAGTAGGACTTAATATCTCATGTAAACAAGCAGACTTTAAATGATTAATGTCTTGTAAAGTAGGTTAACTAGAGAGATCGATCAAGTATAGTCAAGAGAGTAATAGCACGTGATAATGAGAGAATGATAGCATACGAGAGAATGATAGCACATTCATAAGTAATTGCAACTAGCATGATAGAGGATTGGCCATATAGTGAAAGAATATATAACGTCTGCACCAAGGTGCAATAGCACTTCCCCTGTCTAGCATCATGTCAACCCAGAGATCATAGTAAAATGATTGTTTAATTGTCATAGATTGAATTGTATTTGTTGTTAAATGGCGTTGGATGCATGCCGTACACATCCTGATCATGTTACCCTCGCGAGGAAATAGCACTCTTCGGGCACTTCTCTCAGGACCAGACCGGGCCCTATTGCTTTGGCATTATAGCACTATTTTTTTATTTTGTTTAGACAATCAATTTAATGGCCAAATAAAGTACCAAGAAGAGATGAGAGTAATAGACGAAATAGATGAGAGTATAGAGTGAAAGTGAATAGATGAGAGTAACGAGATAGTAGACGAGATAGGGGTATAATCGTAAAATAACGTTAAACATCGATAGTAACGGTTGCACAACATTAGGTCGGGTGCCGGTAGTCTGGTGGAAGTCACAACCACCCACTAGCCGTGCTATGAACACAGGCTAAATGATCTGGGGTGATCACAAGGTAAGAGAGAACACACTAAGGCCGTTTGGATCGTACTGATCCCTAGGGGTGTATCGGGTTTTAAGGGTACAACTAGCTCGTCAGCTAAGGACGTGCGCCAAAGCCAAGAAGACTTACGGAGGCCTTGACAAGGAGTCCCTGGTCCAGTCAGGAGTATTCCCGATGGAGAGGTGGTCCAAGTCAAGAGAGAGTGTAACAAAATGATGTCCGTCTTGCCTCGAGTGCTCGAAGGCAGAGGGACGCGATAACGGTGTACAAATCACGCGAATAAAACGAAGACATGTGTCATTTAAATAATAGAGAAATTAGGTAATTAATTTCACGTAATTACTAGATACATTATTGAGTAATTTAATAGGGTCAAATGGCAAACAAAAATGTTATGTGTGTGCAAGTGTAAAGAAATCATGAGAATATGATAAATCGTGCAAATAGCTTTTAAATAATTGAATTTTATATAATTATTACCCATTATTAATTTACCAGGTCGAAATAATTATAACATGGTGTAATCATGGCTAAATAAGGGGTATATAGCCTAATCAGCAGGGTGCATGTGCACAATTAATAGTTTTGGCAGAAATTTCATAAAGGTGACGGGAGTGCTTGTCGCGATCAAGTCGCGACAAGGTGCTCGGTTGCGTCCAACAGGTATCGCGACGGGGGTTCAAGTCGCGGTCCAGGTCGCGTCGGGGCGGCTTGGCGCGAGAGGCGAACCGGCCGGCCTGGCCCAGTTCGGGGGTTGGGAACGCGACGGCGTAGGCCGTCGCGTTCAGATCGTGATGGTCTGGCCGGTCGCGACCACTTTGAGGTCACGACGGGTCAGGCCGTTGCGACTTCAGAGAGGCAGCCCGACCCAGAAAAGGGGTTTAACCCTTTTCTGAATTAGGTCCTTCCCTCTAAAGTGTGATACAGTGCTCTTGTAAAATCAATATAAAATCGCACGATGATCCAAAAATCATAAAACTAGTTTTAAATGAAAATAGACTCATAGATCTATCAACATGCATGATTAATTCAAAAATAGACAATATTCATGCATGCTTTGATTATGTTACATTTCAGTGACCTAGCATGCATAGTCATGGATCAACGAATTAATTAGCGATGGATACATGATGAAAATTAGGGAAAATAGGGGCGTTTGAAAGCTAACATGATGTAGTATTTATGAGAATTTTCGCATGACATGGGATCAAGTATGTACAGGGCTTGAAAGTAAACATGAAGGGTCAGGTACATGGATATGACAAGGCTTTAAAGAATTAATTCTCCCTCATAGGAGAATGAAATAGAGTGAAACCAGAGGGCTTTTGAAAAGAATCATGAAGTCTACCTAGGGTAATTTTTATACGATTTTAGCTTGAGAGATTGCCTACCTTTTTACATTGACAAGAAAACTAGGGTTTCGGTGACGAAATGAAGAAGAAAATCTCCTTGTTCCAGCCTTCTCCTCCAAGCTCCCACGTCCAAATCACCTTCTCTCCTTCCTCCAGAGTTCCCACTACGGTCTAGGGTTTGGTGGGGATGAATTTAGGGTGTTTTGATGGCTAATAGAGTCCATAACACCTAAAACTCCTCTCTTCTCCTCCAACTCTGAAAATTCATATTTATCAGCTATTTTTCCACTTTATCCACCTAATGGGTAGGGTAAAGTCGTAATCTCGTGGCCCAAGGGTTAGGATGGGATGTGGGCTCTTGTTTTGGATAATTACCATCCATTTAAACCTTATCTTACTCTTATAAAATTTATTAATCAATTAACTCCGAATTTCTTATTTATCTCTCCCTTTTCCATCATTTATCCATCCATTTAGCTTGGGGAGAACTCCAATTTTGTGGCTAAGGGATTTGGGTAGGTCTAGGATTCTTTTTAGGATAGATTTGAGCTATTAAATAATTATTTCACCCGTTTTATTAATTACTTTTATTTTTAATGCGAATTTCACTAATTTAACTCCCATCCCATAATGGACTCTTCTCATTTGGGCCCAACAATTCATGCTAGGACCATTAAGATAACCCATTACTAATTTTGCTTAATGAGTTTTAGTTTAATTTTATTTATCACAATTTATTCACCCTTTATTCTAATTTAAATCTATTTATCATATTTATTCACTTGGTTTCTTACTTTATTTTAATTTAATATTTTTTATCCTAATATTCCTAACCTTTATTCAACCTTTAGGATCTAATAACTTACGTGGGTTTAATTGTACAACCCATTTACTTAATGAGTTTTATTTATCTTCTTATTAAAGAATATATTCATGGAACAAAATTGTCCATTGATCCAATTATCATAATGGGCTATCATCCCATATTATTTAAAGTCTATTCATATACTTATTTTAATTTATAACCCACCTTGGCTCATATAATAATAGGTTTTCTGACTTATTCCTTAATTATGATAATAAGTCACATAAATTCTTAAACTAGGTCCAAATGATTTTTCTATGCCCAAACTTCTTGACGAGTCATTAGAGAATATTATTTAAAGCATAACCATTATTTTTACAACATTTTTATAGTGGTTTTTATGCATGCGATAATGATGCGTACTTTTTTAACTAGTTTAAGTTTATTAATTGATAAAATTTTAATTTATCTTTATTTTTGAATTAATGAATTTTTCGGAATACTACAACTTCACTCAAATATGAAAAGAGAGTTGTCACGGTCTAATACATTATAATTTCTATTTACAGTGCTACTAATAAATCTCTTACAAGTGTCTTTTTGTAAGACCAATACAAGTAAATTTTTTGAAGATATGACAAGTAACAATAAGAGAGATCAAGTTAACTCAACAAGTAATAATAGCATGAAGACCAATAATTCAGAGGGAGCAACAACTCAAGAGAAGACAACAACTTAGAGAGAGACAACCAATCAAAATTTCTAATTTAAAGGGAAAGAATTAGGGGTGTCAATTGGGCCAGACCGGCTCGGAGGCCCGGAAGCCCAGCTCGGTTTTAACCGGGTTTGGGCCGAAAAAATGAGCCCGTTAAAATTTTTTGGTCCGATCCGGCCCGGCCCGGAAAAGAATAGGGCCGGGCTTGGGCTTTGTGAGGCCCGGTCCGGTCGGCTTGCCGGCTCGAAAAATATAAATTTAATTTATATTAAATATAAAATTTATATGTAGAATGAGAATTATATGTATTTTTTCTACCATAAATCTACTCAAAAATATTATCTTTTATAAGTTAAATGTTAATATAAATATAAGTAAAATATATATTATTTTTTATAGATATATTATAGTAATGTAAATAAGAATAATATATTTTTTTATTTTTTCGGGCCGAGCCGGGCCACCCATACCGGGCCTACCCCCGGGCCCGGGCCGACTTTTAAAAAATTGGGCCTGGGCTGGGCCTAGCAGGCCCGGTCTAGGCCCGACCCATTGACATCCCTAGAAAGAATAACATCTTAATAGGAGATTGTTAAATCATTCCCTCACAATAAAAAATAATAAAAAATCTCTCAACTGAAAAGGAGAAGAATGTCAAAATGATTAAAAAAATACTTTTTAGTTCTTGACAAAAAAGAAGAAAATATTTTATTTCTAAATTTTCTGCTCAATATTTATATTGAATATGTTGTTTCAAAAAATTCGCATGAGACCTTACGTTCCTCATATAGTCAAATGTCATGGCTAATTTCTCTGAGAGAGGAACCACTCTTCTTCTACTCCATTGACGTGATGACAAAGGGCTATTTGGCTAGCAGATGAATGATTTCGTGTTGATCGTGGTCGAGGCAGGAGAGAGCTCGCATGGTGCTCTTGAAGTTGGCAAGATAGGACAATGGAGAGCACGGTTTCATCCTCTCTCTCTCTCTCACAGACAGTGACTGAAAGGTTGATACTTTTGGTTAACTTCTTCTACCCGGCATGAAAGGTGGAAATGAAAATTGGATAAATTAAAGAAGAAAAATTTAGCGTATTTTAATTTTATACTTTATACTTATATTGTTTACTTCTTATTAGATGGATGTATTATGTCTTTTCTCTATTGACTAATGAAAAAGAAGAAATACAAATACAAAGTACAAAATTTAAGTGTATTAAATTTTTCTCAAATTAAAAAGATCAATTGTGTTGGGATGTCTGCCATCATGAAGCACATCTGTCTATGGCGTCATGAGAAATATTACAAGACTAAGTAACTAACAACATTAGTGTCCATGTGTCTACAATTTCATGGGATGAGTATCATTTATTTGAATAATAAATATTATTTTTCTTATTATAAATTTGCTTTTGTCATAACCTTAATACCGTAAACTCATTTGAACAAATTTTTCATAGGGGAGAGTCCAGTACTTGCAACTTCATTAAGTGTTAAATGGTTGTGATCACACATGAATTTTATCGCATCACCAGTCACATGATTGATTAAACTGTAGCTAGTTTATACTAGCAAAAAGAAGCTCACTACAACTATTTGGGCATGATCGATCGGGAGTATCATTCCCAACACAATATCACAGACTACATGGGTAATATTTTATAATAATAAAAAATCTGGTCTCAATGTACATCGAGATATGCACACATCTTATGAAGATGTACCATGTGAAGATGATGTATTTTCACCGTGGCTTTCAAAAAATGTGTAAAATTAAAAACAAAAGTCACACAGTTAAGAGTGTTCAAAATATGATTCAAATTAAAAAATCGAATCGGCTCGATTCAGTTTCACGGATATCACAGTTCAGTTCGATTTTAAATTAGAAAATCGAAATAAACTGAATATGTATATATATATAATTAATTAATAATATATTTACATAAAAATACTTATAATGCAGTAGTTGTGAGTATTGGTGCGACCTCCGCATGCGGAGGTCGTGAGATCAACACTTAAAGTGTTCGTTTTTTTACATATTTTGAATTTAATATATGTATATAATTAATTAATAATATAAATATACATAAAATATCTGTAACATACTTAAAATTCAAATTTTTTTATTTTATTTCGATTTGAATTGAAATTTGATTCAATTTACTATAATAATTCGATTTGATTCGATACGATTTAATTCTCTTAAAATAAAAATAAAGATAAACCGGGATCGAATTGAAATCGTTGTTCACCCCTACACACAGTCTCTTCCAAACAGGAAGTTGTCGAAGGTCTGGCACTTTCAACCCTATGCGCCGTTTAATCCGAAGGGTCGGACATGTGGCGCGCCATCCCACGCTACTCTTCCTGTTTCAAGTGTATTCACGGAACCAAAGGCAAAAAGCCACCCTTGCCCACCTCTGCAGCTGGATGGACCGCCCCTCACATCCTCTCTGGAAGCTGCAGGCAGGAGAGATTGCTCTCGGCTCCCCTCCTCTTGCAGCACAGCTAAACGAGGCGATCGTCACCGTCGCCGTATCCGGGCGGTCGAACGCGCACAACCGGCGTCGATAGCGCAGTTGCAGTGCACGTCGCAGATCACCTCGGCGAACCCACAAGATATTGTCATTCGGGATTAGATTCGAATTGGGTAATCATGGTGGCTCCGCACCCGGCTTCTTCCAAGAAGAATTCTTTGGAGACTGTGACCTTGGTGTTTAGGATTCTTATTATACCCAGTGGGGGCAGAGCCTGCTTGTTTCTGGCTCTGAGCCGGTGCTGGGTTCCTGGAACGTGAAGCACGGGCTGCTTCTGAGTCCGATGCACCAGGGTGAGGAGTTAGTTTGGTGCGGGAAGCTCTCTGTTGCAAGTGGGTTCAAATGCGAATACATCTACTACGTGGTGGATGATGACAGAAATATCTTGAGATGGGAGGCTGGAAGGAGGCGTAAGCTTGTCCTGCCTGAAGCAATTCAAGAAGGAGAGATGTTGGAGACTCATGATCTTTGGCAGGTACTCCTTTTCACATTCTTTACCAAATTCTTTATACCACTTCCGCCTCAGTCCACATCCACCATGGCCGAAGTGCTTGTAACTACCAAGAGTCTTATGAGAGTTGCTTGAATGCTTTACCTCCACTTAGTATTAGCCTGCTCAGCTACATATAGGCTTCAAATGTCTTCTGTTACTGCAATTTGACTTGAAGGAAAAGAGAATATAATAGAAGGTGGAGTTTTCTTATTGAATATTCCGATGCAATTTTCAGGTGTTACTCCCGTCAAGACATTTCCCTGTGATAGCTTACAGTGACAGCCATCTTTCCTGTGGACCAGCTGTACCAAACTTAGGCTTTATGGTTCCCATGTACTATATTGAGATATCTATCATAATCCCTGATTTGTAGGGTGTGATTTGTATAGCAAACAGCCTGCGTTGTATCAGTACTTACTGAAATATAGAAGATTAGAATGTGTATATAAACAGCCTGAGCCCGCAGATTGGGCTGGTAATTTTCAATCTCCACTTTCTTTGCCATTCTCTGTCAAATCCTATCTGTTGATATCTTTTGGCTGTGGACCGCCAGTTTGCAACACAAATTCTGGTATCAAGCTTTCTTTCTGTAACTGCATGCCTGATTAACAGCTTCAGTTTCATTGGGGCGTGTGAGAACTAGTTCTTATTATTGCTTAAATGAATACGCGGACATTAATAAATAGTCAATATCTTTCTCATACTTTGTAGTGACCCAGTTATGAGCCTTGTAGGAGGAAAGCTTTCCATTTAAGAAATGGCTACTTGGCAAGAAGGCCACCGTAGAGCCGCCAACAGAGTGGAGCTACCACTGTGTATGGGGATTGGGGTAGGAATGTGCTAAATTATCCTATAATGAAAATCAGAAGAATGTTAGTGGGCTATATATGTGGGGTTGTGGTCCATAACTTGTGAGATATCTTTTGAGGACAAAACCATGCGGGCTTGGCCCAAAGCAGACAATACCTCTAAAGGGTTGGATAGGGCTATGGCATTTTGATGTTAGAACACGACCCATCCAGTATGATATAGTCCTCAAACCGGCCAAAAGCTGGTAGGCCTACAGTGACCCAATCATGAGCCATGCAAAAGAAGAGGGCTACCCCTTTAAGAAAGAGCTACCTAGCAAGAAGGCCAGCATAGAGCTTCCAAGGGAGTGGAGCTACCACTATGTATGGGGGGTGGGACAGGAATGAACTGAATTGTTCCATATTGGAAAGCGGGAGAATGTTACCGGGGTTGTGGTCCATAATTTGTGAGGCGCCTTTTGGGGACAAAACCATGTGGGCTTGGCCCAAAATGGGCAATATCTCACATTGGTTGGATGGGGCTATGACATACCTACGGAGATATTACACAAGAAAGGAAACTTTATCTCTTATGATGGTCTTTGATATCTGTTCCTATTGGAACTCTTATACTGTTGGTCATCTTTGGAGTTATCCTACTCAAAAGCAAGGACGAATATAGGACAAACACTTAAGAATAGTTTCTCCTCCTGATTATGTTTATTCTGCTTATGGTTCTTCTTTTAAATGATTCTAAGCTTCACAATTCTTCATTTTGCTGGCTATTATGATTCTTTTTACAGCAAAATTTGGACCTGATGTAGTTGAGAACTGTTATTAATTGGTGAGAGTCGCATCAGCAGGGAATTTACTTCCCAAGAATTACTTAACGGAAGGCAATTGATGATTGTCTCCACCTTTAGCGGAATATTATTCTATTTATATTTCTTCCTAATTATTTTCAATTTTAGCAAATTTAACAGGATAATCTTATTCTTGCTCATGCTTTTAGGCTGGCTCAGAAGCCATCTTTCTCAGAAGTGCATTCAAAAATGTCATATTTGCTGGAGGTAGGAATCTTGAATCAGAAATAGCTTCTGGACATTATCATCAAGACTCACAAAAGCAAGGTATTCACTCTGAAATTTAAAGTAGTCCCTTGTACTACCTTTCAATCATTGATAAAAATAAGTTTCTTCGGCAATTATATTTCTTTTGATTTTTGATATACCAGTATCACTGCTTTTCATTGCTAGAAGCAGGTTCGGTTGTTGTTCAATTTAAGATAAGCTGTCCGAGCATAGAAGAAGGCACAACTGTGAGTATCCATAGCCCAGTGAATATTATTCTAGGTCTATATGATTGGATAAGATCAATGGCTATCTTTTTATTGTCATTGGGCTTAGGTCGATTATGGGTCTATGCATGGATTGTGGAATCGGCCGATCTGGATCGGGATCATCCGATTCCGTATCTGTTCGGCCTAGGCTGATTCCCTTAGATTGTAGAAATTGGCTGGAACCGAACCAAATCGGTCCAGATTGGCCGATCCTAGGCCGATTTTGCCACACTTTTTTTTTTCTTGTATGCATTAATTAATACATGCATTAAACCATCATTTCACATTCGAAATGACAGCATCGAAGATATATAGATATATACACGGTAACGGTTATCCCGGACTGCGTTCCAGAAAAAGTGGCCTACTTGAAAGAAAGGGCGGGCATATATACACAAAATTAATATGTCACTGTCTAGTATGATTTTGTACATTAATTTATATATTTACGTATATAAGTACACAAACACATATAGACATATGTATGGCATATGATATATGTATTATATATCATATTTGACATACATATATATATATATGATTACATATTCAAATGTATAGATATATATGTATATATGTATATGTATACAATCATTGTCATATATATATATATACACACACACATATCAACTATACATATGTACATATCATATTATATTAACATTATATATGATTGTATGTACATTAGACTTTGCACAGGTTGATCCAAGTTTGCGTACATGCACAATGCACATTGGAGAATTTGTGACCTCAAGTTTCATATTCCGACACTGTTCACAATCTGATTGTGATATATGTATAATGTATACATTTATAAGGATATACATATTAATTATGTTTGTACATTAACATGATATGTCTATATATATATGATTACATATATGTGTTGTATATATATATATATGAATGTGTAATTTATATGTATGATTACATATATCATAAATATATATATATATATATATATAACTGTCGAAGACATATTTTTCCTGACTTTTTCTGTATTTTCCTGATTTTTTTCAATAAATACATTTTTTAATCTGCCTAATCCTGGATCATCCAGACTTCGTGCACATCAGCCAATCCGATTCGGATTGGGATCGGCCAGGCGATCCGGCCGATCCTATTCTTTTCTCCTTGGATCTATATCTGGTTTTGTGAGTTAGCAAAAGTTTTATGACTGATTTCAGCTTGACAAAAGTTGTGGCAGAAAATTACTCTAGAATGGTTTTCATCATGAGTGTATAGAGCCTTAGCCTGTCAATCTGAGATCTGCATTAAATTTAACACATTCTTCAATTGGCTGCCTTGCATGTGTCCCATTAGATCTGTATATATATGAAGAACTACTTTCCAAGAATCAGATACTTTAACCTATCAATTTACTTTGAAATCATGAAAAGTTAAATGTTTGGGCATGCAAAAGGAATTTAAGATTGTCCAAATAATGTTACTAGTTTAATATTAGTTCAACAGCATCTCAAGATCTGGTAAAATGTTGCAGGTGTATGTAACTGGAAGTGCTTCTGAGTTAGGACGTTGGGATTCTCGGAAGGGTCTGAGGCTTTTCCATGCTGGTGACTCCATTTGGCAGGCAGATTGTGTGATGAGAAAAGATGATTTACCAATAAAATATCCTTTTCATATTGTTTTACTGGAGATATGTCAGTGTGATTTATGATATTAAAAAATCTTGTCCTTAGATTATCAAATTTCTTTGGCAGCTAATGGCTTTTGCCCTGCTCTCAATCCATGGAATGGTATCCTTAATGTTATTTCCACATATAAATATAACCAAAGTAGACAAACTGGAGATACTTTGTTGGAAGTTGGTCCAAATAGGGAGCTTACTGTGGATTCAATGAATGGTCGTCTACCAAACTATGTGTATTTGTCTGATGGCAACTTCCGGGTAAACAAAATTCATAGGTCCCTCTCTTTCTCAACATGGGTTCTATCTTGATAGGCTTTCTTGTTGTTTGCAAACTTGTGATTTATTAAGATGATAAATTCATACCTGTTCATCATTTTGGATTCGTTGCAGCAAATTCCATGGAGGGGTGCTGGTGTTGCTATTCCGATGTTCTCAGTTAGATCAGATGATGATCTTGGTGTTGGAGAGTTTCTTGACCTGAAATTGCTTGTTGACTGGGCAGTAGACTCAGGCTTTCATCTTGTTCAGCTTTTACCAGTCAATGACACATCTGTCCATGGGATGTGGTGGGATTCATATCCATATAGGTAATGCATGTGCTGATGCAAATGTTATTCCTTTCAGGATATGTAGGTCTATATAATTCTTCAGTATTGACAAAAGGTGCCTGGAGTGTGTAAACTAAATTTTAATTGAGCTCAATAATCAGTCCCTACCATGAGTAACAACTGTTTACCAGGAATGCATCCAGTGTGGCCATCCGTCTTCAGTTGACAGGCCATTTGAGTTGATGCGCCTTGGAGCTTGTCTCTATTTTGCAGTGGGAATACTCAAACTCACATCCTTGTCATGAGAATGGTGGATATAAGATATGGAACGCACAGAAAAATGAATCTTGTAGGAAGGATGAAGAATAACGAAGATGAACTGTTGAGAATTTATTTGTAGAATCAATTAAGAATTTTTATGCAGAGTGATCTCCTTCATAACAAATTGATTGAGTTCCCAGTTTCTGCAAAGAATTTTTTTTATGTATCCTTATAAGATGGGGGTGCTTGATTGATGGATTTCTGGAGGAGATTAATATTACATTTGTGTGTTTGGATTATAATCAATATAAGAAGTAACTTATGTTTTGGTGTATATTTCCTCAAACAATAATGTACACTATTATACCTATCTTGGTGTCACCTTGGAAACACTGTCATACTTATTTTACTCTTTAGTAATAGACTAATGGTAATAATCTAATATCCCATAACTTGTATGCGGATCATTGTCTCCTTGTTATTCTTCTGAGGTTCCTCTTCAGACTTCTATTCTTTTTATACAGCTCTCTTTCGGTGTTCGCATTGCATCCATTATATTTGAGGGTCCAGGCACTTTCAAAAAGTATCCCAGAAGAGATTGAGGTACATGCTTGATTTTTTTCCTTGTATGCCCATATGGATTTCATACTTTTGTCATATTCAACTTCTGTGCTTTCTTTACATTTGTTCATGAGTTATCATATTGATCATTTGCTCTATACTTGCAGCATGAGATCTCGATGGCAAAAAGGCAGCTGCATGGCGAGGTGTTTTTTTTTTTTTGGGCTTACTATAATTTTGCTTTGTTAGTATCTGTTGTGTGAGCATGGAAGTCATGGTTGTCCTTTTTGAATTATTAGCTTAGAATAGTGTATTAAGTATTTTATTGGTACCATGAATCATGATTGGAAGGTTAGAAGGAAGCACTGGTTTGATAAAACAAGTGCCAGTTATTGATAGTGATTGTGCTTCTTGTCAACCAAAAGTAGTACCACTTATAGATAGCTGCCAAAATAATGGAGAAATATCGGCTGTATTTACAAGTAGATTTTCAATGAAAGAAGAGTTATATAACAGTCTTCATCACTTGTTCTCTGGAAGCTGACACTTGGGAGTATCTGTTTAGACTTTATCAGTCTATTCAATTGATAAAATAGGTCACTCTAAATACTTCTAGTCACCATATTCTGTGCTGAGCTCAACTTTTTTGTTGCTTTGTAGCAAACTCCTGGTCTTATTCTGTCTAATAATGCCTCCATTCACAATGACCAATCTCATTTTTTACCGTGAGCAGAGTGTTGACTATGAAGCTACCATGGCCACTAAACTTTCAATTGCAAAGAAAATTTTTTCTCAGGAGAAGGAGACAACACTTAGTTCCATTTCATTCTTGAAATTCTTTTCTGATAATGAGGTATGAATTTTCTTTTTCAAGTTTCAGATCGCAAGTCACTTCTAGACTTTTTCGTTTAACCATTCTATACTACTCGCTCTGCATGGTGGGTAGCACCTGCCTGTAGACTCAAGCAGGCAGGCTGTGCTCAGGCCCCCTGCCTGCCTGCATGAGTCTGTGGGTGGGTGCTACCTGCCCATGCAGATCCGGTAGCAAGCATTTCTCTTCTATACAATGTCCAAAATCCTGATTTCAACTTTTATAGTTGATGCTTTTTTGAAAATACTGTGGTTGAAATTATGTTATGATACAGGAATGGTTGAGACCCTATGCAGCTTTTTGTTTCTTGAGGGACTTCTTTGAAACATCAGATCACAGCCAATGGGGTTGCTTTGCTAATTATTCCAAGGAAAAGGTATCTCAGATTGTCCATCTATTCGTGGATAGTATCTCCTTATGGTTGCTTCTTAAAATAAATCCAGTTAGTGATCTCTGCCATTTCTTGGGTTTCAGCTGGAGAAGATAGTTTCAAAGGATAGTTTGCAGTATGACATTATTTGTTTTCACTACTATATTCAGTTTCATTTGCATCTACAAGTAAGGAGAATCCCTACATTGGATCCATGAAGTTTTGCTATTCAATCTACATTTGATAGTGTTCTTATATGAGTTTATGTTCATGACTTAACAAAATACTATGCTTCAACAAATTGTAAGCCTTTTTTATAGTTATCTAAAGCTGCAGAATATGCAAGAAAGAAAAAGGTGGTCTTGAAGGGTGATTTACCCATTGGTGTGGACAGGAATAGCGTTGACACCTGGGTTTATCCGAACTTGTTTCGCATGAATACATCCACAGGGGCACCTCCAGACTATTTTGATAAGAATGGACAAAACTGGGGTTTCCCTACATATAATTGGGAAGAAATGTCAAAAGATAATTATGCATGGTGGCGTGCTCGTCTGACACAGGTAACTCGTGTCCGCTTGATATCTACTGCATGCATCCCAGAATCCGCAAATTTGTTTTTTGTATCTCATTCTTCTGTTTCCTTCTCATCTGTTATTGTAGATAGAAAAGTACTTCACTAGCTACAAATAGATCTAACCATCTGGCAGATGAAATTTTCTTTCTTATTGTTTCATTGTTTCTTGTCATTCTAGATGTCAAAGTACTTCACTGCGTACAGGATAGATCACATTTTGGGCTTCTTTAGAATCTGGGAGCTTCCTGACCATGCAATTACTGGTCTAGTTGGAAAATTTCGACCATCAATTGCTCTGAGTCAGGTATTTTATGTACGATTTAGCTGAAAAAATCAATTTATAGATTTTTGAAGAGTGCATCATGCCTTCAAGTTGGTGAACAATTATGTTCAGAACATCTCGCTCATTATTCTTTGACATTTCATCTTTGTTTCTAATTCTCTGCTATTTGGGAAGTCGTGCATTTTTTTGGCAGTTTGTGCTGTTTAACAACTACTTGTTTTTACATTCCAGGAAGAGCTTGAGAGAGAAGGAATATGGGACTTTGATCGATTAAGTCGCCCATATGTCTGCCAAGAGATGTTGCAGGTTCTTATTCCCCTGGATGGATCTTATGAAATTCGGATCATTGTTCTTTCGAAGATTAACACATTTTCTATTTTTATTATCCTAGAGTGATCTTATCATATTCATATCTTTGCAAAGTATTCTCTTGAAATATTGATACTTTTTTTTCACCTTCCCATGTTTCAGGATAAATTTGGAACCTTCTGGCCAGTTGTTGCAGCACATTTTTTGAATGAATATAAAAATGGCTGCTATGAGGTAACCTGTTTTCTGGTAGAACATGGCTGAGGTACACCATACTTCAATTTTCTACTAATTGAACGGGAATGCCAAGATAGAAAACTTTCCTCTATTGCCATGTCAAAAGCTGCATTAAACTTTCAAAATGTCTTTGCACTTAAGCCTTTAGAAACAAATATTTCATTGTCCAACGGAAACTGATTCCTAGATTTACATCACTTTTGTGACTCTACATAACAAAAGCATGGTTTTCCGTGGCGAATCGGATCGGTTCGATTCGCCCGAATCGGGGCGAATCATGGAAAACCCGATTCTCGATTCCATCGATTCAGTCCGATTCTCCCCATATATAATAATATTATATCATATTTGTAATATATATTATACATTATAAATATGATATATTGTATATATAATATATATTATACCCATGCAAATCGATCCGATTCGGGGGGAATCGGGGCGAATCAGGAGAAACCCGATTTGCCTCCCGATTCCGATCCAGCAAACCATGAACAAAAGTACAAAGCAGGTAGAACTATTACCACAAAGTGGTCGTTGCTATGAGTAGTTATCTAAGATTGTCCCACATATCAACTGCCACCTTTTAGGAGTCGAGTGCTTTTCTCCAGTGAGGTGATCTTTAGCTTGAATTCCAGATATTGATGTCAACATACAAGTGTCCTAGGAATCCTGAATTGGATTGGATTCCCAGATTGACAAGTCAACACAATTTTTTAGGTTTTTTTGGTCATTCAGTCTTTTAGGATTTTCTATTAATTGCATGTATTAGATACTTTCAATATTCTAACCAGGCAGGTGGTTGGGTTGTCATATGGAGTTCTAACACCTACTACAACCCCTCACATGCATTTATGGCATCGAGTTCGCAGACCAGTTGGTCTAATTTTCTCTAGCCAGCTTGGCAAGTTCTTGAGGGACCTTTCAATCTGCTCTCTTCACAGTTGCACTCCCATAAGAAGGTCCCTAGAGGCAGCTAGGGTAAGGCATAGCACCCTCAAGGGTAGGGTGTGTATACTTTCATATTCCTTGATAACTCGTTGTAATATTCTTCTCTTATGAAATTCGACATTCAACCATGACAATAATGCTTCTGCATGTGAATTTACAAAAAAATAGTTTATGGATTTATGGATAAAGTGTTTCTTTATTTTAGTTCAAGGAGGATTTCAACACAGAGAAAAAGATTGTGGTGAAACTTAAGTCAAGCACTGGAAAATCCTTGTGGCTTGACAAGGAAGACCAGATACAGAAAGGTCTTATAGAACTCCTGCAGGTATAATCTTGTCGGCAGTTGCATTATCAGAAATTGTCTACATATCTTTTTCTGCATTCACTATTTTCTCTACAGAATATAGTTCTCATCAGAGACACAGAAGATGGGAGGAAATTTTATCCTCGTTTCAACCTTGAAGAGACAACAAGTTTTAGAAACCTAGATGAACATAGGTACATGCATTCCCTTCATCTTTTTTCATTATTCCTTTGTTCTTGAATTCCTAGTTATTACGCTTTTCAAACATAAAACATGCATATGAAAGCAAATGTTATCAAGGACTAGTTGGCTGATATTAAACCCCCAAAAGGGACAAAACATCAGCATGTGCCGACTGCCGATTGATGCACAGAATGTTGCTTCCTGATTCAATTCTTATATCTTTAATGTTCTCAATGCTCAGTTGTGTTTCCTAGGCCAAACTATTGTACACAGAACCTAGTGCATCATTTTTATGTTCCATCATAAATTTTATTTTGTTTCTTTTCCCTTTTAATGATTATTTGCATAGCCAGTTCTGGAATCTAACTCTTGTTATTCTGTAACACAGTAAAAAGGTTCTAAGCAGATTATATTATGATTACTATTTCTCTCGTCAAGAAGGTCTTTGGCGCCAAAATGCACTCAAGACTCTGCCTGTACTATTGAATTCATCAGATATGTTGGCATGTGGAGAAGATCTTGGCCTTATTCCTTCTTGTGTTCATCCTGTGAGAATTTTCATCATTACTTTTTCTTTCCAAATTAAGCAGACCATCTCCTGGGCATAACTGTCAGAGTTCCCAACCATTGTGAACTGATCAGGTTATGCAAGAGTTGGGATTAATAGGATTACGAATCCAAAGAATGCCAAGCGAACCAGGCATAGAGTTTGGATTGCCATCCCAATATAGTTACATGACGGTTTGCTCGTTGACCTTTTTTCCACTAATGTTGTCCAGCTGATCAGCCATTTCTTATTCTAATTTTTCTCTTATTCATGAATGTTCCATTTTGGATAATTTTTCCCAATGATTCTGCTTCTCAAAGTGAAAAAATGCATCAGCATCTGTAAGCAGTACAATAGCAATTAGCAAAAGTGCCCTGGTGAAATCCAAGTGCATATATGCTAGATATTTTTTCATTGTTCCTACTCAGAATGCATATGGCTATTCTTACGTAGTTACTGGGCCATGTTAGTCTATCTAAACTTCTCGCCATTTCTAGCTTCCCAGTCGTGTGTATGGTTTCTAATAAACAATGTCATGATCTTTTCACAATCTCCCTAGGTTCCATTATAGTCACATGTTAACCCATTAACTCACATGCCATCTACTATCGTTTTACTACATAATCATCTTATTTCTGATTGAATAATGAATGGTACTGTATAAAAGGTGTTAACAAGGCCATGCGATAGAGGTATCTTCTAGAACAGCAACTTATGTCAGTTGAAATTATCTTGAGGTTGGTAGATCCACCTTTAATTTATCTTTGAGAGGGAGTACTTCTTCACATGGTGGTGTTCATTTTCACATTTACATAATTTGTCATGTTTGTTAGTTTAGCAAAGGTGAGAACACTGAGAGCATGTGTGACAATAAAAGTTTGGGATCAATCTACATGGAAGTTTTGGTCTAGCTCCTATTGGCACTAAGCTTAACAAAATAGGCTTAGGTGGTTTGATCATGTCCACTGGCATCCAAGTTTGGAGCCAGTTAGAAATTGTAATTAAATTCATGTGAAGGGGGCAAAAGAACTTGGAGAAGGCTTAAGACAACATGGTTGAATATATTTGGAACTACTTGGTTTTCTAAATTTACTATGATTGTTGCTTTCGATAGATCAGAATGGTGGGGATGGGATTTATATAAGTCTATACCAAATAAATAGGATAAGGCTCTGGTGCCGATGATGACTGTTGGATCGAAATGGCAGATTCACAGTCCTAGAGGGGGGGTGAATAGGACTTTCTAACTTTTCAAAATTCTTCTGAAAAACACAACACTAAGTAGATGTGTTAGTACTTGGTGTGGTGTGTGTGATTCAAGTGTGAACTTGGCGGAAAACAATCACACAGAAAATTGCACAAGAGATTTATCCTGGTTCGGCCCTTCTCACATGGAATTCCTACATCCAGTCCTCAAGCCAACCACTTGAGATTTCACTAAACTGCTAATCAACTTGGCCTTCTCTCACCCTTGAGAGGAAATTACAACACCCACTTGCTCCAAGGCAAGTCTTCCCTAAAACAGGGGTAAACAAGACTGCCTTATACCAAAGGCCTTCCCTTCACAAGAGGGGCAATGCAGAATCAAACTTCTGCAGAAATTACAACAGAAATGAAGGAAGAAACTCTTATGTGTTTTCCTCAAGAATGAGCACAGAACACACACTTTCCAGCAGGATTGAAAGATAAGGAGTTCAATCTAAATCCTAGCTGAAGCGACTTGGGTGGACTTTGAAGTAAAAACAATTACAGTTGCCACCCAAAAGACAGATCTTCAGAACATGAATTTCTGAAGAGATTCTCTCAAATAAGAACTTGAGCAGGAAGGCTTTGAGAGACCTTGAAGAACGCAAGATGAGCTTTCAAGGAATTGTCTTGAACACTATGCCTTGTTGTGTTTCTTCAAGAGCTTTCTTCATTTTTTTATAGTCTTCAAAAACTAGCTGTTTGGAGAAGATAGCTGTTGGAGTAAGATGGCTGTTGTGTTCTTAGCCGTTTGGAGATAGTCTTGGGGATGCTTTGGATCTTGGAAGTTTTATCCGAAGGGCCATGAATTTTGTCTCTTTCCAAGGTCTTCAGAAATAGGAGCAGTTGCCATAGCTAGAAGATAAGCTATTTAAAGTCTTGAGCTGAGCAACCCATGCCAGACATGTGCTCCAATAAATGCCTGTTTAGTAAGGACAAGACAAAGACAAAAGCATCTCCATATCTTTGTGGTAGGTGGGTCAGTGGAGTACAACAAACAGTATGGAACCTAGTATTCTTAGTCATTTAAGAAAATAAAGCAGACAAACAAAAAGGTAAAGTATGGGTCTATCAGTGGTAGGTGAGATGGTCAGAAGCCATGCGTCTGAAACTTACATAAATGCTTTGTGTCTCTTAGAAGATATAGACTGAGGCAAAGGACACTAAGACTGTAAGACTAGAAATAAATTGCAAAGAATGTTTTGCATAATTTCGAATGTACTAAATTTCGTCAGAAGAAATATATTAAAATAATGATCATGAAATTTGTCACTGATTTTATACTTAAGAAGTTTAAGATTCAACAAAGAACTAATAGAAATATTTCCTGACAGATAGAACTGACAAAGGTACAAGTACACAACTAACAGTGTAGTCGAATGCAGTAGAATAGGTAATTCGACTTAGAAGTAAGCATGATTTGACTACAGTAGGAACTATGTAAATCGACTACAATAGAGCAACCATCAGTCGAATGTAGTGTAAGACTATGAGTCGAGGTGGTGAGTCGAATGATGTTTAACTGTGAGTCGAAGTCTTGAATCGAATACAATGTAAAAGAGTGAGTCGAAGTCATGAGTCGAATACAGTGTAAAAGACATTCGACTGTATGAGTCGAAGTCATGAGTCGAATACAGTGTAACGTTGCGGACTTAGGAAGATTTTCAAGACTTGTGACTGAGCTTCTGAATGAGTCGAATTAGTCGAATACATCAGTCGAATTCAGTAGGCTATAGAGATAGTTTGTGCCTTGGAAAATTTTGGGCATTGAATCTGTCTAGAAATTTTTGTGATATATCTATATTATGGAAAATACATATTTAGGGATTTTTTATGGTAGAAGCAAAATATATATTTAAAGATTTATCATAGAAAATCCTTATTATTTAAAGACTTAGGGGTAGTTACTCAACAATTCTTCCCCTTTTTGTTAATGACAAAAAAAATCTTTAAATGGTAGCTGATAGCCTGATATATCATATAAATTTCTGCTATATTTTGAGATGGCTAAAAGACTAAGTAGCTATCTTTTCTTTTCTCCCCCTTTGTGGAATTAACATAAAGGATAGCAATCAGACAATGTAAAAAAAAGGATAAAGAGCAGTAAATTCATTCATGCAGAAAAGAAATAAGTGTCTGAAGCAAACATTGAAGCAAATTACAGAAAAAAAAGGATAAACAACTGTGAGAATTATTTTTTAACACTTTAAAAAATTTTATTTTTTATCTTTGGATTTGATTTATTTGGATTTTTTATTTATTTACATGGACATGGTCTTATTTAGTTCATGTGACCTCCCCCACTAACTGCGATTAGTGTTAATTATATCAGCATAAAGGCTGAATACCCTTGATTAACCATCAGACAAACCCTTAAAAACAAGAGAATATGACTCACATTTGAATGAAGTGAGTTATACACGAAAGAGAACATGGTTGCAAATATGCAATCTATTTTTTTTTGGAATTTTCTGATATTTATTTCATTTTTATTGATTTTTAAATGCATTTTCTCATTTTTTTGGTATTTTAGAATTATTGATTTCATTTATTTAAGCATTTTCGTTATTTATTTATTTAAATTAGGATTATGTAAATTAAATTAATGTTTTCATTTATTTAATTGATTTAAATGGGAATTAACTTAAGCTGGATCAAAAATAACATGAGACATAACTTGTTTGTTGATTTTATGTTATTGAAAATTAAATAATAATGTTTGTGAAATATTTTGTTAAGGTTTGTCAAAAACTTGGTTGATTTTGGTTAAGAAATTAAGTAGTGCAGTGTCTAAAATAAACATGACACTACGTATAATTATCCATATAATGTGTATTTAAACGAATAAAATTAGCCCAATAGGCCCATTAAATATCATGAACATGATGGTCATTCATTAAGTCATGTCATACAAGTTCGGCCCAATAAACAATTCAGGCCCAATACGGAATTTAGGCTCAATAAGAAACTTAGGCCCAATAAGAAAGCCCAATGGACCTTGTTTAAGACTTGAGAAAATTAAATCGCGCCTTGCACGATATTCTTTAGGGCTGCCTTGCAGACCCTTTTTCCAGACCACCTTGCAGTCTTCCTCAGAGCTTTGCTCTGGGTTTCAGAACTTCAAAATTCCATCCCATGGCCTGGGGCGCCCCCCTTGCTTTTATAGGAGGTGGAGAAAACCCCCGTCTCGGCCATAAAACCTCGTCCCGGCCATAAACAACGTACTTACCATAAGCGCCGTCCCGGCCATTTGGATTTTTACATATCTCCCCCTGATTCTTCATTTCTTTTCCCCCTTTTTAATTTCATTTTTTATGTTTATACCCCTCCTCCCTGGGAGAGTCACGGCAGGGACCTGCCGTTTTTTGGTTTCTTCCTCCCGTTTGGCCTTCGCGCCGAGAGGGGAGCTGGAACAGGGAAGCGGCGGCGGCGACTCCTGGTGGGCTGCAGCGATGGCGGCTGGTCACCAGGGGGGGAAGCAGAGGTGGACGCCGGCGGCCCTGCTGGAGAGTGCGGCGGCGACGGCTGGGGAAGCCGTGGGAGGCGGCGCCGGCGAGTCTTGCTGGAGGCTTCGGCGGCGACGGCTGCGGAGGCGGACACCGGTGGCAGTGGAGGTGGGTGCCGGCGGTGCCTGGGGAAGCCGAGGGGGCTCCCTGTCGCGGCGTGTCTGGGGGGAACAACCCCTTGCAGGGGCGACTCGAACGGGGGTGACCCCCATTTGCAGCGGCGACAGGAGCAACAGGGGAGTCCCAGAAGGGCCCCCGGAAGGTACCCCCTCCCCTTTACTGCTCTTCTTCTTCTTCTTATCCCCTTCCGGATGTGGAGAATGCACAGGATGGGAGTCTCCTGCCATCTCTCATTTTTTTCTTTAATTTCCCGAAACAGGGTGCCATGGTATTTTCTGATATTTATTTATTTTTTCAAATCCATGAACCCCCCACAGTGGTCATCACTTTGGCCTAAGGCGTATACCCTGCTGGCCTGCCATTTGGTGTGAGGTTTTGGTTCTGATCCTCGGGTGTGTGTGCTATTATTTTGGGTTCAACAAATGCCCCCCACGAGATTGGCGTCCGAGAGTGAAACATAGGGCGACTGTCTCGTGTGAATCTTTCCAGCTATATTTTAGCACATATTGCCCTTCAGAGGGTTCATTCCATTCATTCTGCCAATTTATTTCAGCCATTTTGATTTTCTTGAGACCCATGTTGGAGATTTGATTCTTGTGAATTTGATACGTCACAACTTGTGTCATACTTGCAGTAAACTTTCACTTTCTTTTGAGCTTGCGGTACCAATGACCATCGTCACATGACAACAATGCCGAAATTTTACTTTATGCATTGAGAACTGTGACTTTGCTGTGATAGATCTTTTGATAAGTTGTTTTATCCTTTCTTTTTTCCTCGTTCCTTTGTGGCAAAATCTGATCTCATGTTGTCTGGATCTTGCAGAGTTGGATCAGGTACATGACATTTGGAAGAGATTGCTTGGAGTTGAAGATCTTGGAGACCCAGCTGGCTGTTTTGCAAGCAGAGGTTGCTATAACTTCTACGAAAATCGTGCAAGCCATGAATCGGCGTGAAATGACGACCTCGCTTATGCATAACAGAGCCATTTGTACCATTCTTTTGCACATGTTAACCTCTGAGGGCAGGCGACACCGGAGCATAGAGTTGCTTGAGAAATGTTGTTTTTAGCATCAGTGTATGCCATCCATTCATTTTGACTTCTCCTTTTTTAGGCTATCCCAAGGGCTTGTCTTGGGACTAAGACTTTTATTTGCTATATACATCGTGCTTCTGTGTTTCACCATCAGCATGTGATCTTTATTGATAACAGGGGTTTTAAGGCTTCCCCAAAAGCCGTGAGGTATTTCACTTAGAGGATTAGGGCTCCTCTGGGGCCATGATATACTTGTGTTAGAGAATTAAGGCTTCTCTAGGGCCATAATTTTGATGAGAGGATTGAGGCTCCCTCGAGCACATGATTTGGATGAGAGGATTGAGGCTCCCTCGGGCGCATAATTTGAATGAGAGGATTGAGGCTCTCTCGGGCACGTATTTTGATTGAGAGGATTAAGGCTCCCTCGGACACGTATTTGGGTGAGAGGATTGAGGCTCCCTCGAGCGCATATTTGGTTTGAGAGGATTGAGGCTCCCTCGGGCACGTATTTGGGTGAGAGGATTCAGGCTCCCTCGGGCACGTATTTTGGGTGAGAGGATTGAGGCTCCCTCGGGCACGTATTTTGGGTGAGAGGATTGAGGCTCCCTCGGGCTCGTATTTGGGTGAGAGGATTGAGGCTCCCTCGGGCTCGTATTTTGGTTGAGAGGATTGAGGCTCCTTCGGGCACGCATTTGGGTGAGAGGATTGAGGCTCCCTCGGGCACGTATTTGGGTGAAAGGATTGAGGCTCTCTCGAGCACGTAATTTGACTTTTGGCTGGTCTTAACGACTTGTTAGCCAAAAGATGTAAAATTTGACTTGGCCGGCCATCATGGATAGGGAATGTCCATAACAGTACGGCTTGCAGATTTTGCTCTTTCTTCTTTTTTTTTTTTTTTTTTTTTTTTTTTTTTCTTCTTTTTTTTTGTTCACATTACCAACCTCAGCGCCCTTTCGGGTTTTCGCCAAGATTGGCCCCCTCTAGCTTTTTCCAACACGCCTTTGCATGTTTTCGCGTTGAGGGGTTTACCCATTTTTGCCTGAGGTGCCCTTTCGGGTTTTCACCTCAGCCGGGCTTTAGACCTTTTTGCCCTTGATCCATCACGATGAAGTGGTAGACCAAGTCCGTCGAGGCACCTCCTTTTTAAGCCCCTATTTATTCTATTTTTTTTTTTTTTTTTTCTTTTTTTTTTTGTAAGGAATTAAAGGCTTCCCTGAGAGCCGTGAGAATTTGGATTTGGATTTTGGCTGTCTTGGCCGACCTTGATGGTGTGTTGGCCAAGGGTTTGAGTTTTATGTGCGGTAGGAATTAAAGGCTTCCCTGAAAGCCGTAGGATTTAAATTTGGATTTTAACTGGGTTGGCCAACCTTGATGGTGTATTGGCCAGAAGCTTGGGTTTATAGTCGGTAGGGAATTAGAGGCTTCCCTGAGAGCCATAGACTGAGAGTTTGGATTTGTGTATGGTAGGGAATTAGAGGCTTCCTCGAGAACCATGGATTAAGAATTTGGATTCATGTATAGTAGGGAATTAGGGGCTTCCCTGAGAGCCATGGAATTTGAATTTGTTTCTTGGGTTTTAATTGGGTTGGCCGACCTTGATAGTGTGTTGGCCAAAAGTTTGGGTTCAATAGTCGGTAGGGAATTAAAGGCTTCCCTAAGAGCCATGGATTTAGAGTTTGGATTTATGTATGGTAGGGAATTAGAGGCTTCCCTGAGAGCCGTGAGTTGAGAATTTAAGTTTATGAATGGTAGGGAATTAGAGGCTTCCCTGTGGGCCATGGATTGAGAATCTGGATTTGTGTATGGTAGGGAATTAGAGGCTTCCCTGAGAGCCGTGAATTGAGAAGTTAGATTTGTGTATGGTAGGGAATTAGAGGCTTCCCTGAGAGCCGTGAATATGTTTAGAGGATTGAAGCTCCTCTAGGGCTCGTGATTTGACTTTTGACCGGTCTTGTCGACTTGTTAGCCAAAAGACATGGGTTTCGACCTCTGACTGGCCTTGACGGCTTGTTAGCCAAAAGGTCTGGATTTTGAGCTTTTTGACTGGCCTTGACGGCTTGTTAGCCAAAGAAACTCGCGATTTGACTTTTGACTGGCCTTGACGGTTTGTTAGCTAAAAGACATAGATTTCGACCTTTGACTGGCCTTGACGGCTTGTTAGCCAAGAGGTCTGGATTTTAAGCTTTTTGACCGGCCATGACGGCTTGTTTGCTAAAGAAGCTTTTGACTTGACTTTTGACTGGCCTTGACGGCTTGTTAGCCAAAAGACATGGTTTTCGACCTTTGACTGGCCTTGACGGCTTGTTAGCCAAGAGGTCTGGATTTTTGAGCTTTCTGACTGGCCATGACAGCTTGTTAGCCAAAGAAGCTTGGGATTTGACTTTTGACTGGCCTTGACGGCTTGTTAGCCAAAAGACATGGGTTTCGACCTCTGACCGGCCTTGACGGCTTGTTAGCCAAAAGGTCTGGATTTTGAACTCTTTGACTGGCCTTGACGGCTTGTTAGCCAAAGAAGTTTGGGATTTAACTTTTGACTGGCTTTGACGGCTTGTTAGCGAAAAGACCTGGGTTTCGACCTTTGACTGGCCTTGACGGCTTGTTAGCCAAAAGGTCTGGATTTTGAACTCTTTGACTGGCCTTGACGGCTTGTTAGCCAAAGAAGCTCGCGATTTGACTTTCTCTTTTTTTTTTGGAATGAGTATCTTCTTTTTTTGGTTGGGTTCTCCCTCTCTCTCTTTCTTCGAGCAGAGTTCGAACTTCCCACATTTCTTATAAGGGCGGAAAGACACAATCATCGTTGTCTCGGTTGTAGCCCCTGAATTTGATTATTCATTTGAATGAACTTAGGAGTTGTTTCGTCATTGACAACTCTTGTGTCTTTCCTTTTATAAGGAATGCGGGATAACTCAATCTCGCTCTTAGAAAGGTTGAGAGAGTACCCCCTTTTTTTTTTGATACACCAATTGTGATGCCCTTTTTTTTGGGTTTTCACTACAATTAGCCCCTTCTTTCTTTTGCCTGCATACCCTTTTGGGTTTTCATGCAGCAGGGTTTCCCATTTTTGCCTGAAGTGCCCTTTCGGGTTTTCACCTCAGCTAGGTTTTAGGTCTTTTTGCCCTTGATCCATTTTAAAAGAGTAATTGATCAAGTCTGCCGGGGCACCTCGTTTTTAAGCCCCTTTTCTTTTTGTTTTCTTCTCTTTTTTTTGTTCATTTGGAAGATCTTGCAGTGAGCTCACTCCTATATCTTCAGTGTGTACCGACGCCGGATCCACCTGTTGCATTGTATAGATGCACTCACACTCGGGAGTATGGTACAATTTCATGTGTCTGCCATTTAAAGGCGGGAACATAACATTTCCCTTTTGGTCGACTACTGTGTAGGCGCCACCTTCGAACACTTTGTCGACCACAAATGGGCCGAGCCAATTGGCTATGAATTCACTTTTGGGATGAGAGGCCATGACGTCCTTTTTCTTAACCATGACAAGATCTCTCTTTTTTTTTTTTTTTAAAGCTCTTTCTTTCACTGGCTTTGTCAAAAGCGCGGGACATCCGTGCTTGATAATTTTGAAGTCGTTGGTATGCAACCAAACACTTTTCTTCCAAATTTGACAGCTCTTCAAGCCGCCTTTCAATTTCACTCTCCTCGTCCGTAAGGAGCCCGTGGTGGAGAGCTACCCTATAAGATGAGGGCTTGATTTCAACAGGGATGACTACTTCGGTCCCATAGACTAGGGAAAAGGGCGAGTATCCTGTAGGAGTTTTGTAGATGTTGCGATAGGCCCATAGAGCTTCATGCATCTTTTCGTCCCAATCGCGCTTTCGGTCATTTACCAATTTGACCATGAGCTTGCATAAAGATTTGTTGAAGGACTTTGGCTAACCCGTTGGCTTGAGGGTAATAAACTGTTGATGTTCTCCACTCAATATGGAATTTTGCTATCAATTTGTATATTGTTTGATTTTTGAATGGAGTGCCATTATCAGATATGATTCGACTCGGAACCCCGAATCGATATATGACATGGTGACGGACAAAGCGATCCACCACTTCTTCAGTAGTTTCTTTCAAAGGAATGGCCTCAGCCCATCTTGAGAAATAATCTGTGGCAGCCAGTATGCATTTGTATCCCTTGGATGATGTGGGGAGGGGACCCACTATGTCCATTCCCCATTCAACAAATGGCCATGTAGGCGTTGTTGGATGGAGCTTGCTTGGCGGTTTTCTTAGCACGGGCCCATAGGCCTGGCATTGGGGGCAGGTTCGAACAAACCGCTCGCAATCTGCAAACATGGTTGGCCAATAGAAGCCTTTGCTTTTTACGTTGATTTTTATTTTTGAGCTAGATTGATGGGCTCCACACAATCCTGCATGTACCTCCCGCATGACCATTTTGGCTTCTTTCGGAGAGAGGCATCTTAGCAGTACCGACTTGTCCTTTTCAGGTGTGAACTCATGTAATGTGTCATTTATCAATTTGTAGGAAGCAGCTCTTCGCAGCAATTGCACTCACTCCCCTCTTTTGTCTGGTAGCCAACCATTTTTATTTTGATGATAGGAATACGCCAATTATCTTTTTCTTGACTTTCATTTTCTTCCAGTGCATTTGCTTCAAAGGTTGTCAAACCATCATGGCGATTCAGAGTGCTCGAAAGCAATCTTCTATTTTTTTATGGTAATTCCCAGTTCACCTTTCAAGGAAAGTTTAAGGGCAAATGCGAGTTCAGTCAATGCATCAGCCTGAGAGTTTTGACTTCTTCTGACATGTTATATTTTGAAGTGGTAGAACTTGTCGTTGAGTCTTGTGGCTGCCTCAAAATTGGCTTTCAATTCTTCTTTTCGGACTTAAAAAATGCCCAACATTTGCTGACGACTAGCAATGAATCGCCAAACATTTTAATGCATCTTATGCCCATTTCCAGAGTGATTTCCAAGCCAACTATGAGGGCTTCATATTCTGCTTCATTATTTGTGAGGGATCCCATCAGAGCACATGAGTAATGCAATATCCTTTTTTTTTTTTGGGTCACGAAGGCAATTCCTGCCCCTGCCATATTTGTTGATGTGCCATCAGCCTTCAGGGAAGCTCGTACGGCCCCATCAAAATATAAATGTCAATATTCAAGTTGAGTTTCTTGTGCTTCATAAGTTTCTTGAGTAAGGAGCACCTCCTCATCAATCAATTCTGTATTCGGAGGGGAGTCTTCTGGCATTAGATGAGTTGCTAAGCACTCTGCCATGCGCTGCCCCCCTTTTTTTCTTTATATTTTTCTCTTCTTTTCCTTTTTTTTCTTTTCTTTCTTCTCACTTTTTTTTTCTTTTTTTTTTCATTTTTAAAGCTAGTAATACACCTAATGATGCACACATGGCCGCAAGTAAAGGCTTGCCCTTGATAGGTGCCCCCAGCATAGGAGAATTTAGCAAATATTGATTTTGTTAAGGATTTTCTGACATTCATCGTCCCATATGAATGGGGCTCCTTTCTTTGGCAGTTTATGTAAGGGAATATACCTCCCATTCTTGCTCTCGGAAGGATAAGTCTTTTCTTGAATTTTCTTTGGGGTTTTGAACGACCCTTATTTCATTTGTGGAGAGATCCTCATCCATCTGGACGTCATGCTCACCCCTCTTTGTTTCAATTATTGGAAGCTTTATGTTGACCATATTTACAACATAGTAAATTATGGGACCTTCCCGTGTCTCCCATCCGGGACCTCTTATGTCATTGTGGGGGAATGGCGGTTGCCCCCTGACATTGGTAGGGGTACCACATTGCTTGATGTAGCTTGGCTTTCGTTCGACTTTGAACTTGAATATTTTGTTTTTTGACATATTGCCTTTATTTGCTCTGGCATGTTTTTCAGATCTTTGACCATTTCATTCAATTTAAAAGTGGCATCTTTTAACCAAAATCATCTGAAGGTTGTTTGGGTGCATGCTTCCCTTTATAGAACACCATTGGCTGACCTTCAGCATGGTAAGCCAAAAAGAATTTCAGAGGCTCCAGTGTGTGGACCTCCTGAGGGATTGTCATTTGTATATGATTCAATGGTCGCCCATTTCCGGCTCTCATTCTTTTCTAGAGGAAGTTGTTTAGCTCCGAGGGGTGTCAAATATTTTGCCCCCTCCTTAATTGGTGTTTGAGATGGTTTCTCATTTATTTCCACTGTGGGCATTGGCTTATTTATTTCAACGGCAGATTCTTCCTCTTCTCATTCTTCTTTTGATTTGATTTGATTGAATTTTTTTTTTCAAGACTGCCAATTCTTGGGGAATTACTTCTTTTGCTATTTCCTTGGGTGGGGCGACACCACCGAGGTATGACTTTCTGGTTCAATCTTTTTTTTTTTGGAGCTTCATAGGGGCTGACCTCTTGTTTGTATTCACCAGGGAAATTGCTTCTTCTTGTTTATGGTAGAATGTGGCCTGAATAGCACCTTCCATTATCTCCCTCGGGAGTCATATGCAGCAGCTCTGGACAGCTCATCTAGCCATCCAGCTTGCGCCATTTGTGCTTGGCCTATTGGGACCTAGCTTGGATCATAACATTGATCACATTAGCAGAGAATGTGAGTTTTGGTTGTTGGTGTGGCTGCGGTGGATTTACCAAGTGCTCAGACATGTCAATAATTCCTGCTTGAATTAGCTTTTCTGCCCGATTTTTGAACAGATAGCAATTTTCTAGAGCGTGACCCAGCACGCGATGATATAGGCAATAATTGGGCTTGTCCACCATTGCTGCTTCTTCTGGACGCTTGGGCTCTGGGAGTGTTATGAGATTCTCTTGGAGACATATGTCCAACAATTCTCTTGTATGCTCCCTGGTAAATGAATAAGGAGTGTTGAGCCTCTCACTTAGGGTGGGGGCAGATCTCCTTTCTTCTTTCTTTGAATTTGAAGAGGCAGAGGTATCTCCCTTGCCCCCAGTTTTCCCCAGGGCTACCGAAAAGTCCACGGTATTTACTTCTCGTGACCTGGTCTTTTCGTCTTTAGGAGATTTACCCCTTCCATATAAAGCAGTGGGGTTTTCGGCAAAGAAGATTTCTATCTCTGCTACTGTGTTGTTGAGATGTTCAAATGTCAGAATATTGGCCCCTACGTGCTTTTCTTTGATTTCTGGCTTTAGACTTCTTTGACATAATTTCACCGCATCTTCACGTGCTGGTGGTTGCTCACATTTCATGCTCATGTCACGCCATCTTTTGATGAAATCTAGAGCATACTCATTTTTGTTTTGCTTTAAGGATATAAGTTCTGCTAAAGTGACTCTTCTTTCTGTCACTCTGAAGCATTCATAGAATTTTCTTTGTATATCTTCCCAACCAACTATTGAGTCGGGCTTCAACCGGGCATACCATTGAAAAGCTGGCTCAGTAAGTGAGTTTGAAAAGTACCTTAAAAGGTATGACTCTTCAGTTGCCAGTTCTGCCATGCTGCTCATGTAATGAGCTATATGTTCATGAGGTGACCCATCCCCATTGAATTTTGAAAATTTAGGGACCTTTGGGTGTTCTGTTGGGAGCTTTTTGAAGAGATGGTGTACAGGGTATGGTACCCTATATAGGTCATAGGTGGCAGGCCCCTCATTCTGCTCAGCTATCTTTGCTTCAATCATTTGTTCAATCATGGCCCTCTGAGAGACCATTGTTCTTTCAAATGTAGTATTCAATTGCGGCGCATCATGCCTTTGTTCTGCAACGTGCACCTCTTGAGTTTCTTCATAGCATGAATTTGGATTCATGAATTCTGCCCGGGGTGTGCTTGGTGGCATGTTCCCAGGCTGGGGTGCCACTGTAGGCAATGTTGGCTGGCTTATTTGTTGAACTTGCTGAGGCTGCAATAGTTGTTGTGCCTGCTGTGGAGACTGTATTGATGGTGATTGTTGTGGTGGCAATGGTGCCGCCATTCCCAATTGTTGCATAAGGCTTTCCAACATAGCCATTAACTTTTGATTTTTTTGCATTACCATTTCTAAATTTGGCAATGAGGGCACCCTGACATTAGGGATTTCAGCAGGTTGACCCTGATCCAGAGGGTGATTTGATGTGGTGGCAATGTCGACAGCCCCCATGTCTCCTTCATTTTGGTGTGGTAAGTCCACTTCCACATTTACCCGGTCAAGCCAGGCTCGAGCTTGCTCCCTTCTGCGATTAGATGTTGTGGGATGTTGCTCTATATTTGAGGTTTCTGCCTGGTCAGCTATGGCGGACAGATTGATGTTAGAGGCATAGCATGTGTATATCCGCATGCCTTCTTCAGTGATCTGTACTGTTCTTCTCTTCTTCTGCCTAGGGCGTACAGGGGCGCCCAGGCGTTGGAAAACTGATATTCTAGGGGTATCACCATCCCTCTTGTATTCTTCTGACTTGAAATTTTGCCCTGTCTCCGGGCTGGTTTGTCTTCTTTCCTTAAATATCCCTTTTCTTTTAGATCCTCTTTGCAAATCAGCTGGTAGAGGAGGGGTGCTTCCTTTAGTCCGAGACTCTTGGGAAGGCTCCCTTTGTCTTTCTGGGACTTTTCTTCTTCTAAAATTCTGCCACATGGCTGGGTCTTGCTTCATGACCCCTCTCGCATTCTTTCGCCCCATAAGGGATTCTAGGGCCCTTGTTCTTCGGAGCTCCTGAGCTTCTTTTTTGGTAACCCACATTTGTTTAACCCGAGATGGGCTATATATCTCATCATTTCCAGCATTGGCTTTGTATTTCTTGAAGCCAATGTCGTCAAATTTGTGGTTCTTGGTTTCAGCTTTCCTCCATTGTTTCTTCATATCTTTTACTTTAAAGCTTGGCTTGTCCTGCCGCACTTTAGGCAGTATGCCAAATTTGTTCCTTACCGAAATGGTAGCCACATGCCGCTCCGGTATCATCATGGTTTCACTGCCGTCCAGGCGGATCCGGAGCTCGCCAATGTGGACAGTCTTTCCAGAACTTGAAATGCCACAAATTATGGGCTTCTTGCCAGACTTGCGCTTTCTGTTCTTTCCAGTAGTTGGAGTGTTGGTGAAGTTGATAGCATAAGTGGTGAACATCTGCATCAAGTTAGCCTCCTGAGCTTGAGGCTCTTCTTTTGCTTTGCTTGCTTCATGGACTTTGGCAGTAGTAGGTAATACGGCCGGTATCACGCCCAAAAAGAATGGAGATTCCACCACAGGGGGAAAAGCTCCAAACTTAGTCGATGTTGTGAGATAGCCATTCCTTATGTGGTCCTGAACCACAAGCGGGCCGAAGACCACCCCCGGAGTATGAGCAAGAGCTGCCATTGCAGAGTTATGACCTGCACAAAAAAAAATAAAATGTGAGTACATCTTATTATTAGGGTGTTGTCTGATGGAGAGATGAAGGGAAGGGAGGTCCCCAGCGGAGTCGCCATCTTCGTGAGAATTATTTTTAACACTTTAAAAAATTTTAAATTTAAAATTTGGATTTGGGTTCGATTTGGGTTTTTTATTTATTTACATGGACATGGTCTTATTTAGTTCATGTGACCTCTCCCACTAACTGCAGTTAGTGTTAATTATATCAACATAAAGACTGAATACCCTTGATTAACCATCAGACAAACCCTTAAAAACAAGAGAATATGACTCACATTTGAATGAAGTGAATTACACACGAAAGAGAACATGGTTGCAAACATGCAATCTATTTTTTTTTGGAATTTTCTGATATTTATTTCATTTTTATTGATTTTTAAATGCATTTTCTCATTTTTTGGTATTTTAGAATTATTGATTTCATTTATTTAAGCATTTTCGTTATTTATTTATTTAAATTAGGATTATGTAAATTAAATTAATGTTTTCATTTATTTAATTGATTTAAATGGGAATTAACTTAAGGTGGATCAAAAATGACATGAGACATAACTTGTTTGTTGATTTTATGTTATTGAAAATTAAATAATAATGTTTGTGAAATATTTTGTTAAGGTTTGTCAAAAACTTGGTTGATTTTGGTTAAGAAATTAAGTAGTGCAGTGTCTAAAATAAACGTGACACTACGTATAATCATCCATATAATGTGTATTTAAACGAATAAAATTAGCCCAATAGGCCCATTAAATATCATGAACATGATGGTCATTCATTAAGTCATGTCATACAAGTCCGGCCCAATAAACAATTCAGGCCCAGTACGGAATTTAGGCCCAATAAAACTTAGGCCCAATAAGAAATCCCAATGGACCTTGTTTAAGACTTGAGAAAATTAAATCGCGCCTTGCACGATATTCTTTAGGGCTGCCTTGCAGACCCTTTTTCCAGACCACCTTGCAGTTTTCCTCAGAGTCTTGCTCTGGGTTTCAGAACTTCAAAATTCCACCCCATGGCCTGGGGCGCCCCCCTTGCTTTTATAGGAGGTGGACAAAACCCCCGTCCCGGCCATAAAACCTTGTCCCGGCCATAAACAGCGTACTTACCATAAGCGCCGTTCCGGCCATTTGCGCCGTCCCAGCCATTTGGATTTTTACATATCTCCCCCTGATTCTTCATTTCTTTTCCCCCTTTTTAATTTCATTTTTTATGTTTATACCCCTCCTCCCTGGGAGAGTCACGGCAGGGACCTGTCGTTTTTTGGTTTCTTCCTCCCGTTTGGCCTTCGCGCCGAGAGGGGAGCTGGAACAGGGAAGCGGCGGCGGCGACTCCTGCTGGGCTGCAACGACGGCGGCTGGTCACCAGGGGGGGAAACAGAGGCGGACGCCGACGGCCCTGCTGGAGAGTGCGGCGGCGACGACTGGGGAAGCCGTGGGAGGCGGCGCCGGCGAGTCTTGCTGGAGGCTTTGATGGCGACGGCTGCGGAGGCGGACACCGGTGGCAGTGGAGGTGGGTGCCGGCGGTGCCTAGGGAAGCCGAGGGGGCTCCCTGTCGCGGCGTGTCTGGGGGGAACAACCCCTTGCAGGGGCGACTCGAACGGGGGTGACCCCCATTTGCAGCGGCGACAGGAGCAACAGGGGAGTCCCAGAAGGGCCCCCGGAAGGTACCCCCTCCCCTTTACTGCTCTTCTTCTTCTTCTTATCCCCTTCCAGATGTGGAGAATGCACAGGATGGGAGTCTCCTGCCATCTCTCATTTTTTTCTTTAATTTCCCGAAACAGGGTGCCATGGTATTTTCTGATTTTTTTTTTTTTTTTCAAATCCATGAACCCCCCACAGTGGTCATCACTTTGGCCTAAGGCGTATACCCTGTTGGCCTGCCATTTGGTGTGAGGTTTTGGTTCTGATCCTCGGGTGTGTGTGCTATTATTTTGGGTTCAACAACAATACAATGTTTTTAAGTTCTGGTAGAGCTGGGGAGATAGAGAGCAGGGGGAATCTTAGCTAGGAATGGCTCAATAAGGTTCCAAAGCTTCAGCTCATTGATGGGGAAAATGTGGTCAAACTTTACAGAGTCCACATTGTAGGTTGGACTGGTGAAAGGCAATTTCTTCAGAGACCTGATGTGGCGTCTTCTGTAAAAAGCGCGCTTGAGGCTAGCCTTGTCTGGATCCATGATACATTTGATCTGAAGGGGAGTGAACTTCTTAGTAGCTGCCAGTGAGAGGAACTCATGGAGAGTGATGTTCCAGTGGAGACCAATCGAGAGAGCTGCATCCTTGGCCTGATAGTAGTACAAATATCTGTGTGCCCATTTGAGGTCTATGTGCTTTTTCAGGTCTAGGAGGCTCTTGGAGTGATACTCATTTAGAGTGAGTTTCATTTTCTGGCACTGAGCATGATGATCTGGATAAGCTTTCTCCCATTGATCAGGAGTGAACCGTTCAGACTCAGCAAAACTTAATTGGAGATCAAGAAGGTTCTTCTGAAATTTGGGTATGTGAAGAAGGATGAACCTCTGAAAACTGAGCTTGGACTTGTACTTGATCTTGAACCTTGTAGAAATTCGGAGGAATTTGTTATAGAGGGTATCAGCAAAGGTGCCTCTATAGAAAACAGCTCCTACAAGGGGTGGATGGAGATCAGGTAACAAGGCTGTTGACATTGAAGGAACCACTTGCCTTTGACCTCTGATGAGCATATCATATTGGCCTCTTGAGACATCATGCAGACCAAGGTTGAACCTCTCAAAATTGAAGGCTTTCATTGCAGTATATTTGGCTTGAGAATCTCTAAGAAGAGTGGCAAAGAGGTCATGAAACTGGAGGGAGATATGTGTATAGATTTTGAGGTGGTGGTTCCGGGATTGGGCTTCCTGAAATCTCATGGCTTCCTCAGGGTAGAGATCAACAAACTCTTGAGGAGTCAGACAGTGACTCTTCTGAGAAACAAATTGAAGTTCAGAGATGGAAACCTGGGAAGTTTTGATTAAGGTTGGAAGCCAGTGTTCAAAAGTGAAACCTGGCATGTTATGGATTTCAAGAAAGGCTCTAATTTGAAGGTATTCTCTGAATAGAGCCATGAATTGAGGAGAATGGTAGACAAAGGCATACCAAAATGGAGGAAGAAGTAAAGCTGGTTTGTCTCCCAATTTGGGACCACGGAAAGCTGGTAGTTGGAGGCTGGGAAGCATTTCAATTATTTACAAATGGGTTTTCTGAGAACCCGGTTTGGGAACAGTTGGCAGAGATGAATAAAACTGTGGAGGTTGGGTGGACAGGGTTATTGCTACCTCCTTGAGTGGCTTGGGTTGGTATTGCAAGGGGTAGATGGAGAATTGGATATCCTTCAAGGATGGATCTACTGGGATGCTTGGGGGAGGCATATCTGGAGAGGATACCTCAGGAACTGAGGTAGAGGGAGCAGTGGATGAGGGTGCTGCAGGAGTAACTTCTGGAGGATTAACAACTGGAGGGGCAGATGAGCTAGGCCTGGAAGATGGAGAAGGAAGGATAGGATTGCCATTCTTGATCAGCCTTCTCTTTACTTTTCTCTTGAAGGTGTGGACCTCAAGAGAGGCTTCAAGGGGTCTCTTGCCTAGGGACACCTCTTCTTCTGCTGCTGCTACTGCTGGCTGCTGATCAGCCACAGACTCTTGCTGCTGCTGCTGCTCTTTAGGGAGTTGATAAACCACCACTGCTAACTGAGGCTCAGAGACTTGTTGTTGCTGGTGAAGGGGCTGCTGGATTTCATCAGACATGTGTTGCTGGTCAGCCTGGATCTCTTGATCCTTTTCTACTGTTTGCTCAAGCTCTTGATTTTCAGGAAGTTTTTCTTGGGTTTGATCTTGATGCTGCGGCTCTTGAGCAGAAGGTACTTCTTCTTGCTGCTGAGAGGGAGCTGGCCCTGCTGGCCTGGGAGTGCCTTGCTGGCACACAAACTGAAGCATAAGATCTTTAATCTGCTTCACCTCATCAGCCAAACTGTCAAACTTGACATCTATTACTTCAACTTGCATATGGAGGACTGAAAGATTCTCTTGCTGGGTTCTGACAAGCTCTAGAATGGTGCTAAGACTGCTGCTACTCTCCCCCTAAGACCTTGGCCGGGTCTCAAACTGAGATGGGGAGTAGGAGGGCTCTCTCTCTTCAAAAATATGTTCCATTGGAGAAACAGGAACATCTTCAGATAAAATCCCTTTACCTCTGAGATCTCTTAAGACTTCATGTACAGTCTCAGAGGGAGCATCTTGCTCAGGAAGAGAGGAGGAGGCAGGAAGCTGAGCATCTTCAGATGGTACTTCAGGAGGGATAACTGGTTGGGCAACTTGCTCTACAATGGGTTCAGGAGGCTGAACAAAAACATCTGGGATTGCTGGAACTGGTGGGGCTTTAATTTGAATACTTGAAACATGAATATCTTGGGTGAGCAAAGAGACTAGGGGCTCATCTGGATAAACTTCATGCTCACACTCCGGGACTGAGTCCTTATACCATAAGTTCTGCTTCTTTCCAACCAAGAAGTAGTGACTCCTTCTGAGAGTAATGAGCCTAATCTTCTCCTTGGTGCTTATAGGCACATCTTTAGACAGATCCACAGAGAGCTTCTTAAAAATCATGGTAAGCAAGGATCCATAAGGGAGAGATTCTTGTAAGTCTTTTGCTGCTATCATTCTCTCCAAGATAACTGCTGGGAGGTTGACTCTATGCCTCTGAATGGCCCAAAAGAGAAGGTTCCCATCTCTAGCTGTGATTGAGGAATGGGTTCCTGCTCTAGGGGTAATGATATTGGAGATGATGGAGTGGATTAGCCTCTTATCTGTTGATAGTTCATTTACTTGCAAACCTCTTTTGCACAAAGTCCCCAGACTCCCAATAATCCCCAACTTTTGCTTCTCTAAGGGGATAAACTCACTAAGGCAGTGGCCGGAGTTGGGACAATCCAAAAGCTCCACTAGATATTCTTCAAAGATAGTGATTTTGGTTCCTTTAACATAGCCCACTACAGTGTTACCAGTCGAAACTTTCAGGGAAGCATAAAATGACCTGATTGCACTGGCCACAAACGGTTCAGAAATCTGACAAAGCTTGGTCCATCCCATTGCAGTGAGGGTCTCTTCTACCCAAGCTAGGTTTCCACTCAGGTGGGAGAACTCAACCGACTTTCCAGAACAGATGGGGATCTTGGCTAGTCTCTGGAGTTGGTCAGAAGTGAGTTGGACGGAAACATGAGCCCTAGGAGATGCCATCTTCTTCTCGAGAGGATGAGGTTTCGCAGAGGGCTTTTGGAGGTCTTTCGCCGGAGAGCAGGAAGGCGCGAAGAACGGATGAGGACAGAGGAGTCAAATAGAGATTTCAAACGGGTGCTTTCTAAAGGGGTGAAAGAGTTGTTTATATAAAAGTTGGAGAAAAACCGTCCCTTCATCTCAGGCTGAACGGATGCGATGGAAGGATGTGATCGTTAAGTCATGAAGAGACGCGCCTTAATTAGTTGTCAGTTACGGAAATCAAATATTAAGCGACGTTTCATAGAAACTTAAGTGAGTCGATTGCCTTAACTCTATATGAGTCGAATGCCTCGACTCTTCATGAATCGAATGCACAAGTCGAAGGACTGGGACTTAGAATTTTTTCAGGATACTTTTTCACAGACAATACACACAAACATTTTTTCAAGCATGATAATTTGGTCAAACTTAATCAGGATTGCACATACCATTTCTCTTCTAATAGATGTAAATCTATCTTCAGATAGGGGCTTAGTAAAAATATCTGCTAATTGATTTTCTGTGGAAACAAATTCAAGAGAGATATTGTCATTACTTACATGGTCCCTGATGAAGTGATGTCTAACCTCAATGTTCTTTGTTCTTGAGTGCTGGATTGGATTCTTGGTCAAATTGATTGCACTTGTATTATCACAAAGCATTGAGATTTCTTGAAGCTGATGACCATAGTCTTCTAATTGATGCTTGATCCATAACAGTTGAGTACAGCAACTTCCAGCTGCAATGTATTCAGCTTCTGTAGTGGATAAAGCTACTGAATTTTGTTTTCTAGAAGACCAAGATATTAAACATCCTGCAAGAAGTTGACAAGTGCCACTGGTGCTTTTTCTATCTAATTTGCATCCAGCATAGTCAGCATCACTATATCCAATTAACTTGAATTCTGAGCATCTGGGATACCATAGACCTAGATCACTTGAATTTATAAGATATCTAAAAATTCTTTTAACAGCATGAACATGAGATTCTCTAGGATCAGCTTGGAATCTCGCACATAAACAAACACTGAACATTATGTCTGGTCTACTTGCAGTAAGATAGAGCAGTGATCCTATCATTCCTTTATAGATCTTTTGATCTACCTTTTTACCAAGAGGATCACTATCTAGCTTAATGTCTGAGCTCATAGGTGTACCTAAAGGCTTACATTTGTCAAAGCCATATTTGATAAGCAAATCTGATATGTACTTGGTTTGAGAGATGTGAGTCCCTTCTTTGGTTTGCTTAATTTGCAAGCCAAGGAAGTAATTCAGTTCACCCATCATGTTCATTTCAAATTCACTTTGCATTAGATTTTCAAAGAATTTGCAGAGTGATTCATTAGAAGAACCAAAGATAATATCATCAACATAAATTTGTACAATTAGGATTCCATTTGAAAATTTCTTTATGAATAAAGTACTATCTACTTTTCCTCTTGCAAAATCATGTGATATAAGATAAGCACTTAGTCTTTCATACCAAGCTCTTGGAGCTTGCTTCAAGCTATATAGTGCTTTCTTTAAACGGAAAACATGATTAGGATTTTTAGTATCTTCAAATCCAGGTGGTTGCTCAACATACACTTCTTCTTTTATAAAACCATTCAAAAAAGTACTTTTAACATCCATCTGAAATAAGTTAATTTTAAGAGAGCAAGCATATGCTAATAAAATTCTGATTGCCTCTAATCTAGCAACTGGAGCATAGGTTTCATCAAAGTCTATGCCTTCCTCTTGGGAGTATCCTTGAGCAACAAGTCTAGCCTTGTTCCTAGTAATTACCCCTGATTCATCCATTTTATTTCTGAAAACCCATCTGGTTCCAATAACTGGATGGTCAGTAGGTCTAGGCACAAGGGTCCAAACTTCACTGCGTTGGAACTGATTAAGTTCCTCTTGCATAGCAAGGATCCAAGATTCATCACCCAGTGCATCATTGATTGTCTTAGGCTCAATCTGTGAAACTAATGCAGAGAAATCACTTGGAATTTGCATACCTCTTGTTCTTACCCTATCTTGAGGATTACCTATGATATTTTCTCTAGGATGATCCCTGTGGTACCTTAATTCTGTAGGTAGTCCTTCTTGTGTTTCTTCTTGTTGTTGGAGATCTTCTAGTGGGGGATCTTCTGATTCTTCATCTTTGTTTTGTTCTCCTTCAAGAGAAGTCTTTTCAAGATCCCTGCAAAGATCATCAACACAATCTTCTTCTTCTTCTATCCTTTTGATAGAAGGGTTAGTTTCATCAAATAAAACATGTACAGTTTGTTCTATATTTAGTGTTCTTCTATTAAACACTCTATATCCTCTAGGTTTTGAGATATACCTTAACAGAAAACCTTCATCACTTTTAGCATCTAATTTTCCTAAGTTGTCTTTACCATTATTTAAGATAAAACACTTACAGCCAAAAGGTCGAAGATGACTGATGTTGGGCTTCTTATCCTTGTATAATTCATAAGGAGTCTTCTTCAGGATGGGTCTGGTCATGCATCTGTTGATAATGTAGCAAGCTGTATTTACTGCTTCTGCTCAGAAATACTTTGGTAGATTATACTCATTTAGTATAGTTCTGGCCATATCTAGCAATGTTCTGTTCTTCCTTTCTGCTACACCATTTTGTTGAGGTGTTCTGGGAGCTGAGAAATTGTGTTCAATTCTATTTTCTTCACAAAATTCCAGAAACTCTTCATTTTTGAATTCTCCTCCATGAACAGACCTGATACTGGTAATCTGAAATTTTTGATTCTTTTGAACAATCTTGCTGAATTTCAGAAAGGCTTGAAAAGCTTCAGATTTGGCTTCTAGAAAAGACACCCAAGTATATCTTGAGTAATCATCAACTAATATATAGCCATAGATCTTTCCTCCAAGACTGACTGTCCTCATAGGTCCAAATAAATCCATGTGAATCAATTCCAGGGGCTTGGAAGTTGTAACAATTGTCTTGGACTGAAATGAGGTTTTTGTTGTTTTCCTTTTGCACATGCTGAGCAAATTCCAGACTTTTTGATTTTCATCTTGGGAAGACCCTCAACCAGATCATGCTTTAATAATTTCTTGATCACTGAAGTGCTTGCATGACCAAGTCTTCTGTGCCACAAATCAGATTCTTCATTTTGGTAGTTGCCAAGCAAATGTTTACTTCTTTTAATTCTGCCAGTTGCAATGTGTATAAATTCTTTATTCTTTGTGCCTCAAAGACCTTTTTGTTGTTCTTCAGAATTACACACTTATCATTCTGAAAACTTACTAGATGACCTTTATCACATAACTGACTAATACTGATCAGGTTGTGCTTGAGACCTTCTACATACATGACATCTTCAATTAAATCTTTTTCTTTAGTACCAATAGTTCCACAACCTAGCACTTTTCCTTTTCCATTGTCACCATAAGTAACTTGACCAGATTCTTCTCTAAAACTTGTAAATAGCTTCCTATCACCTGTCATATGCCTTGAGCATCCACTATCCAAATACCATTTGGATACGTTCAGCCGACCCTGCTAACAAAGCTAAGTTTTAACTTTTGGTACTCAAACTTTTTTGGGTCCTTGATGGTTAGTTTTAGGAATCCATCTTAAGTTTCTAGTAGTGTATGCGCTAACTGTGTGACCTAGTTGGTTGCAATGTGTACAACATAAATCAAAAGGATTTTTCTTGTGTATATTTCTACTATATTTCTATTTTTGTTTATAAGCATGTTGATTTACCCTTTTGGTATTCTTTATATCATCCTTTGTTACAAACTTAGGAGTTGGATATACTTTAGGATGAATAATATGTTCTTCATTTTGTGGGGGTGTGTATCCTACTCCATATTTCCTTTTTCCTTTTCTGGCACTTTTCAGATCTACAAATAATGAAGTTTTGCAAGTAGTTATTTTATCTAAAGTGGCTCTTAGATAACTATTTTCTTCTTGCAATTTCTCTTCATTCTTCAGTTCTCTTAGATTTGATTCTAATTCTAATATTTTGTTATTTTTATTTTTCAAATCTTCACATAAAAGTTCATTAGCTCTTTTAGTTTCAGTTGAATTTTTCTTTAACCTTTCAGCCTCATTTTTAAGAAAGGTATTACTCTTTTCTTAATTTAACAAATTTAGCTTGATTATTTTTATTTGCTTTACAACAGACTTATATTTTTCATAAAGTTCATTGAAGGCATCCTCTAGACTATCTGAATCAGATTCTGAGCAGGAAGTAAAAGATGTTTCAGAATTTACCTGTTCTAGTCCTGCCATGAGGGCTAGATTTGCCTTTTCTTCTTCTTCAAATTCTTAGCTGGAGGAGTCTGAGCTGGTAGCATCTTCATTATCCCATGTTGCTGCCATAGCTTTCTTCTTGAACTTTTTGAATCTCTTTTCTTTGCCCTTCTTCTTTTCTGACTTTTCTGCTTGGTCCTTCTTTTTGAGTCTGGGACACTCAGATTTGTAATGTCCCGGCTGATTGCACTCATAACAGGTTGGCTCTTTCTTTTTATCTTTCTTGAAGAACTTTCTTGAGCCAAACTTCTTCTTCTTAGCCAAAATTCTTTGTAATTTCCTTGAGAGCATAGCCTCATCATCACTGTCATCTGATTTCTCTTTGGAGTCCTCAGATGAAGAAGAATCTGCAATCTTTAGAGCATTTGAAATTTTCTTCTTTGAAGAGCTTTCAGAAAATCTTTCCATATTTATTTCATATGCCATAAGAGAGCCTATTAATTTATCAATGGACAATTCAGTGAGATCATAGGCTTCCTCTATGGCAGTGCGTTTAGGGGTCCATACATTTGTTAGAGATCTTAATATCTTTCTAACTGTTTCTTCATTGGTTAGATTTTTCCCTAAGGCACTTAATCCTACAATTATATTTGAGAATCTGTTGTACATTTGTGTTATATTTTCACTTGGAAGCATTTTGAATTACTCATATTGAGATACTAGTATATCTATTCTAGTTTGCTTTACTTTATCAGTTCCTTCGTAGGTTACCTGTAATTTGTCCCACTTTTCTTTTGCTGTCCTACAAGCCGAAAGTCTATTGAATTCTCTTTTAGATAAGGCACAGCAAAGATAATTTTTTGCTTTATAATTTAGGGACATATTTCTCTTATCAGCAATAGATAAACCAGTAGAGGTAGAAGTTGCTCCAACTATTTCATAATTACCTTGTTCAATTACCTGCCAAAGGTCGTAGTCTGTACCTCTGATGAACATTTCATTCTCATCTTCCAATATTGATAATCTTCACCATCAAAGAATGGTGGCCTTGTGACTGATTGGCCTTCATAGTTGTGCGCTTCTGATGCCATTTCTTCTCAAATCTTTTGATTCTTCTGAGAAGACCTCCGCTCTGATACCACTTGTTGGATTGAAATGACAGATTCACAGTCCTAGAGGGGGGGTGAATAGGACTTTCTAACTTTTCAAAATTCTTCTGAAAAACACAACACTAAGTAGATGTGTTAGTACTTGGTGTGGTGTGTGTGATTCAAGTGTGAACTTGGCGGAAAACAATCACACAGAAAATTGCACAAGAGATTTATCCTGGTTCGACCCTTCCCACATGGAATTCCTACATCCAGTCCTCAAGCCAACCACTTGAGATTTCACTAAACTGCCAATCAACTTGGCCTTCTCTCACCCTTGAGAGGAAATTACAACACCCACTTGCTCCAAGGCAAGTCTTCCCTAAAACAGGGGTAAACAAGACTGCCTTATACCAAAGGCTTTCCCTTCACAAGAGGGGTAATGCAGAATCAAACTTCTGTAGAAATTACAACAGAAATGAAGGAAGAAACTCTTGTGTGTTTGCCTCAAGAATGAGCACAGAACACACACTTTCCAGCAGGATTGAAAGATAAGGAGTTCAATCTAAATCCTAGCTGAAGCTACTTGGGTGGACTTTGAAGTAAAAGCAATTACAGTTGCCACCTAAAAGACAGATCTTCAGAACAGGAATTTCTAAAGAGATTCTCTCAAATAAGAACTTGAGCAGGAAGGCTTTGAGAGAGCTTGAAGAACGCAAGATGAGCTTTCAAGGAATTGTCTTGAACACTATGCCTTGTTGTGTTTCTTCAAGAGCTTTCTTCATTTTTTTATAGTCTTCAAAAACTAGCCGTTTGGAGAAGATAGCCGTTGGAGTAAGATGACTGTTGTGTTCTTAGCCGTTTGGAGATAGTCTTGGGGATGCTTTGGATCTTGGAAGTTTTATCCGAAGGGCCATGAATTTTGTCTCTTTCCAAGGTCTTCAGAAATAGGAGCAGTTGCCATAGCTAGAAGATAAGCTATTTAATGTCTTGAGCTGAGCAACCCATGCCAGACATGTGCTCCAATAAATGCCTGTTTAGCAAGGACAAGACAAAGACAAAAGCATCTCCATACCTTTGTGGTAGGTGGGTCAGTGGAGTACAACAAACAGTATGGAACCTAGTATTCTTAGTCATTTAAGAAAATAAAGCAGACAAACAAAAAGGTAAAGTATGGGTCTGTCAGTGGTAGGTGAGATGGTCAGAAGCCATGCGTCTGAAACTTACATAAATGCTTTGTGTCTCTTAGAAGATATAGACTGAGGCAAATGACACTAAGACTGTAAGACTAGAAATAAATTGCAAAGAATGTTTTGCATAATTTCGAATGTACTGAATTTCGTCAGAAGAAATATATTAAAATAATGATCATGAAATTTGTCACTGATTTTATACTTAAGAAGTTTAAGATTCAACAAAGAACTAATAGAAATATTTCCTGACAGATAGAACTGACAAAGGTACAAGTACACAACTAACAGTGTAGTCGAATGCAGTAGAATAGGTAATTCGACTTAGAAGTAAGCATGATTTGACTACAGTAGGAACTATGTAAATCGACTACAATAGAGCAACCATCAGTCGAATGTAGTGTAAGACTATGAGTCGAGGTGGTGAGTCGAATGATGTTTAACTGTGAGTCGAAGTCGAATCGAATACAGTGTAAAAGAGTGAGTCGAAGTCATGAGTCGTATACAATGTAAAAGACATTCTACTGTATGAGTCGAAGTCATGAGTCGAATACAGTGTAAAAGACATTCGACTGTATGAGTCGAAGTCATGAGTCGAATACAGTGTAAAAGACATTCGACTGTATGAGTCGAAGTCATGAGTCGAATACAGTGTAAAAGACATTCGACTGTATGAGTCGAATACAGTGTAACGTTGCGGACTTAGAAAGATTTTCAAGACTTGTGACTGAGCTTCTGAATGAGTCGAATTAGTCGAATACATCAGTCGAATTCAGTAGGCTATAGAGATAGTCTGTGCCTTAGAAAATTTTGGGCATTGAATCTGTCTAGAAATTTTTGTGATATATCTATATTATGGAAAATACATATTTAGGGATTTTTTATGGTAAAAACAAAATATATATTTAAAGATTTGTCATAGTAAAATCATTATTATTTAAAGACTTATGGGTAGTTGCTCAACAATGACATGATACTCTGTGATAAACATAGAAATCAACACAGAGAACCATGGCATTAGTCCAATAACATTTTTCCTAAAGATCACATCATTTTTGAGTGAAACCAAATTGCATTTTTTGCATTGCAGGTTTGTGCTCCATCATGCCATGATTGTTCTACCCTGCGTGCATGGTGGGAAGAAGATGAGGATAGGAGATGTCGCTTTTACAAAACTGTAGTTGGATCAACTGATACGCCACCCTCCCGGTGTGACCCTGGTGTAGCACATTTCATTCTGAAGCAGCACTTGGATGCTCCATCAATGTGGGCAATTTTCCCACTTCAGGTAGAAAATGGAAATGCCTTGGACTAAGAATTTGTTGATGGCATGGGATGATGTCATTGTTTTGCCTATTCATACATGACATGGCACAAACTCACTTGAGTATATTATTCTTTGCTTTGGAAAGGTGAATATCTCTCAATGATTAATCTTCTTTCTGATCTCAAAGGAATATTGTATACTTGGGCAGGACCTTCTAGCACTGAAAGAAGAATATGCAACTCGTCCTGCTGCTGAGGAGACAATCAATGACCCCACAAATCCGAAGCACTATTGGCGATACCGTATGTAAAAGATTTCTGAAACTCCATGATATACCTGAGTTTTTTTATGTGTCCATACCATTTTAAGTGTAAATCTAGTTTCTTCTATGGTCATACATGTAGGTGTAAGTCAGGTTAGTTTCACCACTTTACGACAATTTTGGCTTCCTCTTTGGCATGCGACTGATGCTTTTTGTAACTTTCAGATCACTGAGACTGGATCTTTTCCTAAATCCGTGTTTAACATCTTCATCCCTGTTCTAATTCATAAATGATAAATTGGGTCATCATCTTTAGAGAAATCAACCAGGTGGTCATATGTTTTCATTGCTGTTCAGTACGTTATGAAATAGAATCCATTGAAATGAAACGGATGATTGCAGAGTTAATTAGAAATTTAGAACTGCCCTCACCTTGAGTAATTCTTCTTTCTGGTTCTTTAAGTTCTGATATATGTCTCTGATCTGAGTTTGGAGATTTCCCCAACTGCGTAATTCTTCACCTCCATCAGTTTGTCTTGCTTTGCTATTTGTGTTCAGGTGTGCATGTGGCATTGCAATCCTTGTTGGGTGACAACGAAATCAAAGAGACCATAAAAGATCTTGTCAAGTGCAGTGGAAGATCATATCCTACCACGGAGCCAGGTGAAAATCAGGGGGCTGGTAAGCAAGCTGTGGAATCACAATAGGATGGTAAGCACACGAGTGGTGGAGAAGGATCCCTCAGGTTCTGTAATAATAGAACAACAACAATAAAGGGAAGGAAAACAATATGGTGTAGTAAGCTGCCTGTAAAAAGGCCTTTGATGGCTCTCTGTTGGCGGATTATGATCGTATGTACAACCACTATGCCTTCACAACAAGCTTGTGGCAGTACTTAAAATTTTATTGCCTTTCTTTTTACCATTTATGTTTCGTCATGAGCCTTCTGGATGTTCCCTTGGTCTAGATTTGTGTGTTTGAAACAGACGGACGTGAAATGGAAATGATGTATCCCCGGTGCTGGTAATTTTTATGAGCACATCACAATTGAATTTTCATAGTGAGTGACCAACCCAATATTGATATCCAAATGCCCTCTCCATGTGGGACATTGAAAGATTTGAATCTAGCGTTACTAATTAAGTAATGTAGGTCATTTCCTCTGATGAACAGCCAGTTTTCACCATGAGTCCTCCATGCTTAGTGAGTTTAAACTGGGTCGATTTAACTAGCTTTCATCATCATCACCCAACGCCAACGGTCAGACTACATTAGTGTGTTTCTTGCAAGGCTAGTTATCTTAGTGTACTCTCTATATAAGAGGCTTTGTCTCATTAATAAGATTTGACCTTTAGTTTTTTCTTCCAATATGGTATCAGAGTAAGTTAATCCTAAGCCGTCGCCATCCCCATCCCCTTTCTCCTGCCTCTCCCTCTCCCACGTTTTTGCATTTTTTTTTTTCTCTGCCGCCTATAGTTGCTCCTGCTGGAAGCACCACAAATAGAAATAGGGGCTTCTGTCGCAGCTAATGCAATATTGACTACCTGTCGCCACTGTGCACATGGCAGCCCTCCCCCACCCATTGCGCTCTTGCCGGGATCAGGTGTGTTTGAGCACCTCTATGATATGCACATAGAGCTTTCCCACCTCATCCCCATGTGTTTATTTTCAGTACTTGGTGTTTTCTCTTTTTTGATTTCTATGGTGCCTTCCTCGACTTTTACTACGGATGTTAAGTAGATGACCTCTACTCTCAGTACTATAGTCAAGCTGAATCGTTCCAATTGTCTCTTATAACTGTGTCGTTCGCTTCCTTTGTGGCTCTCAGCAGAAACTCCATCATCTTGATTCTCCTGTCGTAGATAACAAGAATGAGGTTAAAAGTTTGCTATGTGGCAGTCTAATCACTACTCCTGAACAGTGTGGAACCACAAGCTAGTTCTAATGTTGTTTTTTTAAGCACTGCCAAAGAAATATGAGATACTACTCTCCAGGAGATGTACTGGAATTTATTCTCTCTCTCTCTCTCTCTCTTTTAATGGGTATGTATGTTACTAAAGCAGAGCAATTTGCACCACCTTGGTGTCCATACATGAAATTTTATTCCATAAAACAAGTCGTACAAAATCTTCGGGGCCTACACCTTCAAAAATCAATATAATATGAACATCCTCTCTCTACAAAGAAAGAGAAGAAGCCACTTTTGTCCAGTACAAATGGACCTTGACAAGAGATAGGCAAAGCGGCACTTGCGAAAAAGAAACAAGTCCGGGATAAATCACAGGCCTCATTAGCTAATATGCTCCACAGTTGGGTCGAAGCATGATATCAAATCTGCCAGCTCGCTTTCAAAATTCCAAAGACGCCAAGGAATCTTTAGATGAAACATTAAGTATTGCTGCCATCATAATAGAATCAACATGGACTGTATTACGCTCATGGTTTGCTGGAGCATCGATTCAGGGACAATCGGATTCGCCCTAATTCGGTCCGATTCGGCTAAATCGGATCAATTCAATCCGATTCGCATGTATATATAATATATATATTTATTTAATATAATATACATATGTATGTATATAATGAGTATATATTATATATATTATATATATATATGTATATGTAAGGCATATATGTATAGATATATGTAACATATATATATGCAAATATGATAATGAGCTCAATGATTGACATGGGATGACATGGAACTCATACCTTATTTACATTTCATATCATTTAAGTAAATAAAATATAATTTGTTACTTTATTTACTTAAGATATGACATGTAAATAAGGAAATACCCCTCATTTGAATCTAATAAAAATATTAAAAAATTATATCTCTTACCAATAAAAAGTTAACTCTCTCATCCAAGAAGAAAATCGGTGATTCCATCAAAATAATGACTTTCTAATCTCTCATAATTTGGCATTCTAAAAGTTTTATAATTCAACTAAATCTAATAGAACACTAAAAATCTAAAGTCCGGTGGAAAAAGTTAAACATACATATGACTTCTCCAAGAGAGTCACTCTCCTACTGACTGGGACTTAGTTGCGGTTAGTAGGAGAGTGGCTCCTTTGGAGAAGTCATTTGTACGTTTGATTTTTTTTCACCGGACTTCAGATTTTTAGTGTTCTATTAGATTTATTTGAATTATGAAATTTTTAGATAGGCTAAATTATGAGGGATTAGAAAGTCGTTATTTTGATAGAATTACCAAAATCAAGATTTTCTTTTTGGATGAGAGAGTTGGCTTTTTATTGGTAAGAGAAATGGTTTTTTTTATATTTTTATTGGATTTAAATGGGAGGTACTTTCTTATTTACATGTCATATCTTAAGTAAATGAAACAACAACAAATTTTGTGTGATGCCCTGGAATTTTATTCTTAGATTTTAATTTCAATTTGTTGTCTATTTTATTGTGTATTTAAAAATTTCTGTAAATATATTTGTGGTTTAGTATTCTATAGAGTGGAATGGTCTGTTCTTGGGTTGGATGAAGGTTGTGTCAACCTGTGTTGCTGGCAGCAACATCGATTGTCGTCAATAGCAGGTTAACGACAACATCCCTTGCCGTCAACTACAAGTAAACGTCCATATCGATTGACGTCAACTCTGTGTAAATGGTAGTAAACCTTGACGTCAACTTCTTCTAGAGTAGACAGCGAAATTTTCGCAGCCCAACTCTGGTGGAGTTATGGTAAGGGCTAATTTTTAGGAAACGCTTGGGGGTTACGTCTCCTACCCTCGTGGAACGAGTATGGGAGGCCAATCCTTTTATAAAAAGGTGGGTTAGTCTTCTTAGAGCCATTTTTGGGGAGTTTCTCCAAGTCTCAGGAAAGGTTGAAGAGATCCAGCGATTTGATCCTCGTGGAGGCAAAGATCAAGCATCTACGAGTTGGAAGGGTGTGCTTTGAAGGCTGTAGGCGTCTCCAACATGCTCGTGCCATTAGAGATCTACTGATTGAAGATTTTACCCCGGAAAGAGGACTATCTTGGTTGGCCAAGGCAGGCTTCATCAGCTAAATCCATAGATTCTTTGGTGTTTCATAGGTAAGTAACCTAGGGATCGGGTTCCCAACCATAGATTCTACCTTTTTACAATTTTCCATGATTTTAAAAATTAAAACAACAGTCAGATTTGGGGTTTCTATGAGTTCTGGAAGGGTTCTGATTTTCTGTCAGGTTAACGTCAACCTTGACTGCCGTCAAAGATGAACTTAACGTCAACCTTCTTGTCGTCAATTAAAGTTAATGGCAACAGTGTTGCCGTCAAGTTCCTTTGTCCATCATTTTTACCTGTTTTTACATCTGGATTATATTTCTGTGTTCAAACTTCGAATGGACTTTCTGTGAAATGTGTAGGGTTAAGTAGATCAACTTTTTGCCCTACTACAAGTTGGACTAATTGCTGTAGTCACCATGATTTTAGGGTAATTTTCTAAATTCTGTAATTAAGCATAGATTTAATAAGAAATTTTATATTTGATGCATGTTCGTGATACAAATTCTGATTTCTATGTAGAAATACATGTCAGGGATATATTCATGTTGTGATAGATCAAAAATCCAAATTTGACTGTTTTCTGTATTTTTCATGACTGAAATACAAAAATTAGTAGCACTATTTTAATTTGATAAATAGTTTCTGGATTCCAAAATTCGTGAGATTTTGAACAATGGTTTGTATGATTATCATATACACTCAGTAAAAATATTGGACTAGGTTGACAGACAATTTCAGTGTGATGAATATTTCTCTATTTATATCACTGATTTGATTACTTCGGAAATTAGAATATATGCCAGAAAATCATGAAAAATTACTGGTTTGATTCATGACAACAGGGACATGTTATGAGAAAATTGTGTGAATTTCTAATGTCAGTAACTATTGTTAGTCTATTATCATCATGAGAAATGTGTTATATTGAAATGATTTGTAGGAATTTTTTTAGAAAATACAGTATGTGATAAATCAGAAATATGTCTCTATCAGTATCTAAATATATGTATATGATTTGATAGCATGTTATGTTGCATTTGAATATGGAGAAATTTGTATGTGATTTTGTATTTGGCCAATAATACACTGCCACCATAGAAGTAATCTGCAATAGGACTATAGTAATGCTCCTATGGAAATGTTCAATATGCTATATGTTTCCGAGGGCACGGGAAGAAATCTTGGAGGTGGACAAGTACCACTGGTTAAGGTGGGGAGGGCTTCCCCCGGTATTGTGCAATAACCAAGACTCTATCACTATCTGCCTAAGTGATGAGTATATGTTCATATGTCTATTTGACTTCTAATGGGTGGTTTGGGCTATGTCTTGGAAAAATTTGTACATACGTATATGTTATGCAAAATGTTTGTTTTCGGCTTTATAATGACTTTATGTAATACTTGTCTTAATTCCGTTCAGATAAATGTTTAGTAGTCATGCTTACGTATGCAAACTCTTGAAACCATGTATGACAAATATACCATGTTAGTACTTAAATTTATGTCATCATGATCAGATTTGAAATCTCATTGCAAAACTAAACATTATGAGGTTAGCACCATGTCCTGAATTCATGCTTTATACAAATAGCAATTGTACACACTTTTGACTTAAGATGTATTTAGTAAATGATTATTTTGCAAGTAGTATGATTGTTGAAATCTATATGCAATATCATGATTTGAAACCAATACATATATGTTAGATTGGTAATCTATTTTGGGGTTGCTTGCTGAATCTTCGTTGTAGACTCATACTTGCTTAACATTTCAGGTGAGACGGCGGATCCCGAGACTTTAGTAGCGGGATCGGATTCGGAGCGTGAGGATTGATTGTGTGATTGTGTGACATTTGTCTTCACGGAAGTGAACCTTTCTTGCTGCTCTGCGGTGAGGAAAGCAGCGCCATAGCCCCCAACATTGCCGGAAACTCCAGAGGCAGCCATGGATTTGAACAGGAAAAGGTTCTGGAAGATTGTGAAGAGGATTGGAGCAAAAGCCCTCAAGAAATTTTCATAAGAAGAAGATTGATGCTTTGAATTCTCACAAAGTCGATGCCAGAGTCGATAGGGTTTATCGTCTCAGGCGAGTCGAAAGAGATGAGAGAAGGAGATGAATCGTTATGACACAGACTATGGGATTTATTAGATAAAGATAAAGTAACTTTTTGAAAGGATAGCGCCATAAATGCAGAAAATGACAAAAGAAGACAGGTTCAAGATAAATAAAGACTTTTTAAATTAAAGAACCGTCAAAGGTATTTATGATGCAAACAACTCTAAGGAATTTTCTTAATTTCAAGGGAGAGAATAATTGTTCTTATGAAATTATTGTTATTTCAGTTATATACATATAAATCTATCACAATTTACACATGCCTAATCCCCTTCTAAGAGACGTAAATCTCTCTTCAGGTAAGGCCTTTGTGAAGATATCTGCTAACTGATTTTGAGTATCTATAAAAGAAATATCTATATTCCCATTAGCTATATGATCTCGAATGAAATGATATCTAACCTCTATATGCTTTATCCTTGAGTGTTGAACTGGATTTTTGGTGAGATTTATTGCACTGGTGTTGTCGCACAGTAAGAGAATTGTCTTGATGTGTAATCCATAATCCTCAAGTTGCTGTTTAATCCATAGGAGTTGTGTGCAATAGCTTCCAGCAGCCACGTACTCAGCTTCAGCTGTTGATAGTGCTACTGAATTTTGTTTCTTTGAGGACCATGAAATCAGACATCCTGCAAGAAATTGACAACAACCACTGGTGCTTTTTCTATCTATTTTGCATCCAGCATAGTCAGCATCAGAATATCCTACTAAATTTACTTCACATGATTTGGATACCATAGTCCTAGATCATGAGTTTTAGCTAAATATCTAAAAATCCTTTTGACAGATATTAGATGAGATTCTTTAGGATCAGCTTGATATCTAGCACACATGCATACACTAAATAGAATGTCTGGTCTACTGGCAGTTAAATAGAGTAAAGAACCTATCATACCTCTGTAGAGATTTTGGTCTATTTTCTTACCATCCTTGTCACTGTCTAGCCTTGTAGATGTGCTCATTGGTGTTGACAGTGACTTGGCGTTTTCAAATCCAAACTCTTTTAGTAGTTCTTTGGTGTACTTGGCTTGACAAATATGTGTGCCTTCTTTTCCTTGCTTGATTTGCAATCTGAGGAAGTAATTGAGCTCCCCCATCATGCTCATTTCAAATTCTCCCTGCATAAGCTTTTCAAAATACTTGCAAAGAGATTCATCAGTAGAACCAAATATTATATCATCTACATAGATTTGTACAAGCAATACATTTCTGACTTTAGACTTAATAAATAATGTGCTATCTACTTGACCTCTGATAAAACCATGGTTTAATAAAAATGCATTTAACCTTTCATACCATGCTCTAGGTGCTTGTTTTAATCCATACAAGGCTTTATGCAACTTAAAAACATGATTTGCAAAATCGATATCATCAAAACAGGAGGTTGTTCTACATAGACTTCCTCCTTTATATAGCCATTTAGAAATGTAGATTTTACATCCATTTGAAAAAGTTTTAAATCCAATGCAAATGCATAAGCAAGTAAAATTCTAATTGCCTCTAGTCTAGCCACTGGTGCATAGGTTTCATCGAAATCTATACCTTCCTCTTGGGAATAGCCTTGAGCTACCGATCTGGCCTTATTTCTAGTGATCACACTAGCTTCATCTAATTTGTTTCTGAACACCAATTTGGTGCCGATCACAGGATGATCTGATGGTCTCGGAACAAGGGACCACACTTGGTTTCTCTTGAACTGATTAAGTTCATCTTGCATGGCTAATATCCAAGATTCATCAGACAGTGCTTCATTGACTGTCTTAGGCTCTATTTGAGATACAAAAGCTAAATAATCACAGAGAATTACATTACCTCTGGTTCTTACCCCAACCGATGGATCTCCAATAATGTTATCCAACGGGTGATCCTTCTTGTATCTCCATTCTTTTGGAAGATCATCATGTGATATATCTTTTTGTTGTAGTTCTTCCAAGGGTGGATCTTCCTTGTCCTTGATAGATATATTCTTTAATTTCTTGGACAAATCTTCTGCATCATCAATATCACTATCTACTTCCTTTCTCAAGGAAGGATTAGTTTCATCAAAAATAACATGTACTATTTGCTCAATTAATAAACTTTACTTGTTAAATACTTTATATCCTTTGGGTTTAGAAGCATACCCCATAAATATACCTTCATTGGATTTGGAGTCTAGCTTACCAATATCCCTTTTGCCGTTATTGTGGATGAAGCATAGACATCCGAAGGTTCTGAAGTAACTGATCTTTGACCTTTTCTGCTTGAATAACTCATAAGCTGTCTTCTTCAGGATTGGCTTGATCATCACTCTATTGATAATGTAACATGTTGTGTTAATTGCTTCAGCCCAGAAATACCTTGGAAGGTTGTACTCTGACAACATTGTTCTGGCCATGTCCAATAAAGTTCTATTCTTTCTCTCAGCAATTCCATTTTGCTGTGGTGTCCTTGGTGCTGAGAAATTGTGCTCTATTCCTTGATCATCACAGAACTCTGCAAATCTTTCATTTTGAAACTCTCCTCCATGATCTGATCGAATACTGACAATGTTGTACTTCTTATCTTTCTGAATTTTCTTACTGAAGCTAACAAAACTATCAAATGTGTCATCTTTGTGTTCCAATAATGATACCCATGTGAATCTTGAATAGTCATCCACTATTACGAATCCAAAGTTCTTTCCTCCAAGACTTGTTGTTTTCATTGGCCCAAATAGATCCATATGTAATAATTCCAATGGCTTTGAAGTGGTTACAACTGTCTTCGATTTGAAAGAAGATTTTGTATGCTTCCCTTTTGCACAAGGTTCACACACACCTTCTATCCTTGAGTTTACTTTGAGCAAACCTTCTACTAGGTTCCTCTTGATCAGTTTTTTGATTCCATCCAAACTGTCGTGGCCTAGTCTTCTGTGCCAAAGTTCGGCTGACTGATCTTTGTTTGCTACAAGACATATATCCTGATCTTTTAATTCTTCTAAATGAAGCACATATAAATTCTTTTCCCTACTGGCTTCAAATACAACTGTGCCATTTTTCATGATAGTGCACTTTGACTCTTGAAATTTAATCTGATGCCCTTTGTCACACAGCTGGCTGATGCTGATTAGATTGTGCTTGAGTCCTTTCACGCATAGGACATCTTCTATGAGAGTTCTGCCTTGACTGCCAACTGATCCGCAACATATCATTGTCCCTTTTCCATTGTCGCCATAGGTCACTGTGCCTTCTTCATCTTCAAGATGTGAGAACAGCCTTCTATTTCCTGTCATGTGCCTTGAGCATCCATTGTCTAGGTACCACTTTGGTGCTCTTAGGCTTCCCTGCAATAAAAACACTAAGATTTAGGTACCCAAGTTCTTTTGGGTCCTTGCTGGTTAGTATCATCATTTTTCTTTTTGATTATCCATTTTATATGTTTAGTTGGATATGTTATTTTAATGTGTCCTAACTTGTTACAGTGACTACAACAATATGTTTTACTTACTTTTTCAATTTGTGTATATCTGAACTTAGATTTGTATGCAGTGTCTTGTTCAACAACAAACTAAAATATCTATTCTGGTTTCGTTCACTTTATTTGTGCCTTCATAGGTGATCCTCAATTTTTCCCACATCTCCATAGCGGATTTGTAGGCTGATATCCTGTTGAACTCCTTCTTACTAAGAGCGCAACATAGTATGCTCTTCGCTTTGCAGTTGAGAGAGATCTTTTTCTTGTCCTCATCTGTCCATTTGTCTTTATCGTTGGTGACTAGGAGATCTCCTTCTTCTACGATTGACCAAATTTGATAATCAAGCCCTTGAAGGAAGAATTTCATTCTGGTTTTCCAGTAGTTGTAGTCTTCACCATCGAACAACGGTGGTTTGTTAATGGACTGACCCTCGAAGTGACCTTGAGCTGCCATTTAATTTTTTCTCTTCAGATCGTGAGATCTTCTTTGTCGAAGAGACTTAGCTCTGATACCACTTGTTGCCCAGCTAGCAAGCCCCGGGGGGGGGGGGGGGGGGGGGGTGAATGGGATTCTTAAATTTCAAATAGCGTTAACACCTGTCAACAAGAACATTCAACACAAAACACTACGTTCGATTGTTAGTGTTAGAAATAAAGAAGACAACGAACATAAGCATGCAATCACACAACACAGAATTTTTATCCTGGTTGGACCTCCTATCCCAAGGAGTCCTATGTCCAGTCCCCGAGCAAAACTCAGGATTCCACTACCCAAGGGTACAATCCCCCTCAAGGACAATTACACATCCAGCCGCAGCTGGACTTCTCTTCACAGCCCGAAGAAGTATACAACACCCTGATACACAGTCTTCCTTCAACATGAAGGGAATACTCACCACCTGCTTCCAACAGGTCTTCTCTTCACTACCTGAAGAGGAACTTCACAAGAATGTGAAAGAGGCTGATTGCCCCTAGACCTGGCTTACAACAGATACCAGATCTGAGGCAGAGACTGAGAGAGAAAGAACTACAATGGCAAAGTCTCTCAGAACTCAATGGCTCTCCAAAGTTTAAGATCAAGAAGAACGGAGAGCAAGAGCTACAGATGATTGGAATGAAAACAAGAAGCTCTTTCGCTAAGACTCTATGACTTCAGGGAATTTTCGTTGAGAATGTTGAACACTTCAAAAGTTCAAAAGTGCCTCTTTACTGAGTCATCAGTCTTCTATTTATATCATTCTCTTGAAAAATATTTCCGTTGAAGTGTCTGTTGTCTCTAGGTTGGATGCTCGTTGGACTGCATGGTTCGTTGAGTACGACAGGTGTGCTTGCAGTCATTTAATACTTTACGCTCCATGCACGCAAGGAGAGGATCCATCTTGATATCCTTCAGCTTCTATTTTGTCCAACATTGTATGACATGGTACTGGCAGAGACCTGCACACATTAAATGCCAAGGCATAGACAGCTATGCTGTCTCTTGCTATCAGTCAACGTTAGAATTCATGTAGTAAGACTATTCACCAAAATAGAAATGTCATTCTGCTTTCTGAAAAGTGTTTCTTATAGAAACATAAGAATAGAAGACAACGAGGAGATGATGTGAACATTCATAATAAATGCAAGGATATTTGAGAAACATGCGGGAAGACTTTGCCTTTCATGATATTTAAAAATATGTATGAAGTCATGAAGTCGTTGTGATAATGAAATAGTTGTTCAACTTATGAAATCGTTGTGTGAACAAGTAAGTCGGTGTTTATGTAAATCGTTATTCATCCATAAACAAACCGATGTGAATACAAGTCGTTATACAGATATAAGCAAGTCGTTATAATTAAATTGTTGTGAGCAAATCGTTGTTTCTCACATAAGCAAATCATTGTGAGCAAATCGTTGTTTCTCACATAAGCAAATCGTTATAGGTATCGAATCGTTGTTTTACTTATCGAATCGATGCAGTGATCAAATCGTTGTTTGCTTTATCGAATTGTTACACTGACCAAGTTGTTATTGTGACTTATCGAATCGTTACAGCAACCAAATCATTGTGTAACTCATCGAGTCGTTACAGCAACAAAATCGTTATGTAACTTGTCGAATCGTTGTGGTGACCAAGTCGATGTGAAACTTATCAAATCGTTACGGAGACCAAGTCGATGTGATATTTATCAAATCGTTATGGCGACCGAGTCGTTATGTAACTTATCGAATCGTTGTGGTGACCAAGTTGATGTGAAACTTAACAAATCGTTGTGAGAGCAAATCGTTGTTCTCACTTAACAAATCGTTGTGAGAGCAAATCGTTGTTCTCACTTAACAAATCGTTGTGAGAGAAAATTGTTGTTCTCACTTAACAAATCATTGTGAGAGCAAATCGTTGTTCTCACTTGGGAAACCGATGTGTACTTAGAAAATTCACATGCTCTGAACTTTAAACACTACAGTGTAAGAGTTACTTACAGGTTTTGCTTGATTTTGCCTGGTTTATTTCCTGTGACTAAGCTTCATAAAAACTTGTTAGATAATACTTTATTTAAGTTTTGTTAATCACCAAAATAGGCATATAATAAATGAAATTATATGGGGATGAACTGATCATCACCCGACCCATGATTTAGAGTTGGCAGCAGTGGTTCATGCTTTGAAGATCTGACGACACTATCTTTATGGTGTCAAGTTTGAGGTATTCACTAATCATCAAAGTCTCAAGTACTTGTTCTCACAGAAGGAGCTAAACCTGAGGCAGAGGAGATTGATTGAATTTTAAAGGACTAAAATTTTGAGTTGCATTATCACTCAGGCAAGGCTAATGTGGTAGCCGATGCGCTCAACAGGAAGAGGACCGCGATGCAGAAAGATTGGACGATGATGGAAAATGTCGCTTGTGCTTTTTTTTTTTGACATGTAATGTAGCTTGTGCTTTAGTGGAGGTTGAGTCACAATTATGCCAAGCTTTTATAGCTCAGTTGTTTATCAGGTCTTCTATACTAGATGTTGTAGTGGAAGGTCAGAAGGATGATCTTAGACTGCAAGAAATGATTGGGAAGGCAAGCATTGCTCGTGATGAGGATGGTGTTATCCGATTTCAGCATAGAGTATATGTGCCAAACGGTGCTGATGTTAGGAAGCAAATTTTGGAAAAGGCCCATAGGTCCAAGTTCACTATATATCCAGGTAGTGGTAAAATGTATCAAGATCTGAAATGGACTTTTTGGTGGCAAGGTATGAAAAGAAATGTGGCCGATTTTGTGGCTAGATGCTTGACATGTCAACAAGTGAAGGCAGAACGGCAAATGTAGCACCCCGAAAAATTCATTAAATGAAAAATTCAAATAAATGGAAATAAATGATTTCCATAATATTGGAGTATTTAAACCGTACGTACCATTATCGTATGTGCAAGAACACATCGGAAAATTTCGTAAAAATTATAAATCAACCCCACACATTATTCCTAAGTGTTCCACGAAGAAATTCATGCAACGAAAAATCCGATTGACCAAGTGCACATCACACGGTGACTGATTATCCAAATTAGGAATTAAGTCGGAAAACCGTTAACACGGAAATACGACACGACCATAAATTAAATAAAAATGCCTTATTGCTAGCGTTAGGGCACAACCTACACTATTGGAGGACATTATAGCACTCCAAGAAAATGACCCTGTGCTTGTGGAGGTTAAGGCTAATCTAGACCAGAGGCTAGATTTCTCTTTAACTGAAGATGGAAGACTATTGTCCGGGATCGAGTCTGTGTACCCGACCATGCAGAGACAAAGAAAATGATTATGGATGAGGCTCACAAGACCAAGTATACCATCCATCCTGGAACTACCAAAATATATCAGGACCTGAAACGAAGCTTTTGGTGGCCAAATATGAAGAGAGAGGTGGCAGAATATGTCGCCCGATGCTTAACATGTCCAAAGATCAAGGCGGAACATTTGCGACCTGCAGGTAAACTTAAACCCCTAGAAATCTCAGCATGGAAATGGGAAGGTATAGGGATGGACTTTATCTTCGGACTACCTAAATCTAGAGGTGGATTTGATGGCATATGGGTTATAGTCGACCGTTTAACTAAGTCTGCACACTTTTTGCCAGTAAAGAATAAGTGGGTAGTAGATGTTTTGGCTGCATTGTATGTGAAGGAAATAGTTAGATTACATGGATTACCGGTGTCTATCGTGTCTGATAGAGACCCTAGGTTTACATCCCACTTTTGGAAAGGACTGCACTATTCCTTGGGATCTAAACTAAACTTTAGCACGGCTTTCCATCCACAGATTGATGGTCAGACGAAAAGAACCAATCAGGTGATTGAAGATATTCTTAGAGCACGTGTCCTAGATTTTGGAGGTAGTTGCATGAACACTTACCTTTTGTGGAGTTCACCTACAATAATAGCTACCAAGCTAGTATTCAAATGGCCTCATTTGAAGCACTATATGGCAGAAGTTGTCAATCTCCAATATGCTGGTATGAAGTTGGTGAAAAACAGATACTAGGACCAGAGATGATAAGGGAAACCGCAGAGAAGGTGAAGCTTATCAGGGAAAGAATGGTAGTGGCGCAGCAAAGACAAAAGGCATATGTAGATAATAGAAGGAGAGACCTGAAGTTTCAGGTTGGTGATCACATATTCTTGAAAGTGTCTCCAGGCCGTGGGATCAGACGGTTTGGCATTAAAGGCAAGTTGTCACCAAGGTTCGTCGGACCTTTCGAGATCCTTGAAAGAGTCAGTGAGGTGACATATCGTCTAGATTTACCACCACAAATGGATGGAATACACAATGTGTTCCATATATCCATGTTGAAGAAGTATGTACGAGATCCGTTTCATGTCATAGAATATGAACTACTGGAGTTCAACAAAGATAGAACATACCAAGAGAGGCCGATTAAGATCGTGGAATGGGAACTGCGCCAACTAAGGAACAAGGTCGTCCCACTAGTAAGAGTTAGATGGAATCAACGCATGGATGAAGATGACACGTGGGAGACTAAGGAAGCAATGCGCAAAAGATATCCGGAGCTATTCACAAGTAAGTACACCTCGCTTGTACGATAAATTTCTATCCATGAATTTGTGGACCAAATTCTCTTAAGTGGGGGAGGGTGTAGCACCTCGGAAAATTCATTAAATAAAAAAATTCAAATAAATAGAAATAAAATGATTTCCATAATATCGCAGTATTTAAATCGTACGTACCATTATCGTATATGCAAGAACACATCGGAAAATTCCGTAAAAATTATAAATCAACCCCACACATTATTCCTAAGTGTTACACAAAGAAATTCGTGCAACAAAAAATCCTATTGATCAAGTGCACATCACACGGTGACTGATTATCCAAATTAAGAAACAAGTCGGAAAACCGTTAACACGGAAATACGACACGACCATAAATTAAATAAAAATATTGGAGAGACTTCCAACATTATATATTGATGACCCATTATCAATATTGGGCCAATGGATTACTTTTGTCCAACAATCAAATGGAGCATGAAAAATACCCATAAATTCGCAACCCTAATTGAGCTGAAAATGGAAGGAGGTAATTAGGGTAAAATTTGAGGCAATAATGCTCTCTTGGCAACCCAAATTCGTGCCTACTGCCTAGCCATCCTTGGAGGTCGCTTGATGGCCAAGACACTCCAATGGGGGAAGAGATCTTCAAAATATGGAAGGTTGCAAGCTAAAACCGCAACTCTTCCTTCCTTGTTGCATTAGGACTTCTAAAAGCCCTAGATGCATAAATACTCTCCACCAAACCCTAGGGGACGAGTTTACCATATTGCTGGGGTTGTGTGGAGGAGCTCTTGGCGGCTGGGGAGCTGTGGAACGACCACACCAAGCCCATCTTCTTCCCCATCGCGTCTACTTCAGGCCTGCACAAACAGCCATCTTGGGTTCGACCAAAGGTAGGTCAAACCTAAACCACATCGTGCAAGGCTTATACCCCTAGAAAGAGGGTCAAGTCTACTTCCTAATCCAATTGGAATGCCCAATTTTCATGCAGTAGGCCGGGCGTATTAGGCGTTCTCCAACAGGTGGTCTGAATGAGGGTTTTCTGGAGAACGAGACTTCTTCAACCCAAAAGGTAGGTGATTGTAATGACCTGACCTCCCGGACCCCCGCCAGGGACCCCGGAGTTTGCGTCGCCACCCACGGATCCGAAGATCCGGAAGGGTTAGAAGAAATAGTCTAGTGAGATATGTACTGAATTTAAATAACTATAACAATATGTACAATATACAAAGGTATGTACAACGTGTCCCAAGCAAAAGTACAGGTACAAGAAGAAGGGGTGCAGTCCTTAAGGGGCATACCCTGAGAACTTGCAAAGCACAACTCTCAGCTCACTCGGGTACAAGAGCTTACAACACTCGCTCTCACTGCTGCTGAAAACACACGGCGCCACAGCCGCCTCTGCAACCCATCTAACACCGAGCTCCTGCGACGACGAGCCCCCAGCTGAAGGAAGTAGGGGGGTGAGCCTCGCAAACAAGGCCCAGTAGGGATTACCAGTCCCTCACCGGCCAGAGCAGCAGGAACTCAGAAAACAAGAAAACTACACTAGAAAGCTGTAAAGTGAGTAACACCTACAACATGGTACTACTAAGTAGCGAAACAAAATAAAGCAATGCCACGACCACCAACCAAGGCCGTGACACACACACGACTCCCGCAAAAACCAACGGAGTCGGGCACAGAGCGGAAGCAACCCTCGGCACACCCGCCGAGACCACGCAACAACCAAGTGAGAACGATGTCTCACCTCAAGCATGGCCACCTCTGACCTCCACAAGGTCGAGGGCCCACAAGCAGAACTACCCCGGACCCTGGACACACCACCAGGTCGAGAAACCACACTCGTCAGTGCCACCACGGACTGACACCCAAGAACGGGACTACGGAACCAAGAGAACACCGAGCGGAAACCACCAGAAGCATAGGTCCGCACAAGGCCAGACCAACGACGCCCACGGGAACTAGGCACGACCAGGCTATAACCGCCGTGCAAGCTAGGGCAACGGATAACACTTGGAAACGTCGTGAGGAAATGTCGTCACAACCACAGCAACCAAGCCACCGCCGCTAGCAGCCAAGAGGGGGATGCGCCGTCCACGCCCTCTACTCGCTAGCCTAGCTCCTGCCTCCGCCCCCGCCCCCGTAGAAGGGTGAGACAGAGCCGCCACAGAAACACACCAATGCACGCAACACCGCAGCCTGGAAAGCTGCGGCCAAACGCCTAACCTCCCTACACGGCTCCAAAACCAACGTAGAGAGAGGCAGTGAGACAAAGGACTGGCTAGCCTGCACCGCATTTTTCGGTCTTCGTGGATCCTTTGTTGTGTGTGGGATGGTCAAGCTGTGACCAGTGCGACTTGTGTTGTGTGTTTCTTAGTGGATCCTTACCAGGCTTGGTTATGGGTTTGTGTGGTGTTCAGTACGTTGGACATCAACAGTGGGTTGGCATCCAGTTGGGTGACGTCGACTTTGTGTTGGCGGCCATGGGTTGCCGTTACATGGTTTTAGCGTCCATCGATAGGACATCTACCATGGTTCTAGTGTGTTCCGTTGCATGAACTTGGCGGCCAAATATGTGGACGCTAGTTGGGTGGCGGTTTGGGTTAACGCACAGAGGTGACGTTAACCTGACGCACCTGTGTTTTTAGGGCTGACCGAGCCTTCTTCTTTCCCCACTTTCTTCCCTCCTCTTCCCCCACCTGTACCCTTATGCCTCTTCACTACTTCCGGCGGTCGACGGGAGCACGTGGAAGGCCGTGATGCGCGCAGCAGCGGCAGATCAGGCGGGAATGACAGCTTGGAGGGCGGTATTCGCAGGAAGCTCCTGGGGGTTCGGTGCAAATCAGGTTCTATCGGGGTTTATATGCGTTTCTGAGGTAGGGATGTAAACTCTTAGCTTCTCTTGTGTATTATGCCATGCCTGTTGCGTGTAATTTGTGTGAAATTGTGATTTTGGGGAGGTTTCCTTTCTGTCGGGTTTTAGGGGGTTTGGCCGATCCATGCGTTGGATCGTGTTTTTCGACATTACGGTGGTGTGTGGTGGTGAGAGGAAGTGTCCCTCTTCATACATCGCGGTTTTGAGGGCTGGATTGCTCTCGGGGATGTGGTTGTGTGGCTAGTTCAGCTGTTGGAGCTGAAGAGTCAACGTCAAGGAATGTTGACGTTGAGTTCTTCAGGGAAGAGATAAACGGCGTGATTGTTTGCCGTTTAAACTCTTCAGGAAGATCTGACGGCAAGGTTGGTTGCCGTTAGGTTCTTCAGGTAAAATATTAACGGAAATCGATGTTGCCGTTAGTCCCTCGTTAGCGGCGGTCAATATTGCCGTCTATCTGATGGTGATTTCCCAGCAAGCTGTGTTTCCTTTTCCGCGATTTATGGTGTTGGATGTGTGGTGCACCCTGTTGGTGTATTATACACGTGGTGTCTACGTGGTTTGGGTGTTGTGCATGTGATTTGCGTGTGCATGGCAATTTTATGTTATTGTGTTAATTGTACTCCAAAAATTGTGGTGTTATGGCAATGAGGTTCTTGTGTGAGCCTAGCCAAGAATTGGAAGTGTTTTATTATTCGGATGACATGCATATGTAAGATGACTAGAGGTCGATATTATGATTATTACAATGTGATTATGTGGTTATATTGTAATACTTGGGCAGTGAAGGTCCACACCGACCTAGCCCTGGTTTGTTGTTGTCCTTCAAAGAATATTATACTGATTTATGTGTTAAGTGGGTGTGGTGTGCCCGGAGGTCACGAGGTGGCCGATGTTAGGCTATAATGTTATTATTAATACGGTTTATATATGTGTTTGTGTAGACTAGCTTGTAGGTCGCGAGTGACAAGGACAAGTATTCCTCACACGTGTATTTTGGTTGTGTTAAATGTATAAGTGTTGTGGTTTGTGCTAGCCGAGCGTGGTGGTCCGGCGCCTATTCCGGAATGCCTCTCTAGTCGGGTACCCCAGGTTCTTTTGAGCCAGGCACGGTGCTTGTTGTGCTCGGGGTTTTGTCTTGGTACAGTGTGGGTACCGTTCGAGTCTGTGTCGTCTTCCTGGACACCCTCACTCCTGTGTTGAGTTGTACGTCGGCTGAGGGAAAGACGACAGTAGGGTAGCGGCTTGTGTTTGGTGGGTGTGCAGTCGCTTGTAGCGTGCTCATAGTTGGGGGTACGGACACCAGTAGACGTCACTGGTCCCCAGCTAGTCCTATTTTCCAGTGCCTCACTTTAGGGTGCTCCGGCCAGAGACCCTAGAGGTGCCAGGCATGGGCCTGCAGCTTATGGCTGCAGGTGTGGTGTTGGTTGGTCTCTACAGTTGTTTGACTTGTTCTTGTGGAGCGGCAGTTGGACCTTTCGTCCGTGACTGCGAGGCTGAGAGGTTGTTCTTGTGTTGTGTTGTTCGGGTTAGATACTGGCCTGATCAACCAGTAGTCCGTTCCCGTGTGGTGGCGTCGTTCCCTTTCCGACTCGTGCTTTGTCATTGACTGTGGTTTGTGAGTTTGTGACTCGTGGTCGAGGTTTGACTAGTTCGAGGTGTGCCCTGGTGTTGGCACAGTTGTGACTGAGTTGTGGTTTGTGTGACTTGCCGGTTGAGGTTTTACCTGTAATGTTGTGCCTAAGTGATGGTACAATATAGTTGTGGTTCTGAGTGGTGTTTATCACCTACTTGTACCCTTGTTCGGGTGTTTGTGTTGTGGTGCCTCAGAGTAGCAGGTACCTGTACCCTTCGTGGGTTACTTTATAGTTTTGTGATGGTACATTGTGTACCAACCTTTTCAGGCTCTCGTGTGTTGTGGTAGTTTTGTGGTTTGACCTGCCACTTGTCGTATCCTATCCGTTTTAAGTAGATCTTGTTTATAATTTAATGTGAATTAGTTATAATTGTCAATTATGTTACCTTGTGGGTAATTTGCCGATGAGGCTTGTGGCCTAGGCATGTTGTGGTTTAGTAGAGCTGTGCTCGTGGAGGCCGTGTGAGACCTTCCACTTGTTGAGTTTTACCCTTTTTGGGTATGGTTCCGATTATGGTTTTAGTGTGTGAAAGACTAGCTAGCTGTAGCCAGTCCTACCACTTATGTGTGGCTCTCGTCGTAGTGTGGTTTGGGGTTAATGGACTAGCACTTGGTTGGCTGTCCTAGTACCCACGTGATTGGGGTTCGCCTGTGAAGCTTGTAGCCTGGGCAATGGTTTGCTTGTGTGGCTTATAGCTTAGGCAACCAGTTGTTGTAGCAGTGTGCCAGTGAGACTGTGGTTTAGGCACTTTAGTAGTTGGGTTGACTAATGATATTATATAGTCATGTAGTCCCACTCTCCTTCCGAGGACTTTATGTTTATTATCATGATTATGTTTAATGTTATTTATTGTTATGATGTGAGCATGAAATGGTTTGGCTATTGGTGTTGCCAGTGAGACCCTCTGGGGTTGAGGTCTCTTCTGTTTGGTTGTTGAGATTTTGGGTGGTCCCTGCTGAGCCAGTGACTTGTTGAGGCTCACTCCCTACAGTTCTTTTCAGGGCTTGCCGTGTGTTTGGCTTGCAGCGGCGTTGTGTCAGACTTGTACCACCAGCAGTAGTGTAGTAGTTAGTGTTGTGTGAGCTTGTGCTCCCTCGGGGTATGCCCCAGGTAGTTGTACTTTTAATTGGACATGTATTAATGTAATGGGACAGTTGTAAATTGTTATATGCAGGTATGAGCACTTGTACTTTCTTGTGTCTTATACTGTTGTCGTTTGTCTTTTATATTCTTACTGGACGTTTGTGTGAGCTATCCCTTGCGAGACTTCGGTCCGTTCGCGGGAGGCAGATCTGGATATGGAGCCTTAATGGGCATAAATACCCCGGTCCGTCACAATTCGGATGTCCATGCTTCATCCACAACAACGGAAAAAGAGACATTGGTAAGTTAGATGCCAAATCAGATGAAGGCATCTTCATGGGGTATGCTTCTAAACCTAAAGGATATAGAGTGTTTAATAAGCGCACTTTATTAATTGAGCAGTCAGTACATGTTATCTTTGATGAAACTAACCATTCCTTGAGAAAGGAAGAAGATAGTGACAATGATGATGCAGATGAATTGTCCAAGAAACTAAAGAATACTTCAATTAAGGACAAGGAAGATCTACCTCTGGAAGACTTGCAACAAAGAGATATCTCTCATCAAAATCTTCCAAAAGAGTGGAGACACAAGAAAGATCACCCACCTGAAAACACTATTGGTGATCCATCTGTAGGGGTAAGAACAAGAGGTAACATGATTCCATGTGATTATTTGGCTTTTGTTTCTCAAATAGAGCCTAGGACAGTCAATGAAGCTCTTACTGATGAATCTTGGATTTTAGCCATGCAAGATGAACTGAATCAGTTCAAGAGAAACCAAGTATGGTCACTTGTTCCTAGACCATCAGATCATCCAGTGATAGGCACCAAATGGGTGTTCAGAAATAAATTGGATGAAGCTGGTGTGATCTTAAGAAACAAGGCCAGATTGGTAGCTGAAGGCTATTCCCAAGAGGAAGGCATAGATTTCGATGAAACCTATGCACTTGTAGCTAGACTTGAGGCTATTAGGATTTACTTGCATATGCATCTACAATAGATTTAAAATTATTTGAAATGGATGTGAAATCTACTTTTCTAAACAGTTTTATTAAGGAGGAAGTTTATGTAGAACAACCTCCAGGTTTTGATGACATTGATTTTCCCAACCATTTCTAAGTTGCACAAAGCTTTATATGGTTTAAAACAAGCACCTAGGGTCTAGTATGAAAGGCTTAGCTCATTTCTACTAGACTATGGTTTTACTAGAGGTCAAGTAGATAGTACACTATTTGTCAAATCTAAGGTCAAACATATTCTGCTTGTTCAAATATATGTTGATGATATAATATTTGGTTCTACTGACGAATCTTTTTGCAAGTACTTTGAGAAGCTTATGCAGGGAGAATTCGAGATGAGCATGATGGGGGAGCTTAACTACTTCTTTGGATTGCAAATTAAGCAAGGAAAAGAAGGCACCCACATATGTCAAGCCAAATATACCAAGGAACTCTTAAAGAGGTTTGAATTCGAAAATGCCAAGCCATTATCAACACCCATGAGCACATCAACAAGAATGGACAGTGACAAAGATGGTAAGAATGTAGATAAAAAAATCTACAGAGATATGATAGGATCTTTACTGTACTTAACTGCTAGTAGACCTGATATATTGTTTAGTGTATGTATGTGTGCTAGGTATCAGGCAGATCCTAAAGAATCCATTTAGTTAATGTCAAAAGAATATTTAGATACTTAGTTAGAACCTATGACTTAGGTATATGGTATCCAAAATCATGTCAAATTAATTTGGTAGGATACTCTGATGCTGATTATGCTGGATGCAAAATAGACAGAAAAAGCACCAGTGACTATTGTCAATTCCTTGCAGGTTGTTTGATATCATGGTCCTCAAAGAAACAAAATTCAATAGCTCTGTCAACAGCTGAAGTTGAGTATGTAGCTGCTGGAAGTTGCTGCACACAACTCCTATAGATCAAGCAACAACTTGAGGATTATGGGTTACATATCAAGACAATTCTATTGTTATGCGACAACACCAGTGCTATAAATCTAACCAAGAATCCAGTACAACACTCAAGGACTAAACACATTGAGGTTAGATATCATTTCATTCGTGATCATGTAGCAAATGGCAACATTGATATTCATTTATTGAATCAAACAATCAGTTAGCAGATAACTTCACAAGGCCTTACCTGAAGAGAGATTTACTTCTCACAGAAGGGAATTAGGCATGTGTAAATTGTGAAAGAATCATCTGTTTAAAACTGAAATATTAATTTTCAGAATTTTAAATTATTTTTCCTCCAAAAAATTGAGCAAAATTCTAATTATTGTCTATCCTTTTAAGTTTGTCATGTCGGTTCATTATTTTATAAGAATTTATTCCATTGAACTAGTTAGTCTGTCATTTTCTGCCATCATGGCGCCTCCAAATTCCAAAGGTCATTCCTTTTAATTTTCCTTTATATCCCGAAATCTGTGCGGCAACGATTCGCATCCCTTCATCATCTTCCTCCTTCTGCCTGAGGCGATACCTTATCGACTCTGGCATCGACTCCCTGAGATTTCAAGCTTCCACCTTTTTCCCGCGAGAAATTCTTGAGGGGTTCTACTCCTTTCTCCATTTCGATCATCTAGAAACTCTTCCCATCCAAAACCATGGCCTCTTCTGGTGTCTCCGGCAGCGTCGGTGGCTATGGAGCTGCATTCTTACCGCGATGTAGCAGCAACTTGGATTTTCAAAATAATAATAATAATAATAAAAAATAAAAGCAATTAGAAAATCAAAGAAAAGAGAATTAAATAAAACCCATCAATGAAAATAAGTAATGGGCTTTATTAAAGGACCATTAGAAATTAGGGCTAAAATAGAGATTTTTAAGAAGATGAATATAGAGAAATATCCAAAATTCGTATTAAATATACTAAAATAGAAAAGAGATATTTAATACATTAAAAAGCTAGTTTGAGTTGGATTGAGATTCCTAAACCTACCTAATGGGTGGCCACAAAATCCTCTCCCTCCCAACCCAAATAGAAGATCTCTTGCATAAAAAGGGGAGAGGAAAATAGGAAATTCGGAATTTAATAGGAATTAGACTTAAACTAGGAAAGGGAATAGGGAGAAGCTTAAATACTTCTCTTAAACCCTCATGGTCGGTCCTAGCTCGTGCCAAGAGGTTCCTGGACCAGGAGGAGAGGCCAAGAGGAGGAGAATTCGTGGAGTGGAAGGATCTCTCATGTTCTTCCCCGAGTTCTTCAAGTCTTAACCCTAGGAGAGGAAAACGATCTAAGGTAGACATTCTCACAAGCATAAACCATGAAACGTTTTTTTAGGATGTCTCATCCATCAGAAACAAAAGCCCTTTGGTTTCATAATTTTCCATCGAGCATATCTGTCGTTCTTGATTTTTCATGTTCTACAACTGACATGACCCTGAACCCTCTTCTTACTCTTGATCTCCTTGTATACTCAACCCCATGACACGAGATTTTTACTGTAGGAACTGATGCATGATAGGCATCTTTTTCCCCTAAAAGCCCTAAATTTGATTCATATATCATGTGAATTTAATCGTTGATCTCAATATGTATGTCATGTTCATCATGAATACCGTGTTTAAAACGTGTCCAAACCCTTATTGTTTTCCAATTCCTATTTATTGTAAGTACCATGCATGTCTAGGTCTTTTGCAACTGTTTCATGATTTTTTCGTTGACTATGCAATTAGTTGTGATTTTTTGAACCACCTGTGTCAAATAGGGTAAGTTCTGGCCCGCAATCCAATGTAAGGTCCTTTCCCTGTCAGACCGGGCGCAGACCCTGTGAACGCGATGTCCCGATAGGCCACGTTCACAAGGGTCATCACGATAGCGCCCTCTGTCGCGATCTGATCGTGACAGGGCCTGTCGTCGCGATCTGCTGCCCGACCAGACTAAGCTTGTCGCGACCCGTACAAGCACCCGTCGCGATCTCAGTTGACCCTGTCACGGCCCTCATCAGGGTACGTCGCGATCTGGGTTCTTTTTGCATGAAACCCCTTGTCTCAGCAATGCTTGATTATCCACAGTGTGTGTACTCTTGTTTAACAGTCATACACAGAAAATAACATATGTTGTAAATTGAATATTTATGCATGATTAAAATACATGCACATGATCTTTTCTATCTAAAATTTCATGACACTTACACACACTTTGAACCATCCAATTATGGCATAATTTGCATGAAACTATTTCTTAATATATCTGGTAATTTATGTAATTAAATTACCATATACTTGTCTATCGTTTCTCGCAATGTTTTGGGAATACCGATATCGACGCTCCACTGTTCTAGAACCCTCTAGAACGTCGAGCACTTGTTTCTATAGACACTCTCTCTTGACTTGGACGAACTCTCCGTTGGATACTCCATCTGCCGGACTAGTAAGTCTTTATTCAAGGCCTCCGTAAGTCTTCTCTGTCCATGGATTCCCACATGGTCGACGAGCCGGTTGTACCCTCACACCTATTATATCCATTAGGGATCAATATGGTCCAAATGGCTATTAGAATTCACTCTCGTCTTGAATCACGCCGGACCTCTGGACCTGTGCTTAACATGGCCAGTGGTAAGGTCGTGAGTTCCACCTGACTGTCAACACAAGTGCGTGTGTTGTGCAACTGTTACTATCGCCTGTTTACTCAACGCGTTACGTGCAATGTCACTAACTCTCATCTATACTCTACTCGCTCATCTATTCACGTTCACTACTATCTCGTCTATTCATCTAGTGCTCTCATCTACTTCTTGGTACTTAGATTGGCCATTGACTGATTGTCTAAAGATAAACAATATGACTAGTGCCTGGAAATATATAAAGGGCCCGATCTGGTCCTGGGATGTGCGCCCGAAAGTGCTAGTGCCCATGGGAGTTAAATGATCAGAGTGTTTGGCATTACACTCAAGTGCTATCTATCGTGACTATCTAAATGACAATCAAAAGTGCTATGTTCTCTCGTTGTCCATTGACAACAAAGCGCTATGCTATACTCGTTGTGCTATGCTATATGTACTATGGCCATCTTGCTATACTTGACATTGTGCTATCTTGCTATTATTGTGATATTCTGAACTTGGTATTCTTGGAAAGTCATATTTGGAAAGTCTGCTATTTTGTTCACGTACTGTCCTGCTATATTTTACTTGACACTCTCTCCATTCTGTCATTAGTTACTCTGCCTTTAATGCATTAATTACTTAAAGCCTGCTTGAGCCTGAGATTTAAGTCCTACTGGGCGGTGTTCGCTCACCTTGCGTTATTTGTCATTGTGTTCTCAGGTGAGACCGAGGATGAACCATACACTCAAGAGGACGGGAACGACCTGGAGTGATGTCATGAGTACCCTAGTGCCTTATTGCTTTGTTTAGCGTTGTAGTAGTTAGGTTTGAAGTTTAGTCTTTTGCTTTATTCCAATGTAATCGGGCCCCATAGATTGGCTCTGATATTAGTGGTTGTAACTAGACATCGGAAAGTTATTAATGAAATGAATTTGCTTTAGTATTATTCACTGTGCAATGGTTTGATGTCTAGCACTCGCTCTATATCCTTTACTTGCAACTGCCTCGCGTTCCGATATTCCGCGTCGGGGCGTGACAGTTTTATGGTATCAGAGCCTAGGTTATTCTTAAGTATAGGATGATCTAGGTTAACCTGCCTCGATTAGAGTCAAATTATCCACCTATGTGAGATGAGGTTAGAGCCAAGGGTAACTAGTTAAAATAAACTCACACACGCATGAATTAAATTTCACATCAGTATCATAACAGTAAGTTTTTTTGTAGGAACTAAGCAATCAAGATGACTGCCGAACATGCTCAAATGAGGGGCATGCAACAAACCCATCCAAGAACTGACACGCGCCATTGTGCAAGCCACTCAAGAGGCGGCAATCGTGGTGCAGGCGACCTGCATCGCAACTTCAAAAGTCTGAACCCACCTAGGTTCAGCGGATCCACGGATCCGGATGAAGCTGAGCACTGACTCCAAGAGACGGAAAGAATTTTTCGTGTCATGCAATGTGCAGCGGGGGACAAGTTGCTACTTGCACGTTCCAACTGGAGAAGGACGCCACACCTAGTGGGAGTCAGTGGAAGCTACTAGAGAGAATGGGCCATTCACTGGAATGAGTTTAAAGAAGCATTCACCTCCAAATACTTCTCCGAGCGTGTTCAAGAAAGGAAGGCTGCGGAATTCGTTGCTCTTAAACAGCGGAGCTTGACTGTGGGAATATGAAGCCCAGTTCTCTAGACTGGCACGCTATGTTGTACATTTGGTGAACACTGAAAGGATGAAGGCTAGCATTTCTAAACAGCCTTAAGCCCCACTACATCACTCAACTCGCACCTTTCGACATCTGACCTATGCCGAGATGGTGAAGAGGGCTCAGCTGCTAGAAGATGCTGCAGACTTCACCGACCGTATAAAAGGGAAGTTCGTCAAGAAGGAAGTGACCTTGGGTCAGTCATCTACTAAGCCTACCAATGGAAAGAAGCGTCCCTTCAACATCACGGAGGGATCTAGCCAAGAAAGGAAACCCAAGGTTTTCGTACCCAACACTCCAACAAAGAGTCACTGCAAACACTGTGACAAGCTGGGTCACACGGCTGAGGAATGCTGGAGGAAAGCCGACGCATGTCTGCGCTGCGGAAGTCGCGAGCACCGTATCCCTGAGTGCCCACTACTGAAAGAGAATGAAAGGCGCCCTAATGCGCCTAAGAAACAGGGCCGATTGCAAGCCCTACATGATGAGGAACCTGCTATGGAGGGAGGCGTGATAGAAGGTACCCTTCAAGTTTTCTCATTATCAGCATTCGTTTATTTGATACTGGAGCCACTCATTCATTTATATCTCAAACTTTGCTGATACTGTGAATGCTAAACCTATATCCATGGGTTGTGAGTTCTCTGTCACAACGCCACTAGGGGAGAAGGAGAAATTGAACAAATACTTTCCTCTGCCGATGTAATGATCGGAGACCATAACCTAAAAGCCGACCTGGTGTGTATGTCCATGGAAGGCTATGATGTAATTTCTGGAGCGGCTGGTTGTCCGCATATGGGGCAAGTGTCAACTGTAAGAATGGGAAGGTTACCTTAGTGGACTTTCCTAAACTGGCATTCTCCGGATTAGACATAAGAGACGGATGTCTCTAGTCTCCTCCATAAAAGCCCACAACATGATGAGGAAAGGCTGTATGCTTTCCTAGCAGCCGTAGTAGTGGAAAAGAAGGGTTCCAAGATAGAAGACATACATATAGTACAGGACTACCCAGATGTATTCCCTGAAGACCTGCCAAAGATTCCCCCGGAACGAGATGTCAACTTCGCCATTGAGCTGATTCCTAGAGCCGCACCGGTATCGCGTCAACCGTACCAGATGTCACCTGCCGAGCTGAAGGAATTGAAGGTGCAACTGATGGAGCTACTAGAAAAGGGGTTCATCAGACCAAGCACTTCCCCATGGGGAGCACCTGTGCTATTCGTAAAGAAGAAAGATGGATCGATGAGGCTGTGCATCGACTATCGACAACTCAATCAACTTACCATCAAGAACAAATACCCATTGCCTAGGGTCGATGAACTATTCGACCAAATTTCTGGAGTGCAATATTTCCCAAGATCGATCTTCGATCTGGCTATCACCAAATAAGGATTATGGATGACGATATTTCAAAACGGCTTTCAAGAGAAGGTATGGACATTATGAATTCGTCGTTATGCCTTTTGGTCTAACCAATGCTCCTGTAGCCTTTATGCAACTCATGAACAAAAATATATCGGCCATACCTCGACAAGTTCGTGGTCGTCTTTATCGACGAATCCTTATATACTCCAAGACAAGGAAGAGCGTGAAGAACACCTGAAGACAGCACTACAAGTTTTGCGAGACAACAAGCTGTACGCAAAGCTTAGCAAGTGTAAATTCTGGCTCGAAGAAGTATCCTTCTTGGGCCATGTCATCTCAAAGGATGGCATCTCTGTGATCCCTCCAAAGTCGAAGCTGTACTCAACTGGGAGAGACCAACTAATGTCACCGAGATAAGAAGCTTCCTAGGACTGGCTGGCTACTACAGGCGGTTCATCAAGGACTTCTCAAGGATCGTGTTACTCTCACGCGTCTGACACGAAAGGAGAATCCATACTCCTGGAGTAAAGAGTGTGAGAGAAGTTTCCAAACCCTCAAAGACTGTCTTACCCAGCACCTGTTCTCGCTCTGCCAATAAAGGGAGAAGGTTTCTCTGTCTACACCGATGCTTTGCCTCAGGAATCGGGCTAGGTTGTGTACTCATGCAAAAGGAGAGGTCATCGCCTATTCTTCAAGACAACTGAAGACACATGAAGTCAACTACCTTTACATGATCTCGAGCTAGCTGCCGTGGTCTTCGCCTTGAAGATTTAGAGACACTATCTATATGGCGAGCAATTCACTGTCTACTCAGACCATAAAAGTCCGAAGTATTTATTCTCTCAGAAGGAACTCAATATGAGACAAAGGAGATGGCTGGAATACTTGAAAGATTTCGACTTCCACATCCAATACCACCCAGGCAAGGGAAATGCGTGGCTGATGCTTTAGTAGGAAGCCAATGGCATTTGTCTCAAGTCTAGTCCTTGGTGAGACAACTACTAGAACAATTCGCAAGGTTAGACTTAAGTATCGAACATAGAGATGATCGAGTCTTGGTTGCCAATATCAAGATTCAATCTGATCTGCTAGAGGAGATCAAAGCTCAACAAGACGATGATCCATTATTAGTTCGCGTCAAAGAAACTCTAACTGAAAGACCGGACTTTGCAATGACTGAAGACGGAAGGCTTGTCTTTCAAGGAAGGACATGTGTTCCCGACAATGAAGAACTAAGAGAAGACTAATGGATGAAGCTCACAAGACAAGGTATACTATTCATCAGGAGGTACCAAAATCTATCAAGATATGAAAGAACGTTTGGTGGGGTCCGACATGAAAAGAGAGGTAGCTAAACATGCCGCTCACTGGCCTTGCCAACAAGCAAAAGAGGAACACCTGCGCCCTGCTGGTGTACTTAGACCGCTTGATATTCCGTAATGGAAATGGGAAAGCATTGGCATGGACTTCATCATGGGTTTACCTAAGACTCGTGGTGGACTCGATGCCATATGGGTCATGTGGACCGACTAACTAAATCTGCCCACTTTTTGCCTATAAAGAATAAATGGTCAGTAGAGGTACTAGCTACCTTATACGTCAAGGAGATTGTAAGACTACATGGCATTCCATCATCTATTGTTTCGGATCGAGATCCGAGATTCACATCTCATTTTTGGAAAGGACTGCAAGGTGCACTGGGTACTAAACTCAACTTTAGTACCGCATTCTATCCACAAACTGATGGGCAAACTGAAAGAACCAACCAAATAGTGGAAGACATGTTGAGAGCTTGCACTATAGATTTTCAAGGTTATTGGAATGAGCACCTACCACTAATCGAGTTCGCCTATAACAATAGTTATCAGGCAAGCATTAAGATGGCACCATTCGAAGCGCTCTACGGAAGGAACTGTAGATCTCCTGCATGCTGGAATGAGGTTGGAGAACAGCAATGGCTAGGCCAGACATGGTGCAACAGACAACAAAGGACTTCAGGTAATCAGAGACCGGCTTAAAATTGCCCAATCCAGACAGAAGAGCTACGCCGACAAAAGAAGGCGAGATCTGAAATTCAAGTGGGTGATCATGCGTTCCTAAAAGTGTCACCTACCCGTGGCATCCAAAGATTTGGTGTAAAGGGAAGCTCAGCCCTAGATTCATCGGTCCTTTTGAAGTACTCGAAAGGGTTGGTGAGGTTGCATACCGGCTGGCGTTGCCACCGGGTTTGTCATGTGTACACAATGTGTTCATGTCTCCATGCTTAGGAATATGTGTACGACCCCACGCACATCATTCGCCACGAGAAGTTGATATGAACAAGATGTGACGTACGAAGAGAATCCAGTAAGATACTGGAACGGAAGATACAACAACTTAGGAAACGTTCTATCTACGTGGTGAAGGTCTTATGGAATAACCGCAGAGTGGAAGAAGAAGTACATGGGAACCAGAAGGAATTATCAGACGCAACTACCCGATCTTTTCGGTAAGACACTTCCTCCCTTATGATCAGATGAATTTGGAACCAAATTCTTTTTAAGAGGGGAGGATGTAGCAACTTGGATTTTTCAAAAATAAAATATATAAAAAATAAAAATAAAAAGCAATTAGACAACAAGAAAAGAGAATTAATAAAACCCATCAAATGAAAATAAGTAATGGGCTTTATTAAATGGACCCATTAGAAATTAGTGGGCTAAAATAGAGATTTTAAGAAGGGGAATAATAGAGAATATTCAAAATTCGTAACTAAAATATTACTAAAGTAGAAAAGAGATATTTAATGCATTAAATAGCTAGTTTGAGTTGGATGGATTCCTAAACCTACCCTAATGGGTTGGCCACAAAATCCTCTCCCTCCCAACCCAAATAGAAGATCTCTTGCTTAAAAGGGGAGAGAAAATAGGAAATCGGAATTAATAGGAATTAGACTCTTAAACTAGGAAAGGGAATAGGGAGAAGCTAAATACTCTCTTAAACCCTCATGGCCGGTCCTAGCTCGTGCCAGAGGTTCCTGGACCAGGAGGAGAGGCCAAGAGGAGGAGAATTCGTGGAGTGGAAGGATCTCTCATGTTCTTCCCGAGTTCTTCAAGTCTTAACCCTAGGAGAGGAAAATGATCTAAGGTAGGCATTCTCACAAGCATAAACCATGAAAATTTCTGTAGGATGTCTCATCCATCAGAAACAAAAGCCCTTTGGTTTCATAATTTTCCATCGAGCATATCTGTCGTCATGATTTTTCATGTTCTGCAACTGACATGACCCGATCCTCTTCTTAAATCTTGATCTCCTTGTATACTCAACCCATGACACGAGATTTTTACTGTAGGAACTGATGCATGATAGGCATCTTTTGCCCTAAAAGCCCTAAATTTGATTCATCCTATCATGTGAATTAATCGGTGATTTAACTATGTACTGTTTCATGTTCATCAAGATACCCGTGTTTAAAACATGTCCAAACCCTGATTGTTTTCCAATTCCTATTTATTGTAAGTACCCATGCATGTCTAGGTCGTTTTGCAACTAGTTTCACAATTTTTTGTTGACTATACAATTAGTTGTGATTTTATAAACCACCCTATGTCAAATAGGGTAAGTTCTGGCCCGCAATCCAATGTAATGTCCTTTCCCTGTCGGACCCGGGCGCAGACCCTGTGAACGTGACGGCCAGATAGGCCACGTTCACAAGGGTCATCGTGACAGTGCCCTCTGTCGCGATCTGATCGTGACAGGGCCTGTCGTTGCGATCTGCTGCCCGACCAGACTAAGCTTGTTGCGACCCGTACAAGCACCCGTCGCGATCTCAGTTGACCCCCGTCGCGACCCTCATCAGGGTACGTCATGATCTGGGTTCTTTTTGCATGAAACCCTCTGTCTCAGCAATGCTTGTTTATCCACAGTGTGTGTACTCTGTTTAACAATCATAAACAGAGACAGAGAAAATAACACATGTTATAAATTGGATATTTATGCATGATTAAAATACATGCACATGACATTTCTATCTAAAATTTCATGACACTTTACACCACTTTGAACCATCCAATTATGGCATAATTTGGCATGAAACTATTTCTTAATACATTGGTAATTTAGGTAATTAAATTACCTATACTTGTCTATCGTTTCTCGCGATGTTTTGGGAATACCGATAGGACGCTCCACTGTTCTAGAACTCCTCTAGAACGTCGAACTTGTTTCTATAGACACTCTCTCTGACTTGGACGAACTCTCCGTTGGATACTCCATCTGTCGGACTAGTAAGTCTTTGTTCAAGGGCTACGTAAGTCTCCTCTGTCCATGGATTCCCACATGGTCGACGAGCCGGTTGTACCCTAACACCTGTTACACCCATTAGGGATCAATATGGTCCAAACGGCTATTAGAAATTCACTCTCATCATGAATCACGCCGGACCTCTAGACCTATGCTTAACATGGCCAGTGGTAAGGTCGTGAGTTCCACCTGACTGCCAACACCAAGTGTGCGTGTTGTGCAACTGTTACTATCGCCTGCTTACTCAACGTATTACGTGCAATGTCCACTAACTCTCATCTATACTCTACTCGCTCATCTATTCACGTTCACTCTATCTCGTCTATTCATCTAGTGCTCTCATCTACTTCTTGGTACTCTATATTGGCCATTGACTGATGTCTAAAGATAAACAATATAACTAATACGTGGCAATATAAAGGGGCCGATTAGTCTAGGATGTGCGCCCGAAAGTGCTAGTGCCATGGGAGTTAAATGATCAGAGTGTTTGGCATTATACTCAAGTGCTATCTATCGTGACTATCTAAATGACAATCAAAAGTGCTAGTTCTCTCGTTGTCCATGACAACAAAGCGCTATGCACTCGTTGTGCTATGCTATATGTACTATGGCCATCTTGCTATACTTGACATTGTGCTATCTTGCTATTATTGTGCTATTCCGACATTGTGCTATTTTGGAAAGTATATATTTGGAATGTCTTGCTATTTCGTTCACGTACTGTCCTGCTAATTTTACTTGACACTCTCTTCCGTTCTGTCATTAGTTACTCTACCTTTAATGCATTAATTACTTAAAGCCTGCTTGAGCCTGAGATTTAAGTCTAGGGGTGGTGTTCGCTCACCCTGCATTATTTGTCACTGTGTTCTCAGGTGAGACCGAGGATGAACCATACACTCAAGAGGACGAGAACGACCTGGAGTGATGTCATGAGTACCCTAGTGTCCTATTTCTTTGTTTAGCGTTGTAGTAGTAAGGTTTGAAGTTTAGTCTTTTTCTTTATTCCAATGTAATCGGGCCCCATAGATTGGCTCTGATATTAGTGGTTGTAACTTGACATCGGAAGTTATTAATGAAATGAATTTGCTTTAGTATTATTCACTGTGCAATGGTTTTGTCTAGCACTCCTCTATAACCTTTACTTGCAACGGCCTCACGTTCCGATTTCCGCGTCGGGGCGTGACAGCCGAGCAGCAGGAAGGAAGATATGCTTCAGTAAAGATCAAGCTTTGCGGCCAAAAAGCAGTAGATGTAGCTAATTACAGAAGAATGGAAGGGCAGTATCGTCCCAGCTATGGGCAGATTGAAGTGGACAAAGATAGCCACCCTATCAGGAAGTAAGTTATCCAGACCTTGTGAAAGCTTCTATGTATGTCTGAAGACAGGGAAGATGGAACCCTGACTTCCATGGTCAAGGGAACTCAGATTAGGTCACACGAGACCTATTGGCATCTCTCTTTGGTGTGACTACCTCCGGACACAGTGGAGTTCACACTGTGGATATTCAGGCGAAAGGTTTAGGGATTGTTGGTCCCGAATTCATATTGAAGGATGGAAAACTAACATCAACTAGTTGAATGCGTTTAATCGCTTATTGCATTTCATTGTGTGTCAATAGTAGTCCCAAGGAGTGCCACCTTCTCCACTTGCACAAAGGCGGACTCCGACCTGATTTTTGGGCTGTCTAGAACAACAAGAAATCAACACTGCAGAGATTATGATTGAAAGGATGAAGTTTGCAAGTGCACAGGTATGGGACACAAAGAGCAAGCTGAACGTTTCTCTACCTTATACTCATCTGCTCACAAGATATTTCAACATATGGCATTAGCGTGGTGGGGAGATCTGTCTGAAAAAGATGGGCTAAGATTATCCCGGTCCAGAAATTTGAGAAAAAGTGGTTTTTGGTTGTCAATGGGGTCTGGACAAAGACTTCTGTGGCTGAGGGTGAAGCCATCATTGGCGAAGCCCAAGAAGGTCAGGAAGCAGCTGGCGCAGTTCCTGGTTTCTAGAGGTTAGAAGCATTCAGGCAGCAGTAGAACCAGAAGTAGCAGAGTAGCACCATCTGTGGAAGCAGAAGCAATTCAGGCACACAACAGAACCAGAAGTAGCAACAGCACCATCTGTGGAAGTAGTAGCAGCAGCAGCAGAATCTAGCAGCAGAATGAGGATATACCTCCAGAGGATATTGAGCCGTTGGCATAGTTCAGAGGATCCTCTCCCTTCCCGAGTAGGCTCAGTACTCAGAGATGTACTGGAAACATCCAACGCTCTCTAAGGGATCTAGTAGTTAATGAAGTTCAAATTGCAGAAGCTGTGGCGTCAGGCCACACATTGATGAGATTGTATGGAAGATGCTCCCAGTCAGGGGGAGCAAGTAGTTACTCATGAAGACTCAATTGTAGAAGATGCTCCCATTGAGGGGGAGCAACATGTTGATGAGCAAGCAGTAAGTCAGGGGGAGCAAATTGCCAATGCCCCCCATTGATGATCAGTTTAGAGAAGGCATTGTGGAAAGTGCCTCAGAAGAATGAAGAAATGAAAATGAAATGTTGACCATGAAGAGCCCGTGGTTAGGGCAAGAGAAGGCAAAGGAAAATGTGTGGCTAAAGAAGTCCTCTCCTCACCAGTAAGTCACACAAGAGGTCTGGGAAAAAGAAGTTGAAAGTAAATTTGAAACCTATTGTTAAGCGCTTGAATGAGAAGGTAAAATTTTGGGTTCCGTAAAGTCGGATATGGAGCCTTTTTATCACTCAAAGCTCATCGCCCGTGAATTAGGGGCGCTGCCATCTGAACTTGCAAGCCTAAGAAAATATTATGACAGTATGAGGAAGGTGCTTATGGATTTGTCAGCATTTGTGAGGGAGCAGCATACCATCTCTCGCCATCCTTCTGTAGTGCAGGGCCATCAGGCCAAGTGAAGAAATTAATAGGCCATCAGGGCCTGTCATTGCCAGAGCAACGGCAGGATGATGAAGCTAGGCCATCAGGGCTGTCTTTGCAGAGCAGCACAAAGAGGAAGAGCGGCCATCAGGGCCTGTCTTTGCAGGCAGCAGGCAAGAGGAAGAGCGGCCATCAGGGCCTTTGTCTGAAAAATCAGCAGGGCCACCAGGGCCAATTCATGTTGAGATGAGCTCGTTAAAGAAGTGGTTGTTGCTGAGGAATCTGGGCCGGCAGAGGATATGCTTTAAGAGAAGAAGATCAGGCTGTAGCTCCAGAGCCCTCTGTCCTTCTACCCTTCCAACTCCAGCCCCTCCTCCACCCACCTCATCCACTGCTCCTCTAGCTCCTCTCAACTTCAAACGACCCCGCTCTAGAACAATTCTCACCTGCACCTTTTCCTTCCAAACTCCTTCATCGCCTACTTCCTCCACCCTATCTTCTGTTGAGGTTCCTCCACAGCTTCTTCAGCTGAAGCCTCTTCTAGTGGTCGTTTCTTCTTCTTCAGGACCATCTGATCTTCCTTCCATCACCCCTGTTCTCTCTTCCATCCACAAACACCTCCTCCTTTATATATTATTCCTGAGGGTGCCCAAGGCTCACAGAAATCTAGGACATCAAGGATGAATTTGAAGTAGCAATACTTCGTTCAGTCCTAGTTGTTGGGGCCCATTCTCATAGGACAGGACTCTTCCAGTCCTGTTCCTAAGAAGAGGAGACTCACTTCCACCCATCCTGTCTTTCTGAACCTTGTTATCCTCCACTTTAGTTTTATCTTTCTATCACCAATAAGCAACAATCTATCTATGAGGAATTCTTTAAAAGGTAGTGTTTGCTCACCTCTTTGGCCTTCCCTCCAAAATCTTTCGGCCCATCTCAATACCATTTTCCCTTATGCCTTCTTTCAAGACTCAATAGTCAAAAAAAATTTCCATGACTGAAGCCAAAACTGAAGAGCAGTGGGCTCGGAGCAACAGAGATCTGTACAATCAATTTGTCGTACTCAAGCCGTCAGATATCCACCCAGAGAAGCTCTCTACCTCTCTCTGAATGGTTTCAGATTCATCATAAAAATCTTTTGGGACTTTCATCAGAAGGAAATCAAGTTCATCCGGCACTACAAAATGTACTGTGATTAGCTATCTTAATAACATTCCAGAGGTGCAGGTGGGCCAGTTAGGCAAGCCATCCGTGATCTCAGTTCCAGGGTTGCTCACACTGAACCTCTCCGAGTTGATTTTGCCACCTTGGTAATCCTGATGTTAGTGTTCCTTTCCTCCTCTTCACTCCCTGATCATGGACTCATTGTGGGCACACTCATGTTTGAGAGAGCTGCTCAGGTTATGGCCAGGTTCTCTGTGCAAGAAGGTCGTAACCTTGCTTTTCATAGATTGTCTTCAAGCAGTATCTTCAGGGGTACTCAAGGCAGATGTCCTTGCACCTATTCTATATGAGTGTGAGAGGTTGTCGCCTGCTGATGGGAAAAGCTCTACACTCTATCTGCTAACAGCTTAAAGAGCTGAATGCTCTCAGGCTCGTTCCAATCAACCTCTTCTGACTCCGCTGACTTTTGGATGTTAATTCTCTTCACTTGTCGGGACTCCTTCATGAAATGGGAAGAGCGGGATAGGGTTTTCTGGAATTAAGAAGGAACTTCGGTAGCATCAGATCTTCTACCCCTTTAAAATTACTCAGTTTCTTCAGTTTGCCAATTTTGGTTGCTTCACCCCCTACAAGGTAGCTCTTGGCAACGTCAAATATTGGGATTCATATCGGATCAGAGGCAGCTTCACATCAAGAGGATGGCTCCCACCATGGGACCCTCCATATTGCATTGAGCTTGGCGCATTTAAGCCTATTTTGAAGAGCAGGAATGCCAAGCGCTACCTGTCATTAGGCGCTGGCATCTCTCTTGTCTTCTGCCTTCTTCTCTTGAACCCTCCAATGCTCAATAAATCCTTTGTTCCTCTCTTGTGCTTTTTTTTTCTCTCTTCTTTGTCTCACTTTGATCTTTTGCTTAAATGACAAAAAGGGGGAGAAAATATTGCATTTCTGAATACATATAATTTATGTTATTTCCACAATTATGCTTAGACTATTTCAGATCATCTTTGCTAATTGTTAGTTTTGTCATCACCAAAAAGGGGGAGATTAATGATCAGTTTCCCCATGTAATTTAAAAAATTACATATCTATTTTGGTGATTAACAAAACTATGATAAAGGTTACTAACATACTTTCTATGAAGTCTAAACACAGGAAATAACCCAAGGGAAAATAGCCAATCAAGTAAGTATTCATCACACTACAACAGTGAGAGCTCAAAGCATCAATATTTGTCTAAGTCCACATCGATTCTCTGTATGTCATAACGATTTCATCAAGTTACAACGATTCGATAAGTGATCGCAACGATTGCCCTCAATCGATTTGTTAAGTATTCGCAACGATTTGCCCTCCATCGATTGTTAAGTATTCGTAACGATTTCCCTCACAATGATTCGAAAGTGATCGCAACGATTTGCCCTCCACATCGATTGTTAAGTATCGCAACGATTGCCTCACAATGATTCGATAAGTGATCGCAACGATTTGCCCTCACAACGATCGTTAAGTGATCGCAACGATTTGGCCCTAACTCGATTTGTTTAAGCATGATTCGCAACGATTCCCCACATCAAATTTTTTAAGTATTCGCAATGATTTGCCCTCACAACGATTCGATAAGTGATCGCAACGATTTGCCCTCACAACGGTTCGTTAAGTGATCGCAACGATTTACCCTCACATCGATTTGTTGAGTATTCGTAATGATTTACCCTTGTAACGATTTCTTTAGTGATCGTAATGATTTTCTATCATAACGATTTCTTTAGTGGTTATAACGATTCGATAAGTGATCACAACGATTTACCATCACATTGATTTGTTAAGTATTCGTAACGATTGCCCTCGTAACGATTTCTTTAGTGATCGTAATGATTTTCTATCATAACGATTTCTTTAGTGGTCATAACGATTGCTATCACAACGATTTGTTTAGAGACATAACGATTACTATCAAACGATTCTCTAGGGATCACACCGATTTGCTTATCGCATTGATCTTAAGTGAAGACCGCGATTTGCTCATAACGACTTGGTTCCACAAACGATTTGCCTATACCGTCATAATGATTCTCTTATAACGATTATGAAGAGATGCGGAATTCCCTAAATGGTAATCAGAAGGGGGGTTGAATAGATTACGGACAATTTAAAGGCTTAACTCCCTCTTTTTGCAATAGCACAGACAATTAAGGGTTGCAAAAATCAGACTATGTGTTGAATGTGTGTGAGGATGTTGTAGATGAATAAGCAAGTACTCAAACGTGTATAAATGTGTCGTGCCTACCAAACATCTAACGCAAATTCGTGCAACCACGAGACACGTAGATTTACGTGGTTCGGAGTATACAACTCATGTATCCTACATCCACGGGCCACAACACAACGCAGAATCACCTGCTTATGAGCTAGTTCACGAACTACAACTCACACACGTGTTTATCTGATGTGAACCCCGATCAGATAACACACACACAACATGTATCAAGCACAACAACCGCTTGAAACACCCACACACACACACAAGTATGGAATAGAAAGAACAGGAAGGGTTTGAGAGTTGAAGAACAAATCCAATAAGCAAACTCTTCCTCTGAACGTCCTCCTAGAGTCCAAGCCTCGACTTTGAGATCAGATGTTGATGTAGATGCTTGAATCCAAGACGTTCGGACTTCACCTTCCGCTGCAAGAGTCTTCTGTTCTTGGTTTGGGCGGTAGGTTGAAGCAGAGCAGCAGAACAAGGTTCTTGTAAGAACTCTTTAGGGTTTTTGCTTGGAGGCTGCTT